>JAUIMM010000081.1:8310000-9512500 GCA_031769625.1 Taudactylus pleione | reverse complement strand
AAACAATAAAAATATTGTTCTTTTTTTTTCTGTCTTTGTGAATTGTGTGGGCTGTAGCCGCACTTGCATCCTCAAAGCAGCAGCGACAAGCTTGCGTCTGTCTGTTAAAGGGTGGTGACACCCTCAAAGTGTGCTACACAAACAATAAAAATATTGGTTTTTTTTTGGTCTTTGTGAATTGTGTGGGCTGTAGCCGCACTTGCATAATCAAAGCAGCAGCGACAAGCGTGCGTCTGTCTGTTAAAGGGTGGTGTAACCCTCAAAGTGCTCCAAAAAATAAAAAACTATTTTTTTAATGTGTTTGTGACTTGTGTGCGATGTAGCCGCACGTGCATCAACATAGTAGCAGCGCCAAGCGTGCGCCTGTGTCATAAGTCAAGGGCTGGTTTGGACATCTGGTCCGGACTGAAGGACGTGCCAACAATTTCTGACAAGTCTACTGTCACTGCATATGATACTGTCCTCAAAGCAGCAGCGACAAGCGTGCATCTGTCTGTTAAAGGGTGGTGACAACCTCAAAGTGTGCTACACAAACAATAAAAATATTGTTCTTTTTTTTTCGGTCTTTGTGAAATGTGTGGGCTGTAGCCGCACCTGCATCCTTAAAGCAGCAGCGACAAGCGTGCATCTGTCTGTTAAAGGGTGGTGACACCCTCAAAGTGTGCTATACCAACAATAAAAATATTGTTCTTTTTTTTTCTGTCTTTGTGAATTGTGTGGGCTGTAGCCGCACTTGCATCCTCAAAGCAGCAGCGACAAGCGCGCATCTATCTGTTAAAGGGTGGTGTAACTCTCAAAGTGCTCCAAAAAATAAAAAACTATTTTTTTTAATGTGTTTGTGACTTGTGTGCGATGTAGCCGCACTTGCCTCCTCAAAGCAGCAGCAACAAGCGTGCGTCTGTCTGTTAAAGGGTGGTGACACCCTCAAAGTGTGCTACACAAACAATAAAAATATTGTTCTTTTTTTTTCTGTCTTTGTGAATTGTGTGGGCTGTAGCCGCACTTGCATCCTCAAAGCAGCAGCGACAAACGTGCGTCTGTCTGTTAAAGGGTGGTGTAACCCTCAAAGTGCTCCAAAATATAAAAAACTATTTTTTTAATGTGTTTGTGACTTATGTGCGATGTAGCCGCACGTGCATCAACATAGTAGCAGCGCCAAGCGTGCGCCTGTGTAATAAGTCAAGGGCTGGTTTGGACATCTGGTCCGGACTGAAGGACGTGCCAACAATTTCTGACAAGTCTACTGTCACTGCATATGATACTGTCCTCAAAGCAGCAGCGACAAGCGTGCATCTGTCTGTTAAAGGGTGGTGACACCCTCAAAGTGTGCTACACAAACAATAAAAATATTGTTCTTTTTTTTCGGTCTTTGTGAAATGTGTGGGCTGTAGCCGCACCTGCATCCTTAAAGCAGCAGCGACAAGCGTGCGTTTGTCTGTTAAAGGGTGGTGACACCCTCAAAGTGTGCTACACAAACAATAAAAATATTGTTCTTTTTTTTTCTGTCTTTGTGAATTGTGTGGGCTGTAGCCACACTTGCATCCTCAAAGCAGCAGCAACAAGCGTGTGTCTGTCTGTTAAAGGGTGGTGTAACTCTCAAAGTGCTCCAAAAAATAAAAAACTATTTTTTTAATGTGTTTGTGACTTGTGTGCGATGTAGCCGCACCTGCATCCTTAAAGCAGCAGCGACAAGCATGCGTCTGTCTGTTAAAGGGTGGTGACACCCTCAAAGTGTGCTACACAAACAATAAAAATATTCTTCTTTTTTCTGTCTTTGTGAATTGTGTGGGCAGTAGCCGCACCTGCATCCTTAAAGCAGCAGCGACAAGCGTGAGTCTGTCTGGCAAAGGGTGGTGACACCCTCAAAGTGTGCTACACAAACAATTAAAATATTGTTCTTTTTTTTTCGGTCTTTGTGAAATGTGTGGGCTGTAGCCGCACCTGCATCTTTAAAGCAGCAGCGACAAGTGTGCGTCTGTCTGTTAAAGAGTGGTGACACCCTCAAAGTGTGCTACACAAACAATAAAAATATTCTTCTTTTTTCTGTCTTTGTGAACTGTATGGGCTGTAGCTGCACTTGCATCCTCAAAGCAGCAGCGACAAGCATGCGTCTGTCTGTTAAAGGGTGGTGTAACCCTCAAAGTGCTCTCCACAAACAATAAAAATATTCTTCTTTTTTTTCTGTCTTTGTGAATTGTGTGGGCTGTAGCCACACTTGCATCCTCAAAGCAGCAGCGACAAGCATGCGTCTGTCTGTTAAAGGGTGGTGACACCCTCAAAGTGTGCTACACAAACAATAAAAATATTGTTCTTTTTTTTTCTCTCTTTGTGAATTGTGTGGGCTGTAGCCGCACTTGCATCCTCAAAGAAGCAGCAGCGACAAGCGTGCGTCTGTCTGTTAAAGGGTGGTGTAACCCTCAAAGTGCTCCGAAAAATAAAAAACAATTTTTTTAATGTGTTTGTGACTTGTGTGCGATGTAGCCGCACGTGCATCAACATAGTAGCAGCGCCAAGCATGCGCCTGTGTCATAAGTCAAGGCTGGTTTGGACATCTGGTCCGGACTGAAGGACGTGCCAACAATTTCTGACAAGTCTACTGTCACTGCATATGATACTGTCCTCAAAGCAGCAGCGACAAGCGTGCATCTGTCTGTTAAAGGGTGGTGACACCCTCAAAGTGTGCTACACAAACAATAAAAATATTGTTCTTTTTTTTCGGTCTTTGTGAAATGTGTGGGCTGTAGCCGCACCTGCATCCTTAAAGCAGCAGCGACAAGCGTGCGTCTGTCTGTTAAAGGGTGGTGACACCCTCAAAGTGTGCTACACAAACAATAAAAATATTGTTCTTTTTTTTTCTGTCTTTGTGAATTGTGTGGGCTGTAGCCGCACTTGCATCCTCAAAGCAGCAGCAACACGCGTGCGTCTGTCTGTTAAAGGGTGGTGTAACTCTCAAAGTGCTCCAAAAAATAAAAAACTTTTTTTTTAATGTGTTTCTGACTTGTGTGCAATGTAGCCATACTTGCATCCTCAAAGCAGCAGCGACAAGCGTGCGTCTGTCTGTTAAAGGGTGGTGACACCCTCAAAGTGTGCTACACAAACAATAAAAATATTCTCCTTCTTTTTTCGGTCTTTGTGAATTGTGTGGGCTGTAGCTGCACCTGCATCCATAAAGCAGCAGCGACAAGCATGCATCTGTCTGTTAAAGGGTGGTGACACCCTCAAAGTGTGCTACACAAACAATAAAAATATTGTTCTTTTTTTTTCGGTCTTTGTGAAATGTGTGGGCTGTAGCTGCACCTGCATCCTTAAAGCAGCAGCGACAAGCGTGCGTCTGTCTGTTAAAGGGTCGTGACACCCTCAAAGTGTGCTACACAAACAATAAAAATATTGTTCTTTTTTTTTCTGTCTTTGTGAATTGTGTGGGCTGTATCCGCACTTGCATCCTCAAAGCAGCAGCGACAAGCGTGCGTCTGTCTGTTAAGGTGTGGTGTAACCCTCAAAGTGCTCCAAAAAATAAAAAACGATTTTTTTTAATGTGTTTGTGACTTGTGTGCGATGTAGCCGCACCTGCATCCTCAAAGCAGCAGCGACAAGCGTGTGTCTGTCTGTTAAAGGGTGGTGACACCCTCAAAGTGTGCTATACCAACAATAAAAATATTGTTCTTTTTTTTTATGTCTTTGTGAATTGTGTGGGCTGTAGCCGCACTTGCATCCTCAAAGCAGCAGCGACAAGCGTGCGTCTGTCTGTTAAAGGGTGGTGTAACTCTCAAAGTGCTCGAAAAATTAAAAAACTATTTTTTTTAATGTGTTTGTGACTTGTGTGCGATGTAGCCGCACTTGCATCCTCAAAGCAGCAGCGACAAGCGTGTGTCTGTCTGTTAAAGGGTGGTGACACCCTCAAAGTGTGCTGCACAAACAATAAAAATATTGTTCTTTTTTTTTCCTGTCTTTGTGAATTGTGTGGGCTGTAGCCGCACTTGCATCCTTAAAGCAGCAGCGACAAACGTGCGTCTGTCTGTTAAAGGGTGGTGTAACCCTCAAAGTGCTCCAAAATATAAAAAACTATTTTTTTAATGTGTTTGTGACTTATTGGCGATGTAGCCGCACGTGCATAAACATAGTAGCAGCGCCAAGAGTGCGCCTGTGTAATAAGTCAAGGGCTGGTTTGGACATCTGGTCCGGACTGAAGGACGTGCCAACAATTTCTGACAAGTCTACTGTCACTGCATATGATACTGTCCTCAAAGCAGCAGCGACAAGCGTGCATCTGTCTGTTAAAGGGTGGTGACACCCTCAAAGTGTGCTACACAAACAATAAAAATATTGTTCTTTTTTTTCGGTCTTTGTGAAATGTGTGGGCTGTAGCCGCACCTGCATCCTTAAAGCAGCAGCGACAAGCGTGCATTTGTCTGTTAAAGGGTGGTGACACCCTCAAAGTGTGCTACACAAACAATAAAAATATTGTTCTTTTTTTTTCTGTCTTTGTGAATTGTGTGGGCTGTAGCCACACTTGCATCCTCAAAGCAGCAGCAACAAGCGTGTGTCTGTCTGTTAAAGGGTGGTGTAACTCTCAAAGTGCTCCAAAAAATAAAAAACTATTTTTTAATGTGTTTGTGACTTGTGTGCGATGTAGCCGCACCTGCATCCTTAAAGCAGCAGCGACAAGCGTGCGTCTGTCTGTTAAAGGGTGGTGACACCCTCAAAGTGTGCTACACAAACAATAAAAATATTCTTCTTTTTTCTGTCTTTGTGAATTGTGTGGGCTGTAGCCCCACCTGCATCCTTAAAGCAGCAGCGACAAGCGTGAGTCTGTCTGTTAAAGGGTGGTGACACCCTCAAAGTGTGCTACACAAACAATTAAAATATTGTTCTTTTTTTTTCGGTCATTGTGAAATGTGTGGGCTGTAGCCGCACCTGCATCCTTAAAGCAGCAGCGACAAGCGTGCGTCTGTCTGTTAAAGGGTGGTGACACCCTCAAAGTGTGCTACACAAACAATAAAAATATTCTTCTTCTTTTTTCTGTCTTTGTGAATTGTGTGGGCTGTAGCTGCACTTGCATCCTCAAAGCAGCAGCGACAAGCATGCATCTGTCTGTTAAAGGGTTGTGTAACCCTCAAAGTGCGCTCCACAAAATATAAAAATATTCTTTTTTTTTTCTGTCTTTGTGAATTGTGTGGGCTGTAGCCGCACTTGCATCCTCAAAGCAGGAGCGACAAGCGTGCGTCTGTCTGTTAAAGGGTGGTGACACCCTCAAAGTGTGCTACACAAACAATAAAAATATTGTTCTTTTTTTTCTGTCTTTGTGAATTGTGTGGGCTGTAGCCGCACTTGCATCCTCAAAGCAGCAGCGACAAGCGTGCGTCTGTCTGTTAAAGGGTGGTGACACCCTCAAAGTGTGCTACACAAACAATAAAAATATTGTTCTTTTTTTTCTGTCTTTGTGAATTGTGTGGGCTGTAGCTGCTCTTGCATCCTCAAAGCAGCAGCAACAAGCGTGTGTCTGTCTTTTAAAGGGTGGTGTAACTCTCAAAGTGCTCCAAAAAATAAAAAACTATTTTTTTAATGTGTTTGTGACATGTGTGCGATGTAGCCACACTTGCATCCTCAAAGCAGCAGCGACAAGCGTGTGTCTGTCTGTTAAAGGGTGGTGACACCCTCAAAGTGTGCTACACAATCAATAAAAATATTCTTCTTCTTTTTTCTGTCTTTGTGAATTGTGTGGGCTGTAGCCGCACCTGCATCCTTAAAGCAGCAGCGAAAAGCGTGCGTCTGTCAGATAAAGGGTGGTGACACCCTCAACGTGTGCTACACAAACAATAAAAATATTGTTCTTTTTTTTTCGGTCTTTGTGAAATGTGTGGGCTGTAGCCGCACCTGCATCCTCAAAGCAGCAGTGACAAGCGTGCGTCTGTCTGTTAAAGGGTGGTGACACCCTCAAAGTGTGCTACACAAACAATAAAAATATTTTTCTTTTTTTTTCTGTCTTTGTGAATTGTGTGGGCTGTAGCCGCACTTGCATCCTCAAAGCAGCAGCGACAAGCTTGCGTCTGTCTGTTAAAGGGTGGTGACACCCTCAAAGTGTGCTACACAAACAATAAAAATATTGGGGGTTTTTTTTGGTCTTTGTGAATTGTGTGGGCTGTAGCCGCACTTGCTTAATCAAAGCAGCAGCGACAAGCGTGCGTCTGTCTGTTAAAGGGTGGTGTAACCCTCAAAGTGCTCCAAAAAATAAAAAACTATTTTTTTAATGTGTTTGTGACTTGTGTGCGATGTAGCCGCACGTGCATCAACATAGTAGCAGCGCCAAGCGTGCGCCTGTGTCATAAGTCAAGGGCTGGTTTGGACATCTGGTCCGGACTGAAGGACGTGCCAACAATTTCTGACAAGTCTACTGTCACTGCATATGATACTGTCCTCAAAGCAGCAGCGACAAGCGTGCATCTGTCTGTTAAAGGGTGGTGACAACCTCAAAGTGTGCTACACAAACAATAAAAATATTGTTCTTTTTTTTTCGGTCTTTGTGAAATGTGTGGGCTGTAGCCGCACTTGCATCCTCAAAGCAGCAGTGACAAGCGTGCGTCTGTCTGTTAAAGGGTGGTGTAACTCTCAAAGTGCTCCAAAAAATAAAAAACTATTTTTTTTAATGTGTTTGTGACTTGTGTGCGATGTAGCTGCACTTGCATCCTCAAAGCAGCAGCGACAAGCGTGCGTCTGTCTGTTAAAGGGTGGTGACACCCTCAAAGTGTGCTACACAAACAATAAAAATATTGTTCTTTTTTTTTCTGTCTTTGTGAATTGTGTGGGCTGTAGCCGCACTTGCATCCTCAAAGCAGCAGCGACAAACGTGCGTCTGTCTGTTAAAGGGTGGTGTAACCCTCAAAGTGCTCCAAAATATAAAAAACTATTTTTTTAATGTGTTTGTGACTTATGTGCGATGTAGCCGCACGTGCATCAACATAGTAGCAGCGCCAAGCGTGCGCCTGTGTAATAAGTCAAGGGCTGGTTTGGACATCTGGTCCGAACTGAAGGACGTGCCAACAATTTCTGACAAGTCTACTGTCACTGCATATGATACTGTCCTCAAAGCAGCAGCGACAAGAGTGCATCTGTCTGTTAAAGGGTGGTGACACCCTCAAAGTGTGCTACACAAACAATAAAAATATTGTTCTTTTTTTTCGGTCTTTGTGAAATGTGTGGGCTGTAGCCGCACCTGCATCCTTAAAGCAGCAGCGACAAGCGTGCGTTTGTCTGTTAAAGGGTGGTGACACCCTCAAAGTGTGCTACACAAACAATAAAAATATTGTTCTTTTTTTTTCTGTCTTTGTGAACAGTGTGGGCTGTAGCCACACTTGCATCCTCAAAGCAGCAGCAACAAGCGTGTGTCTGTCTGTTAAAGGGTGGTGTAACTCTCAAAGTGCTCCAAAAAATAAAAAACTATTTTTTTAATGTGTTTGTGACTTGTGTGCGATGTAGCCGCACCTGCATCCTTAAAGCAGCAGCGACAAGCATGCGTCTGTCTGTTAAAGGGTGGTGACACCCTCAAAGTGTGCTACACAAACAATAAAAATATTCTTCTTTTTTCTGTCTTTGTGAATTGTGTGGGCTGTAGGCGCACCTGCATCCTTAAAGCAGCAGCGACAAGCGTGAGTCTGTCTGTTAAAGGGTGGTGACACCCTCAAAGTGTGCTACACAAACAATTAAAATATTGTTCTTTTTTTTTCGGTCTTTGTGAAATGTGTGGGCTGTAGCCGCACCTGCATCCTTAAAGCAGCAGCGACAAGCGTTCGTCTGTCTGTTAAAGAGTGGTGACACCCTCAAAGTGTGCTACACAAACAATAAAAATATTCTTCTTCTTTTTTCTGTCTTTGTGAACTGTGTGGGCTGTAGCTGCACTTGCATCCTCAAAGCAGCAGCGACAAGCATGCATCTGTCTGTTAAAGGGTGGTGTAACCCTCAAAGTGCGCTCCACAAACAGTAAAAATATTCTTCTTTTTTTTCTGTCTTTGTGAATTGTGTGGGCTGTAGCCGCACTTGCATCCTCAAAGCAGCAGCGACAAGCATGCGTCTGCCTGTTAAAGGGTGGTGACACCCTCAAAGTGTGCTACACAAACAATAAAAATATTGTTCTTTTTTTTTCTCTCTTTGTGAATTGTGTGGGCTGTAGCCGCACTTGCATCCTCAAAGCAGCAGCGACAAGCGTGCGTCTGTCTGTTAAAGGGTGGTGTAACCCTCAAAGTGCTCCGAAAAATAAAAAACAATTTTTTTAATGTGTTTGTGACTTGTGTGCGATGTAGCCGCACGTGCATCAACATAGTAGCAGCGCCAAGCATGCACCTGTGTCATAAGTCAAGGCTGGTTTGGACATCTGGTCCGGACTGAAGGACGTGCCAACAATTTCTGACAAGTCTACTGTCACTGCATATGATACTGTCCTCAAAGCAGCAGCGACAAGCGTGCATCTGTCTGTTAAAGGGTGGTGACACCCTCAAAGTGTGCTACACAAACAATAAAAATATTGTTCATTTTTTTTCGGTCTTTGTGAAATGTGTGGGCTGTAGCCGCACCTGCATCCTTAAAGCAGCAGCGACAAGCGTGCGTCTGTCTGTTAAAGGGTGGTGACACCCTCAAAGTGTGCTACACAAACAATAAAAATATTGTTCTTTTTTTTCTGTCTTTGTGAATTGTGTGGGCTGTAGCTGCTCTTGCATCCTCAAAGCAGCAGCAACAAGCGTGTGTCTGTCTTTTAAAGGGTGGTGTAACTCTCAAAGTGCTCCAAAAAATAAAAAACTATTTTTTTAATGTGTTTGTGACATGTGTGCGATGTAGCCACACTTGCATCCTCAAAGCAGCAGCGACAAGCATGTGTCTGTCTGTTAAAGGGTGGTGACACCCTCAAAGTGTGCTACACAATCAATAAAAATATTCTTCTTCTTTTTTCTGTCTTTGTGAATTGTGTGGGCTGTAGCCGCACCTGCATCCTTAAAGCAGCAGCGAAAAGAGTGCATCTGTCAGTTAAAGGGTGGTGACACCCTCAACGTGTGCTACACAAAGAATAAAAATATTGTTCTTTTTTTTTCGGTCTTTGTGAAATGTGTGGGCTGTAGCCGCACCTGCATCCTCAAAGCAGCAGTGACAAGCGTGCATCTGTCTGTTAAAGGGTGGTGACACCCTCAAAGTGTGCTACACAAACAATAAAAATATTGTTCTTTTTTTTTCTGTCTTTGTGAATTGTGTGGGCTGTAGCCGCACTTGCATCCTCAAAGCAGCAGCGACAAGCTTGCGTCTGTTTGTTAAAGGGTGGTGACACCCTCAAAGTGTGCTACACAAACAATAAAAATATTGGGGTTTTTTTTTGGTCTTTGTGAATTGTGTGGGCTGTAGCCGCACTTGCATAATCAAAGCAGCAGCGACAAGCGTGCGTCTGTCTGTTAAAGGGTGGTGTAACCCTCAAAGTGCTCCAAAAAATAAAAAACTATTTTTTTAATGTGTTTGTGACTTGTGTGTGATGTAGCCGCACGTGCATCAACATAGTAGCAGCGCCAAGCGTGCGCCTGTGTCATAAGTCAAGGGCTGGTTTGGACATCTGGTCCGGACTGAAGGACGTGCCAACAATTTCTGACAAGTATACTGTCACTGCATATGATACTGTCCTCAAAGCAGCAGCGACAAGCGTGCATCTGTCTGTTAAAGGGTGGTGACAAGCTCAAAGTGTGCTACACAAACAATAAAAATATTGTTCTTTTTTTTTCGGTCGTTGTGAAATGTGTGGGCTGTAGCCGCACCTGCATCCTTAAAGCAGCAGCAACAAGCGTGCGTCTGTCTGTTAAAGGGTGGTGACACCCTCAAAGTGTGCTATACCAACAATAAAAATATTGTTCTTTTTTTTTCTGTCTTTGTGAATTGTGTGGGCTGTAGCCGCACTTGCATCCTCAAAGCAGCAGCGACAAGCGTGCGTCTGTCTGTTAAAGGGTGGTGTAACTCTCAAAGTGCTCCAAAAAAAAAAAAAACTATTTTTTTTAATGTGTTTGTGACTTGTGTGCGATGTAGCTGCACTTGCATCCTCAAAGCAGCAGCGACAAGCGTGCGTCTGTCTGTTAAAGGGTGGTGACACCCTCAAAGTGTGCTACACAAACAATAAAAATATTGTTCTTTTTTTTTCTGTCTTTGTGAATTGTGTGGGCTGTAGCCGCACTTGCATCCTCAAAGCAGCAGCGACAAACGTGCGTCTGTCTGTTAAAGGGTGGTGTAACCCTCAAAGTGCTCCAAAATATAAAAAACTATTTTTTTAATGTGTTTGTGACTTATGTGCGATGTAGCCGCACGTGCATCAACATAGTAGCAGCGCCAAGCGTGCGCCTGTGTAATAAGTCAAGGGCTGGTTTGGACATCTGGTCCGGACTGAAGGACGTGCCAACAATTTCTGACAAGTCTACTGTCACTGCATATGATACTGTCCTCAAAGCAGCAGCGACAAGAGTGCATCTGTCTGTTAAAGGGTGGTGACACCCTCAAAGTGTGCTACACAAACAATAAAAATATTGTTCTTTTTTTTCGGTCTTTGTGAAATGTGTGGGCTGTAGCGGCACCTGCATCCTTAAAGCAGCAGCGACAAGCGTGCGTTTGTCTGTTAAAGGGTGGTGACACCCTCAAAGTGTGCTACACAAACAATAAAAATATTGTTCTTTTTTTTTCTGTCTTTGTGAATTGTGTGGGCTGTAGCCGCACTTGCATCCTCAAAGCAGCAGCGACAAGCTTGCGTCTGTCTGTTAAAGGGTGGTGACACCCTCAAAGTGTGCTACACAAACAATAAAAATATTGGGTTTTTTTTTGGTCTTTGTGAATTGTGTGGGCTGTAGCCGCACTTGCATAATCAAAGCAGCAGCGACAAGCGTGCGTCTGTCTGTTAAAGGGTGGTGTAACCCTCAAAGTGCACCAAAAAATAAAAAACTATTTTTTTAATGTGTTTGTGACTTGTGTGCGATGTAGCCGCACGTGCATCAACATAGTAGCAGCGCCAAGCGTGCGCCTGTGTCATAAGTCAAGGGCTGGTTTGGACATCTGGTCCGGACTGAAGGACGTGCCAACAATTTCTGACAAGTCTACTGTCACTGCATATGATACTGTCCTCAAAGCAGCAGCGACAAGCGTGCATCTGTCTGTTAAAGGGTGGTGACAACCTCAAAGTGTGCTACACAAACAATAAAAATATTGTTCTTTTTTTTTCGGTCTTTGTGAAATGTGTGGGCTGTAGCCGCACCTGCATCCTTAAAGCAGCAGCGACAAGCGTGCGTCTGTCTGTTAAAGGGTGGGGACACCCTCAAAGTGTGCTATACCAACAATAAAAATATTGTTCTTTTTTTTTCTGTCTTTGTGAATTGTGTGGGCTGTAGCCGCACTTGCATCCTCAAAGCAGCAGCGACAAGCGTGCGTCTGTCTGTTAAAGGGTGGTGTAACTCTCAAAGTGCTCCAAAAAATAAAAAACTATTTTTTTTAATGTGTTTGTGACTTGTGTGCGATGTAGCTGCACTTGCATCCTCAAAGCAGCAGCGACAAGCGTGCGTCTGTCTGTTAAAGGGTGGTGTAACCCTCAAAGTGCTCCAAAATATAAAAAACTATTTTTTTAATGTGTTTGTGACTTATGTGCGATGTAGCCGCACGTGCATTAACATAGTAGCAGCGCCAAGCATGCGCCTGTGTAATAAGTCAAGGGCTGGTTTGGACATCTGGTCCGGACTGAAGGACGTGCCAACAATTTCTGACAAGTCTACTGTCACTGCATATGATACTGTCCTCAAACCAGCAGCGACAAGAGTGCATCTGTCTGTTAAAGGGTGGTGACACCCTCAAAGTGTGCTACACAAACAATAAAAATATTGTTCTTTTTTTTCGGTCTTTGTGAAATGTGTGGGCTGTAGCCGCACCTGCATCCTTAAAGCAGCAGCGACAAGCGTGCATCTGTCTGTTAAAGGGTGGTGACACCCTCAAAGTGTGCTACACAAACAATAAAAATATTGTTCTTTTTTTTTCTGTCTTTGTGAATAGTGTGGGCTGTAGCCACACTTGCATCCTCAAAGCAGCAGCAACAAGCGTGTGTCTGTCTGTTAAAGGGTGGTGTAACTCTCAAAGTGCTCCAAAAAATAAAAAACTATTTTTTTAATGTGTTTGTGACTTGTGTGCGATGTAGCCGCACCTGCATCATTAAAGCAGCAGCGACAAGCATGCGTCTGTCTGTTAAAGGGTGGTGACACCCTCAAAGTGTGCTACACAAACAATAAAAATATTCTTCTTTTTTCTGTCTTTGTGAATTGTGTGGGCTGTAGGCGCACCTGCATCCTTAAAGCAGCAGCGACAAGCGTGAGTCTGTCTGTTAAAGGGTGGTGACACCCTCAAAGTGTGCTACACAAACAATTAAAATATTGTTCTTTTTTTTTCGGTCTTTGTGAAATGTGTGGGCTGTAGCCGCACCTGCATCCTTAAAGCAGCAGCGACAAGCGTGCATCTGTCTGTAAAAGAGTGGTGACACCCTCAAAGTGTGCTACACAAACAATAAAAATATTCTTCTTCTTTTTTCTGTCTTTGTGAACTGTGTGGGCTGTAGCTGCACTTGCATCCTCAAAGCAGCAGCGACAAGCATGCATCTGTCTGTTAAAGGGTGGTGTAACCCTCAAAGTGCGCTCCACAAACAGTAAAAATATTCTTCTTTTTTTTCTGTCTTTGTGAATTGTGTGGGCTGTAGCCGCACTTGCATCCTCAAAGCAGCAGCGACAAGCGTGCGTCTGTCTGTTAAAGGGTGGTGTAACTCTCAAAGTGCTCCAAAAAATAAAAAACTATTTTTTTTAATGTGTTTGTGACTTGTGTGCGATGTAGCTGCACTTGCATCCTCAAAGCAGCAGCGACAAACGTGCGTCTGTCTGTTAAAGGGTGGTGACACCCTCAAAGTGTGCTACACAAACAATAAAAATATTGTTCTTTTTTTTTCTGTCTTTGTGAATTGTGTGGGCTGTAGCCGCTCTTGCATCCTCAAAGCAGCAGCAACAAGCGTGCGTCTGTCTGTTAAAGGGTGGTGTAACTCTCAAAATGCTCCAAAAAATAAAAAACTTTTTTTTTAATGTGTTTCTGACTTGTGTGCGATGTAGCCATACTTGCATCCTCAAAGCAGCAGCGACAAGCGTGCATCTGTCTGTTAAAGGGTGGTGACACCCTCAAAGTGTGCTACACAAACAATAAAAATATTCTCCTTCTTTTTTCGGTCTTTGTGAATTGTGTGGGCTGTAGCCGCACCTGCATCCATAAAGCAGCAGCGACAAGCATGCTTCTGTCTGTTAAAGGGTGGTGACACCCTCAAAGTGTGCTACACAAACAATAAAAATATTGTTCTTTTTTTTTCGGTCTTTGTGAAATGTGTGGGCTGTAGCCGCACCTGCATCCTTAAAGCAGCAGCGACAAGCGTGCGTCTGTCTGTTAAAGGGTGGTGACACCCTCAAAGTGTGCTACACAAACAATAAAAATATTGTTCTTTTTTTTTCTGTCTTTGTGAATTGTGTGGGCTGTATCCGCACTTGCATCCTCAAAGCAGCAGCGACAAGCGTGCGTCTGTCTGTTAAGGGGTGGTGTAACCCTCAAAGTGCTCCAAAAAATAAAAAACGATTTTTTTAATGTGTTTGTGACTTGTGTGCGATGTAGCCGCACCTGCATCCTCAAAGCAGCAGTGACAAGCGTGTGTCTGTCTGTTAAAGGGTGGTGACACCCTCAAAGTGTGCTATACCAACAATAAAAATATTGTTCTTTTTTTTTTTGTCTTTGTGAATTGTGTGGGCTGTAGCCGCACTTGCATCCTCAAAGCAGCAGCGACAAGCGTGCGTCTGTCTGTTAAAGGGTGGTGTAACTCTCAAAGTGCTCGAAAAATTAAAAAACTATTTTTTTTAATGTGTTTGTGACTTGTGTGCGATGTAGCCGCACTTGCATCCTCAAAGCAGCAGCGACAAACGTGTGTCTGTCTGTTAAAGGGTGGTGACACCCTCAAAGTGTGCTACACAAACAATAAAAATATTGTTCTTTTTTTTTCTGTCTTTGTGAATTGTGTGGGCTGTAGCCGCACTTGCATCCTTAAAGCAGCAGCGACAAACGTGCATCTGTCTGTTAAAGGGTGGTGTAACCCTCAAAGTGCTCCAAAATATAAAAAACTATTTTTTTAATGTGTTTGTGACTTATTGGCGATGTAGCCGCACGTGCATCAACATAGTAGCAGCGCCAAGCGTGCGCCTGTGTAATAAGTCAAGGGCTGGTTTGGACATCTGGTCCGGACTGAAGGACGTGCCAACAATTTCTGACAAGTCTACTGTCACTGCATATGATACTGTCCTCAAAGCAGCAGCGACAAGCGTGCATCTGTCTGTTAAAGGGTGGTGACACCCTCAAAGTGTGCTACACAAACAATAAAAATATTGTTCTTTTTTTTCGGTCTTTGTGAAATGTGTGGGCTGTAGCCACACCTGCATCCTTAAAGCAGCAGCGACAAGCGTGCGTTTGTCTGTTAAAGGGTGGTGACACCCTCAAAGTGTGCTACACAAACAATAAAAATATTGTTCTTTTTTTTTCTGTCTTTGTGAATTGTGTGGGCTGTAGCCACACTTGCATCCTCAAAGCAGCAGCAACAAGCGTGTGTCTGTCTGTTAAAGGGTGGTGTAACTCTCAAAGTGCTCCAAAAAATAAAAAACTATTTTTTTAATGTGTTTGTGACTTGTGTGCGATGTAGCCGCACCTGCATCCTTAAAGCAGCAGCGACAAGCGTGCGTCTGTCTGTTAAAGGGTGGTGACACCCTCAAAGTGTGCTACACAAACAATAAAAATATTCATCTTCTTTTTTCTGTCTTTGTGAATTGAGTGGGCTGTAGCTGCACTTGCATCCTCAAAGCAGCAGCGACAAGCATGCATCTGTCTGTTAAAGGGTTGTGTAACCCTCAAAGTGCGCTCCACAAAATATAAAAATATTCTTTTTTTTTTCTGTCTTTGTGAATTGTGTGGGCTGTAGCCGCACTTGCATCCTCAAAGCAGCAGCGACAAGCGTGCGTCTGTCTGTTAAAGGGTGGTGACACCCTCAAAGTGTGCTACACAAACAATAAAAATATTGTTCTTTTTTTTCTGTCTTTGTGAATTGTGTGGGCTGTAGCTGCTCTTGCATCCTCAAAGCAGCAGCAACAAGCGTGTGTCTGTCTTTTAAAGGGTGGTGTAACTCTCAAAGTGCTCCAAAAAATAAAAAACTATTTTTTTAATGTGTTTGTGACATGTGTGCGATGTAGCCACACTTGCATCCTCAAAGCAGCAGCGACAAGCGTGTGTCTGTCTGTTAAAGGGTGGTGACACCCTCAAAGTGTGCTACACAATCAATAAAAATATTCTTCTTCTTTTTTCTGTCTTTGTGAATTGTGTGTGCTGTAGCCGCACCTGCATCCTTAAAGCAGCAGCGAAAAGCGTGCGTCTGTCAGTTAAAGGGTGGTGACACCCTCAACGTGTGCTACACAAACAATAAAAATATTGTTCTTTTTTTTTCGGTCTTTGTGAAATGTGTGGGCTGTAGCCGCACCTGCATCCTCAAAGCAGCAGTGACAAGCGTGCGTCTGTCTGTTAAAGGGTGGTGACACCCTCAAAGTGTGCTACACAAACAATAAAAATATTGTTCTTTTTTTTTCTGTCTTTGTGAATTGTGTGGGCTGTAGCCGCACTTGCATCCTCAAAGCAGCAGCGACAAGCTTGCATCCGTCTGTTAAAGGGTGGTGACACCCTCAAAGTGTGCTACACAAACAATAAAAATATTGGGTTTTTTTTTTGGTCTTTGTGAATTGTGTGGGCTGTAGCCGCACTTGCATAATCAAAGCAGCAGCGACAAGCGTGCGTCTGTCTGTTAAAGGGTGGTGTAACCCTCAAAGTGCTCCAAAAAATAAAAAACTATTTTTTTAATGTGTTTGTGACTTGTGTGCGATGTAGCCGCACGTGCATCAACATAGTAGCAGCGCCAAGCGTGCGCCTGTGTCATAAGTCAAGGGCTGGTTTGGACATCTGGTCCGGACTGAAGGACGTGCCAACAATTTCTGACAAGTCTACTGTCACTGCATATGATACTGTCCTCAAAGCAGCAGCGACAAGCGTGCATCTGTCTGTTAAAGGGTGGTGACAACCTCAAAGTGTGCTACACAAACAATAAAAATATTGTTCTTTTTTTTTCGGTCTTTGTGAAATGTGTGGGCTGTAGCCGCACCTGCATCCTTAAAGCAGCAGCGACAAGCGTGCGTCTGTCTGTTAAAGGGTGGTGACACCCTCAAAGTGTGCTATACCAACAATAAAAATATTGTTCTTTTTTTTTCTGTCTTTGTGAATTGTGTGGGCTGTAGCCGCACTTGCATCCTCAAAGCAGCAGCGACAAGCGTGCGTCTGTCTGTTAAAGGGTGGTGTAACTCTCAAAGTGCTCCAAAAAATAAAAAACTATTTTTTTTAATGTGTTTGTGACTTGTGTGCGATGTAGCCGCACTTGCATCCTCAAAGCAGCAGCGACAAGCGTGCGTCTGTCTGTTAAAGGGTGGTGACATCCTCAAAGTGTGCTACACAAACAATAAAAATATTGTTCTTTTTTTTTCTGTCTTTGTGAATTGTGTGGGCTGTAGCCGCACTTGCATCCTCAAAGCAGCAGCGACAAACGTGCGTCTGTCTGTTAAAGGGTGGTGTAACCCTCAAAGTGCTCCAAAATATAAAAAACTATTTTTTTAATGTGTTTGTGACTTATTTGCGATGTAGCCGCACGTGCATCAAAAGAGTAGCAGCGCCAAGCGTGCGCCTGTGTAATAAGTCAAGGGCTGGTTTGGACATCTGGTCCGGACTGAAGGACGTGCCAACAATTTCTGACAAGTCTACTGTCACTGCATATGATACTGTCCTCAAAGCAGCAGCGACAAGAGTGCATCTGTCTGTTAAAGGGTGGTGACACCCTCAAAGTGTGCTACACAAACAATAAAAATATTGTTCTTTTTTTTCGGTCTTTGTGAAATGTGTGGGCTGTAGCCGCACCTGCATCCTTAAAGCAGCAGCGACAAGCATGCGTCTGTCTGTTAAAGGGTGGTGACACCCTCAAAGTGTGCTACACAAACAATAAAAATATTCTTCTTTTTTCTGTCTTTGTGAATTGTGTGGGCTGTAGCCACACCTGCATCCTTAAAGCAGCAGCGACAAGCGTGAGTCTGTCTGTTAAAGGGTGGTGACCCCCTCAAAGTGTGCTACACAAACAATTAAAATATTGTTCTTTTTTTTTCGGTCTTTGTGAAATGTGTGGGCTGTAGCCGCACCTGCATCCTTAAAGCAGCAGCGACAAGCGTGCGTCTGTCTGTTAAAGAGTGGTGACACCCTCAAAGTGTGCTACACAAACAATAAAAATATTCTTCTTCTTTTTTCTGTCTTTGTGAACTGTGTGGGCTGTAGCTGCACTTGCATCCTCAAAGCAGCAGCGACAAGCATGCGTCTGTCTGTTAAAGGGTGGTGTAACCCTCAAAGTGCGCTCCACAAACAATAAAAATATTCTTCTTTTTTTTCTGTCTTTGTGAATTGTGTGGGCTGTAGCCGCACTTGCATCCTCAAAGCAGCAGCGACAAGCATGCGTCTGTCTGTTAAAGGGTGGTGACACCCTCAAAGTGTGCTACACAAACAATAAAAATATTGTTCTTTTTTTTTCTCTCTTTGTGAATTGTGTGGGCTGTAGCCGCACTTGCATCCTCAAAGCAGCAGCAGCGACAAGCGTGCGTCTGTCTGTTAAAGGGTGGTGTAACCCTCAAAGTGCTCCGAAAAATAAAAAACAATTTTTTTAATGTGTTTGTGACTTGTGTGCGATGTAGCCGCACGTGCATCAACATAGTAGCAGCGCCAAGCATGCGCCTGTGTCATAAGTCAAGGCTGGTTTGGACATCTGGTCCGGACTGAAGGACGTGCCAACAATTTCTGACAAGTCTACTGTCACTGCATATGATACTGTCCTCAAAGCAGCAGCGACAAGCGTGCATCTGTCTGTTAAAGGGTGGTGACACCCTCAAAGTGTGCTACACAAACAATAAAAATATTGTTCTTTTTTTTTGGTCTTTGTGAAATGTGTGGGCTGTAGCCGCACCTGCATCCTTAAAGCAGCAGCGACAAGCGTGCATCTGTCTGTTAAAGGGTGGTGACACCCTCAAAGTGTGCTACACAAACAATAAAAATATTGTTCTTTTTTTTTCTGTCTTTGTGAATTGTGTGGGCTGTAGCCGCACTTGCATCCTCAAAGCAGCAGCAACAAGCGTGCGTCTGTCTGTTAAAGGGTAGTGTAACTCTCAAAGTGCTCCAAAAAATAAAAACTTTTTTTTTAATGTGTTTCTGACTTGTGTGCGATGTAGCCATACTTGCATCCTCAAAGCAGCAGCGACAAGCGTGCGTCTGTCTGTTAAAGGGTGGTGACACCCTCAAAGTGTGCTACACAAACAATAAAAATATTCTCCTTCTTTTTTCGGTCTTTGTGAATTGTGTGGGCTGTAGCCGCACCTGCATCCATAAAGCAGCAGCGACAAGCATGCATCTGTCTGTTAAAGGGTGGTGACACCCTCAAAGTGTGCTACACAAACAATAAAAATATTGTTCTTTTTTTTTCTGTCTTTGTGAATTGTGTGGGCTGTATCCGCACTTGCATCCTCAAAGCAGCAGCGACAAGCGTGCGTCGGTCTGTTAAGGGGTGGTGTAACCCTCAAAGTGCTCCAAAAAATAAAAAACGATTTTTTTAATGTGTTTGTGACTTGTGTGCGATGTAGCCGCACCTGCATCCTCAAAGCAGCAGCGACAAGCGTGTGTCTGTCTGTTAAAGGGTGGTGACACCCTCAAAGTGTGCTATATCAACAATAAAAATATTGTTCTTTTTTTTTTTGTCTTTGTGAATTGTGTGGGCTGTAGCCGCACTTGCATCCTCAAAGCAGCAGCGACAAGCGTGCGTCTGTCTGTTAAAGGGTGGTGTAACTCTCAAAGTGCTCGAAAAATTAAAAATCTATTTTTTTTAATGTGTTTGTGACTTGTGTGCGATGTAGCCGCACTTGCATCCTCAAAGCAGCAGCGACAAGCGTTTGTCTGTCTGTTAAAGGGTGGTGACACCCTCAAAGTGTGCTACACAAACAATAAAAATATTGTTCTTTTTTTTTCTGTCTTTGTGAATTGTGTGGGCTGTAGCCGCACTTGCATCCTTAAAGCAGCAGCGACAAACATGCGTCTGTCTGTTAAAGGGTGGTGTAACCCTCAAAGTGCTCCAAAATATAAAAAACTATTTTTTTAATGTGTTTGTGACTTATTGGCGATGTAGCCGCACGTGCATCAACATAGTAGCAGCGCCAGGCGTGCGCCTGTGTAATAAGTCAAGGGCTGGTTTGGACATCTGGTCCGGACTGAAGGACGTGCCAACAATTTCTGACAAGTCTACTGTCACTGCATATGATACTGTCCTCAAAGCAGCAGCGACAAGCGTGCATCTGTCTGTTAAAGGGTGGTGACACCCTCAAAGTGTGCTACACAAACAATAAAAATATTGTTCTTTTTTTTCGGTCTTTGTGAAATGTGTGGGCTGTAGCCGCACCTGCATTCTTAAAGCAGCAGTGACAAGCGTGCGTTTGTCTGTTAAAGGGTGGTGACACCCTCAAAGTGTGCTACACAAACAATAAAAATATTGTTCTTTTTTTTTCTGTCTTTGTGAATTGTGTGGGCTGTAGCCACACTTGCATCCTCAAAGTAGCAGCAACAAGCGTGTGTCTGTCTGTTAAAGGGTGGTGTAACTCTCAAAGTGCTCCAAAAAATAAAAAACTATTTTTTTAATGTGTTTGTGACTTGTGTGCGATGTAGCCGCACCTGCATCCTTAAAGCAGCAGCGACAAGCGTGCGTCTGTCTGTTAAAGGGTGGTAACACCCTCAAAGTGTGCTACACAAACAATAAAAATATTCTTCTTTTTTCTGTCTTTGTGAATTGTGTGGGCTGTAGCCCCACCTGCATCCTTAAAGCAGCAGCGACAAGCGTGAGTCTGTCTGTTAAAGGGTGGTGACACCCTCAAAGTGCGCTACACAAACAATTAAAATATTGTTCTTTTTTTTCGGTCTTTGTGAAATGTGTGGGCTGTAGCCGCACCTGCATCCTTAAAGCAGCAGCGACAAGCGTGCGTCTGTCTGTTAAAGGGTGGTGACACCCTCAAAGTGTGCTACACAAACAATAAAAATATTCTTCTTCTTTTTTCTGTCTTTGTGAATTGTGTGGGCTGTAGCTGCACTTGCATCCTCAAAGCAGCAGCGACAAGCATGCATCTGTCTGTTAAAGGGTTGTGTAACCCTCAAAGTGCGCTCCACAAAATATAAAAATATTCTTTTTTTTTTCTGTCTTTGTGAATTGTGTGGGCTGTAGCCGCACTTGCATCCTCAAAGCAGGAGCAACAAGCGTGCGTCTGTCTGTTAAAGGGTGGTGACACCCTCAAAGTGTGCTACACAAACAATAAAAATATTGTTCTTTTTTTTTCTGTCTTTGTGAATTGTGTGGGCTGTAGCCGCACTTGCATCCTCAAAGCAGCAGCGACAAGCATGCGTCTGTCTGTTAAAGGGTGGTGTAACCCTCAAAGTGCTCCGAAAAATAAAAAACTATTTTTTTAATGTGTTTGTGACTTGTGTGCGATGTAGCCGCATGTGCATCAACATAGTAGCAGCGCCAAGCGTGCGCCTGTGTCATAAGTCAAGGGCTGGTTTGGACATCTGGTCCGGACTGAAGGACGTGCCAACAATTTCTGACAAGTCTACTCTCACTGCATATGATACTGTCCTCAAAGCAGCAGCGACAAGTGTGCGTTTGTCTGTTAAAGGGTGGTGACACCCTCAAAGTGTGCTACACAAACAATAAAAATATTGTTCTTTTTTTTTCGGTCTTTGTGAAATGTGTGGGCTGTAGCCGCACCTGCATCCTTAAAGCAGCAGTGACAAGCGTGCGTCTGTCTGTTAAAGGGTGGTGACACCCTCAAAGTGTGCTACACAAACAATAAAAATATTGTTCTTTTTTTTTCTGTCTTTGTGAATTGTGTGGGCTGTAGCCGCACTTGCATCCTCAAAGCAGCAGCGACAAGCGTGCGTCTGTCTGTTAAAGGGTGGTGTAACTCTCAAAGTGCTCCAAAAAATAAAAAACATTTTTTTTTAATGTGTTTGTGACTTGTGTGCGATGTAGCCGCACTTGCATCCTCAAAGCAGCAGCGACAAGCGTGTGTCTGTCTGTTAAAGGGTGGTGACACCCTCAAAGTGTGCTACACAAACAATAAAAATATTGTTCTTTTTTTTTCTGTCTTTGTGAATTGTGTGGGCTGTAGCCGCACTTGCATCCTTAAAGCAGCAGCGACAAACGTGCGTCTGTCTGTTAAAGGGTGGTGTAACCCTCAAAGTGCTCCAAAATATAAAAAACTATTTTTTTAATGTGTTTGTGACTTATTGGCGATGTAGCCGCACGTGCATCAACATAGTAGCAGCGCCAAGCGTGCGCCTGTGTAATAAGTCAAGGGCTGGTTTGGACATCTGGTCCGGACTGAAGGACGTGCCAAAAATTTCTGACAAGTCTACTGTCACTGCATATGATACTGTCCTCAAAGCAGCAGCGACAAGCGTGCATCTGTCTGTTAAAGGGTGGTGACACCCTCAAAGTGTGCTACACAAACAATAAAAATATTGTTCTTTTTTTTCGGTCTTTGTGAAATGTGTGGGCTGTAGCTGCACCTGCATCCTTAAAGCAGCAGCGACAAGCGTGCGTTTGTCTGTTAAAGGGTGGTGACACCCTCAAAGTGTGCTACACAAACAATAAAAATATTGTTCTTTTTTTTTCTGTCTTTGTGAATTGTGTGGGCTGTAGCCACACTTGCATCCTCAAAGCAGCAACAACAAGCGTGTGTCTGTCTGTTAAAGGGTGGTGTAACTCTCAAAGTGCTCCAAAAAATAAAAAACTATTTTTTTAATGTGTTTGTGACTTGTGTGCGATGTAGCCGCACCTGCATCCTTAAAGCAGCAGCGACAAGCGTGCGTCTGTCTGTTAAAGGGTGGTGACACCCTCAAAGTGTGCTACACAAACAATAAAAATATTCTTCTTTTTTCTGTCTTTGTGAATTGTGTGGGCTGTAGCCCCACCTGCATCCTTAAAGCAGCAGCGACAAGCGTGAGTCTGTCTGTTAAAGGGTGGTGACACCCTCAAAGTGTGCTACACAAACAATTAAAATATTGTTCTTTTTTTTTCGGTCTTTGTGAAATGTGTGGGCAGTAGCCGCACCTGCATCCTTAAAGCAGCAGCGACAAGCGTGCGTCTGTCTGTTAAAGGGTGGTGACACCCTCAAAGTGTGCTACACAAACAATAAAAATATTCTTCTTCTTTTTTCTGTCTTTGTGAATTGTGT
Organism: Taudactylus pleione; assembly: GCA_031769625.1. Lineage (NCBI taxonomy): Eukaryota > Metazoa > Chordata > Amphibia > Anura > Myobatrachidae > Taudactylus > Taudactylus pleione. Next base: position 9,490,052 of record JAUIMM010000081.1, on the reverse strand, counting down.
GGGCTGTAGCTGCACTTGCATCCTCAAAGCAGCAGCGACAAGCATGCATCTGTCTGTTAAAGGGTTGTGTAACCCTCAAAGTGCGCTCCACAAAATATAAAAATATTATTTTTTTTTTCTGTCTTTGTGAATTGTGTGGGCTGTAGCCGCACTTGCATCCTCAAAGCAGGAGCAACAAGCGTGCGTCTGTCTGTTAAAGGGTGGTGACACCCTCAAAGTGTGCTACACAAACAATAAAAATATTGTTCTTTTTTTTTCTGTCTTTGTGAATTGTGTGGGCTGTAGCCGCACTTGCATCCTCAAAGCAGCAGCGACAAGCATGCGTCTGTCTGTTAAAGGGTGGTGTAACCCTCAAAGTGCTCCGAAAAATAAAACACTATTTTTTTAATGTGTTTGTGACTTGTGTGCGATGTAGCCGCATGTGCATCAACATAGTAGCAGCGCCAAGCGTGCGCCTGTGTCATAAGTCAAGGGCTGGTTTGGACATCTGGTCCGGACTGAAGGACGTGCCAACAATTTCTGACAAGTCTACTCTCACTGCATATGATACTGTCCTCAAAGCAGCAGCGACAAATGTGCGTTTGTCTGTTAAAGGGTGGTGACACCCTCAAAGTGTGCTACACAAACAATAAAAATATTGTTCTTTTTTTTTCGGTCTTTGTGAAATATGTGGGCTGTAGCCGCACCTGCATCCTTAAAGCAGCAGTTACAAGCGTGCGTCTGTCTGTTAAAGGGTGGTGACACCCTCAAAGTGTGCTACACAAACAATAAAAATATTGTTCTTTTTTTTTCTGTCTTTGTGAATTGTGTGGGCTGTAGCCGCACTTGCATCCTCAAAGCAGCAGCGACAAGCGTGCGTCGGTCTGTTAAAGGGTGGTGTAACTCTCAAAGTGCTCCAAAAAATAAAAAACATTTTTTTTAATGTGTTTGTGACTTGTGTGCGATGTAGCCGCACTTGCATCCTCAAAGCAGCAGCGACAAGCGTGTGTCTGTCTGTTAAAGGGTGGTGACACCCTCAAAGTGTGCTACACAAACAATAAAAATATTGTTCTTTTTTTTTCTGTCTTTGTGAATTGTGTGGGCTGTAGCCGCACTTGCATCCTTAAAGCAGCAGCGACAAACGTGCGTCTGTCTGTTAAAGGGTGGTGTAACCCTCAAAGTGCTCCAAAATATAAAAAACTATTTTTTTAATGTGTTTGTGACTTATTGGCGATGTAGCCGCACGTGCATCAACATAGTAGCAGCGCCAAGCGTGCGCCTGTGTAATAAGTCAAGGGCTGGTTTGGACATCTGGTCCGGACTGAAGGACGTGCCAACAATTTCTCACAAGTCTACTGTCACTGCATATGATACTGTCCTCAAAGCAGCAGCGACAAGCGTGCATCTGTCTGTTAAAGGGTGGTGACACCCTCAAAGTGTGCTACACAAACAATAAAAATATTGTTCTTTTTTTTCGGTCTTTGTGAAATGTGTGGGCTGTAGCCGCACCTGCATCCTTAAAGCAGCAGCGACAAGCGTGCGTTTGTCTGTTAAAGGGTGGTGACACCCTCAAAGTGTGCTACACAAACAATAAAAATATTGTTCTTTTTTTTTCTGTCTTTGTGAATTGTGTGGGCTGTAGCCACACTTGCATCCTCAAAGCAGCAACAACAAGCGTGTGTCTGTCTGTTAAAGGGTGGTGTAACTCTCAAAGTGCTCCAAAAAATAAAAAACTATTTTTTTAATGTGTTTGTGACTTGTGTGCGATGTAGCCGCACCTGCATCCTTAAAGCAGCAGCGACAAGCGTGCATCTGTCTGTTAAAGGGTGGTGACACCCTCAAAGTGTGCTACACAAACAATAAAAATATTCTTCTTTTTTCTGTCTTTGTGAATTGTGTGGGCTGTAGCCCCACTTGCATCCTTAAAGCAGCAGCGACAAGCATGAGTCTGTCTGTTAAAGGGTGTGACACCCTCAAAGTGTGCTACACAAACAATTAAAATATTGTTCTTTTTTTTTCGGTCTTTGTGAAATGTGTGGGCAGTAGCCGCACCTGCATCCTTAAAGCAGCAGCGACAAGCGTGCGTCTGTCTGTTAAGGGGTGGTGACACCCTCAAAGTGTGCTACACAAACAATAAAAATATTCTTCTTCTTTTTTCTGTCTTTGTGAATTGTGTGGGCTGTAGCTGCACTTGCATCCTCAAAGCAGCAGCGACAAGCATGCATCTGTCTGTTAAAGGGTTGTGTAACCCTCAAAGTGCGCTCTACAAAATATAAAAATATTCTTTTTTTTTTCTGTCTTTGTGAATTGTGTGGGCTGTAGCCGCACTTGCATCCTCAAAGCAGGAGCAACAAGCGTGCGTCTGTCTGTTAAAGGGTGGTGACACCCTCAAAGTGTGCTACACAAACAATAAAAATATTGTTCTTTTTTTTTCTGTCTTTGTGAATTGTGTGGGCTGTAGCCGCACTTGCATCCTCAAAGCAGCAGCGACAAGCATGCGTCTGTCTGTTAAAGGGTGGTGTAACCCTCAAAGTGCTCCGAAAAATAAAAAACTATTTTTTTAATGTGTTTGTGACTTGTGTGCGATGTAGCTGCATGTGCATCAACATAGTAGCAGCGCCAAGCGTGCGCCTGTGTCATAAGTCAAGGGCTGGTTTGGACATCTGGTCCGGACTGAAGGACGTGCCAACAATTTCTGACAAGTCTACTCTCACTGCATATGATACTGTCCTCAAAGCAGCAGCGACAAGCGTGCGTTTGTCTGTTAAAGGGTGGTGACACCCTCAAAGTGTGCTACACAAACAATAAAAATATTGTTCTTTTTTTTTCGGTCTTTGTGAAATGTGTGGGCTGTAGCCGCACCTGCATCCTTAAAGCAGCAGTGACAAGTGTGCGTCTGTCTGTTAAAGGGTGGTGACACCCTCAAAGTGTGCTACACAAACAATAAAAATATTGTTCTTTTTTTTTCTGTCTTTGTGAATTGTGTGGGCTGTAGCCGCATTTGCATCCTCAAAGCAGCAGCGACAAGCGTGCGTATGTCTGTTAAAGGGTGGTGTAACTCTCAAAGTGCTCCAAAAAATAAAAAACATTTTTTTTTAATGTGTTTGTGACTTGTGTGCGATGTAGCCGCACTTGCATCCTCAAAGCAGCAGCGACAAGCATGCATCTGTCTGTTAAAGGGTGGTGTAACCCTCAAAGTGCGCTCCACAAACAATAAAAATATTCTTCTTTTTTTTCTGTCTTTGTGAATTGTGTGGGCTGTAGCCGCACTTGCATCCTCAAAGCAGCAGCGACAAGCGTGCGTCTGTCTGTTAAAGGGTGGTGACACCCTCAAAGTGTGCTACACAAACAATAAAAATATTGTTCTTTTTTTTTCGGTCTTTGTGAAATGTGTGGGCTGTAGCCGCACCTGCATCCTTAAAGCAGCAGCGACAAGCGTGCGTCTGTCTGTTAAAGGGTGGTGACACCCTCAAAGTGTGCTACACAAACAATAAAAATATTGTTCTTTTTTTTTCGGTCTTTGTGAAATGTGTGGGCTGTAGCCGCACCTGCATCCTTAAAGCAGCAGCGACAAGCGTGCGTCTGTCTGTTAAAGGGTGGTGACACCCTCAAAGTGTGCTACACAAACAATAAAAATATTGTTCTTTTTTTTTCTGTCTTTGTGAATTGTGTGGGCTGTAGCCGCACTTGCATCCTCAAAGCAGCAGCAACAAGCGTGCGTCTGTCTGTTAAAGGGTGGTGTAACTCTCAAAGTGCTCCAAAAAATAAAAAACTATTTTTTTAATGTGTTTCTGACCTGTGTGCGATGTAGCCATACTTGCATCCTCAAAGCAGCAGCAACAAGCGTGCGTCTGTCTGTTAAAGGGTGGTGACACCCTCAAAGTGTGCTACACAAACAATAAAAATATTCTCCTTCTTTTTTCGGTCTTAGTGAATTGTGTGGGCTGTAGCCGCACCTGCATCCATAAAGCAGCAGCGACAAGCACGCATCTGTCTGTTAAAGGGTGGTGACACCCTCAAAGTGTGCTACACAAACAATAAAAATATTGTTCTTTTTTTTTCGGTCTTTGTGAAATGTGTGGGCTGTATCCGCACCTGCATCCTTAAAGCAGCAGCGACAAGCGTGCGTCTGTCTGTTAAAGGGTGGTGACACCCTCAAAGTGTGCTACACAAAGAATAAAAATATTGTTCTTTTTTTTTCTGTCTTTGTGAGTTGTGTGGGCTGTATCCGCACTTGCATCCTCAAAGCAGCAGCGACAAGCGTGCGTCTGTCTGTTAAGGGGTGGTGTAACCCTCAAAGTGCTCCAAAAAATAAAAAACGATTTTTTTAATGTGTTTGTGACTTGTGTGCGATGTAGCCGCACCTGCATCCTCAAAGCAGCAGTGACAAGCGTGCGTCTGTCTGTTAAAGGGTGGTGACACCCTCAAAGTGTGCTACACAAACAATAAAAATATTGTTCTTTTTTTTTCTGTCTTTGTGAATTGTGTGGGCTGTAGCCGCACTTGCATCCTCATAGCAGCAGCGACAAGCGTGCGTCTGTCTGTTAAAGGGTGGTGTAACCCTCAAAGTGCTCCAAAAAATAAAAAACGATTTTTTTAATGTGTTTGTGACTTGTGTGCGATGTAGCCGCACGTGCATCAACATAGTAGCAGTGCCAAGCGTACACCTGTGTAATAAGTCAAGGGCTGGTTTGGACATCTGGTCCGGACTGAAGGACGTGCCAACAATTTCTGACAAGTCTACTGTCACTGCATATGATACTGTCCTCAAAGCAGCAGCGACAAGCGTGCATCTGTCTGTTAAAGGGTGGTGACACCCTCAAAGTGTGCTACACAAACAATAAAAATATTGTTCATTTTTTTTCGATATTTGTGAAATGTGTGGGCTGTAGCCGCACCTACATCCTTAAAGCAGCAGCGACAAGCGTGCGTCTGTCTGTTAAAGGGTGGTGTAACTCTCAAAGTGCTCCAAAAAATAAAAAACTATTTTTTTAATGTGTTTGTGACTTGTGTGCGATGTAGACGCACTTGCATCCTCAAAGCAGCAGCAACAAGCATGCATCTGTCTGTTAAAGGGTGGTGACACCCTCAAAGTGTGCTACACAAACAATAAAAATATTGTTTTTTTTTTTTTCGGTCTTTGTGAAATGTGTGGGCTGTAGCCGCAGCTGCATCCTCAAAGCAGCAGCGACAAGCATGCGTCTGTCTGTTAAAGGGTGGTGTAACCCTCAAAGTGCGCTCCACAAACAATAAAAATATTCTTTTTTTTTTCTGTCTTTGTGAATTGTGTGGGCTGTAGCCGCACTTGCATCCTCAAAGCAGGAGCGACAAGCGTGCGTCTGTCTGTTAAAGGGTGGTGACACCCTCAAAGTGTGCTACACAAACAATAAAAATATTGTTCTTTTTTTTCTGTCTTTGTGAATTGTGTGGGCTGTAGCCACACTTGCATCCTCAAAGCAGCAGCAACAAGCGTGTGTCTGTCTGTTAAAGGGTGGTGTAACTCTCAAAGTGCTCCAAAAAATAAAAAACTATTTTTTTAATGTGTTTGTGACTTGTGTGCGACGTAGCCACACTTGCATCCTCAAAGCAGCAGCAACAAGCGTGTGTCTGTCTGTTAAAGGGTGGTGACACCCTCAAAGTGTGCTACACAAACAATAAAAATATTCTTCTTCTTTTTTCAGTCTTTGTGAATTGTGTGGGCTGTAGCATCACTTGCATCCTCAAAGCAGCAGCAACAAGCGTGCATCTGTCTGTTAAAAGGTGGTGTAACTCTCAAAGTGCTCCAAAAAATAAAAAACTATTATTTTAATGTGTTTGTGACTTGTGTGCGATGTAGCCACACTTGCATCCTCAAAGCAGCAGCGACAAGCGTGCGTCTGTCTGTTAAAGGGTGGTGACACCCTCAAAGTGTGCTACACAAACAATAAAAATATTGTTCTTTTTTTTTCTGTCTTTGTGAATTGTGTGGGCTGTAGCCGCACTTGCATCCTCAAAGCAGCAGCGACAAGCGTGCGTCTGTCTGTTAAAGGGTGGTGTAACCCTCAAAGTGCTCCAAAAAATAAAAAACTATTTTTTTTTATGTGTTTGTGACTTGTGTGCGATGTAGCCGCACTTGCATCCTCAAAGCAGCAGCGACAATGGTGCGTCTGTCTGTTAAAGGGTGGTGACACCCTCAAAGTGTGCTACACAAACAATAAAAATATTGTTCTTTTTTTTCTGTCTTTGTGAATTGTGTGGGCTGTAGCCACACTTGCATCCTCAAAGCAGGAGCGACAAGCGTGCGTCTGTCTGTTAAAGGGTGGTGACACCCTCAAAGTGTGCTACACAAACAATAAAAATATTGTTCTTTTTTTTTCTGTCTTTGTGAATTGTGTGGGCTGTAGCCGCACTTGCATCCTCAAAGCAGCAGCGACAAGCGTGCATCTGTCTGTTAAAGGGTGGTGTAAACCTCAAAGTGCTCCAAAAAATAAAAAACTATTTTTTTAATGTGTTTGTGACTTGTGTGCGATGTAGCCGCATGTGCATCAACATAGTAGCAGCGCCAAGCGTGCGCCTGTGTCATAAGTCAAGGGCTGGTTTGGACATCTGGTCCGGACTGAAGGACGTGCCAACAATTTCTGACAAGTCTACTCTCACTGCATATGATACTGTCCTCAAAGCAGCAGCGACAAGCGTGCGTTTGTCTGTTAAAGGGTGGTGACACCCTCAAAGTGTGCTACACAAAGAATAAAAATTTTCTTCTTTTTTTTCGGTCTTTGTGAAATGTGTGGGCTGTAGCCGCACCTGCATCCTTAAAGCAGCAGCGACAAGCGTGCGTCTGTCTGTTAAAGGGTGGTGACACCCTCAAAGTGTGCTACACAAACAATAAAAATATTGTTCTTTTTTTTTCTGTCTTTGTGAATTGTGTGGGCTGTAGCTGCACTTGCATCCTCAAAGCAGCAGCGACAAGCGTGCATCTGTCTGTTAAAGGGTGGTGTAACTCTCAAAGTGCTCCAAAAAATAAAAAACAATTTTTTTTAATGTGTTTGTGACTTGTGTGCGATGTAGCCGCACTTGCATCCTCAAAGCAGCAGCGACAAGCGTGCGTCTGTCTGTTAAAGGGTGGTGACACCCTCAAAGTGTGCTACACAAACAATAAAAATATTGTTCTTTTTTTTCTGTCTTTGTGAATTGTGTGGGCTGTAGCCGCACTTGCATCCTCAAAGCAGCAGCGACAAGCGTGCCTCTGTCTGTTAAAGGGTGGTGTAACCCTCAAAGTGCTCCAAAAAATAAAAAACTATTTTTTTTAATGTGTTTGTGACTTGTGTGCGATGTAGCCGCACTTGCATCCTCAAAGCAGCAGCGACAAGCGTGCGTCTGTCTGTTAAAGGGTGGTGACACCCTCAAAGTGTGCTACACAAACAATAAAAATATTGTTCTTTTTTTTCTGTCTTTGTGAATTGTGTGGGCTGTAGCCGCACTTGCATCCTCAAAGCAGCAGCGACAAGCGTGCGTCTGTCTGTTAAAGGGTGGTGTAACCCTCAAAGTGCTCCAAAAAATAAAAAACTAATTTTTTAATGTGTTTGTGACTTGTGTGCGATGTAGCCGCACGTGCATCAACATAGTAGCAGCGCCAAGCGTGCACCTGTGTAATAAGTCAAGGGCTGGTTTGGACATCTGGTCCGGACTGAATGACGTGCCAACAATTTCTGACAAGTCTACTCTCACTGCATATGATACTGTCCTCAAAGCAGCAGCGACAAGCGTGCGTCTGTCTGCTAAAGGGTGGTGACACCCTCAAAGTGTGCTACACAAACAATAAAAATATTGTTCTTTTTTTTTCGGTCTTTGTGAAATGTGTGGGCTGTAGCCGCACCTGCATCCTTAAAGCAGCAGCGACAAGCGTGCGTCTGTCTGTTAAAGGGTGGTGACACCCTCAAAGTGTGCTACACAAACAATAAAAATATTGTTCTTTTTTTTTCTGTCTTTGTGCATTGTGTGGGCTGTAGCCAAACTTGCATCCTCAAAGCAGCAGCAACAAGCGTGTGTCTGTCTGTTAAAGGGTGGTGTAACTCTCAAAGTGCTCCAAAAAATAAAAAACTATTTTTTTTATGTGTTTGTGACTTGTGTGCGATGTAGCCACACTTGAATCCTCAAAGCAGCAGCAACAAGCGTGCGTCTGTCTGTTAAAGGGTGGTGACACCCTCAAAGTGTGCTACACAAACAATAAAAATATTCTTCTTCTTTTTTCTGTCTTTGTGTATTGTGTGGGCTGTAGCATCACTTGCATCCTCAAAGCAGCAGCAACAAGCGTGTGTCTGTCTGTTAAAGGGTGGTGTAACTCTCAAAGTGCTCCAAAAAATAAAAAACAATTATTTTTTTTATGTGTTTGTGACTTGTGTGCGATGTAGCCACACTTGCATCCTCAAAGCAGCAGCGACAAGCGTGCGTCTGTCTGTTAAAGGGTGGTGACACCCTCAAAGTGTGCTACACAAACAATAAAAATATTCTTCTTTTTTCTGTCTTTGTGAATTGTGTGTGCTGTAGCCGCACCTGCAGCCTTAAAGCAGCAGCGACAAGCGTGAGTCTGTCTGTTAAAGGGTGGTGACACCCTCAAAGTGTGCTACACAAACAATTAAAATATTGTTCTTTTTTTTTCGGTCTTTGTGAAATGTGTGGGCTGTAGCCGCACCTGCATCCTTAAAGCAGCAGCGACAAGCGTGCGTCTGTCTGTTAAAGGGTGGTGACACCCTCAAAGTGTGCTACACAAACAATAAAAATATTCTTCTTCTTTTTTCTGTCTTTGTGAATTGTATGGGCTGTAGCCGCACTTGCATCCTCAAAGCAGCAGCGACAAGCATGCGTCTGTCTGTTAAAGGGTGGTGTAACCCTCAAAGTGCGCTCCACAAACAATAAAAATGTTCTTTTTTTTTCTGTCTTTGTGAATTGTGTGGGCTGTAGCCGCACTTGCATCCTCAAAGCAGGAGCGACAAGCGTGCGTCTGTCTGTTAAAGGGTGGTGACACCCTCAAAGTGTGCTACACAAACAATAAAAATATTGTTCTTTTTTTTTCTGTCTTTGTGAATTGTGTGGGCTGTAGCCGCACTTGCATCCTCAAAGCAGCAGCGACAAGCGTGCGTCTTTCTGTTAAAGGGTGGTGTAAACCTCAAAGTGCTCCAAAAAATAAAAAACTATTTTTTTAATGTGTTTGTGACTTGTGTGCGATGTAGCCGCATGTGCATCAACATAGTAGCAGTGCCAAGCGTGCGCCTGTGTCATAAGTCAAGGGCTGGTTTGGACATCTGGTCCGGACTGAAGGACGTGCCAACAATTTCTGACAAGTCTACTCTCACTGCATATGATACTGTCCTCAAAGCAGCAGCGACAAGCGTGCGTTTGTCTGTTAAAGGGTGGAGACACCCTCAAAGTGTGCTACACAAAGAATAAAAATATTGTTCTTTTTTTTTCGGTCTTTGTGAAATGTGTGGGCTGTAGCCGCACCTGCATCCTTAAAGCAGCAGCGACAAGCGTGCGTCTGTCTGTTAAAGGGTGGTGACACCCTCAAAGTGTGCTACACAAACAATAAAAATATTGTTCTTTTTTTTTCTGTCTTTGTGAATTGTGTGGGCTGTAGCCGCACTTGCATCCTCAAAGCAGCAGCGACAAGCGTGCATCTGTCTGTTAATGGGTGGTGTAACCCTCAAAGTGCTCCAAAAAATAAAAAACTATTTTTTTTAATGTGTTTGTGACTTGTGTGCGATGTAGCCGCACTTGCATCCTCAAAGCAGCAGCGACAAGCGTGCGTCTGTCTGTTAAAGGGTGGTGACACCCTCAAAGTGTGCTACACAAACAATAAAAATATTGTTCTTTTTTTTCTGTCTTTGTGAATTGTGTGGGCTGTAGCCGCACTTGCATCCTCAAAGCAGCAGCGACAAGCGTGCATCTGTCTGTTAAAGGTGGTGTAACCCTCAAAGTGCTCCAAAAAATAAAAAACTATTTTTTTAATGTGTTTGTGACTTGTGTGCGATGTAGCCGCACTTGCATCCTCAAAGCAGCAGCGACAAGTGTGCGTCTGTCTGTTAAAGGGTAGTGACACCCTCAAAGTGTGCTACACAAACAATAAAAATATTCTACTTTTTTTTTCTGTCTTTGTGAATTGTGTGGGCTGTAGCGGAACATGCATCCTTAAAGCAGCAGCGACAAGCGTGAGTCTGTCTGTTAAAGGGTGGTGACACCCTCAAAGTGTGCTACACAAACAATTAAAATATTGTTCTTTTTTTTTCGGTCTTTGTGAAATGTGTGGGCTATAGCCGCACCTGCATCCTTAAAGCAGCTGCGACAAGCGTGCGTCTGTCTGTTAAAGGGTGGTGACACCCTCAAAGTGTGCTACACAAACAATAAAAATATTCTTCTTCTTTTTTCTGTCTTTGTGAATTGTGTGGGCTGTAGCCGCACTTGCATCCTCAAAGCAGCAGCGACAAGCATGCGTCTGTCTGTTAAAGGGTGGTGTAAACCTCAAAGTGCGCTCCACAAACAATAAAAATATTCTTCTTTTTTTTCGGTCTTTGTGAATTGTGTGGGCTGTAGCCGCACTTGCATCCTCAAAGCAGCAGCGACAAGCGTGCGTCTGTCTGTTAAAGGGTGGTGACATCCTCAAAGTTTGCTACACAAACAATAAAAATATTGTTCTTTTTTTTTCTGTCTTTGTGAATTGTGTGGGCTGTAGCCGCACTTGCATCCTCAAAGCAGCAGCAGCGACAAGCGTGCATCTGTCTGTTAAAGGGTGGTGTAACCCTCAAAGTGCTCCAAAAAATAAAAAACTGGTTTTTTAATGTGTTTGTGACTTGTGTGCGATGTAGCCGCACGTGCATCAACATAGTAGCAGCGCCAAGCGTGCGACTGTGTCATAAGTCATGGGCTGGTTTGGACATCTGGTCCGGACTGAAGGATGTGCCAACAATTTCTGACAAGTCTACTTTCACTGCATATGATACTGTCCTCAAAGCAGCAGCGACAAGCGTGCGTCTGTCTGTTAAAGGGTGGTGACACCCTCAAAGTGTGCTACACAAACAATAAAAATATTGTTCTTTTTTTTTCGGTCTTTGTGAAATGTGTGGGCTGTAGCCGCACATGCATCCTTAAAGCAGCAGCGACAAGCGTGCGTCTGTCTGTTAAAGGGTGGTGACACCCTCAAAGTGTGCTACACAAACAATAAAAATATTGTTCTTTTTTTTTCTGTCTTTGTGAATTGTGTGGGCTGTAGCCGCACTTGCATCCTCAAAGCAGCAGCAACAAGCGTGCGTCTGTCTGTTAAAGGGTGGTGTAACTCTCAAAGTGCTCCAAAAAATAAAAAACTATTTTTTTAATGTTTGTGACTTGTGTGCGATGTAGCCACACTTGCATCCTAAAAAGCAGCAGCGACAAGCGTGCATCTGTCTGATAAAGGGTGGTGACACCCTCAAAGTATGCTACACAAACAATAAAAATATTGTTCTTTTTTTTCGGTCTTTGTGAATTGTGTGGGCTGTAGCCGCACTTGCATCCTCAAAGCAGCAGCGACAAGCGTGCGTCTGTCTGTTAAAGGGTGGTGACACCCTCAAAGTGTGCTACACAAACAATAAAAATATTGTTCTTTTTTTTTCTGTCTTTGTGAATTGTGTGGGCTTTAGCCACACTTGCATCCTCAAAGAAGCAGCGACAAGCGTGCGTCTGTCTGTTAAAGGGTGGTGTAACCCTCAAAGTGCTCCAAAAAATAAAAAACTATTTTTTGAATGTGTTTGTGACTTGTGTGCGATGTAGCTGCACGTGCATCAACATAGTAGCGGCGCCAAGCGTGCGCCTGTGTCATAAGTCAAGGGCTGGTTTGGACATCTGGTCCGGACTGAAGGACGTGCCAACAATTTCTGACAAGTCTACTGTAACTGCATATGATACTGTCCTCAAAGCAGCAGCAACAAAAGTGCATCTGTCTGTTAAAGGGTGGTGACACCCTCAAAGTGTGCTACACAAACAATTAAAATATTGTTCTTTTTTTTTCGGTCTTTGTGAAATGTGTGGGCTGTAGCCGCACCTGCATCCTTAAAGCAGCAGCGACAAGCGTGCATCTGTCTGTTAAAGGGTGGTGACACCCTCAAAGTGTGCTACACAAACAATAAAAATATTGTTCTTTTTTTTTCGGTCTTTGTGAAATGTGTGGGCTGTAGCCGCACCTACATCCTTAAAGCAGCAGCGACAAGCGTGCGTCTGTCTGTTAAAGGGTGGTGACACCCTCAAAGTGTGCTACACAAACAATAAAAATATTCTTCTTCTTTTTTCTGTCTTTGTGAATTGTGTGGGCTGTAGCCGCACTTGCATCCTCAAAGCAGCAGCGACAAGCATGTGTCTGTCTGTTAAAGGGTGGTGTAACCCTCAAAGTGCGCTCCACAAACAATAAAAATATTCTTCTTTTTTTTCTGTCTTTGTGAATTGTGTGGGCTGTAGCCGCACTTGCATCCTCAAAGCAGCAGCGACAAACATGCGTCTGTCTGTTAAAGGGTGGTGACACCCTCAAAGTGTGCTACACAAACAATAAAAATATTGTTCTTTTTTTTTCTCTCTTTGTGAATTGTGTGGGCTGTAGCCGCACTTGCATCCTCAAAGCAGCAGCAGCGACAAGCGTGCGTCTGTCTGTTAAAGGGTGGTGTAACCCTCAAACTGCTCCAAAAAATAAAAAACTATTTTTTTAATGTGTTTGTGACTTGTGTGCGATGTAGCCGCACGTGCATCAACATAGTAGCAGCGCCAAGCGTGCGCCTGTGTCATAAGTCAATGGCTGGTTTGGACATCTGGTCCGGACTGAAGGATGTGCCAACAATTTCTGACAAGTCTACTGTCACTGCATATGATACTGTCCTCAAAGCAGCAGCGACAAGCGTGCATCTGTCTGTTAAAGGGTGGTGACACCCTCAAAGTGTGCTACACAAACAATAAAAATATTGTTCTTTTTTTTCGGTCTTTGTGAAATGTGTGGGCTGTAGCCGCACCTGCATCCTTAAAGCAGCAGCGACAAGCGTGCGTCTGTCTGTTAAAGGGTGGTGACACCCTCAAAGTGTGCTACACAAACAATAAAAATATTGTTCTTTTTTTTTCTGTCTTTGTGAATTGTGTGGGCTGTAGCCGCACTTGCATCCTCAAAGCAGCAGCAACAAGCGTGCGTCTGTCTGTTAAAGGGTGGTGTAACTCTCAAAGTGCTCCAAAAAATAAAAAACTATTTTTTTAATGTGTTTGTGACTTGTGTGCGATGTAGCCGCATGTGCATCAACATAGTAGCAGCGCCAAGCGTGCGCCTGTGTCATAAGTCATGGGCTGGTTTGGACATCTGGTCCGGACTCAAGGACGTGCCAACAATTTCTGACAAGTCTACTTTCACTGCATATGATACTGTCCTCAAAGCAGCAGCGACAAGCGTTCGTCTGTCTGTTAAAGGGTGGTGACACCCTCAAAGTGTGCTACACAAACAATAAAAATATTGTTCTTTTTTTTTCGGTCTTTGTGAAATGTGTGGGCTGTAGCCGCACATGCATCCTCAAAGCAGCAGCGACAAGCGTGCGTCTGTCTGTTAAAGGGTGGTGACACCCTCAAAGAGTGCTACACAAACAATAAAATTATTGTTCTTTTTTTTTCTGTCTTTGTGAATTGTGTGGGCTGTAGCCGCACTTGCATCCTCAAAGCAGCAGCAACAAGCGTGCGTCTGTCTGTTAAAGGGTGGTGTAACTCTGAAAGTGCTCCAAAAAATAAAAAACTATTTTTTTAATGTGTTTGTGACTTGTGTGCGATGCAGCCACACTTGCATCCTAAAAAGCAGCAGCGACAAGCGTGCATCTGTCTGTTAAAGGGTGGTGACACCCTCAAAGTGTGCTACACAAACAATAAAATATTGTTCTTTTTTTTTCTGTCTTTGTGAATTGTGTGGGCTGTAGCCGCACTTGCATCCTCAAAGCAGCAGCGACAAGCGTGCGTCTGACTGTTAAAGGGTGGTGACACCCTCAAAGTGTGCTACACAAACAATAAAAATATTGTTCTTTTTTTTTCTGTCTTTGTGAATTGTGTGGGCTTTAGCCACACTTGCATCCTCAAAGAAGCAGCGACAAGCGTGCGTCTGTCTGTTAAAGGGTGGTGTAACCCTCAAAGTGCTCCAAAAAATAAAAAACTATTTTTTTAATGTGTTTGTGACTTGTGTGCGATGTAGACGCACGTGCATCAACATAGTAGCAGCGCCAAGCGTGCGCCTGTGTCATAAGTCAAGGGCTGGTTTGGACATCTGGTCCGGACTGATGGACGTGCCAACAATTTCTGACAAGTCTACTGTCACTGCATATGATACTGTCCTCAAAGCAGCAGCGACAAGCGTGCATCTGTCTGTTAAAGGGTGGTGACACCCTCAAAGTGTGCTACACAAACAATAAAAATATTGTTCTTTTTTTTTCGGTCTTTGTGAAATGTGTGGGCTGTAGCCGCACCTGCATCCTTAAAGCAGCAGCGACAAGCGTGCGTCTGTCTGTTAAAGGGTGGTGACACCCTCAAAGTGTGCTACACAAACAATAAAAATATTCTTCTTCTTTTTTCTGTCTTTGTGAATTGTGTGGGCTGTAGCCGCACCTGCATCCTTAAAGCAGCAGCGATAGGCGTGCATCTGTCAGTTAAGGGTGGTGACACCCTCAAAGTGTGCTACACAAACAATAAAAATATTGTTCTTTTTTTTTCGGTCTTTGTGAAATGTGTGGGCTGTAGCCGCACCTGCATCCTCAAAGCAGCAGTGACAAGCATGCGTCTGTCTGTTAAAGGGTGGTGACACCCTCAAAGTGTGCTACACAAACAATAAAAATATTGTTCTTTTTTTTTCTGTCTTTGTAAATTGTGTGGGCTGTAGCCGCACTTGCATCCTCAAAGCAGCAGCGACAAGCGTGCCTCTGTCTGTTAAAGGGTGGTGACACTCTCAAAGTGTGCTACACAAACAATAAAAATATTGTTCTTTTTTTTTCTGTCTTTGTGAATTGTGTGGGCTGTAGCCGCACTTGCATCCTCAATGCAGCAGCGACAAGCGTGCGTCTGTCTGTTAAAGGGTGGTGTAACCCTCAAAGTGCTCCAAAAAATAAAAAACTATTTTTTTAATGTGTTTGTGACTTGTGTGCAATGTAGCCGCACGTGCATCAACATAGTAGCAGCGCCAAGCGTGCGCCTGTGTCATAAGTCAAGGGCTGGTTTGGACATCTGGTCCGGACTGAAGGACGAGCCAACAATTTCTGACAAGTCTACTGTCACTGCATATGATACTGTCCTCAAAGCAGCAGCGACAAGCGTGCATCTGTCTGTTAAAGGGTGGTGACACCCTCAAAGTGTGCTACACAAACAATAAAAATATTCTTCTTCTTTTTTCTGTCTTTGTGAATTGTGTGGGCTGTAGCCGCACCTGCATCCTTAAAGCAGCAGCGATAAGCGTGCATCTGTCAGTTAAAGGGTGGTGACACACTCAAAGTGTGCTACACAAACAATAAAAATATTGTTCTTTTTTTTCGGTCTTTGTGAAATGTGTGGGCTGTAGCCGCACCTACATCCTCAAAGCAGCAGTGACAAGCATGCGTCTGTCTGTTAAAGGGTGGTGACACCCTCAAAGTGTGCTACACAAACAATAAAAATATTGTTCTTTTTTTTTCTATGTTTGTGAATTGTGTGGGCTGTAGCCGCACTTCCATCCTCAAAGCAGCAGCGACAAGCGTGCGTCTGTCTGTTAAAGGGTGGTGTAACTCACAAAGTGCTCCAAAAAATAAAAAACTATTTTTTTAATGTGTTTGTGACTTGTGTGCGATGTAGACGCACTTGCATCCTCAAAGCAGCAGCAACAAGCATGCATCTGTCTGTTAAAGGGTGGTGACACCCTCAAAGTGTGCTACACAAACAATAAAAATATTCTTCTTTTTTTTCTGTGTTTGTGAATTGTGTGGGCTGTAGCCGCACTTGCATCCTCAAAGCAGCAGCAACAAGCGTGCGTCTGTCTGTTAAAGGGTGGTGTAACTCTCAAAGTGCTCCAAAAAATAAAAAACTATTTTTTTTATGTGTTTCTGACTTGTGTGCGATGTAGCCATACCTGCATCCTCAAAGCAGTAGCGACAAGCGTGCGTCTGTCTGTTAAAGGGTGGTGACACCCTCAAAGTGTGCTACACAAACAATAAAAATATTCTCCTTCTTTTTTCGGTCTTTGTGAATTGTGTGGGCTGTAGCCGCACCTGCATCCTTAAAGCAGCAGCGACAAGCGTGCATCTGTCTGTTAAAGGGTGGTGACACCCTCAAAGTGTGCTACACAAAAAATAAAAATATTGTTCTTTTTTTTTCGGTCTTTGTGAAATGTGTGGGCTGTAGCCGCACCTGCATCCTTAAAGCAGCAGCGACAAGCGTGCGTCTGTCTGTTAAAGGGTGGTGACACCCTCAAAGTGTGCTACACAAACAATAAAAATATTGTTCTTTTTTTTTCTGTGTTTGTGAATTGTGTGGGCTGTAGCCGCACTTCCATCCTCAAAGCAGCAGCGACAAGCGTGCGTCTGTCTGTTAAAGGGTGGTGTAACTCTCAAAGTGCTCCAAAAAATAAAAAACTATTTTTTTAATGTGTTTGTGACTTGTGTGCGATGTAGACGCACTTGCATCCTCAAAGCAGCAGCAACAAGCATGCATCTGTCTGTTAAAGGGTGGTGACACCCTCAAAGTGTGCTACACAAACAATAAAAATATTCTTCTTTTTTTTCTGTCTTTGTGAATTGTGTGGGCTGTAGCCGCACTTGCATCCTCAAAGCAGCAGCGACAAGCGTGCGTCTGTCTGTTAAAGGGTGGTGTAACCCTCAAAGTGCTCCAAAAAATAAAAAACTATTTTTTTAATGTGTTTGTGACTTGTGTGCGATGTAGCCGCATGTGCATCAACATAGTAGCAGCGCCAAGCGTGCGCCTGTGTCATAAGTCAAGGGCTGGTTTGGACATCTGGTCCGGACTGATTTCTGACAAGTCTACTGTCACTGCATATGATACTGTCCTCAAAGCAGAAGCGACAAGCGTGCATCTGTCTGTTAAAGGGTGGTGACACCCTCAAAGTGTGCTACACAAACAATAAAAATATTGTTCTTTTTTTTTCGGTCTTTGTGAAATGTGTGGGCTGTAGCCGCACCTGCATCCTTAAAGCAGCAGCGACAAGCGTGCGTCTGTCTGTTAAAGGGTGGTGACACCCTCAAAGTGTGCTACACAAACAATAAAAATATTGTTCTTTTTTTTTCTGTCTTTGTGAATTGTGTGGGCTGTAGCCGCACTTGCATCCTCAAAGCAGCATCAACAAGCGTGCCTCTGTCTGTTAAAGGGTGCTGTAACTCTCAAAGTGCTCCAAAAAATAAAAAACTATTTTTTTAATGTGTTTGTGACTTGTGTGCGATGTAGCCACACTTGCATCCTCAAAGCAGCAGTGGCAAGCGTGCATCTGTCTTTTAAAGGGTGGTGACACCCTCAAAGTGTGCTACACAAACAATAAAAATATTCTTCTTCTTTTTTCTGTCTTTGTGAATTGTGTGGGCTGTAGCCGCACCTGCATCCTTAAAGCAGCAGCGACAAGCGTGCGTCTGTCTGTTAAAGGGTGGTGACACCCTCAAAGTGTGCTACACAAACAATTAAAATATTGTTCTTTTTTATCGGTCTTTGTGAAATGTGTGGGCTGTAGTCGCACCTGCATCCTTAAAGCAGCAGCGACAAGCGTGCGTCTGTCTGTTAAAGGGTGGTGACACCCTCAAAGTGTGCTACACAAACAATAAAAATATTGTTCTTTTTTTTTCTGTCATTGTAAATTGTGTGGGCTGTAGCCGCACTTGCATCCTCAAAGCATCAGCGACAAGCGTGCGTCTGTCTGTTAAAGGGTGGTGACACCCTCAAAGTGTGCTACACAAACAATAAAAATATTGTTCTTTTTTTTTCTGTCTTTGTGAATTGTGTGGGCTGTAGCCGCACTTGCATCCTCAAAGCAGCAGCGACAAGCGTGCGTCTGTCTGTTAAAGGGTGGTGTAACCCTCAAAGTGCTCCAAAAAATAAAAAACTATTTTTTTAATGTGTTTGTGACTTGTGTGCAATGTAGCCGCACGTGCATCAACATAGTAGCAGCGGCAAGCGTGCGCCTGTTTCATAAGTCAAGGGCTGGTTTGGACATCTGGTCCGGACTGAAGGACGAGCCAACAATTTCTGACAAGTCTACTGTCACTGCATATGATACTGTCCTCAAAGCAGCAGCGACAAGCGTGCATCTGTCTGTTAAAGGGGGGTGACACCCTCAAAGTGTGCTACACAAACAATAAAAATATTCTCCTTCTTTTTTCGGTCTTTGTGAATTGTGTGGGCTGTAGCCGCACCTGAATCCTTAAAGCAGCAGCGACAAGCGTGCATCTGTCTGTTAAAGGGCGGTGACACCCTCAAAGTGTGCTACACAAACAATAAAAATATTGTTCTTTTTTTTTCGGTCTTTGTGAAATGTGTGGGCTGTAGCCGCACCTGCATCCTTAAAGCAGCAGCGACAAGCGTGCGTCTGTCTGTTAAAGGGTGGTGACACCCTCAAAGTGTGCTACACAAACAATAAAAATATTGTTCTTTTTTTTTCTGTGTTTGTGAATTGTGTGGGCTGTAGCCGCACTTGCATCCTCAAAGCAGCAGCGACAAGCGTGCGTCTGTCTGATAAAGGGTGGTGTAACTCTCAAAGTGCTCCAAAAAATAAAAAACTATTTTTTTATGTGTTTGTGACTTGTGTGCGATGTAGACGCACTTGCATCCTCAAAGCAGCAGCAACAAGCATGCGTCTGTCTGTTAAAGGGTGGTGACACCCTCAAAGTGTGCTACACAAACAATAAAAATATTGTTCTTTTTTTTTCTGTCTTTGTGAATTGTGTGGGCTGTAGCCGCACTTGCATCCTCAAAGCAGCAGCAACAAGTGTGCGTCTGTCTGTTAAAGGGTGCTGTAACTCTCAAAGTGCTCCAAAAAATAAAAAACTATTTTTTTAATGTGTTTGTGACTTGTGTGCGATGTAGCCACACTTGCATCCTCAAAGCAGCAGTGGCAAGCGTGCATCTGTCTGTTAAAGGGTGGTGACACCCTCAAAGTGTGCTACACAAACAATAAAAATATTCTTCTTCTTTTTTCTGTCTTTGTGAATTGTGTGGGCTGTAGCCGCACCTGCATCCTTAAAGCAGCAGCGACAAGCGTGCGTCTGTCTGTTAAAGGGTGGTGACACCCTCAAAGTGTGCTACACAAACAATTAAAATATTGTTCTTTTTTTTCGGTCTTTGTGAAATGTGTGGGCTGTAGCCGCACCTGCATCCTTAAAGCAGCAGCGACAAGCGTGCGTCTGTCTGTTAAAGGGTGGTGACACCCTCAAAGTGTGCTACACAAACAATAAAAATATTCTTTTTCTTTTTTCTGTCTTTGTGAATTGTGTGGGCTGTAGCCGCACCTGCATCCTTAAAGCAGCAGCGATAAGCGTGCATCTGTCAGTTAAAGGGTGTTGACACCCTCAAAGTGTGCTACACAAACAATAAAAATATTGTTCTTTTTTTTTCGGTCTTTGTGAAATGTGTGGGCTGTAGCCGCACCTGCATCCTCAAAGCAGCAGTGACAAGCATGCGTCTGTCTGTTAAAGGGTGGTGACACCCTCAAAGTGTGCTACACAAACAATAAAAATATTGTTCTTTTTTTTTCTGTCTTTGTAAATTGTGTGGGCTGTAGCCACACTTGCATCCTCAAAGCAGCAGCGACAAGCGTGCGTCTGTCTGTTAAAGGGTGGTGTAACTCTCAAAGTGCTCCAAAAAATAAAAAACTATTTTTTTAATGTGTTTGTGACTTGTGTGCGATGTAGACGCACTTGCATCCTCAAAGCAGCAGCAACAAGCATGCATCTGTCTGTTAAAGGGTGGTGACACCCTCAAAGTGTGCTACACAAACAATAAAAATATTCTTCTTTTTTTTCTGTCTTTGTGAATTGTGTGGGCTGTAGCCGCACTTGCATCCTCAAAGCAGCAGCGACAAGCGTGCGTCTGTCTGTTAAAGGGTGGTGTAACCCTCAAAGTGCTCCAAAAAATAAAAAACTATTTTTTTAATGTGTTTGTGACTTGTGTGCGATGTAGCCGCATGTGCATCAACATAGTAGCAGCGCCAAGCGTGCGCCTGTGTCATAAGTCAAGGGCTGGTTTGGACATCTGGTCCGGACTGATGGACGTGCCAACAATTTCTGACAAGTCTACTGTCACTGCATATGATACTGTCCTCAAAGCAGCAGCGACAAGCGTGCATCTGTCTGTTAAAGGGTGGTGACACCCTCAAAGTGTGCTACACAAACAATAAAAATATTCTTCTTCTTTTTTCTGTCTTTGTGAATTGTGTGGGCTGTAGCCGCACCTGCATCCTTAAAGCAGCAGCGACAAGCGTGCGTCTGTCTGTTAAAGGGTGGTGACACCCTCAAAGTGTGCTACACAAACAATTAAAATATTGTTCTTTTTTTTCGGTCTTTGTGAAATGTGTGGGCTGTAGCCGCACCTGCATCCTTAAAGCAGCAGCGACAAGCGTGCGTCTGTCTGTTAAAGGGTGGTGACACCCTCAAAGTGTGCTACACAAACAATAAAAATATTCTTTTTCTTTTTTCTGTCTTTGTGAATTGTGTGGGCTGTAGCCGCACCTGCATCCTTAAAGCAGCAGCGATAAGCGTGCATCTGTCAGTTAAAGGGTGTTGACACCCTCAAAGTGTGCTACACAAACAATAAAAATATTGTTCTTTTTTTTTCGGTCTTTGTGAAATGTGTGGGCTGTAGCCGCACCTGCATCCTCAAAGCAGCAGTGACAAGCATGCGTCTGTCTGTTAAAGGGTGGTGACACCCTCAAAGTGTGCTACACAAACAATAAAAATATTGTTCTTTTTTTTTCTGTCTTTGTAAATTGTGTGGGCTGTAGCCACACTTGCATCCTCAAAGCAGCAGCGACAAGCGTGCGTCTGTCTGTTAAAGGGTGGTGTAACTCTCAAAGTGCTCCAAAAAATAAAAAACTATTTTTTTAATGTGTTTGTGACTTGTGTGCGATGTAGACGCACTTGCATCCTCAAAGCAGCAGCAACAAGCATGCATCTGTCTGTTAAAGGGTGGTGACACCCTCAAAGTGTGCTACACAAACAATAAAAATATTCTTCTTTTTTTTCTGTCTTTGTGAATTGTGTGGGCTGTAGCCGCACTTGCATCCTCAAAGCAGCAGCGACAAGCGTGCGTCTGTCTGTTAAAGGGTGGTGTAACCCTCAAAGTGCTCCAAAAAATAAAAAACTATTTTTTTAATGTGTTTGTGACTTGTGTGCGATGTAGCCGCATGTGCATCAACATAGTAGCAGCGCCAAGCGTGCGCCTGTGTCATAAGTCAAGGGCTGGTTTGGACATCTGGTCCGGACTGATGGACGTGCCAACAATTTCTGACAAGTCTACTGTCACTGCATATGATACTGTCCTCAAAGCAGCAGCGACAAGCGTGCATCTGTCTGTTAAAGGGTGGTGACACCCTCAAAGTGTGCTACACAAACAATAAAAATATTGTTCTTTTTTTTTCGGTCTTTGTGAAATGTGTGGGCTGTAGCCGCACCTGCATCCTTAAAGCAGCAGCGACAAGCGTGCGTCTGTCTGTTAAAGGGTGGTGACACCCTCAAAGTGTGCTACACAAACAATAAAAATATTCTTCTTCTTTTTTCTGTCTTTGTGAATTGTGTGGGCTGTAGCCGCACCTGCATCCTTAAAGCAGCAGCGATAAGCGTGCATCTGTCAGTTAAAGGGTGGTGACACCCTCAAAGTGTGCTACACAAACAATAAAAATATTGTTCTTTTTTTTTCGGTCTTTGTGAAATGTGTGGGCTGTAGCCGCACCTGCATCCTCAAAGCAGCAGTGACAAGCATGCGTCTGTCTGTTAAAGGGTGGTGACACCCTCAAAGTGTGCTACACAAACAATAAAAATATTGTTCTTTTTTTTTCTGTCTTTGTAAATTGTGTGGGCTGTAGCCGCACTTGCATCCTCAAAGCAGCAGCGACAAGCGTGCCTCTGTCTGTTAAAGGGTGGTGACACTCTCAAAGTGTGCTACACAAACAATAAAAATATTGTTCTTTTTTTTTCTGTCTTTGTGAATTGTGTGGGCTGTAGCCGCACTTGCATCCTCAAAGCAGCAGCGACAAGCGTGCGTCTGTCTGTTAAAGGGTGGTGTAACCCTCAAAGTGCTCCAAAAAATAAAAAACTATTTTTTTAATGTGTTTGTGACTTGTGTGCAATGTAGCCGCACGTGCATCAACATAGTAGCAGCGCCAAGCGTGCGCCTGTGTCATAAGTCAAGGGCTGGTTTGGACATCTGGTCCGGACTGAAGGACGAGCCAACAATTTCTGACAAGTCTACTGTCACTGCATATGATACTGTCCTCAAAGCAGCAGCGACAAGCGTGCATCTGTCTGTTAAAGGGTGGTGACACCCTCAAAGTGTGCTACACAAACAATAAAAATATTCTTCTTCTTTTTTCTGTCTTTGTGAATTGTGTGGGCTGTAGCCGCACCTGCATCCTTAAAGCAGCAGCGATAAGCGTGCATCTGTCAGTTAAAGGGTGGTGACACACTCAAAGTGTGCTACACAAACAATAAAAATATTGTTCTTTTTTTTTCGGTCTTTGTGAAATGTGTGGGCTGTAGCCGCACCTACATCCTCAAAGCAGCAGTGACAAGCATGCGTCTGTCTGTTAAAGGGTGGTGACACCCTCAAAGTGTGCTACACAAACAATAAAAATATTGTTCTTTTTTTTTCTATGTTTGTGAATTGTGTGGGCTGTAGCCGCACTTCCATCCTCAAAGCAGCAGCGACAAGCGTGCGTCTGTCTGTTAAAGGGTGGTGTAACTCTCAAAGTGCTCCAAAAAATAAAAAACTATTTTTTTAATGTGTTTGTGACTTGTGTGCGATGTAGACGCACTTGCATCCTCAAAGCAGCAGCAACAAGCATGCATCTGTCTGTTAAAGGGTGGTGACACCCTCAAAGTGTGCTACACAAACAATAAAAATATTCTTCTTTTTTTTCTGTGTTTGTGAATTGTGTGGGCTGTAGCCGCACTTGCATCCTCAAAGCAGCAGCAACAAGCGTGCGTCTGTCTGTTAAAGGGTGGTGTAACTCTCAAAGTGCTCCAAAAAATAAAAAACTATTTTTTTTATGTGTTTCTGACTTGTGTGCGATGTAGCCATACCTGCATCCTCAAAGCAGTAGTGACAAGCGTGCATCTGTCTGTTAAAGGGTGGTGATACCCTCAAAGTGTGCTACACAAACAATAAAAATATTCTCCTTCTTTTTTCGGTCTTTGTGAATTGTGTGGGCTGTAGCCGCACCTGCATCCTTAAAGCAGCAGCGACAAGCGTGCATCTGTCTGTTAAAGGGTGGTGACACCCTCAAAGTGTGCTACACAAAAAATAAAAATATTGTTCTTTTTTTTTCGGTCTTTGTGAAATGTGTGGGCTGTAGCCGCACCTGCATCCTTAAAGCAGCAGCGACAAGCGTGCGTCTGTCTGTTAAAGGGTGGTGACACCCTCAAAGTGTGCTACACAAACAATAAAAATATTGTTCTTTTTTTTTCTGTGTTTGTGAATTGTGTGGGCTGTAGCCGCACTTCCATCCTCAAAGCAGCAGCGACAAGCGTGCGTCTGTCTGTTAAAGGGTGGTGTAACTCTCAAAGTGCTCCAAAAAATAAAAAACTATTTTTTTAATGTGTTTGTGACTTGTGTGCGATGTAGACGCACTTGCATCCTCAAAGCAGCAGCAACAAGCATGCATCTGTCTGTTAAAGGGTGGTGACACCCTCAAAGTGTGCTACACAAACAATAAAAATATTCTTCTTTTTTTTCTGTCTTTGTGAATTGTGTGGGCTGTAGCCGCACTTGCATCCTCAAAGCAGCAGCGACAAGCGTGCGTCTGTCTGTTAAAGGGTGGTGTAACCCTCAAAGTGCTCCAAAAAATAAAAAACTATTTTTTTAATGTGTTTGTGACTTGTGTGCGATGTAGCCGCATGTGCATCAACATAGTAGCAGCGCCAAGCGTGCGCCTGTGTCATAAGTCAAGGGCTGGTTTGGACATCTGGTCCGGACTGATTTCTGACAAGTCTACTGTCACTGCATATGATACTGTCCTCAAAGCAGAAGCGACAAGCGTGCATCTGTCTGTTAAAGGGTGGTGACACCCTCAAAGTGTGCTACACAAACAATAAAAATATTGTTCTTTTTTTTTCGGTCTTTGTGAAATGTGTGGGCTGTAGCCGCACCTGCATCCTTAAAGCAGCAGCGACAAGCGTGCGTCTGTCTGTTAAAGGGTGGTGACACCCTCAAAGTGTGCTACACAAACAATAAAAATATTGTTCTTTTTTTTTCTGTCTTTGTGAATTGTGTGGGCTGTAGCCGCACTTGCATCCTCAAAGCAGCATCAACAAGCGTGCCTCTGTCTGTTAAAGGGTGCTGTAACTCTCAAAGTGCTCCAAAAAATAAAAAACTATTTTTTTAATGTGTTTGTGACTTGTGTGCGATGTAGCCACACTTGCATCCTCAAAGCAGCAGTGGCAAGCGTGCATCTGTCTTTTAAAGGGTGGTGACACCCTCAGAGTGTGCTACACAAACAATAAAAATATTCTTCTTCTTTTTTCTGTCTTTGTGAATTGTGTGGGCTGTAGCCGCACCTGCATCCTTAAAGCAGCAGCGACAAGCGTGCGTCTGTCTGTTAAAGGGTGGTGACACCCTCAAAGTGTGCTACACAAACAATTAAAATATTGTTCTTTTTTTTCGGTCTTTGTGAAATGTGTGGGCTGTAGTCGCACCTGCATCCTTAAAGCAGCAGCGACAAGCGTGCGTCTGTCTGTTAAAGGGTGGTGACACCCTCAAAGTGTGCTACACAAACAATAAAAATATTCTTCTTCTTTTTTCTGTCTTTGTGAATTGTGTGGGCTGTAGCCGCACCTGCATCCTTAAAGCAGCAGCGATAAGCGTGCATCTGTCAGTTAAAGGGTGGTGACACCCTCAAAGTGTGCTACACAAACAATAAAAATATTGTTCTTTTTTTTTCGGTCTTTGTGAAATGTGTGGGCTGTAGCCGCACCTACATCCTCAAAGCAGCAGTGACAAGCATGCGTCTGTCTGTTAAAGGGTGGTGACACCCTCAAAGTGTGCTACACAAACAATAAAAATATTGTTCTTTTTTTTTCTGTCATTGTAAATTGTGTGGGCTGTAGCCGCACTTGCATCCTCAAAGCATCAGCGACAAGCGTGCGTCTGTCTGTTAAAGGGTGGTGACACCCTCAAAGTGTGCTACACAAACAATAAAAATATTGTTCTTTTTTTTTCTGTCTTTGTGAATTGTGTGGGCTGTAGCCGCACTTGCATCCTCAAAGCAGCAGCGACAAGCGTGCGTCTGTCTGTTAAAGGGTGGTGTAACCCTCAAAGTGCTCCAAAAAATAAAAAACTATTTTTTTAATGTGTTTGTGACTTGTGTGCAATGTAGCCGCACGTGCATCAACATAGTAGCAGCGGCAAGCGTGCGCCTGTGTCATAAGTCAAGGGCTGGTTTGGACATCTGGTCCGGACTGAAGGACGAGCCAACAATTTCTGACAAGTCTACTGTCACTGCATATGATACTGTCCTCAAAGCAGCAGCGACAAGCGTGCATCTGTCTGTTAAAGGGGGGTGACACCCTCAAAGTGTGCTACACAAACAATAAAAATATTCTCCTTCTTTTTTCGGTCTTTGTGAATTGTGTGGGCTGTAGCCGCACCTGTATCCTTAAAGCAGCAGCGACAAGCGTGCATCTGTCTGTTAAAGGGTGGTGACACCCTCAAAGTGTGCTACACAAACAACAAAAATATTGTTCTTTTTTTTTCGGTCTTTGTGAAATGTGTGGGCTGTAGCCGCACCTGCATCCTTAAAGCAGCAGCGACAAGCGTGCGTCTGTCTGTTAAAGGGTGGTGACACCCTCAAAGTGTGCTACACAAACAATAAAAATATTGTTCTTTTTTTTTCTGTGTTTGTGAATTGTGTGGGCTGTAGCCGCACTTGCATCCTCAAAGCAGCAGTGACAAGCGTGCATCTGTCTGTTAAAGGGTGGTGTAACTCTCAAAGTGCTCCAAAAAATAAAAAACTATTTTTTAATGTGTTTGTGACTTGTGTGCGATGTAGACGCACTTGCATCCTCAAAGCAGCAGCAACAAGCATGCATCTGTCTGTTAAAGGGTGGTGACACCCTCAAAGTGTGCTACACAAACAATAAAAACATTCTTCTTTTTTTTCTGTCTTTGTGAATTGTGTGGGCTGTAGCCGCACTTGCATCCTCAAAGCAGCAGCGCCAAGCGTGCGTCTGTCTGTTAAAGGGTGGTGTAACCCTCAAAGTGCTCCAAAAAATAAAAAACTATTTTTTTAATGTGTTTGTGACTTGTGTGCGATGTAGCCGCATGTGCATCAACATAGTAGCAGCGCCAAGCATGCGCCTGTGTCATAAGTCAAGGGCTGGTTTGGACATCTGGTCCGGACTGATGGACGTGCCAACAATTTCTGACAAGTCTACTGTCACTGCATATGATACTGTCCTCAAAGCAGCAGCGACAAGCGTGCATCTGTCTGTTAAAGGGTGGTGACACCCTCAAAGTGTGCTACACAAACAATAAAAATATTGTTCTTTTTTTTTTGGTCTTTGTGAAATGTGTGGGCTGTAGCCGCACCTGCATCCTTAAAGCAGCAGCGACAGGCATGCGTCTGTCTGTTAAAGGGTGGTGACACCCTCAAAGTGTGCTACACAAACAATAAAAATATTGTTCTTTTTTTTCTATCTTTGTGAATTGTGTGGGCTGTAGCCGCATTTGCATCCTCAAAGCAGCAGCAACAAGCGTGCGTCTGTCTGTTAAAGGGTGCTGTAACTCTCAAAGTGCTCCAAAAAATAAAAAACTATTTTTTTAAAGTGTTTGTGACTTGTGTGCGATGTAGCCACACTTGCATCCTCAAAGCAGCAGTGACAAGCGTGCATCTGTCTGTTAAAGGGTGGTGACACCCTCAAAGTGTGCTACACAAACAATAAAAATATTCTTCTTCTTTTTTCTGTCTTTGTGAATTGTGTGGGCTGTAGCCGCACCTGCATCCTTAAAGCAGCAGCGACAAGCGTGCGTCTGTCTGTTAAAGGGTGGTGACACCCTCAAAGTGTGCTACACAAACAATTAAAATATTGTTCTTTTTTTTTTGGTCTTTGTGAAATGTGTGGGCTGTAGCCGCACCTGCATCCTTAAAGCAGCAGCGACAAGCGTGCGTCTGTCTGTTAAAGGGTGGTGACACCCTCAAAGTGTGCTACACAAACAATAAAAATATTCTTCTTCTTTTTTCTGTCTTTGTGAATTGTGTGGGCTGTAGCCGCACTTGCATCCTCAAAGCAGCAGCGACAAGCGTGCGTCTGTCTGTTAAAGGGTGGTGACACCCTCAAAGTGCTCCAAAAAATAAAAAACTATTTTTTTAATGTGTTTGTGACTTGTGTGCGATGTAGCCACACGTGCATCAACATAGTAGCAGCGCCAAGCGTGCACCTGTGTCATAAGTCAAGGGCTGGTTTGGACATTTGGTCCGGACTGATGGACGTGCCAACAATTTCTGACAAGTCTACTGTCACTGCATATGATACTGTCCTCAAAGCAGCAGCGACAAGCGTGCGTCTGTCTGTTAAAGGGCAGTGACACCCTCAAAGTGTGCTACACAGACAATAAAAATATTCTCCTTCTTTTTTTGGTCTTTGTGAATTGGGTGGGCTGTAGCCGCACCTGCATCCTTAAAGCAGCAGTGACAAGCGTGCATCTGTCTGTTAAAGGGTGGTGACACCCTCAAAGTGTGCTACACAAACAATAAAAATATTGTTCTTTTTTTTTCGGTCTTTGTGAAATGTGTGGGCTGTAGCCGCACCTGCATCCTTAAAGCAGCAGCGACAAGCGTGTGTCTGTCTGTTAAAGGGTGGTGACACCCTCAAAGTGTGCTACACAAACAATAAAAATATTGTTCTTTTTTTTCCTGTGTTTGTGAATTGTGTGGGCTGTAGCCGCACTTGCATCCTCAAAGCAGCAGCGACAAGCGTGCGTCTGTCTGATAAAGGGTGGTGTAACTCTCAAAGTGCTCCAAAAAATAAAAAACTATTTTTTTAATGTGTTTGTGACTTGTGTGCGATGTAGACGCACTTGCATCCTCAAAGCAGCAGCAACAAGCATGCGTCTGTCTGTTAAAGGGTGGTGACACCCTCAAAGTGTGCTACAGAAACAATAAAAATATTGTTCTTTTTTTTTCTGTCTTTGTGAATTGTGTGGGCTGTAGCCGCACTTGCATCCTCAAAGCAGCAGCAACAAGCGTGCGTCTGTCTGTTAAAGGGTGCTGTAACTCTCAAAGTGCTCCAAAAAATAAAAAACTATTTTTTTAATGTGTTTGTGACTTGTGTGCGATGTAGCCACACTTGCATCCTCAAAGCAGCAGTGACAAGCGTGCATCTGTCTGTTAAAGGGTGGTGACACCCTCAAAGTGTGCTACACAAACAATACAAATATTCTTCTTCTTTTTTCAATCTTTGTGAATTGTGTGGGCTGTAGCCGCACCTGCATCCTTAAAGCAGCAGCGACAAGCGTGCGTCTGTCTGTTAAAGGGTGGTGACACCCTCAAAGTGTGCTACACAAACAATTAAAATATTGTTCTTTTTTTTTCGGTCGTTGTGAAATGTGTGGGCTGTAGCCGCACCTGCATCCTTAAAGTAGCAGTGACAAGCGTGCGTCTGTCTGTTAAAGGGTGGTGACACCCTCAAAGTGTGCTACACAAACAATAAAAATATTCTTCTTCTTTTTTCTGTCTTTGTGAATTGTGTGGGCTGTAGCCGCACCTGCATCCTTAAAGCAGCAGCGACAAGCGTGCGTCTGTCTGTTAAAGGGTGGTGACACCCTCAAAGTGTGCTACACAAACAATAAAAATATTGTTCTCTTTTTTCGGTCTTTGTGAAATGTGTGGGCTGTAGCCGCACCTGCATCCTTAAAGCAGCAGCGACAAGCGTGCGTCTGTCTGTTAAAGGGTGGTGACACCCTCAAAGTGTGCTACACAAACAATAAAAATATTGTTCTTTTTTTTTCTGTCTTTGTGAATTGTGTGGGCTGTAGCCGCACTTGCATCCTCAAAGCAGCAGCAACAAGCGTGCGTCTGTCTGTTAAAGGGTGCTGTAACTCTCAAAGTGCTCCATAAAATAAAAAACTATTTTTTTAATGTGTTTGTGACTTGTGTGCGATGTAGCCACACTTGCATCCTCAAAGCAGCAGTGGCAAGCGTGCATCTGTCTGTTAAAGGGTGGTGACACCCTCAAAGTGTGCTACACAAACAATAAAAATATTGTTCTTTTTTTTTCTGTCTTTGTGAATTGTGTGGGCTGTAGCCGCACTTGCATCCTCAAAGCAGCAGCAACAAGCGTGCGCCTGTCTGTTAAAGGGTGGTGTAACTCTCAAAGTGCTCCAAAAAATAAAAAACTATTTTTTTTAATGTGTTTGTGACTTGTGTGCGATGTAGCCGCACTTGCATCCTCAAAGCTGCAGCGACAAGTGTGCGTCTGTCTGTTAAAGGGTGGTGACACCCTCAAAGTGTGCTACACAAACAATAAAAATATTGTTCTTTTTTTTTCTGTCTTTGTGAATTGTGTGGGCTGTAGCCACACTTGCATCCTCAAAGAAGCAGCGACAAGCGTGCATCTGTCTGTTAAAGTGTGGTGTAACCCTCAAAGTGCTCCAAAAAAAAAAAAACTATTTTTTTAATGTTTTTGTGACTTGTGTGCGATGTAGCCGCACGTGCATCAACATAGTAGCAGCGCCAAGCGTGCGCCTGTGTCATAAGTCAAGGGCTGGTTTGGACATCTGCTCCGGACTGAAGGACGTGCCAACAATTTCTGACAAGTCTACTGTCACTGCATATGATACTGTCCTCAAAGCAGCAGCGACAAGCGTGCGTCTGTCTGTTAAAGGGTGGTGACACCCTCAAAGTGTGCTACACAAACAATAAAAATATTGTTCTTTTTTTTTCTGTGTTTGTGAATTGTGTGGGCTGTAGCCGCACTTGCATCCTCAAAGCAGCAGCAACAAGCATGCGTCTGTCTGTTAAAGGGTGGTGTAACTCTCAAAGTGCTACAAAAAATAAAAAACTATTTTTTTTATGTGTTTCTGACTTGAGTGCGATGTAGCCATACTTGCATCCTCAAAGCAGCAGCGACAAGCGTGCGTCTGTCTGTTAAAGGGTGGTGGCACCCACAAAGTGTGCTACACAAACAATAAAAATATTCTCCTTCTTTTTTCGGTCTTTGTGAATTGTGTGGGCTGTAGCCGCACCTGCATCCTTAAAGCAGCAGCGACAAGCGTGCATCTGTCTGTTAAAGGGTGGTGACACCCTCAAAGTGTGCTACACAAACAATAAAAATATTGTTCTTTTTTTTTCTGTCTTTGTGAATTGTGTGGGCTGTAGCCGCACTTGCATCCTCAAAGCAGCAGCGACAAGCGTGCGTCTGTCTGTTAAAGGGTGGTGTAACCCTCAAAGTGCTCCAAAAAATAAAAAACTATTTTTTTAATGTGTTTGTGACTTGTGTGCGATGTAGCCGCACGTGCATCAACATAGTAGCAGCTCCAAGCGTGCGCCTGTGTCATAAGTCAAGGGCTGGTTTGGACATCTGGTCCGGACTGAAGGACGTGCCAACAATTTTTGACAAGTCTACTGTCACTGCATATGATACTGTCCTCAAAGCAGCAGCGACAAGTGTGCGTCTGTCTGTTAAAGGGTGGTGACACCCTCAAAGTGTGCTACACAAACAAAAAAAATATTGTTCTTTTTTTTTCTGTCTTTGTGAATTGTGTGGGCTGTAGCCGCACTTGCATCCTCAAAGCAGCAGCAACAAGCGTGCGTCTGTCTGTTAAAGGGTGGTGTAACTCTCAAAGTGCTCCAAAAAATAAAAAACTATTTTTTAATGTGTTTGTGACTTGTGTGCGATGTAGCCGCACTTGCATCCTCAAAGCAGCAGCAACAGGCATGCGTCTGTCTGTTAAAGGGTGGTGACACTCTCAAAGTGTGCTACACAAACAATTAAAATATTGTTCTTTTTTTTCCGGTCTTTGTGAAATGTGTGGGCTGTAGCCGCACCTGCATCCTTAAAGCAGCAGCGACAAGCGTGCGTCTGTCTGTTAAAGGGTGGTGACACCCTCAAAGTGTGCTACACAAACAATAAAAATATTGTTCTTTTTTTTTCTGTCTTTGTGAATTGTGTGGGCTGTAGCCGCACTTGCATCCTCAAAGCAGCAGCGACATGCGTGCATTTGTCTGTTAAAGGGTGGTGTAACCCTCAAAGTGCTCCAAAAAATAAAAAACTATTTTTTTAATGTGTTTGTGACATGTGTGCGATGTAGCCGCACGTGCATCAACATAGTAGCAGCGCCAAGCGTGCGCCTGTGTCATAAGTCAAGGGCTGGTTTGGACATCTGGTCCGGACAGAAGGACGTGCCAACAATTTCTGACAAGTCTACTGTCACTGCATATGATACTGTCCTCAAAGCAGCAGCGACAAGCGTGCGTCTGTCTGTTAAAGGGTGGTGACACCCTCAAAGTGTGCTACACAAACAATAAAAATATTGTTCTTTTTTTTTCTGTGTTTGTGAATTGTGTGGGCTGTAGCCGCACTTGCATCCTCATAGCAGCAGCAACAAGCGTGCGTCT
This sequence comes from Taudactylus pleione, assembly GCA_031769625.1. Taxonomy (NCBI): domain Eukaryota; kingdom Metazoa; phylum Chordata; class Amphibia; order Anura; family Myobatrachidae; genus Taudactylus; species Taudactylus pleione. The sequence goes on along the minus strand of JAUIMM010000081.1, from coordinate 9,458,281 downwards.
GTCTGTTAAAGGGTGGTGTAACTCTCAAAGTGCTCCAAAAAATAAAAAACTATTTTTTTATGTGTTTCTGACTTGTGTGCGATGTAGCCATACTTGCATCCTCAAAGCAGCAGCGACAAGCGTGCGTCTGTCTGTTAAAGGGTGGTGACACCCTCAAATTGTGCTACATAAACAATAAAAATATTCTCCTTCTTTTTTCGGTCTTTGTGAATTGTGTGGGCTGTAGCCGCACCTGCATCCTTAAAGCAGCAGCGACAAGCGTGCATCTGTCTGTTAAAGGGTGGTGACACCCTCAAAGTGTGCTACACAAACAATAAAAATATTCTTCTTTTTTTTTCGGTCTTTGTGAAATGTGTGGGCTGTAGCCGCACCTGCATCCTTAAAGCAGCAGCGACAAGCGTGCGTCTGTCTGTTAAAGGGTGGTGACACCCTCAAAGTGTGCTACACAAACAATAAAAATATTGTTCTTTTTTTTTCTGTGTTTGTGAATTGTGTGGGCTGTAGCCGCACTTGCAACCTTAAAGCAGCAGCGACAAGCGTGCGTCTGTCTGTTAAAGGGTGGTGTAACTCTCAAAGTGCTCCAAAAAATAAAAAACTATTTTTTTAATGTGTTTGTGACTTGTGTGCAATGTAGACGCACTTGCATCCTCAAAGCAGCAGCAACAAGCATGCATCTGTCTGTTAAAGGGTGGTGACACCCTCAAAGTGTGCTACACAAACAATAAAAATATTGTTCTTTTTTTTTCGGTCTTTGTGAAATGTGTGGGCTGTAGCCGCACCTGCATCCTCAAAGCAGCAGTGACAAGCATGCGTCTGTCTGCTAAAGGGTGGTGACACCCTCAAAGTGTGCTACACAAACAATAAAAATATTGTTCTTTTTTTTCGGTCTTTGTGAAATGTGTGGGCTGCAGCCGCACCTGCATCCTTAAAGCAGCAGCGACAAGCGTGCATCTGTCTGTTAAAGGGTGGTGTAACCCTCAAAGTGCTCCAAAAAATAAAAAACTATTTTTTTAATGTGTTTGTGACTTGTGTGCAATGTAGACGCACTTGCATCCTCAAAGCAGCAGCAACAAGCATGCGTCTGTCTGTTAAAGGGTGGTGACACTCTCAAAGTGTGCTACACAAACAATAAAAATATTGTTCTTTTTTTTTCTGTCTTTGTGAATTGTGTGGGCTGTAGCCGCACTTGCATCCTCAAAGCAGCAGCGACAAGCGTGCATCTGTCTGTTAAAGGGTGGTGTAACCCTCAAAGTGCTCCAAAAAATAAAAAACTAGTTTTTTAATGTGTTTTTGACATGTGTGCGATGTAGCCGCACGTGCATCAACATAGTAGCAGCACCAAGCGTGCGCCTGTGTCATAAGTCAAGGGCTGGTTTGGACATCTGGTCCGGACTGAAGGACGTGCCAACAATTTCTGACAAGTCTACTGTCACTGCATATGATACTGTCCTCAAAGCAGCAGCGACAAGCGTGCGTCTGTCTGTTAAAGGGTGGTGACACCCTCAAAGTGTGCTACACAAACAATAAAAATATTGTTCTTTTTTTTCTGTGTTTGTGAATTGTGTGGGCTGTAGCCGCACTTGCATCCTCAAAGGAGCAGCAACAGGCGTGCGTCTGTCTGTTAAAGGGTGGTGTAACTCTCAAAGTGCTCCAAAAAATAAAAAACCATTTTTTTTATTTGTTTCTGACTTGTGTGCGATGTAGCCATACTTGCATCCTCAAAGCAGCAGCGACAAGCGTGCGTCTGTCTGTTAAAGGGTGGTGGCACCCTCAAAGTGTGCTACACAAACAATAAAAATATTCTTCTTTTTTTGGTCTTTGTGAATTGTGTGGGCTGTAGCCGCACCTGCATCCTTAAAGCAGCAGCGACAAGCGTGCATCTGTCTGTTAAAGGGTGGTGACACCCTCAAAGTGTGCTACACAAACAATAAAAATATTGTTCTTTTTTTTTCTGTCTTTGTGAATTGTGTGGGCTGTAGCCGCACTTGCATCCTCAAAGCAGCAGCGACAAGCGTGCATCTGTCTGTTAAAGGGTGGTGTAACCCTCAAAGTGCTCCAAAAAATAAAAAACTATTTTTTTAATGTGTTTTTGACATGTGTGCGATGTAGCCGCACGTGCATCAACATAGTAGCAGCGCCAAGCGTGCGCCTGTGTCATAAGTCAAGGGCTGGTTTGGACATCTGCTCCGGACTGAAGGACGTGCCAACAATTTCTGACAAGTCTACTGTCACTGCATATGATACTGTCCTCAAAGCAGCAGCGACAAGCGTGCGTCTGTCTGTTAAAGGGTGGTAACACCCTCAAAGTGTGCTACACAAACAAAAAAAATATTGTTCTTTTTTTTTCTGTGTTTGTGAATTGTGTGGGCTGTAGCCGCACTTGCATCCTCAAAGCAGCAGCAACAAGCATGCGTCTGTCTGTTAAAGGGTGGTGTAACTCTCAAAGTGCTACAAAAAATAAAAAACTATTTTTTTTATGTGTTTCTGACTTGAGTGCGATGTAGCCATACTTGCATCCTCAAAGCAGCAGCGACAAGCGTGCGTCTGTCTGTTAAAGGGTGGTGGCACCCACAAAGTGTGCTACACAAACAATAAAAATATTCTCCTTCTTTTTTCGGTCTTTGTGAATTGTGTGGGCTGTAGCCGCACCTGCATCCTTAAAGCAGCAGCGACAAGCGTGCATCTGTCTGTTAAAGGGTGGTGACACCCTCAAAGTGTGCTACACAAACAATAAAAATATTGTTCTTTTTTTTTCTGTCTTTGTGAATTGTGTGGGCTGTAGCCGCACTTGCATCCTCAAAGCAGCAGCGACAAGCGTGCGTCTGTCTGTTAAAGGGTGGTGTAACCCTCAAAGTGCTCCAAAAAATAAAAAACTATTTTTTTAATGTGTTTGTGACTTGTGTGCGATGTAGCCGCACGTGCATCAACATAGTAGCAGCTCCAAGCGTGCGCCTGTGTCATAAGTCAAGGGCTGGTTTGGACATCTGGTCCGGACTGAAGGACGTGCCAACAATTTTTGACAAGTCTACTGTCACTGCATATGATACTGTCCTCAAAGCAGCAGCGACAAGTGTGCGTCTGTCTGTTAAAGGGTGGTGACACCCTCAAAGTGTGCTACACAAACAAAAAAAATATTGTTCTTTTTTTTTCTGTCTTTGTGAATTGTGTGGGCTGTAGCCGCACTTGCATCCTCAAAGCAGCAGCAACAAGCGTGCGTCTGTCTGTTAAAGGGTGGTGTAACTCTCAAAGTGCTCCAAAAAATAAAAAACTATTTTTTAATGTGTTTGTGACTTGTGTGCGATGTAGCCGCACTTGCATCCTCAAAGCAGCAGCAACAGGCATGCGTCTGTCTGTTAAAGGGTGGTGACACTCTCAAAGTGTGCTACACAAACAATTAAAATATTGTTCTTTTTTTTCCGGTCTTTGTGAAATGTGTGGGCTGTAGCCGCACCTGCATCCTTAAAGCAGCAGCGACAAGCGTGCGTCTGTCTGTTAAAGGGTGGTGACACCCTCAAAGTGTGCTACACAAACAATAAAAATATTGTTCTTTTTTTTTCTGTCTTTGTGAATTGTGTGGGCTGTAGCCGCACTTGCATCCTCAAAGCAGCAGCGACATGCGTGCATTTGTCTGTTAAAGGGTGGTGTAACCCTCAAAGTGCTCCAAAAAATAAAAAACTATTTTTTTAATGTGTTTGTGACATGTGTGCGATGTAGCCGCACGTGCATCAACATAGTAGCAGTGCCAAGCGTGCGCCTGTGTCATAAGTCAAGGGCTGGTTTGGACATCTGGTCCGGACAGAAGGACGTGCCAACAATTTCTGACAAGTCTACTGTCACTGCATATGATACTGTCCTCAAAGCAGCAGCGACAAGCGTGCGTCTGTCTGTTAAAGGGTGGTGACACCCTCAAAGTGTGCTACACAAACAATAAAAATATTGTTCGTTTTTTTTCTGTGTTTGTGAATTGTGTGGGCTGTAGCCGCACTTGCATCCTCAAAGCAGCAGCAACAAGCGTGCGTCTGTCTGTTAAAGGGTGGTGTAACTCTCAAAGTGCTCCAAAAAATAAAAAACTATTTTTTTATGTGTTTCTGACTTGTGTGCGATGTAGCCATACTTGCATCCTCAAAGCAGCAGCGACAAGCGTGCGTCTGTCTGTTAAAGGGTGGTGACACCCTCAAATTGTGCTACATAAACAATAAAAATATTCTCCTTCTTTTTTCGGTCTTTGTGAATTGTGTGGGCTGTAGCCGCACCTGCATCCTTAAAGCAGCAGCGACAAGCGTGCATCTGTCTGTTAAAGGGTGGTGACACCCTCAAAGTGTGCTACACAAACAATAAAAATATTCTTCTTTTTTTTCGGTCTTTGTGAAATGTGTGGGCTGTAGCCGCACCTGCATCCTTAAAGCAGCAGCGACAAGCGTGCGTCTGTCTGTTAAAGGGTGGTGACACCCTCAAAGTGTGCTACACAAACAATAAAAATATTGTTCTTTTTTTTTCTGTGTTTGTGAATTGTGTGGGCTGTAGCCGCACTTGCAACCTTAAAGCAGCAGCGACAAGCGTGCGTCTGTCTGTTAAAGGGTGGTGTAACTCTCAAAGTGCTCCAAAAAATAAAAAACTATTTTTTTAATGTGTTTGTGACTTGTGTGCAATGTAGACGCACTTGCATCCTCAAAGCAGCAGCAACAAGCATGCATCTGTCTGTTAAAGGGTGGTGACACCCTCAAAGTGTGCTACACAAACAATAAAAATATTGTTCTTTTTTTTTCGGTCTTTGTGAAATGTGTGGGCTGTAGCCGCACCTGCATCCTCAAAGCAGCAGTGACAAGCATGCGTCTGTCTGCTAAAGGGTGGTGACACCCTCAAAGTGTGCTACACAAACAATAAAAATATTGTTCTTTTTTTTCGGTCTTTGTGAAATGTGTGGGCTGCAGCCGCACCTGCATCCTTAAAGCAGCAGCGACAAGCGTGCATCTGTCTGTTAAAGGGTGGTGACACCCTCAAAGTGTGCTACACAAACAATAAAAATATTGTTCTTTTTTTTTCTGTGTTTGTGAATTGTGTGGGCTGTAGCCACACTTGCATCCTCAAAGCAGCAGTGACAAGCGTGCATCTGTCTGTTAAAGGGTGGTGTAACTCTCAAAGTGCTCCAAAAAATAAAAAACTATTTTTTTAATGTGTTTGTGACTTGTGTGCGATGTAGACGCACTTGCATCCTCAAAGCAGCAGCAACAAGCATGCTTCTGTCTGTTAAAGGGTGGTGACACCCTCAAAGTGTGCTACACAAACAATAAAAATATTGTTCTTTTTTTTCTGTCTTTGTGAATTGTGTGGGCTGTAGCCGCACTTGTATCCTCAAAGCAGCAGCGCCAAGCGTGCGTCTGTCTGTTAAATGGTGGTGTAACCCTCAAAGTGCTCCAAAAAATAAAAAACTATTTTTTTAATGTGTTTGTGACTTGTGTGCGATGTAGCCGCACGTGCATCAACATAGTAGCAGCGCCAAGCGTGCGCCTGTGTCATAAGTCAAGGGATGGTTTGGACATCTGGTCCGGACTGATGGACGTGCCAACAATTTCTGACAAGTCTACTGTCACTGCGTATGATACTGTCCTCAAAGCAGCAGCAACAAGCGTGCATCTGTCTGTTAAAGGGTGGTGACACCCTCAAAGTGTGCTACACAAACAATAAAAATATTGTTCTTTTTTTTTCGGTCTTTGTGAAATGTGTGGGCTGTAGCCGCACCTTAAAGCAGCAGCGACAAGCATGCGTCTGTCTGTTAAAGGGTGGTGACACCCTCAAAGTGTGCTACACAAACAATAAAAATATTGTTCTTTTTTTTTCTGTCTTTGTGAATTGTGTGGGCTGTAGCCGCACTTGCATCCTCAAAGCAGCAGCAACAAGCATGCGTCTGTCTGTTAAAGGGTACTGTAACTCTCAAAGTGCTCCAAAAAATAAAAAACTATTTTTTTAATGTGTTTGTGACTTGTGTGCGATGTAGCCACACTTGCATCCTCAAAGCAGCAGTGACAAGCGTGCATCTGTCTGTTAAAGGGTGGTGACACCCTCAAAGTGTGCTACACAAACAATAAAAATATTCTTCTTCTTTTTTCTGTCTTTGTGAATTGTGTGGGCTGTAGCCGCACCTGCATCCGTAAAGCAGCAGCGACAAGCGTGCGTCTGTCTGTTAAAGGGTGGTGACACCCTCAAAGTGTGCTACACAAACAATTAAAATATTGTTCTTTTTTTTTCGGTCTTTGTGAAATGTGTGGGCTGTAGCCGCACCTGCATCCTTAAAGCAGCAGCGACAAGCGTGCATCTGTCTGTTAAAGGGTGGTGACACCCTCAAAGTGTGCTACACAAATAATAAAAATATTCTTCTTCTTTTTCTGTCTTTGTGAATTGTGTGGGCTGTAGCCGCACCTGCATCCTTAAAGCAGCAGCGACAAGCGTGCATCTGTCTGTTAAAGGGTGGTGACACCCTCAAAGTGTGCTACACAAACAATAAAAATATTCTTCTTTTTTTTCGGTCTTTGTGAAATGTGTGGGCTGTAGCCGCACCTGCATCCTTAAAGCAGCAGCGACAAGCGTGCGTCTGTCTGTTAAAGGGTGGTGACACCCTCAAAGTGTGCTACACAAACAATAAAAATATTGTTCTTTTTTTTTCTGTGTTTGTGAATTGTGTGGGCTGTAGCCGCACTTGCAACCTTAAAGCAGCAGCGACAAGCGTGCGTCTGTCTGTTAAAGGGTGGTGTAACTCTCAAAGTGCTCCAAAAAATAAAAAACTATTTTTTTAATGTGTTTGTGACTTGTGTGCAATGTAGACGCACTTGCATCCTCAAAGCAGCAGCAACAAGCATGCATCTGTCTGTTAAAGGGTGGTGACACCCTCAAAGTGTGCTACACAAACAATAAAAATATTGTTCTTTTTTTTTCGGTCTTTGTGAAATGTGTGGGCTGTAGCCGCACCTGCATCCTCAAAGCAGCAGTGACAAGCATGCGTCTGTCTGCTAAAGGGTGGTGACACCCTCAAAGTGTGCTACACAAACAATAAAAATATTGTTCTTTTTTTTCGGTCTTTGTGAAATGTGTGGGCTGCAGCCGCACCTGCATCCTTAAAGCAGCAGCGACAAGCGTGCATCTGTCTGTTAAAGGGTGGTGACACCCTCAAAGTGTGCTACACAAACAATAAAAATATTGTTCTTTTTTTTTCTGTGTTTGTGAATTGTGTGGGCTGTAGCCACACTTGCATCCTCAAAGCAGCAGTGACAAGCGTGCATCTGTCTGTTAAAGGGTGGTGTAACTCTCAAAGTGCTCCAAAAAATAAAAAACTATTTTTTTAATGTGTTTGTGACTTGTGTGCGATGTAGACGCACTTGCATCCTCAAAGCAGCAGCAACAAGCATGCTTCTGTCTGTTAAAGGGTGGTGACACCCTCAAAGTGTGCTACACAAACAATAAAAATATTGTTCTTTTTTTTCTGTCTTTGTGAATTGTGTGGGCTGTAGCCGCACTTGTATCCTCAAAGCAGCAGCGCCAAGCGTGCGTCTGTCTGTTAAATGGTGGTGTAACCCTCAAAGTGCTCCAAAAAATAAAAAACTATTTTTTTAATGTGTTTGTGACTTGTGTGCGATGTAGCCGCACGTGCATCAACATAGTAGCAGCGCCAAGCGTGCGCCTGTGTCATAAGTCAAGGGATGGTTTGGACATCTGGTCCGGACTGATGGACGTGCCAACAATTTCTGACAAGTCTACTGTCACTGCGTATGATACTGTCCTCAAAGCAGCAGCGACAAGCGTGCATCTGTCTGTTAAAGGGTGGTGACACCCTCAAAGTGTGCTACACAAACAATAAAAATATTGTTCTTTTTTTTTCGGTCTTTGTGAAATGTGTGGGCTGTAGCCGCACCTTAAAGCAGCAGCGACAAGCATGCGTCTGTCTGTTAAAGGGTGGTGACACCCTCAAAGTGTGCTACACAAACAATAAAAATATTGTTCTTTTTTTTTCTGTCTTTGTGAATTGTGTGGGCTGTAGCCGCACTTGCATCCTCAAAGCAGCAGCAACAAGCATGCGTCTGTCTGTTAAAGGGTACTGTAACTCTCAAAGTGCTCCAAAAAATAAAAAACTATTTTTTTAATGTGTTTGTGACTTGTGTGCGATGTAGCCACACTTGCATCCTCAAAGCAGCAGTGACAAGCGTGCATCTGTCTGTTAAAGGGTGGTGACACCCTCAAAGTGTGCTACACAAACAATAAAAATATTCTTCTTCTTTTTTCTGTCTTTGTGAATTGTGTGGGCTGTAGCCGCACCTGCATCCGTAAAGCAGCAGCGACAAGCGTGCGTCTGTCTGTTAAAGGGTGGTGACACCCTCAAAGTGTGCTACACAAACAATTAAAATATTGTTCTTTTTTTTTCGGTCTTTGTGAAATGTGTGGGCTGTAGCCGCACCTGCATCCTTAAAGCAGCAGCGACAAGCGTGCATCTGTCTGTTAAAGGGTGGTGACACCCTCAAAGTGTGCTACACAAATAATAAAAATATTCTTCTTCTTTTTCTGTCTTTGTGAATTGTGTGGGCTGTAGCCACACCTGCATCCTTAAAGCAGCAGCGACAAGCGTGCGTCTGTCAGTTAAAGGGTGGTGACACCCTCAAAGTGTGCTACACAAACAATAAAAATATTGTTCTTTTTTTTTCGGTCTTTGTGAAATGTGTGGGCTGTAGCCGCACCTGCATCCTTAAAGCAGCAGCGACAAGCGTGCGTCTGTCTGTTAAAGGGTGGTGACACCCTCAAAGTGTGCTACACAAACAATAAAAATATTGTTCTTTTTTTTTCTGTGTTTGTGAATTGTGTGGGCTGTAGCCGCACTTACATCCTTAAAGCAGCAGCGACAAGCGTGCGTCTGTCTGTTAAAGGGTGGTGTAACTCTCAAAGTGCTCCAAAAAATAAAAAACTATTTTTTTAATGTGTTTGTGACTTGTGTGCAATGTAGACGCACTTGCATCCTCAAAGCAGCAGCAACAAGCATGCATCTGTCTGTTAAAGGGTGGTGACACCCTCAAAGTGTGCTACACAAACAATAAAAATATTGTTCTTTTTTTTTCGGTCTTTGTGAAATGTGTGGGCTGTAGCCGCACCTGCATCCTCAAAGCAGCAGTGACAAGCATGCGTCTGTCTGCTAAAGGGTGGTGACACCCTCAAAGTGTGCTACACAAACAATAAAAATATTGTTCTTTTTTTTCGGTCTTTGTGAAATGTGTGGGCTGCAGCCGCACCTGCATCCTTAAAGCAGCAGCGACAAGCGTGCATCTGTCTGTTAAAGGGTGGTGACACCCTCAAAGTGTGCTACACAAACAATAAAAATTTTGTTCTTTTTTTTTCTGTGTTTGTGAATTGTGTGGGCTGTAGCCACACTTGCATCCTCAAAGCAGCAGTGACAAGCGTGCGTCTGTCTGTTAAAGGGTGGTGTAACTCTCAAAGTGCTCCAAAAAATAAAAAACTATTTTTTTAATGTGTTTGTGACTTGTGTGCGATGTAGACGCACTTGCATCCTCAAAGCAGCAGCAACAAGCATGCTTCTGTCTGTTAAAGGGTGGTGACACCCTCAAAGTGTGCTACACAAACAATAAAAATATTGTTCTTTTTTTTTCGGTCTTTGTGAAATGTGTGGGCTGTAGCCGCACCTTAAAGCAGCAGCGACAAGCATGCGTCTGTCTGTTAAAGGGTGGTGACACACTCAAAGTGTGCTACACAAACAATAAAAATATTGTTCTTTTTTTTCTGTCTTTGTGAATTGTGTGGGCTGTAGCCGCACTTGCATCCTCAAAGCAGCAGCAACAAGCATGCGTCTGTCTGTTAAAGGGTACTGTAACTCTCAAAGTGCTCCAAAAAATAAAAAACTATTTTTTTAATGTGTTTGTGACTTGTGTGCGATGTAGCCACACTTGCATCCTCAAAGCAGCAGTGACAAGCGTGCATCTGTCTGTTAAAGGGTGGTGACACCCTCAAAGTGTGCTACACAAACAATAAAAATATTCTTCTTCTTTTTTCTGTCTTTGTGAATTGTGTGGGCTGTAGCCGCACCTGCATCCTTAAAGCAGCAGTGACAAGCGTGCGTCTGTCTGTTAAAGGGTGGTGACACCCTCAAAGTGTGCTACACAAACAATTAAAATATTGTTCTTTTTTTTTCGGTCTTTGTGAAATGTGTGGGCTGTAGCCGCACCTGCATCCTTAAAGCAGCAGCGACAAGCGTGCATCTGTCTGTTAAAGGGTGGTGACACCCTCAAAGTGTGCTACACAAATAATAAAAATATTCTTCTTCTTTTTCTGTCTTTGTGAATTGTGTGGGCTGTAGCCACACCTGCATCCTTAAAGCAGCAGCGACAAGCGTGCGTCTGTCAGTTAAAGGGTGGTGACACCCTCAAAGTGTGCTACACAAACAATAAAAATATTGTTCTTTTTTTTTCGGTCTTTGTGAAATGTGTGGGCTGTAGCCGCACCTGCATCCTTAAAGCAGCAGCGACAAGCGTGCATCTGTCTGTTAAAGGGTGGTGACACCGTCAAAGTGTGCTACACAAACAATAAAAATATTGTTCTTTTTTTTCTGTCTTTGTGAATTGTGTGGGCTGTAGCCGCACTTGCATCCTCAAAGCAGCAGCGACAAGCGTGCGTCTGTCTGTTAAAGGGTGGTGACACCCTCAAAGTGCTCCAAAAAATAAAAAACTATTTTTTTTATGTGTTTGTGACTTGTGTGCGATGTAGCCACACTTGCATCCTCAAAGCAGCAGTGGCAAGCGTGCATCTGTCTGTTAAAGGGTGCTGACACCCTCAAAGTGTGCTACACAAACAAATAAAATATTGTTCTTTTTTTTCGGTCTTTGTGAAATGTGTGGGCTGTAGCCGCACCTGCATCCTTAAAGCAGCAGCGACAAGCGTGCATCTGTCTGTTAAAGGGTGGTGACACCCTCAAAGTGTGCTACACAAACAATAAAAATATTCTTCTTCTTTTTTCTGTCTTTGTGAATTGTGTGGGCTGTAGCCGCACCTGCATCCTTAAAGCAGCAGCGATAAGCGTGAATCTGTCAGTTAAAGGGTGGTGACACCCTCAAAGTGTGCTACACAAACAATAAAAATATTGTTCTTTTTTTTTCTGTCTTTGTGAATTGTGTGGGCTGTAGCCACACTTGCATCCTCAAAGAAGCAGCGACAAGCGTGCGTCTGTCTGTTAAAGGGTGGTGTAACCCTCAAAGTGCTCCAAAAAAAACAAAACGATTTTTTTAATGTTTTTGTGACTTGTGTGCGATGTAGCCGCACGTGCATCAACATAGTAGCAGCACCAAGCGTGCGCCTGTGTCATAAGTCAAGGGCTGGTTTGGACATCTGGTCCGGACTGAAGGACGTGCCAACAATTTCTGACAAGTCTACTGTCACTGCATATGATACTGTCCTCAAAGCAGCAGCGACAAGCGTGCATCTGTCTGTTAAAGGGTGGTGACACCCTCAAAGTGTGCTACACAAACAATTAAAATATTGTTCTTTTTTTTTCGGTCTTTGTGACATGTGTGGGCTGTAGCCGCACCTGCATCCTTAAAGCAGCAGCGACAAGCGTGCGTCTGTCTGTTAAAGGGTGGTGACACCCTCAAAGTGTGCTACACAAACAATAAAAATATTGTTCTTTTTTTTTCTGTCTTTGTGAATTGTGTGGGCTGTAGCCGCACTTGCATCCTCAAAGCAGAAGCGACAAGCGTGCGTCTGTCTGTTAAAGGGTGGTGTAACTCTCGAAGTGCTCCAAAAAATAAAAAACTATTTTTTTTATGTGTTTGTGACTTGTGTGCGATGTAGCCGCACTTGCATCCTCAAAGCAGCAGCAACAAGCATGCGTCTGTCTGTTAAAGGGTTGTGACACTCTCAAAGTGTGCTACACAAACAATTAAAATATTGTTCTTTTTTTTTCGGTCTTTGTGAAATGTGTGGGCTGTAGCCGCACCTGCATCCTTAAAGCAGCAGCGACAAGCGTGCGTCTGTCTGTTAAAGGGTGGTGACACCCTCAAAGTGTGCTACACAAACAATAAAAATATTGTTCTTTTTTTTTCTGTCTTTGTGAATTGTGTGGGCTGTAGCCGCACTTGCATCCTCAAAGCAGCAGCGACAAGCGTGCATCTGTCTGTTAAAGGGTGGTGTAACCCTCAAAGTGCTCCAAAAATTAAAAAACTATTTTTTTAATGTGTTTGTGACATGTGTGCGATGTAGCCGCACGTGCATCAACATAGTAGCAGCGCCAAGCGTGCGCCTGTGTCATAAGTCAAGGGCTGGTTTGGACATCTGGTCCGGACTGAAGGACGTGCCAACAATTTCTGACAAGTCTACTGTCACTGCATATGATACTGTCCTCAAAGCAGCAGCGACAAGCGTGCGTCTGTCTGTTAAAGGGTGGTGACACCCTCAAAGTGTGCTACACAAACAATAAAAATATTTTTCTTTTTTTTTCTGTGTTTGTGAATTGTGTGGGCTGTAGCCGCACTTGCATCCTCAAAGCAGCAGCAACAAGCGTGCATCTGTCTGTTAAAGGGTGGTGTAACTCTCAAAGTGCTCCAAAAAATAAAAAACTATTTTTTTAATGTGTTTGTGACTTGTGTGCGATGTAGACGCACTTGCATCCTCAAAGCAGCAGCAACAAGCATGCATCTGTCTGTTAAAGGGTGGTGACACCCTCAAAGTGTGCTACACAAACAATAAAAATATTGTTCTTTTTTTTTCGGTCTTTGTGAAATGTGTGGGCTGTAGCCGCACCTGCATCCTCAAAGCAGCAGTGACAAGCGTGCGTCTGTCTGCTAAAGGGTGGTGACACCCTCAAAGTGTGCTACACAAACAATAAAAATATTGTTCTTTTTTTTTTGTCTTTGTGAATTGTGTGGGCTGTAGCCGCACTTGCATCCTCAAAGCAGCAGCGACAAGCGTGCGTCTGTCTGTTAAAGGGTGGTGACACCCTCAAAGTGCTCCAAAAAATAAAAAAATATTTTTTTAATGTGTTTGTGACTTGTGTGCGATGTAGCCGCACGTGCATCAACATAGTAGCAGCGCCAAGCGTGCACCTGTGTCATAAGTCAAGGGCTGGTTTGGACATTTGGTCCGGACTGATGGACGTGCCAACAATTTCTGACAAGTCTACTGTCACTGCATATGATACTGTCCTCAAAGCAGCAGCGACAAGCGTGCGTCTGTCTGTTAAAGGGTGGTGACACCCTCAAAGTGTGCTACACAAACAATAAAAATATTGTTCTTTTTTTTCCGGTCTTTGTGAAATGTGTGGGCTGTAGCCGCTCCTGCATCCTTAAAGCAGCAGCGACAAGCGTGCGTCTGTCTGTTAAAGGGTGGTGACACCCTCAAAGTGTGCTACACAAACAATAAAAATATTGTTCTTTTTTTTTCAGTCTTTGTGAATTGTGTGGGCTGTAGCCGCACTTGCATCCTCAAAGCAGCAGCAACAAGCGTGCGTCTGTCTGTTAAAGGGTGCTGTAACTCTCAAAGTGCTCCAAAAAAAAAAGAACTATTTTTTAAATGTGTTTGTGACTTGTGTGCGATGTAGCCGCACTTGCATCCTCAAAGCAGCAGTGGCAAGCGTGCATCTGTCTGTTAAAGGGTGGTGACACCCTCAAAGTGTGCTACACAAACAATAAAAATATTATTCTTCTTTTTTCTGTCTTTGTGAATTGTGTGGGCTGTAGCCGCACCTGCATCCTTAAAGCAGCAGCGACAAGCGTGCATCTGTCTGTTAAAGGGTGGTGACACCCTCAAAGTGTGCTACACAAACAATTAAAATATTGTTCTTTTTTTTCAGTCTTTGTGAAATGTGTGGGCTGTAGCCGCACCTGCATCCTTAAAGCAGCAGCGACAAGCATGCGTCTGTCTGTTAAAGGGTGGTGACACCCTCAAAGTGTGCTACACGAACAATAAAAATATTCTTCTTCTTTTTTCTGTCTTTGTGAATTGTGTGGGCTGTAGCCGCACCTGCATCCTTAAAGCAGCAGCGATAAGCGTGCATCTGTCAGTTAAAGGGTGGTGACACCCTCAAAGTGTGCTACACAAACAATAAAAATATTGTTCTTTTTTTTCGGTCTTTGTGAAATGTGTGGGCTGTAGCTGCACCTGCATCCTCAAAGCAGCAGTGACAAGCATGCGTCTGTCTGTTAAAGGGTGGTGACACCCTCAAAGTGTGCTACACAAACAATAAAAATATTGTTCTTTTTTTTTCTGTCTTTGTAAATTGTGTGGGCTGTAGCCGCACTTGCATCCTCAAAGCAGCAGCGACAAGCGTGCGTCTGTCTGTTAAAGGGTGGTGACACCCTCAAAGTGTGCTACACAAACAATAAAAATATTGTTCTTTTTTTTTCTGTCTTTGTGAATTGTATGGGCTGTAGCCGCACTTGCATCCTCAAAGCAGCAGCGACAAGTGTGCGTCTGTCTGTTAAAGGGTGGTGTAACCCTCAAAGTGCTCCAAAAAATAAAAAACTATTTTTTTAATGTGTTTTTGACTTGTGTGCGATGTAGCCGCACGTGCATCAACATAGTAGCAGCGCCAAACGTGCGCCTGTGTCATAAGTCAAGGGCTGGTTTGGACATCTGGTCCGGACTGAAGGATGTGCCAACAATTTCTGACAAGTCTACTGTCACTGCATATGATACTGTCCTCAAAGCAGCAGCGACAAGCGTGCGTCTGTCTGTTAAAGGGTGGTGACACCCTCAAAGTGTGCTACACAAACAATAAAAATATTGTTCTTTTTTTTTCGGTCTTTGTGAAATGTGTGGGCTGTAGCTGCACCTGCATCCTTAAAGCAGCAGCGACAAGCGTGCGTCTGTCTGTTAAAGGGTGGTGACACCCTCAAAGTGTGCTACACAAACAATAAAAATATTGTTCTTTTTTTTTCTGTCTTTGTGAATTGTGTGTGCTGTAGCCGCACTTGCATCCTCAAAGCAGAAGCGACAAGCGTGCGTCTGTCTGTTAAAGGGTGGTGTAACTCTCGAAGTGCTCCAAAAAATAAAAAACTATTTTTTTAATGTGTTTGTGACTTGTGTGCGATGTAGCCGCACTTGCATCCTCAAAGCAGCAGCAACAAGCATGCGTCTGTCTGTTAAAGGGTGGTGACACTCTCAAAGTGTGCTACACAAACAATAAAAATATTGTTCTTTTTTTTTCTGTCTTTGTGAATTGTGTGGGCTGTAGCCGCACCTGCATCCTTAAAGCAGCAGCGACAAGCGTGCATCTGTCTGTTAAAGGGTGGTGACACCCTCAAAGTGTGCTACACAAACAATAAAAATATTGTTCTTTTTTTTTCGGTCTTTGTGAAATGTGTGGGCTGCAGCCGCACCTGCATCCTTAAAGCAGCAGCGACAAGCATGCATCTGTCTGTTAAAGGGTGGTGACACCCTCAAAGTGTGCTACACAAACAATAAAAATATTGTTCTTTTTTTTTCTGTGTTTGTGAATTGTGTGGGCTGTAGCCGCACTTGCATCCTCAAAGCAGCAGTGACAAGCGTGCGTCTGTCTGTTAAAGGGTGGTGTAACTCTCAAAGTGCTCCAAAAAATAAAAAACTATTTTTTTAATGTGTTTGTGACTTGTGTGCGATGTAGACGCACTTGCATCCTCAAAGCAGCAGCAACAAGCATGCATCTGTCTGTTAAAGGGTGGTGACACCCTCAAAGTGTGCTACACAAACAATAAAAATATTGTTCTTTTTTTTCTGTCTTTGTGAATTGTGTGGGCTGTAGCCGCACTTGCATCCTCAAAGCAGCAGCGCCAAGCGTGCGTCTGTCTGTTAAAGGGTGGTGTAACCCTCAAAGTGCTCCAAAAAATAAAAAACTATTTTTTTAATGTGTTTGTGACTTGTGTGCGATGTAGCCGCACGTGCATCAACATAGTAGCAGCGCCAAGCGTGCGACTGTGTCATAAGTCAAGGGCTGGTTTGGACATCTGGTCCGGACTGATGGACGTGCCAACAATTTCTGACAAGTCTACTGTCACTGCATATGATACTGTCCTCAAAGCAGCAGCGACAAGCGTGCGTCTGTCTGTTAAAGGGTGGTGTAACTCTCAAAGTGCTCCAAAAAATAAAAAACTATTTTTTTAATGTGTTTGTGACTTGTGTGCGATGTAGACGCACTTGCATCCTCAAAGCAGCAGCAACAAGCATGCATCTGTCTGTTAAAGGGTGGTGACACCCTCAAAGTGTGCTACACAAACAATAAAAATATTCTTCTTCTTTTTTCTGTCTTTGTGAATTGTGTGGGCTGTAGCCGCACCTGCATCCTCAAACCAGCAGTGACAAGCATGCGTCTGTCTGTTAAAGGGTGGTGACACCCTCAAAGTGTGCTACACAAACAATAAAAATATTGTTCTTTTTTTTTCTGTCTTTGTAAATTGTGTGGGCTGTAGCCGCACTTGCATCCTCAAATCAGCAGCGACAAGCGTGCGTCTGTCTGTTAAAGGGTGGTGACACCCTCAAAGTGTGCTACACAAACAATAAAAATATTTTTCTTTTTTTTTCTGTCTTTGTGAATTGTGTGGGCTGTAGCCGCACTTGCATCCTCAAAGCAGCAGCGACAAGCGTGCGTCTGTCTGTTAAAGGGTGGTGTAACCCTCAAAGTGCTCCAAAAAATAAAAAACTATTTTTTTAATGTGTTTTTGACTTGTGTGCGATGTAGCCGCACGTGCATCAACATGGTAGCAGCGCCAAGCGTGCGCCTGTGTCATAAGTCAAGGGCTGGTTTGGACATCTGGTCCGGACTGATGGACGTGCCAACAATTTCTGACAAGTCTACTGTCACTGCATATGATACTGTCCTCAAAGCAGCAGCGACAAGCGTGCATCTGTCTGTTAAAGGGTGGTGACACCCTCAAAGTGTGCTACACAAACAATTAAAATATTGTTCTTTTTTTTCGGTCTTTGTGAAATGTGTGGGCTGTAGCCGCACCTGCATCCTTAAAGCAGCAGCGACAAGCATGCGTCTGTCTGTTAAAGGGTGGTGACACCCTCAAAGTGTGCTACACAAACAATAAAAATATTGTTCTTTTTTTTTCTGTCTTTGTGAATTGTGTGGGCTGTAGCCGCACTTGCATCCTCAAAGCAGCAGCAACAAGCGTGCGTCTGTCTGTTAAAGGGTGCTGTAACTCTCAAAGTGCTCCAAAAAATAAAAAACTATTTTTTTAATGTGTTTGTGACTTGTGTGCGATGTAGCCACACTTGCATCCTCAAAGCAGCAGTGACAAGCGTGCATCTGTCTGTTAAAGGGTGGTGACACCCTCAAAGTGTTCTACACAAACAATAAAAATATTCTTCTTCTTTTTTCTGTCTTTGTGAATTGTGTGGGCTGTAGCCGCACCTGCATCCTTAAAGCAGCAGCGACAAGCGTGCGTTTGTCTGTTAAAGGGTGGTGACACCCTCAAAGTGTGCTCCACAAACAATTAAAATATTGTTCTTTTTTTCTCGGTCTTTGTGAAATGTGTGGGCTGTAGCCGCACCTGCATCCTTAAAGCAGCATCGACAAGCGTGCGTCTGTCTGTTAAAGGGTGGTGACACCCTCAAAGTGTGCTACACAAACAATAAAAATATTCTTCTTCTTTTTCTGTCTTTGTGAATTGTGTGGGCTGTAGCCACACCTGCATCCTTAAAGCAGCAGCGACAAGCGTGCGTCTGTCAGTTAAAGGGTGGTGACACCATCAAAGTGTGCTACACAAACAATAAAAATATTGTTCTTTTTTTTTCGGTCTTTGTGAAATGTGTGGGCTGTAGCCGCACCTGCATCCTCAAAGCAGCAGTGACAAGCGTGCGTCTGTCTGCTAAAGGGTGGTGACACCCTCAAAGTGTGCTACACAAACAATAAAAATATTGTTCTTTTTTTTCTGTCTTTGTGAATTGTGTGGGCTGTAGCCGCACTTGCATCCTCAAAGCAGCAGCGACAAGCGTGCGTCTGTCTGTTAAAGGGTGGTGACACCCTCAAAGTGCTCCAAAAAATAAAAAACTATTTTTTTAATGTGTTTGTGACTTGTGTGCGATGTAGCCGCACGTGCATCAACATAGTAGCAGCGCCAAGCGTGCACCTGTGTCATAAGTCAAGGGCCGGTTTGGACATTTGGTCCGGACTGATGGACGTGCCAACAATTTCTGACAAGTCTACTGTCACTGCATATGATACTGTCCTCAAAGCAGCAGCGACAAGCGTGCATCTGTTTGTTAAAGGGTGGTGACACCCTCAAAGTGTGCTACACAAACAATAAAAATATTGTTCTTTTTTTTCGGTCTTTGTGAAATGTGTGGGCTGTAGCCGCACCTGCATCCTTAAAGCAGCAGCGACAAGCGTGTGTCTGTCTGTTAAAGGGTGGTGACACCCTCAAAGTGTGCTACACAAACAATTAAAATATTGTTCTTTTTTTTTCTGTCTTTGTGAATTGTGTGGGCTGTAGCCGCACTTGCATCCTCAAAGCAGCAGCAACAAGCGTGCGTCTGTCTGTTAAAGGGTGCTGTAACTCTCAAAGTGCTCCAAAAAATAAAAAACTATTTTTTTCATGTGTTTGTGACTTGTGTGCGATGTAGCCACACTTGCATCCTCAAAGCAGCAGTGGCAAGCGTGCATCTGTCTGTTAAAGGGTGGTGACACCCTCAAAGTGTGCTACACAAACAATAAAAATATTCTTCTTCTTTTTTCTGTCTTTGTGAATTGTGTGGGCTGTAGCCGCACCTGCATCCTTAAAGCAGCAGCGACAAGCGTGCATCTGTCTGTTAAAGGGTGGTGACACCCTCAAAGTGTGCTACACAATCAAATAAAATATTGTTCTTTTTTTTCGGTCTTTGTGAAATGTGTGGGCTGTAGCCGCACCTGCATCCTTAAAGCAGCAGCGACAAGCGTGCGTCTGTCTGTTAAAGGGTGGTGACACCCTCAAAGTGTGCTACACAAACAATAAAAATATTCTTCTTCTTTTTTCTGTCTTTGTGAATTGTGTGGGCTGTAGCCGCACTTGCATCCTTAAAGCAGCAGCGACAAGTGTGCGTCTGTCTGTTAAAGGGTGGTGACACCCTCAAAGTGCTCCAAAAAATAAAAAAATATTTTTTTAATGTGTTTGTGACTTGTGTGCGATGTAGCCGCACGTGCATCAACATAGTAGCAGCGCCAAGCGTGCACCTGTGTCATAAGTCAAGGGCTGGTTTGGACATTTGGTCCGAACTGATGGACGTGCCAACAATTTCTGACAAGTCTACTGTCACTGCATATGATACTGTCCTCAAAGCAGCAGCGACAAGCGTGCGTCTGTCTGTTAAAGGGTGGTGACACCCTCAAAGTGTGCTACACAAACAATAAAAATATTGTTCTTTTTTTTTCGGTCTTTGTGAAATGTGTGGGCTGTAGCCGCTCCTGCATCCTTAAAGCAGCAGCGACAAGCGTGCGTCTGTCTGTTAAAGGGTGGTGACACCCTCAAAGTGTGCTACACAAACAATAAAAATATTGTTCTTTTTTTTTCTGTCTTTGTGAATTGTGTGGGCTGTAGCCGCACTTGCATCCTCAAAGCAGCAGCAACAAGCGTGCGTCTGTCTGTTAAAGGGTGCTGTAACTCTCAAAGTGCTCCAAAAAATAAAAAACTATTTTTTTAATGTGTTTGTGACTTGTGTGCGATGTAGCCACACTTGCATCCTCAAAGCAGCAGTGGCAAGCGTGCATCTGTCTGTTAAAGAGTGGTGACACCCTCAAAGTGTGCTAAACAAACAATAAAAATATTCTTCTTCTTTTTTCTGTCTTTGTGAATTGTGTGGGCTGTAGCCGCACCTGCATCCTTAAAGCAGCAGCGACAAGCGTGCATCTGTCTGTTAAAGGGTGGTGACACCCTCAAAGTGTGCTACACAAACAATTAAAATATTGTTCTTTTTTTTCGGTCTTAGTGAAATGTGTGGGCTGTAGCCGCACCTGCATCCTTAAAGCAGCAGCGACAAGCGTGCGTCTGTCTGTTAAAGGGTGGTGACACCCTCAAAGTGTGCTACACAAACAATAAAAATATTCTTCTTCTTTTTTCTGTCTTTGTGAATTGTGTGGGCTGTAGCCGCACCTGCATCCTTAAAGCAGCAGCGATAAGCGTGCATCTGTCAGTTAAAGGGTGGTGACACCCTCAAAGTGTGCTACACAAACAATAAAAATATTGTTCTTTTTTTTTCGGTCTTTGTGAAATGTGTGGGCTGTAGCCGCACCTGCATCCTCAAAGCAGCAGTGACAAGCATGCGTCTGTCTGTTAAAGGGTGGTGACACCCTCAAAGTGTGCTACACAAACAATAAAAATATTGTTCTTTTTTTTTCTGTCTTTGTAAATTGTGTGGGCTGTAGCCGCACTTGCATCCTCAAAGCAGAAGCGACAAGCGTGCGTCTGTCTGTTAAAGGGTGGTGTAACTCTCGAAGTGCTCCAAAAAATAAAAAACTATTTTTTTAATGTGTTTGTGACTTGTGTGCGATGTAGCCGCACTTGCATCCTCAAAGCAGCAGCAACAAGCATGCGTCTGTCTGTTAAAGGGTGGTGACACTCTCAAAGTGTGCTACACAAACAATAAAAATATTGTTCTTTTTTTTTCTGTCTTTGTGAATTGTGTGGGCTGTAGCCGCACCTGCATCCTTAAAGCAGCAGCGACAAGCGTGCATCTGTCTGTTAAAGGGTGGTGACACCCTCAAAGTGTGCTACACAAACATTAAAAATATTGTTCTTTTTTTTTCGGTCTTTGTGAAATGTGTGGGCTGCAGCCGCACCTGCATCCTTAAAGCAGCAGCGACAAGCATGCATCTGTCTGTTAAAGGGTGGTGACACCCTCAAAGTGTGCTACACAAACAATAAAAATATTGTTCTTTTTTTTTCTGTGTTTGTGAATTGTGTGGGCTGTAGCCGCACTTGCATCCTCAAAGCAGCAGTGACAAGCGTGCGTCTGTCTGTTAAAGGGTGGTGTAACTCTCAAAGTGCTCCAAAAAATAAAAAACTATTTTTTTAATGTGTTTGTGACTTGTGTGCGATGTAGACGCACTTGCATCCTCAAAGCAGCAGCAACAAGCATGCATCTGTCTGTTAAAGGGTGGTGACACCCTCAAAGTGTGCTACACAAACAATAAAAATATTGTTCTTTTTTTTCTGTCTTTGTGAATTGTGTGGGCTGTAGCCGCACTTGCATCCTCAAAGCAGCAGCGCCAAGCGTGCGTCTGTCTGTTAAAGGGTGGTGTAACCCTCAAAGTGCTCCAAAAAATAAAAAACTATTTTTTTAATGTGTTTGTGACTTGTGTGCGATGTAGCCGCACGTGCATCAACATAGTAGCAGCGCCAAGCGTGCGCCTGTGTCATAAGTCAAGGGCTGGTTTGGACATCTGGTCCGGACTGATGGACGTGCCAACAATTTCTGACAAGTCTACTGTCACTGCATATGATACTGTCCTCAAAGCAGCAGCGACAAGCGTGCGTCTGTCTGTTAAAGGGTGGTGTAACTCTCAAAGTGCTCCAAAAAATAAAAAACTATTTTTTTAATGTGTTTGTCACTTGTGTGCGATGTAGACGCACTTGCATCCTCAAAGCAGCAGCAACAAGCATGCATCTGTCTGTTAAAGGGTGGTGACACCCTCAAAGTGTGCTACACAAACAATAAAAATATTCTTCTTCTTTTTTCTGTCTTTGTGAATTGTGTGGGCTGTAGCCGCACCTGCATCCTCAAACCAGCAGTGACAAGCATGCGTCTGTCTGTTAAAGGGTGGTGACACCCTCAAAGTGTGCTACACAAACAATAAAAATATTGTTCTTTTTTTTTCTGTCTTTGTAAATTGTGTGGGCTGTAGCCGCACTTGCATCCTCAAATCAGCAGCGACAAGCGTGCGTCTGTCTGTTAAAGGGTGGTGACACCCTCAAAGTGTGCTACACAAACAATAAAAATATTTTTCTTTTTTTTTCTGTCTTTGTGAATTGTGTGGGCTGTAGCCGCACTTGCATCCTCAAAGCAGCAGCGACAAGCGTGCGTCTGTCTGTTAAAGGGTGGTGTAACCCTCAAAGTGCTCCAAAAAATAAAAAACTATTTTTTTAATGTGTTTTTGACTTGTGTGCGATGTAGCCGCACGTGCATCAACATGGTAGCAGCGCCAAGCGTGCGCCTGTGTCATAAGTCAAGGGCTGGTTTGGACATCTGGTCCGGACTGATGGACGTGCCAACAATTTCTGACAAGTCTACTGTCACTGCATATGATACTGTCCTCAAAGCAGCAGCGACAAGCGTGCATCTGTCTGTTAAAGGGTGGTGACACCCTCAAAGTGTGCTACACAAACAATTAAAATATTGTTCTTTTTTTTCGGTCTTTGTGAAATGTGTGGGCTGTAGCCGCACCTGCATCCTTAAAGCAGCAGCGACAAGCATGCGTCTGTCTGTTAAAGGGTGGTGACACCCTCAAAGTGTGCTACACAAACAATAAAAATATTGTTCTTTTTTTTTCTGTCTTTGTGAATTGTGTGGGCTGTAGCCGCACTTGCATCCTCAAAGCAGCAGCAACAAGCGTGCGTCTGTCTGTTAAAGGGTGCTGTAACTCTCAAAGTGCTCCAAAAAATAAAAAACTATTTTTTTAATGTGTTTGTGACTTGTGTGCGATGTAGCCACACTTGCATCCTCAAAGCAGCAGTGACAAGCGTGCATCTGTCTGTTAAAGGGTGGTGACACCCTCAAAGTGTTCTACACAAACAATAAAAATATTCTTCTTCTTTTTTCTGTCTTTGTGAATTGTGTGGGCTGTAGCCGCACCTGCATCCTTAAAGCAGCAGCGACAAGCGTGCGTTTGTCTGTTAAAGGGTGGTGACACCCTCAAAGTGTGCTCCACAAACAATTAAAATATTGTTCTTTTTTTCTCGGTCTTTGTGAAATGTGTGGGCTGTAGCCGCACCTGCATCCTTAAAGCAGCATCGACAAGCGTGCGTCTGTCTGTTAAAGGGTGGTGACACCCTCAAAGTGTGCTACACAAACAATAAAAATATTCTTCTTCTTTTTCTGTCTTTGTGAATTGTGTGGGCTGTAGCCACACCTGCATCCTTAAAGCAGCAGCGACAAGCGTGCA
Source organism: Taudactylus pleione (assembly GCA_031769625.1). Lineage (NCBI taxonomy): Eukaryota > Metazoa > Chordata > Amphibia > Anura > Myobatrachidae > Taudactylus > Taudactylus pleione. The sequence continues at coordinate 9,435,192 of JAUIMM010000081.1, read as the reverse complement.
TCTGTCAGTTAAAGGGTGGTGACACCATCAAAGTGTGCTACACAAACAATAAAAATATTGTTCTTTTTTTTTCGGTCTTTGTGAAATGTGTGGGCTGTAGCCGCACCTGCATCCTCAAAGCAGCAGTGACAAGCGTGCGTCTGTCTGCTAAAGGGTGGTGACACCCTCAAAGTGTGCTACACAAACAATAAAAATATTGTTCTTTTTTTTCTGTCTTTGTGAATTGTGTGGGCTGTAGCCGCACTTGCATCCTCAAAGCAGCAGCGACAAGCGTGCGTCTGTCTGTTAAAGGGTGGTGACACCCTCAAAGTGCTCCAAAAAATAAAAAACTATTTTTTTAATGTGTTTGTGACTTGTGTGCGATGTAGCCGCACGTGCATCAACATAGTAGCAGCGCCAAGCGTGCACCTGTGTCATAAGTCAAGGGCCGGTTTGGACATTTGGTCCGGACTGATGGACGTGCCAACAATTTCTGACAAGTCTACTGTCACTGCATATGATACTGTCCTCAAAGCAGCAGCGACAAGCGTGCATCTGTTTGTTAAAGGGTGGTGACACCCTCAAAGTGTGCTACACAAACAATAAAAATATTGTTCTTTTTTTTCGGTCTTTGTGAAATGTGTGGGCTGTAGCCGCACCTGCATCCTTAAAGCAGCAGCGACAAGCGTGTGTCTGTCTGTTAAAGGGTGGTGACACCCTCAAAGTGTGCTACACAAACAATTAAAATATTGTTCTTTTTTTTTCTGTCTTTGTGAATTGTGTGGGCTGTAGCCGCACTTGCATCCTCAAAGCAGCAGCAACAAGCGTGCGTCTGTCTGTTAAAGGGTGCTGTAACTCTCAAAGTGCTCCAAAAAATAAAAAACTATTTTTTTCATGTGTTTGTGACTTGTGTGCGATGTAGCCACACTTGCATCCTCAAAGCAGCAGTGGCAAGCGTGCATCTGTCTGTTAAAGGGTGGTGACACCCTCAAAGTGTGCTACACAAACAATAAAAATATTCTTCTTTTTTCTGTCTTTGTGAATTGTGTGGGCTGTAGCCGCACCTGCATCCTTAAAGCAGCAGCGACAAGCGTGCATCTGTCTGTTAAAGGGTGGTGACACCCTCAAAGTGTGCTACACAATCAAATAAAATATTGTTCTTTTTTTTCGGTCTTTGTGAAATGTGTGGGCTGTAGCCGCACCTGCATCCTTAAAGCAGCAGCGACAAGCGTGCGTCTGTCTGTTAAAGGGTGGTGACACCCTCAAAGTGTGCTACACAAACAATAAAAATATTCTTCTTCTTTTTTCTGTCTTTGTGAATTGTGTGGGCTGTAGCCGCACTTGCATCCTTAAAGCAGCAGCGACAAGTGTGCGTCTGTCTGTTAAAGGGTGGTGACACCCTCAAAGTGCTCCAAAAAATAAAAAAATATTTTTTTAATGTGTTTGTGACTTGTGTGCGATGTAGCCGCACGTGCATCAACATAGTAGCAGCGCCAAGCGTGCACCTGTGTCATAAGTCAAGGGCTGGTTTGGACATTTGGTCCGAACTGATGGACGTGCCAACAATTTCTGACAAGTCTACTGTCACTGCATATGATACTGTCCTCAAAGCAGCAGCGACAAGCGTGCGTCTGTCTGTTAAAGGGTGGTGACACCCTCAAAGTGTGCTACACAAACAATAAAAATATTGTTCTTTTTTTTTCGGTCTTTGTGAAATGTGTGGGCTGTAGCCGCTCCTGCATCCTTAAAGCAGCAGCGACAAGCGTGCGTCTGTCTGTTAAAGGGTGGTGACACCCTCAAAGTGTGCTACACAAACAATAAAAATATTGTTCTTTTTTTTTCTGTCTTTGTGAATTGTGTGGGCTGTAGCCGCACTTGCATCCTCAAAGCAGCAGCAACAAGCGTGCGTCTGTCTGTTAAAGGGTGCTGTAACTCTCAAAGTGCTCCAAAAAATAAAAAACTATTTTTTTAATGTGTTTGTGACTTGTGTGCGATGTAGCCACACTTGCATCCTCAAAGCAGCAGTGGCAAGCGTGCATCTGTCTGTTAAAGAGTGGTGACACCCTCAAAGTGTGCTACACAAACAATAAAAATATTCTTCTTCTTTTTTCTGTCTTTGTGAATTGTGTGGGCTGTAGCCGCACCTGCATCCTTAAAGCAGCAGCGACAAGCGTGCATCTGTCTGTTAAAGGGTGGTGACACCCTCAAAGTGTGCTACACAAACAATTAAAATATTGTTCTTTTTTTTCGGTCTTAGTGAAATGTGTGGGCTGTAGCCGCACCTGCATCCTTAAAGCAGCAGCGACAAGCGTGCGTCTGTCTGTTAAAGGGTGGTGACACCCTCAAAGTGTGCTACACAAACAATAAAAATATTCTTCTTCTTTTTTCTGTCTTTGTGAATTGTGTGGGCTGTAGCCGCACCTGCATCCTTAAAGCAGCAGCGATAAGCGTGCATCTGTCAGTTAAAGGGTGGTGACACCCTCAAAGTGTGCTACACAAACAATAAAAATATTGTTCTTTTTTTTTCGGTCTTTGTGAAATGTGTGGGCTGTAGCCGCACCTGCATCCTCAAAGCAGCAGTGACAAGCATGCGTCTGTCTGTTAAAGGGTGGTGACACCCTCAAAGTGTGCTACACAAACAATAAAAATATTGTTCTTTTTTTTTCTGTCTTTGTAAATTGTGTGGGCTGTAGCCGCACTTGCATCCTCAAAGCAGCAGCGACAAGCGTGCGTCTGTCTGTTAAAGGGTGGTGACACCCTCAAAGTGTGCTACACAAACAATAAAAATATTTTTCTTTTTTTTTCTCTTTGTGAATTGTGTGGGCTGTAGCCGCACTTGCATCCTCAAAGCAGCAGCGACAAGCGTGCGTCTGTCTGTTAAAGGGTGGTGTAACCCTCAAAGTGCTCCAAAAAATAAAAAACTATTTTTTTAATGTGTTTTTGACTTGTGTGCGATGTAGCCGCACGTGCATCAACATAGAAGCAGCGCCAAGCGTGCGCCTGTGTCATAAGTCAAGGGCTGGTTTGGACATCTGGTCCGGACTGATGGACGTGCCAACAATTTCTGACAAGTCTACTGTCACTGCATATGATACTGTCCTCAAAGCAGCAGCGACAAGTGTGCATCTGTCTGTTAAAGGGTGGTGACACCCTCAAAGTGTGCTACACAAACAATAAAAATATTGTTCTTTTTTTTTCGGTCTTTGTGAAATGTGTGGGCTGTAGCCGCACCTGCATCCTTAAAGCAGCAGCGACAAGCATGCGTCTGTCTGTTAAAGTGTGGTGACACCCTCAAAGTGTGCTACACAAACAATAAAAATATTGTTCTTTTTTTTCTGTCTTTGTGAATTGTGTGGGCTGTAGCCGCACTTGCATCCTCAAAGCAGCAGCAACAAGCGTGCGTCTGTCTGTTAAAGGGTGCTGTAACTCTCAAAGTGCTCCAAAAAATAAAAAACTATTTTTTTAATGTGTTTGTGACTTGTGTGCGATGTAGCCACACTTGCATCCTCAAAGCAGCAGTGACAAGCGTGCATCTGTCTGTTAAAGGGTGGTGACACCCTCAAAGTGTGCTACACAAACAATAAAAATATTCTTCTTCTTTTTTCTGTCTTTGTGAATTGTGTGGGCTGTAGCCGCACCTGCATCCTTAAAGCAGCAGCGACAAGCGTGCGTCTGTCTGTTAAAGGGTGGTGACACCCTCAAAGTGTGCTACACAAACAATTAAAATATTGTTCTTTTTTTCTCGGTCTTTGTGAAATGTGTGGGCTGTAGCCGCACCTGCATCCTTAAAGCAGCAGCGACAAGCGTGCGTCTGTCTGTTAAAGGGTGGTGACACCCTCAAAGTGTGCTACACAAACAATAAAAATATTCTTCTTCTTTTTCTGTCTTTGTGAATTGTGTGGGCTGTAGCCACACCTGCATCCTTAAAGCAGCAGCGACAAGCGTGCGTCTGTCAGTTAAAGGGTGGTGACACCCTCAAAGTGTGCTACACAAACAATAAAAATATTGTTCTTTTTTTTTCGGTCTTTGTGAAATGTGTGGGCTGTAGCCGCACCTGCATCCTCAAAGCAGCAGTGACAAGCATGCGTCTGTCTGTTAAAGGGTGGTGACACCCTCAAAGTGTGCTACACAAACAATAAAAATATTGTTCTTTTTTTTTCTGTCTTTGTAAATTGTGTGGGCTGTAGCCGCACTTGCATCCTCAAAGCAGCAGCGACAAGCGTGCGTCTGTCTGTTAAAGGGTGGTGACACCCTCAAAGTGTGCTACACAAACAATAAAAATATTTTTCTTTATTTTTCTGTCTTTGTGAATTGTGTGGGCTGTAGCCGCACTTGCATCCTCAAAGCAGCAGCGACAAGCGTGCGTCTGTCTGTTCAAGGGTGGTGTAACCCTCAAAGTGCTCCAAAAAATAAAAAACTATTTTTTTAATGTGTTTTTGACTTGTGTGCGATGTAGCCGCACGTGCATCAACATAGTAGCAGCGCCAAGCGTGCGCCTGTGTCATAAGTCAAGGGCTGGTTTGGACATCTGGTCCGGACTGATGGACGTGCCAACAATTTCTGACAAGTCTACTGTCACTGCATATGATACTGTCCTCAAAGCAGCAGCGACAAGCATGCATCTGTCTGTTAAAGGGTGGTGACACCCTCAAAGTGTGCTACACAAACAATAAAAATATTGTTCTTTTTTTTTCTGTCTTTGTGAAATGTGTGGGCTGTAGCCGCACCTGCATCCTTAAAGCAGCAGCGACAAGCATGCGTCTGTCTGTTAAAGGGTGGTGACACCCTCAAAGTGTGCTACACAAACAATAAAAATATTGTTCTTTTTTTTTCTGTCTTTGTGAATTGTGTGGGCTGTAGCCGCACTTGCATCCTCAAAGCAGCAGCAACAAGCGTGCCTCTGTCTGTTAAAGGGTGCTGTAACTCTCAAAGTGCTCCAAAAAATAAAAAACTATTTTTTTAATGTGTTTGTGACTTGTGTGCGATGTAGCCACACTTGCATCCTCAAAGCAGCAGTGACAAGCGTGCATCTGTCTGTTAAAGGGTGGTGACACCCTCAAAGTGTGCTACACAAACAATAAAAATATTCTTCTTCTTTTTTCTGTCTTTGTAAATTGTGTGGGCTGTAGCCGCACCTGCATCCTTAAAGCAGCAGCGACAAGCGTGCGTCTGTCTGTTAAAGGGTGGTGACACCCTCAAAGTGTGCTACACAAACAATTAAAATATTGTTCTTTTTTTCTCGGTCTTTGTGAAATGTGTGGGCTGTAGCCGCACCTGCATCCTTAAAGCAGCAGCGACAAGCGTGCGTCTGTCTGTTAAAGGGTGCTGTAACTCTCAAAGTGCTCCAAAAAATAAAAAACTATTTTTTTAATGTGTTTGTGACTTGTGTGCGATGTAGCCACACTTGCATCCTCAAAGCAGCAGTGACAAGCGTGCATCTGTCTGTTAAAGGGTGGTGACACCCTCAAAGTGTGCTACACAAACAATAAAAATATTCTTCTTCTTTTTTCTGTCTTTGTGAATTGTGTGGGCTGTAGCCGCACCTGCATCCTTAAAGCAGCAGCGACAAGCGTGCATCTGTCTGTTAAAGGGTGGTGACACCCTCAAAGTGTGCTACACAAACAAATAAAATATTGTTCTTTTTTTTCGGTCTTTGTGAAATGTGTGGGCTGTAGCCGCACCTGCATCCTTAAAGCAGCAGCGACAAGCGTGCGTCTGTCTGTTAAAGGGTGGTGATACCCTCAAAGTGTGCTACACAAACAATAAAAATATTCTTCTTCTTTTTTCTGTCTTTGTGAATTGTGTGGGCTGTAGCCACACCTGCATCCTTAAAGCAGCAGCGATAAGCGTGAATCTGTCAGTTAAAGGGTGGTGACACCCTCAAAGTGTGCTACACAAACAATAAAAATATTGTTCTTTTTTTTTCGGTCTTTGTGAAATGTGTGGGCTGTAGCCGCACCTGCATCCTCAAAGCAGCAGTGACAAGCATGCGTCTGTCTGTTAAAGGGTGGTGACACCCTCAAAGTGTGCTACACAAACAATAAAAATATTGTTCTTTTTTTTCTGTCTTTGTAAATTGTGTGGGCTGTAGCTGCACTTGCATACTCAAAGCAGCAGCGACAAGCATGCGTCTGTCTGTTAAAGGGTGGTGACACCCTCAAAGTGTGCTACACAAACAATAAAAATATTGTTCTTTTTTTTTCGGTCTTTGTGAAATGTGTGGGCTGTAGCCGCACTTGCATCCTCAAAGCAGCAGTGACAAGCGTGCGTCTGTCTGTTAAAGGGTGGTGTAACCCTCAAAGTGCTCCAAAAAATAAAAAACTATTTTTTTAATGTGTTTGTGACTTGTGTGCGATGTAGCCACACTTGCATCCTCAAAGCAGCAGTGGCAAGCGTGCATCTGTCTGTTAAAGGGTGGTGACACCCTCAAAGTGTGCTACACAAACAATTAAAATATTCTTCTTCTTTTTTCTGTCTTTGTGAATTGTGTGGGCTGTAGCCGCACCTGCATCCTTAAAGCAGCAGCGACAAGCGTGCGTCTGTCTGTTAAAGGGTGGTGACACCCGCAAAGTGTGCTACACAAACAATAAAAATATTCTTCTTCTTTTTTCTGTCTTTGTGAATTGTGTGGGCTGTAGCCGCACCTGCATCCTTAAAGCAGCAGCGATAAGCGTGAATCTGTCAGTTAAAGGGTGGTGACACCCTCAAAGTGTGCTACACAAACAATAAAAATATTGTTCTTTTTTTTTCGGTCTTTGTGAAATGTGTGGGCTGTAGCCGCACCTGCATCCTCAAAGCAGCAGTGACAAGCATGCGTCTGTCTGTTAAAGGGTGGTGACACCCTCAAAGTGTGCTACACAAACAATAAAAATATTGTTCTTTTTTTTTCTGTCTTTGTAAATTGTGTGGGCTGTAGCCGCACTTGCATCCTCAAAGCAGCAGCGACAAGCGTGCGTCTGTCTGTTAAAGGGTGGTGACACCCTCAAAGTGTGCTACACAAACAATAAAAATATTGTTCTTTTTTTTTCGGTCTTTGTGAAATGTGTGGGCTGTAGCCGCACTTGCATCCTCAAAGCAGCAGCGACAAGCGTGCGTCTGTCTGTTAAAGGGTGGTGTAACCCTCAAAGTGCTCCAAAAAATAAAAAACTATTTTTTTAATGTGTTTTTGACTTGTGTGCGATGTAGCCGCACGTGCATCAACATAGTAGCAGCGCCAAGCGTGCGCCTGTGTCATAAGTCAAGGGCTGGTTTGGACATCTGGTCCGGACTGATGGACGTGCCAACAATTTCTGACAAGTCTACTGTCACTGCATATGATACTGTCCTCAAAGCAGCAGCGACAAGCGTGCATCTGTCTGTTAAAGGGTGGTGACACCCTCAAAGTGTGCTACACAAACAATAAAAATATTGTTCTTTTTTTTTCGGTCTTTGTGAAATGTGTGGGCTGTAGCCGCACCTGCATCCTTAAAGCAGCAGCGACAAGCATGCGTCTGTCTGTTAAAGGGTGGTGACACCCTCAAAGTGTGCTACACAAACAATAAAAATATTGTTCTTTTTTTTTCTGTCTTTGTGAATTGTGTGGGCTGTAGCCACACTTGCATCCTCAAAGCAGCAGCAACAAGCGTGTGTCTGTCTGTTAAAGGGTGCTGTAACTCTCAAAGTGCTCCAAAAAATAAAAAACTATTTCTTTAATGTGTTTGTGACTTGTGTGCGATGTAGCCACACTTGCATCCTCAAAGCAGCAGTGACAAGCGTGCATCTGTCTGTTAAAGGGTGGTGACACCCTCAAAGTGTGCTACACAAACAATAAAAATATTCTTCTTCTTTTTTCTGTCTTTGTGAATTGTGTGGGCTGTAGCCGCACCTGCATCCTTAAAGCAGCAGCGACAAGCGTGCGTCTGTCTGTTAAAGGGTGGTGACACCCTCAAAGTGTGCTACACAAACAATTAAAATATTGTTCTTTTTTTCTCGGTCTTTGTGAAATGTGTGGGCTGTAGCCGCACCTGCATCCTTAAAGCAGCAGCGACAAGCGTGCGTCTGTCTGTTAAAGGGTGGTGACACCCTCAAAGTGTGCTACACAAACAATTAAAATATTGTTCTTTTTTTCTCGGTCTTTGTGAAATGTGTGGGCTGTAGCCGCACCTGCATCCTTAAAGCAGCAGCGACAAGCGTGCGTCTGTCTGTTAAAGGGTGGTGACACCCTCAAAGTGTGCTACACAAACAATAAAAATTTTCTTCTTCTTTTTCTGTCTTTGTGAATTGTGTGGGCTGTAGCCACACCTGCATCCTTAAAGCAGCAGCGACAAGCGTGCGTCTGTCAGTTAAAGGGTGGTGACACCCTCAAAGTGTGCTACACAAACAATAAAAATATTGTTCTTTTTTTTCGGTCTTTGTGAAATGTGTGGGCTGTAGCCGCACCTGCATCCTCAAAGCAGCAGTGACAAGCGTGCGTCTGTCTGCTAAAGGGTGGTAACCCCCTCAAAGTGTGCTACACAAACAATAAAAATATTGTTCTTTTTTTTCTGTCTTTGTGAATTGTGTGGGCTGTAGCCGCACTTGCATCCTCAAAGCAGCAGCGACAAGCGTGCGTCTGTCTGTTAAAGGGTGGTGACACCCTCAAAGTGCTCCAAAAAATAAAAAACTATTTTTTTAATGTGTTTGTGACTTGTGTGTGATGTAGCCGCACGTGCATCAACATAGTAGCAGCGCCAAGCGTACACCTGTGTCATAAGTCAAGGGCCGGTTTGGACATTTGGTCCGGACTGATGGACGTGCCAACAATTTCTGACAAGTCTACAGTCACTGCATATGATACTGTCCTCAAAGCAGCAGCGACAAGCGTGCGTCTGTCTGTTAAAGGGTGGGGACACCCTCAAAGTGTGCTACACAAACAATAAAAATATTGTTCTTTTTTTTCGGTCTTTGTGAAATGTGTGGGCTGTAGCCGCACCTGCATCCTTAAAGCAGCAGCGACAAGCGTGTGTCTGTCTGTTAAAGGGTGGTGACACCCTCAAAGTGTGCTACACAAACAATAAAAATATTGTTCTTTTTTTTTCAGTCTTTGTGAATTGTGTGGGCTGTAGCCGCACTTGCATCCTCAAAGCAGCAGCAACATGCGTGCGTCTGTCTGTTAAAGGGTGCTGTAACTCTCAAAGTGCTCCAAAAAATAAAAAACTATTTTTTTAATGTGTTTGTGACTTGTGTGCGATGTAGCCACACTTGCATCCTCAAAGCAGCAGTGGCAAGCGTGCATCTGTCTGTTAAAGGGTGGTAACACCCTCAAAGTGTGCTACACAAACAATAAAAATATTCTTCTTCTTTTTTCTGTCTTTGTGAATTGTGTGGGCTGTAGCCGCACCTGCATCCTTAAAGCAGCAGCGACAAGCGTGCATCTGTCTGTTAAAGGGTGGTGACACCCTCAAAGTGTGCTACACAAACAAATAAAATATTGTTCTTTTTTTTCGATCTTTGTGAAATGTGTGGGCTGTAGCCGCACCTGCATCCTTAAAGCAGCAGCGACAAGCGTGCGTCTGTCTGTTAAAGGGTGGTGACACCCTCAAAGTGTGCTACACAAACAATAAAAATATTCTTCTTCTTTTTTCTGTCTTTGTGAATTGTGTGGGCTGTAGCCGCACCTGCATCCTTAAAGCAGCAGCGATAAGCGTGAATCTGTCAGTTAAAGGGTGGTGACACCCTCAAAGTGTGCTACACAAACAATAAAAATATTGTTCTTTTTTTTTCGGTCTTTGTGAAATGTGTGGGCTGTAGCCGCACCTGCATCCTCAAAGCAGCAGTGACAAGCATGCGTCTGTCTGTTAAAGGGTGCTGACACCCTCAAAGTGTGCTACACAAACAATAAAAATATTGTTCTTTTTTTTTCTGTCTTTGTATATTGTGTGGGCTGTAGCCGCACTTGCATCCTCAAAGCAGCAGCAACAAGCGTGCGTCTGTCTGTTAAAGGGTGGTGACACCCTCAAAGTGTGCTACACAAACAATAAAAATATTGTTCTTTTTTTTTCCGTCTTTGTGAAATGTGTGGGCTGTAGCCGCACCTGCATCCTTAAAGCAGCAGCGACAAGCGTGCGTCTGTCTGTTAAAGGGTGGTGACACCCTCAAAGTGTGCTACACAAACAATAAAAATATTGTTCTTTTTTTTTCTGTGTTTGTGAATTGTGTGGGCTGTAGCCGCACTTGCATCTTCAAAGCAGCAGCGACAAGCGTGCGTCTGTCTGTTAAAGGGTGGTGTAACTCTCAAAGTGCTCCAAAAAATAAAAAACTATTTTTTTAATGTGTTTGTGACTTGTGTGGGCTGTAGCCTCACGTGCATCAACATAGTAGCAGCGCCAAGCGTGCACCTGTGTCATAAGTCAAGGGCTGGTTTGGACATTTGGTCCGGACTGATGGACGTGCCAACAATTTCTGACAAGTCTACTGTCACTGCATATGATACTGTCCTCAAAGCAGCAGCGACAAGCGTGCGTCTGTTTGTTAAAGGGTGGTGACACCCTCAAAGTGTGCTACACAAACAATAAAAATATTGTTCTTTTTTTTTCGGTCTTTGTGAAATGTGTGGGCTGTAGCCACACCTGCATCCTTAAAGCAGCAGCGACAAGCGTGCGTCTGTCTGTTAAAGGGTGGTGACACCCTCAAAGTGTGCTACACAAACAATAAAAATATTGTTCTTTTTTTTTCTGTCTTTGTGAATTGTGTGGGCTGTAGCCGCACTTGCATCCTCAAAGCAGCAGCAACAAGCGTGCGTCTGTCTGTTAAAGGGTGCTGTAACTCTCAAAGTGCTCCAAAAAATAAAAAACTATTTTTTTAATGTGTTTGTGACTTGTGTGCGATGTAGCCACACTTGCATCCTCAAAGCAGCAGTGGCAAGCGTGCATCTGTCTGTTAAAGGGTGGTGACACCCTCAAAGTGTGCTACACAAACAATAAAAATATTATTCTTCTTTTTTCTGTCTTTGTGAATTGTGTGGGCTGTAGCCGCACCTGCATCCTTAAAGCAGCAGCGACAAGCGTGCATCTGCCTGTTAAAGGGTGGTGACACCCTCAAAGTGTGCTACACAAACAATTAAAATATTGTTTTTTTTTTTCGGTCTTTGTGAAATATGTGGGGTGTAGCCGCACCTGCATCCTTAAAGCAGCAGCGACAAGCGTGCGTCTGTCTGTTAAAGGGTGGTGACACCCTCAAAGTGTGCTACACAAACAATAAAAATATTCTTCTTCTTTTTTCTGTCTTTGTGAATTGTGTGGGCTGTAGCCGCACCTGCATCCTTAAAGCAGCAGCGATAAGCGTGCATCTGTCAGTTAAAGGGTGGTGACACCCTCAAAGTGTGCTACACAAACAATTAAAATATTGTTCTTTTTTTTCGGTCTTTGTGAAATGTGTGGGCTGTAGCTGCACCTGCATCCTTAAAGCAGCAGCGACAAGCGTGCGTCTGTCTGTTAAAGGGTGGTGACACCCTCAAAGTGTGCTACACAAACAATTAAAATATAGTTCTTTTTCTTTCGGTCTTTGTGAAATGTGTGGGCTGTAGCCTCACCTGCATCCTTAAAGTAGCAGTGACAAGCGTGCGTCTGTCTGCTAAAGGGTGGTAACCCCCTCAAAGTGTGCTACACAAACAATAAAAATATTGTTCTTTTTTTTCTGTCTTTGTGAATTGTGTGGGCTGTAGCCGCACTTGCATCCTCAAAGCAGCAGCGACAAGCGTGCGTCTGTCTGTTAAAGGGTGGTGACACCCTCAAAGTGTGCTACACAAACAATTAAAATATAGTTCTTTTTCTTTCGGTCTTTGTGAAATGTGTGGGCTGTAGCCTCACCTGCATCCTTAAAGTAGCAGTGACAAGCGTGCGTCTGTCTGCTAAAGGGTGGTAACCCCCTCAAAGTGTGCTACACAAACAATAAAAATATTGTTCTTTTTTTTCTGTCTTTGTGAATTGTGTGGGCTGTAGCCGCACTTGCATCCTCAAAGCAGCAGCGACAAGCGTGCGTCTGTCTGTTAAAGGGTGGTGACACCCTCAAAGTGCTCCAAAAAATAAAAAACTATTTTTTTAATGTGTTTGTGACTTGTGTGCGATGTAGCCGCACGTGCATCAACATAGTAGCAGCGCCAAGCGTGCACCTGTGTCATAAGTCAAGGGCCGGTTTGGACATTTGGTCCGGACTGATGGACGTGCCAACAATTTCTGACAAGTCTACTGTCACTGCATATGATACTGTCCTCAAAGCAGCAGCGACAAGCGTGCGTCTGTCTGTTAAAGGGTGGGGACACCCTCAAAGTGTGCTACACAAACAATAAAAATATTGTTCTTTTTTTTCGGTCTTTGTGAAATGTGTGGGCTGTAGCCGCACCTGCATCCTTAAAGCAGCAGCGACAAGCGTGTGTCTGTCTGTTAAAGGGTGGTGACACCCTCAAAGTGTGCTACACAAACAATAAAAATATTGTTCTTTTTTTTTCTGTCTTTGTGAATTGTGTGGGCTGTAGCCGCACTTGCATCCTCAAAGCAGCAGCAACATGCGTGCGTCTGTCTGTTAAAGGGTGCTGTAACTCTCAAAGTGCTCCAAAAAATAAAAAACTATTTTTTTAATGTGTTTGTGACTTGTGTGCGATGTAGCCACACTTGCATCCTCAAAGCAGCAGTGGCAAGCGTGCATCTGTCTGTTAAAGGGTGGTGACACCCTCAAAGTGTGCTACACAAACAATAAAAATATTCTTCTTCTTTTTTCTGTCTTTGTGAATTGTGTGGGCTGTAGCCGCACCTGCATCCTTAAAGCAGCAGCGACAAGCGTGCATCTGTCTGTTAAAGGGTGGTGACACCCTCAAAGTGTGCTACACAAACAAATAAAATATTGTTCTTTTTTTTCGATCTTTGTGAAATGTGTGGGCTGTAGCCGCACCTGCATCCTTAAAGCAGCAGCGACAAGCGTGCGTCTGTCTGTTAAAGGGTGGTGACACCCTCAAAGTGTGCTACACAAACAATAAAAATATTCTTCTTCTGTTTTCTGTCTTTGTGAATTGTGTGGGCTGTAGCCGCACCTGCATCCTTAAAGCAGCAGCGATAAGCGTGAATCTGTCAGTTAAAGGGTGGTGACACCCTCAAAGTGTGCTACACAAACAATAAAAATATTGTTCTTTTTTTTTCGGTCTTTGTGAAATGTGTGGGCTGTAGCCGCACCTGCATCCTCAAAGCAGCAGTGACAAGCATGCGTCTGTCTGTTAAAGGGTGCTGACACCCTCAAAGTGTGCTACACAAACAATAAAAATATTGTTCTTTTTTTTTCTGTCTTTGTATATTGTGTGGGCTGTAGCCGCACTTGCATCCTCAAAGCAGCAGCAACAAGCGTGCGTCTGTCTGTTAAAGGGTGGTGACACCCTCAAAGTATGCTACACAAACAATAAAAATATTGTTCTTTTTTTTTCCGTCTTTGTGAAATGTGTGGGCTGTAGCCGCACCTGCATCCTTAAAGCAGCAGCGACAAGCGTGCGTCTGTCTGTTAAAGGGTGGTGACACCCTCAAAGTGTGCTACACAAACAATAAAAATATTGTTCTTTTTTTTTCTGTGTTTGTGAATTGTGTGGGCTGTAGCCGCACTTGCATCTTCAAAGCAGCAGCGACAAGCGTGCGTCTGTCTGTTAAAGGGTGGTGTAACTCTCAAAGTGCTCCAAAAAATAAAAAACTATTTTTTTAATGTGTTTGTGACTTGTGTGGGCTGTAGCCTCACGTGCATCAACATAGTAGCAGCGCCAAGCGTGCACCTGTGTCATAAGTCAAGGGCTGGTTTGGACATTTGGTCCGGACTGATGGACGTGCCAACAATTTCTGACAAGTCTACTGTCACTGCATATGATACTGTCCTCAAAGCAGCAGCGACAAGCGTGCGTCTGTTTGTTAAAGGGTGGTGACACCCTCAAAGTGTGCTACACAAACAATAAAAATATTGTTCTTTTTTTTTCGGTCTTTGTGAAATGTGTGGGCTGTAGCCACACCTGCATCCTTAAAGCAGCAGCAACAAGCGTGCGTCTGTTTGTTAAAGGGTGGTGACACCCTCAAAGTGTGCTACACAAACAATAAAAATATTGTTCTTTTTTTTTCGGTCTTTGTGAAATGTGTGGGCTGTAGCCACACCTGCATCCTTAAAGCAGCAGCAACAAGCGTGCGTCTGTCTGTTAAAGGGTGCTGTAACTCTCAAAGTGCTCCAAAAAATAAAAAACTATTTTTTTAATGTGTTTGTGACTTGTGTGCGATGTAGCCACACTTGCATCCTCAAAGCAGCAGTGGCAAGCGTGCATCTGTCTGTTAAAGGGTGGTGACACCCTCAAAGTGTGCTACACAAACAATAAAAATATTATTCTTCTTTTTTCTGTCTTTGTGAATTGTGTGGGCTGTAGCCGCACCTGCATCCTTAAAGCAGCAGCGACAAGCGTGCATCTGCCTGTTAAAGGGTGGTGACACCCTCAAAGTGTGCTACACAAACAATTAAAATATTGTTTTTTTTTTCGGTCTTTGTGAAATATGTGGGGTGTAGCCGCACCTGCATCCTTAAAGCAGCAGCGACAAGCGTGCGTCTGTCTGTTAAAGGGTGGTGACACCCTCAAAGTGTGCTACACAAACAATAAAAATATTCTTCTTCTTTTTTCTGTCTTTGTGAATTGTGTGGGCTGTAGCCGCACCTGCATCCTTAAAGCAGCAGCGATAAGCGTGCATCTGTCAGTTAAAGGGTGGTGACACCCTCAAAGTGTGCTACACAAACAATTAAAATATTGTTCTTTTTTTTCGGTCTTTGTGAAATGTGTGGGCTGTAGCCGCACCTGCATCCTTAAAGCAGCAGCGACAAGCGTGCGTCTGTCTGTTAAAGGGTGGTGACACCCTCAAAGTGTGCTACACAAACAATTAAAATATAGTTCTTTTTCTTTCGGTCTTTGTGAAATGTGTGGGCTGTAGCCTCACCTGCATCCTTAAAGCAGCAGTGACAAGCGTGCGTCTGTCTGCTAAAGGGTGGTAACCCCCTCAAAGTGTGCTACACAAACAATAAAAATATTGTTCTTTTTTTTCTGTCTTTGTGAATTGTGTGGGCTGTAGCCGCACTTGCATCCTCAAAGCAGCAGCGACAAGCGTGCGTCTGTCTGTTAAAGGGTGGTGACACCCTCAAAGTGCTCCAAAAAATAAAAAACTATTTTTTTAATGTGTTTGTGACTTGTGTGCGATGTAGCCGCACGTGCATCAACATAGTAGCAGCGCCAAGCGTGCACCTGTGTCATAAGTCAAGGGCCGGTTTGGACATTTGGTCCGGACTGATGGACGTGCCAACAATTTCTGACAAGTCTACTGTCACTGCATATGATACTGTCCTCAAAGCAGCAGCGACAAGCGTGCGTCTGTCTGTTAAAGGGTGGGGACACCCTCAAAGTGTGCTACACAAACAATAAAAATATTGTTCTTTTTTTTCGGTCTGTGTGAAATGTGTGGGCTGTAGCCACACCTGCATCCTTAAAGCAGCAGCGACAAGCGTGTGTCTGTCTGTTAAAGGGTGGTGACACCCTCAAAGTGTGCTACACAAACAATAAAAATATTGTTCTTTTTTTTTCTGTCTTTGTGAATTGTGTGGGCTGTAGCCGCACTTGCATCCTCAAAGCAGCAGCAACATGCGTGCGTCTGTCTGTTAAAGGGTGCTGTAACTCTCAAAGTGCTCCAAAAAATAAAAAACTATTTTTTTAATGTGTTTGTGACTTGTGTGCGATGTAGCCACACTTGCATCCTCAAAGCAGCAGTGGCAAGCGTGCATCTGTCTGTTAAAGGGTGGTGACACCCTCAAAGTGTGCTACACAAACAATAAAAATATTCTTCTTCTTTTTTCTGTCTTTGTGAATTGTGTGGGCTGTAGCCGCACCTGCATCCTTAAAGCAGCAGCGACAAGCGTGCATCTGTCTGTTAAAGGGTGGTGACACCCTCAAAGTGTGCTACACAAACAAATAAAATATTGTTCTTTTTTTTCGATCTTTGTGAAATGTGTGGGCTGTAGCCGCACCTGCATCCTTAAAGCAGCAGCGACAAGCGTGCGTCTGTCTGTTAAAGGGTTGTGACACCCTCAAAGTGTGCTACACAAACAATAAAAATATTCTTCTTCTTTTTTCTGTCTTTGTGAATTGTGTGGGCTGTAGCCGCACCTGCATCCTTAAAGCAGCAGCGATAAGCGTGAATCTGTCAGTTAAAGGGTGGTGACACCCTCAAAGTGTGCTACACAAACAATAAAAATATTGTTCTTTTTTTTTCGGTCTTTGTGAAATGTGTGGGCTGTAGCCGCACCTGCATCCTCAAAGCAGCAGTGACAAGCATGCATCTGTCTGTTAAAGGGTGCTGACACCCTCAAAGTGTGCTACACAAACAATAAAAATATTGTTCTTTTTTTTTCTGTCTTTGTATATTGTGTGGGCTGTAGCCGCACTTGCATCCTCAAAGCAGCAGCGACAAGCGTGCGTCTGTCTGTTAAAGGGTGGTGACACCCTCAAAGTGTGCTACACAAACAATAAAAATATTGTTCTTTTTTTTTCTGTGTTTGTGAATTGTGTGGGCTGTAGCCGCACTTGCATCTTCAAAGCAGCAGCGACAAGCGTGCGTCTGTCTGTTAAAGGGTGGTGTAACTCTCAAAGTGCTCCAAAAAATAAAAAACTATTTTTTTAATGTGTTTTTGACTTGTGTGGGCTGTAGCCTCACGTGCATCAACATAGTAGCAGCGCCAAGCGTGCACCTGTGTCATAAGTCAAGGGCTGGTTTGGACATTTGGTCCGGACTGATGGACGTGCCAACAATTTCTGACAAGTCTACTGTCACTGCATATGATACTGTCCTCAAAGCAGCAGCGACAAGCGTGCGTCTGTTTGTTAAAGGGTGTTGACACCCTCAAAGTGTGCTACACAAACAATAAAAATATTGTTCTTTTTTTTTCGGTCTTTGTGAAATGTGTGGGCTGTAGCCACACCTGCATCCTTAAAGCAGCAGCGACAAGCGTGCGTCTGTCTGTTAAAGGGTGGTGACACCCTCAAAGTGTGCTACACAAACAATAAAAATATTGTTCTTTTTTTTTCTGTCTTTGTGAATTGTGTGGGCTGTAGCCGCACTTGCATCCTCAAAGCAGCAGCAACAAGCGTGCGTCTGTCTGTTAAAGGGTGCTGTAACTCTCAAAGTGCTCCAAAAAATAAAAAACTATTTTTTTAATGTGTTTGTGACTTGTGTGCGATGTAGCCACACTTGCATCCTCAAAGCAGCAGTGGCAAGCGTGCATCTGTCTGTTAAAGGGTGGTGACACCCTCAAAGTGTGCTACACAAACAATAAAAATATTATTCTTCTTTTTTCTGTCTTTGTGAATTGTGTGGGCTGTAGCCGCACCTGCATCCTTAAAGCAGCAGCGACAAGCGTGCATCTGCCTGTTAAAGGGTGGTGACACCCTCAAAGTGTGCTACACAAACAATTAAAATATTGTTTTTTTTTTCGGTCTTTGTGAAATGTGTGGGGTGTAGCCGCACCTGCATCCTTAAAGCAGCAGCGACAAGCGTGCGTCTGTCTGTTAAAGGGTGGTGACACCCTCAAAGTGTGCTACACAAACAATAAAAATATTCTTCTTCTTTTTTCTGTCTTTGTGAATTGTGTGGGCTGTAGCCGCACCTGAATCCTTAAAGCAGCAGCGATAAGCGTGCATCTGTCAGTTAAAGGGTGGTGACACCCTCAAAGTGTGCTACACAAACAATTAAAATATTGTTCTTTTTTTTCGGTCTTTGTGAAATGTGTGGGCTGTAGCCGCACCTGCATCCTTAAAGCAGCAGCGACAAGCGTGCGTCTGTCTGTTAAAGGGTGGTGACACCCTCAAGTGTGCTACACAAACAATTAAAATATAGTTCTTTTTCTTTCGGTCTTTGTGAAATGTGTGGGCTGTAGCCGCACCTGCATCCTTAAAGCAGCAGCGACAAGCGTGCGTCTGTCTGTTAAAGGGTGGTGACACCCTCAAAGTGTGCTACACAAACAATAAAAATATTGTTCTTTTTTTTTCTGTGTTTGTGAATTGTGTGGGCTGTAGCCGCACTTGCATCTTCAAAGCAGCAGCGACAAGCGTGCGTCTGTCTGTTAAAGGGTGGTGTAACTCTCAAAGTGCTCCAAAAAATAAAAAACTATTTTTTTAATGTGTTTTTGACTTGTGTGGGCTGTAGCCTCACGTGCATCAACATAGTAGCAGCGCCAAGCGTGCACCTGTGTCATAAGTCAAGGGCTGGTTTGGACATTTGGTCCGGACTGATGGACGTGCCAACAATTTCTGACAAGTCTACTGTCACTGCATATGATACTGTCCTCAAAGCAGCAGCGACAAGCGTGCATCTGTTTGTTAAAGGGTGTTGACACCCTCAAAGTGTGCTACACAAACAATAAAAATATTGTTCTTTTTTTTTCGGTCTTTGTGAAATGTGTGGGCTGTAGCCACACCTGCATCCTTAAAGCAGCAGCGACAAGCGTGCGTCTGTCTGTTAAAGGGTGGTGACACCCTCAAAGTGTGCTACACAAACAATAAAAATATTGTTCTTTTTTTTTCTGTCTTTGTGAATTGTGTGGGCTGTAGCCGCACTTGCATCCTCAAAGCAGCAGCAACAAGCGTGCGTCTGTCTGTTAAAGGGTGCTGTAACTCTCAAAGTGCTCCAAAAAATAAAAAACTATTTTTTTAATGTGTTTGTGACTTGTGTGCGATGTAGCCACACTTGCATCCTCAAAGCAGCAGTGGCAAGCGTGCATCTGTCTGTTAAAGGGTGGTGACACCCTCAAAGTGTGCTACACAAACAATAAAAATATTATTCTTCTTTTTTCTGTCTTTGTGAATTGTGTGGGCTGTAGCCGCACCTGCATCCTTAAAGCAGCAGCGACAAGCATGCATCTGCCTGTTAAAGGGTGGTGACACCCTCAAAGTGTGCTACACAAACAATTAAAATATTGTTTTTTTTTTCGGTCTTTGTGAAATGTGTGGGGTGTAGCCGCACCTGCATCCTTAAAGCAGCAGCGACAAGCGTGCGTCTGTCTGTTAAAGGGTGGTGACACCCTCAAAGTGTGCTACACAAACAATAAAAATATTCTTCTTCTTTTTTCTGTCTTTGTGAATTGTGTGGGCTGTAGCCGCACCTGAATCCTTAAAGCAGCAGCGATAAGCGTGCATCTGTCAGTTAAAGGGTGGTGACACCCTCAAAGTGTGCTACACAAACAATTAAAATATTGTTCTTTTTTTTCGGTCTTTGTGAAATGTGTGGGCTGTAGCCGCACCTGCATCCTTAAAGCAGCAGCGACAAGCGTGCGTCTGTCTGTTAAAGGGTGGTGACACCCTCAAGTGTGCTACACAAACAATTAAAATATAGTTCTTTTTCTTTCGGTCTTTGTGAAATGTGTGGGCTGTAGCCTCACCTGCATCCTTAAAGCAGCAGCGACAAGCGTGCGTCTGTCTGTTAAAGGGTGGTGACACCCTCAAAGTGTGCTACACAAACAATAAAAATATTCTTCTTCTTTTTTCTGTCTTTGTGAATTGTGTGGGCTGTAGCCACACCTGCATCCTCAAAGCAGCAGTGACAAGCGTGCGTCTGTCTGTTAAAGGGTGGTGACACCCTCAAAGTGTGCTACACAAACAATAAAAATATTGTTCTTTTTTTTTCTGTCTTTGTGAATTGTGTGGGCTGTAGCCGCACTTGCATCCTCAAAGCAGCAGCGACAAGCGTGCATCTGTCTGTTAAAGGGTGGTGACACCCTCAAAGTGTGCTACACAAACAATAAAAATATTGTTCTTTTTTTTTCTGTCTTTGTGAATTGTGTGGGTTGTAGTCGCACTTGCATCCTCAAAGCAGCAGCGACAAGCGTGCGTCTGTCTGTTAAAGGGTGGTGTAACCCTCAAAGTGCTCCAAAAAATAAAAAACTATTTTTTTAATGTGTTTGTGACTTGTGTGCGATGTAGCCGCACGTGCATCAACATAGTAGCAGCGCCAAGCGAGCGCCTGTGTCATAAGTCAAGGGCTGGTTTGGACATCTTGTCCGGAATGAAGGACGTGCCAACAATTTCTGACAAGTCTACTGTCACTGCATATGATACTGTCCTCAAAGCAGCAGCGACAAGCGTGCGTCTGTCTGTTAAAGGGTGGTGACACCCTCAAAGTGTGCTACACAAGCAATAAAAATATTGTTCTTTTTTTTTCTCTTTGTGAATTGTGTGGGCTGTAGCCGCAATTGCATCCTCAAAGCAGCAGCGACAAGTGTGCATCTGTCTGTTAAAGGGTGGTGTAACTCTCAAAGTGCTCCAAAAAATAAAAAACTATTTTTTATAATGTGTTTGTGACTTGTGTGCGATGTAGCCGCACTTGCATCCTCAAAGCAGCAGCGACAAGTGTGCGTCTGTCTGTTAAAGGGTGTTGTAACCCTCAAAGTGCTCCAAAAAATAAAAAACTATTTTTTTAATGTGTTTGTGACTTGTGTGCGATGTAGCTGCATGTGCATCAACATAGTAGCAGCGCCAAGCGTGCGCCTGTGTAATAAGTCAAGGGCTGGTTTGGACATCTGGTCCAGACTGAAGGACGTGCCAACAATTTCTGACAAGTCTACAGTCACTGCATATGATACTGTCCTCACAGCAGCAGCGACAAGCGTGCATCTGTCTGTTAAAGGGTGGTGACACCCTCAAAGTGTGCTACTCAAACAACAAAAATATTTTTCTTTTTTTTTTGGTCTTTGTGAAATGTGTGGGCTGTAGCTGCACCTGCATCCTTAAAGCAGCAGCGACAAGCGTGCGTCTGTCTGTTAAAGGGTGGTGACACCCTCAAAGTGTGCTACACAAACAATAAAAATATTGTTCTTTTTTTTTCTGTCTTTGTGAATTGTGTGGGCTGTAGCCGCACTTGCATCCTCAAAGCAGCAGCGACAAGCGTGCGTCTGTCTGTTAAAGGGTGGTGTAACTCTCAAAGTGCTCCAAAAAATAAAAAACTTATTTTTTTAATGTGTTTGTGACTTGTGTGCGATGTAGCCGCACTTGCATCCTCAAAGCAGCAGCGCCAAGCGTGCGTCTGTCTGTTAAAGGGTGGTGACACCCTCAAAGTGTGCTACACAAACAATAAAAATATTCTTCTTTTTTCTGTGTTTGTGACTTGTGTGCGATGTAGGCACACTTGCATCCTCAAAGCAGCAGCGACAAGCGTGCGTCTGTCTGTTAAAGGGTGGTGACACCCTCAAAGTGTGCTACACAAACAATAAAAATATTCTTCTTTTTTCTGTCTTTGTGAATTGTGTGGGCTGTAGCCGCACCTGCATCCTTAAAGCAGCAGCGACAAGCATGAGTCTGTCTGTTAAAGGGTGGTGACACCCTCAAAGTGTGCTGCACAAACAATAAAAATATTCTTCTTCTTTTTTCTGTCTTTGTGAATTGTGTGGGCTGTAGCCGCACTTGCATCCTCAAAGCAGCAGCGACAAGCATGCATCTGTCTTTTAAAGGGTGGTGTAACCCTCAAAGTGCGCTCCACACACAATAAAAATATTCTTTTTTTTTTTTCTGTCATTGTGAATTGTGTGGGCTATAGCCGCACTTGCATCCTCAAAGCAGGAGCGACAAGCATGCGTCTGTCTGTTAAAGGGTGGTGACACCCTCAAAGTGTGCTACACAAACAATAAAAATATTGTTCTTTTTTTTTCTGTCTTTGTGAATTGTGTGGGCTGTAGCCGCACTTGCATCCTCAAAGCAGCAGCGACAAGCATGCGTCTGTCTGTTAAAGGGTGGTGTAACTCTCAAAGTGCTCCAAAAAATAAAAAACTAATTTTTTTAATGTGTTTGTGACTTGTGTGCGATGTAGCCGCACTTGCATCCTCAAAGCAGCAGCGCCAAGCGTGCGTCTGTCTGTTAAAGGGTGGTGACACCCTCAAAGTGTGCTACACAAACAATAAAAATATTCTTCTTTTTTCTGTGTTTGTGACTTGTGTGCGATGTAGGCACACTTGCATCCTCAAAGCAGCAGCGACAAGCGTGCGTCTGTCTGTTAAAGGGTGGTGACACCCTCAAAGTGTGCTACACAAACAATAAAAATATTCTTCTTTTTTCTGTCTTTGTGAATTGTGTGGGCTGTAGCCGCACCTGCATCCTTATAGCAGCAGCGACAAGCGTGAGTCTGTCTGTTAAAGGGTGGTGACACCCTCAAAGTGTGCTGCACAAACAATAAAAATATTCTTCTTCTTTTTTCTGTCTTTGTGAATTGTGTGGGCTGTAGCCGCACTTGCATCCTCAAAGCAGCAGCGACAAGCATGCATCTGTCTTTTAAAGGGTGGTGTAACCCTCAAAGTGCGCTCCACACACAATAAAAATATTCTTTTTTTTTTTTCTGTCATTGTGAATTGTGTGGGCTATAGCCGCACTTGCATCCTCAAAGCAGGAGCGACAAGCATGCGTCTGTCTGTTAAAGGGTGGTGACACCCTCAAAGTGTGCTACACAAACAATAAAAATATTGTTCTTTTT
This sequence comes from Taudactylus pleione, assembly GCA_031769625.1. NCBI lineage: Eukaryota > Metazoa > Chordata > Amphibia > Anura > Myobatrachidae > Taudactylus > Taudactylus pleione. The sequence goes on along the minus strand of JAUIMM010000081.1, from coordinate 9,412,699 downwards.
TTTCTGTCTTTGTGAATTGTGTGGGCTGTAGCCGCACTTGCATCCTCAAAGCAGCAGCGACAAGCGTGCGTCTGTCTGTTAAAGGGTGGTGTAACCCTCAAAGTGCTCCAAAAAATAAAAAACTATTTTTTTAATGTGTTTGTGACTTGTGTACGATGTAGCCGCATGTGCATCAACAAAGTAGCAGTGCCAAGAGTGCGCCTGTGTCACAAGTCAAGGGCTGGTTTGGACATCTGGTCCGGACTGAAGGACGTGCCAACAATTTCTGACAAGTCTACTGTCACTGCATATGATACTGTCCTCAAAGCAGCAGCGACAAGCGTGCGTCTGTCTGTTAAAGGGTGGTGACACCCTCAAAGTGTGCTACACAAAGAATAAAAATATTGTTCTTTTTTTTTCGGTCTTTGTGAAATGTGTGGGCTGTAGCCGCACCTGCATCCTTAAAGCAGCAGCGACAAGCGTGCATCTGTCTGTTAAAGGGTGGTGACACCCTCAAAGTGTGCTACACAAACAATAAAAATATTGTTCTTTTTTTTTCTGTCTTTGTGAATTGTGTGGGCTGTAGCCGCACTTGCATCCTCAAAGCAGCAGCGACAAGCGTGCGTCTGTCTGTTAAAGGGTGGTGTAACTCTCAAAGTGCTCCAAAAAATAAAAAACTATTTTTTTAATGTGTTTGTGACTTGTGTACGATGTAGCCGCACTTGCATCCTCAAAGCAGGAGCGACAAGCATGCATCTGTCTGTTAAAGGGTGGTGACACCCTCAAAGTGTGCTACACAAACAATTAAAATATTGTTCTTTTTTTTTCGGTCTTTGTGAAATGTGTGGGCTGTATCCACACCTGCATCCTTAAAGCAGCAGCGACAAGCGTGCGTCTGTCTGTTAAAGGGTGGTGACACCCTCAAAGTGTGCTACACAAACAATAAAAATATTCTTCTTCTTTTTTCTGTCTTTGTGAATTGTGTGGGCTGTAGCCACACCTGCATCCTTAAAGCAGCAGCGACAAGCGTGCGTCTGTCAGTTAAAGGGTGGTGACACCCTCAAAGTGTGCTACACAAACAATAAAAATATTGTTCTTTTTTTTCGGTCTTTGTGAAATGTGTGGGCTGTAGCCGCACCTGCATCCTCAAAACAGCAGTGACAAGCGTGCGTCTGTCTGCTAAAGGGCGGTGACACCCTCAAAGTGTGCTACACAAACAATAAAAATATTGTTCTTTTTTTTCTGTCTTTGTGAATTGTGTGGGCTGTAGCCACACTTGCATCCTCAAAGCAGCAGCGACAAGCGTGCGTCTGTCTGTTAAAGGGTGGTGACACCCTCAAAGTGCTCCAAAAAATAAAAAACTATTTTTTTAATGTGTTTGTGACTTGTGTGCGATGTAGCCGCACGTGCATCAACATAGTAGCAGCGCCAAGCGTGCACCTGTGTCATAAGTCAAGGGCTCGTTTGGACATTTGGTCCGGACTGATGGACGTGCCAACAATTTCTGACAAGTCTACTGTCACTGCATATGATACTGTCCTCAAAGCAGCAGCGACAAGCGTGCATCTGTCTGTTAAAGGGTGGTGACACCCTCAAAGTGTGCTACACAAACAATAAAAATATTGTTCTTTTTTTTCTGTCTTTGTGAATTGTGTGGGCTGTAGCCGCACTTGCATCCTCAAAGCAGCAGCAACAAGCGTGCGTCTGTCTGTTAAAGGGTGGTGTAACTCTCAAAGTGCTCCAAAAAATAAAAAACTATTTTTTAAATGTGTTTGTGACTTGTGTGCGATGTAGCCGCATGTGCATCAACATAGTAGCAGTGCCAAGCGTGCGCCTGTGTCACAAGTGATGGGCTGGTTTGGACATCTGGTCCGGACTGAAGGATGTGCCAACAATTTCTGACAAGTCTACTGTCACTGCATATGATACTGTCCTCAAAGCAGCAGCAACAAGCGTGCATCTGTCTGTTAAAGGGTGGTGACACCCTCAAAGTGTGCTACACAAAGAATAAAAATATTGTTCTTTTTTTTTCGGTCTTTGTGAAATGTGTGGGCTGTAGCCGCACCTGCATCCTTAAAGCAGCAGCGACAAGCGTGCGTCTGTCTGTTAAAGGGTAGTGACACCCTCAAAGTGTGCTACACAAACAATAAAAATATTGTTCTTTTTTTTCTGTCTTTGTGAATTGTGTGGGCTGTAGCCGCACTTGCATCCTCAAAGCAGCAGCGACAAGCGTGCGTCTGTCTGTTAAAGGGTGGTGTAACTCTCAAAGTGCTCCAAAAAATAAAAAACTATTTTTTTTAATGTGTTTGTGACTTGTGTACGATGTAGCCGCACTTGCATCCTCAAAGCAGCAGCGACAAGCGTGCGTCTGTCTGTTAAAGGGTGGTGTAACCCTCAAAGTGCACTCCACAAACAATAAAAATATTCTTTTTTTTTTCTGTCTTTGTGAATTGTGTGGGCTATAGCCGCACTTGCATCCTAAAAGCAGGAGCGACAAGCATGCATCTGTCTGTTAAAGGGTGGTGACACCCTCAAAGTGTGCTACACAAACAATAAAAATATTGTTCTTTTTTTTCTGTCTTTGTGAATTGTGTGGGCTGTAGCCGCACTTGCATCCTCAAAGCAGCAGCGACAAGCGTGCGTCTGTCTGTTAAAGGGTCGTGTAACCCTCAAAGTGCTCCAAAAAATAAAAAACTATTTTTTTAATGTGTTTGTGACTTGTGTGCGATGTAGCCACACTTGCATCCTCAAAGCAGCAGTGACAAGCGTGCATCTGTCTGTTAAAGGGTGGTGACACCCTCAAAGGGTGCTACACAAACAATAAAAATATTCTTCTTCTTTTTTCTGTCTTTGTGAATTGTGTGGGCTGTAGCCGCACCTGCATCCTTAAAGCAGCAGCGACAAGCGTGCGTCTGTCTGTTAAAGGGTGGTGACACCCTCAAAGTGTGCTACACAAACAATTAAAATATTGTTCTTTTTTTTCGGTCTTTGTGAAATGTGTGGGCTGTAGCCACACCTGCATCCTTAAAGCAGCAGCGACAAGCGTGCGTCTGTCTGTTAAAGGGTGGTGACACCCTCAAAGTGTGCTACACAAACAATAAAAATATTCTTCTTTTTTCTGTCTTTGTGAATTGTGTGGGCTGTAGCCACACCTGCATCCTTAAAGCAGCAGCGACAAGCGTGCGTCTGTCAGTTAAAGGGTGGTGACACCCTCAAAGTGTGCTACACAAACAATAAAAATATTGTTCTTTTTTTTTCGGTCTTTGTGAAATGTGTGGGCTGTAGCCGCACCTGCATCCTCAAAGCAGCAGTGACAAGCGTGCGTCTGTCTGCTAAAAGGTGGTGACACCCTCAAAGTGTGCTACACAAATAATAAAAATATTGTTCTTTTTTTTCTGTCTTTGTGAATTGTGTGGGCTGTAGCCACACTTGCATCCTCAAAGCAGCAGCGACAAGCGTGCATCTGTCTGCTAAAGGGTGGTGACACCCTCAAAGTGCTCCAAAAAATAAAAAACTATTTTTTTAATGTGTTTGTGACTTGTGTGCGATGTAGCCGCACGTGCATCAACATAGTAGCAGCGCCAAGCGTGCACCTGTGTCATAAGTCAAGGGCTGGTTTGGACATTTGGTCCGGACTGATGGACGTGCCAACAATTTCTGACAAGTCTACTGTCACTGCATATGATACTGTCCTCAAAGCAGCAGCGACAAGCGTGCGTCTGTCTGTTAAAGGGTGGTGACACCCTCAAAGTGTGCTACACAAACAATAAAAATATTGTTCTTTTTTTTCTGTCTTTGTGAATTGTGTGGGCTGTAGCCGCACTTGCATCCTCAAAGCAGCAGCAACAAGCGTGCGTCTGTCTGTTAAAGGGTGCTGTAACTCTCAAAGTGCTCCAAAAAATAAAAAACTATTTTTTTAATGTGTTTGTGACTTGTGTGCGATGTAGCCACACTTGCATCCTCAAAGCAGCAGTGGCAAGCGTGCATCTGTTTGTTAAAGGGTGGTGACACCCTCAAAGTGTGCTACACAAACAATAAAAATATTCTTCTTCTTTTTTCTGTCTTTGTGAATTGTGTGGGCTGTAGCCGCACCTGCATCCTTAAAGCAGCAGCGACAAGCGTGTGTCTGTCTGTTAAAGGGTGGTGACACCCTCAAAGTGTGCTACACAAACAATTAAAATATTGTTCTTTTTTTTCGGTCTTTGTGAAATGTGTGGGCTGTAGCCGCACCTGCATCCTTAAAGCAGCAGCGACAAGCGTACGTCTGTCTGTTAAAGGGTGGTGACACCCTCAAAGTGTGCTACACAAACATTAAAAATATTCTTCTTCTTTTTTCTGTCTTTGTGAATTGTGTGGGCTGTAGCCGCACCTGCATCCTTAAAGCAGCAGCGATAAGCGTTCATCTGTCAGTTAAAGGGTGGTGACACCCTCAAAGTGTGCTACACAAACAATAAAAATATTGTTCTTTTTTTTTCGGTCTTTGTGAAATGTGTGGGCTGTAGCCGCACCTGTATCCTCAAAGCAGCAGTGACAAGCATGCGTCTCTCTGTTAAAGGGTGGTGACACCCTCAAAGTGTGCTACACAAACAATAAAAATATTGTTCTTTTTTTTCTGTCTTTGTAAATTGTGTGGGCTGTAGCCGCACTTGCATCCTCAAAGCAGCAGCGACAAGCATGCGTCTGTCTGTTAAAGGGTGGTGACACCCTCAAAGTGTGCTACACAAACAATAAAAATATTGTTCTTTCTTTTTCTGTCTTTGTGAATTGTGTGGGCTGTAGCCGCACTTGCATCCTCAAAGCAGCAGCGACAAGCGTGCGTCTGTCTGTTAAAGGATGGTGTAACCCTCAAAGTGCTCCAAAAATTAAAAAACTATTTTTTTAATGTGTTTGTGACTTGTGTGCGATGTAGCCGCACGTGCATCAACATAGTAGCAGCGCCAAGCGTGCGCCTGTGTCATAAGTCAAGGGCTGGTTTGGACATCTGGTCCAGACTGAAGGACGTGTCAACAATTTCTGACAAGTCTACTGTCACTGCATATGATACTGTCCTCAAAGCAGCAGCGACAAGCGTGCATCTGTCTGTTAAAGGGTGGTGACACCCTCAAAGTGTGCAACACAAACAATAAAAATATTGTTCTTTTTTTTTTGTCTTTGTGAATTGTGTGGGCTGTAGCCGCACTTGCATCCTCAAAGCAGCAGCGAAAAGCGTGCGTCTGTCTGTTAAAGGGTGGTGTAACTCTCAAAGTGCTCCAAAAAATAAAAAACTATTTTTTTTAATGTGTTTGTGACTTGTGTGCGATGTAGCCGCACTTGCATCCTCAAAGCAGCAGCGACAAGCGTGCGTCTGTCTGTTAAAGGGTGGTGTAACCCTCAAAGTGCTCCAAAAAATAAAAAACTTTTTTTTTAATGTGTTTGTGACTTGTGTGCGATGTAGCCGCACGTGCATCAACATAGTAGCAGCGCCAAGCGTGCGCCTGTGTAATAAGTCAAGGGCTGGTTTGGACATCTGGTCCGGACTGAAGGACGTGCCAACAATTTCTGACAAGACTACTGTCACTGCATATGATACTGTCCTCAAAGCAGCAGCGACAAGCGTGCGTCTGTCTGTTAAAGGGTGGTGACATACTCAAAGTGTGCTACACAAACAATAAAAATATTGTTCTTTTTTTTTCGGTCTTTGTGAAATGTGTGGGCTGTAGCCGCACCTGCATCCTTAAAGCAGCAGCGACAAACGTGCGTCTGTCTGTTAATGGGTGGTGACACCCTCAAAGTGTGCTACACAAACAATTAAAATCTTCTTCTTCTTTTTTCTGTCTTTGTGAATTGTGTGGGCTGTAGCCGCACTTGCATCCTCAAAGCAGCAGCAACAAGTGTGTGTCTGTCTGTTAAAAGGTGGTGTAACTCTCAAAGTGCTCCAAAAAATAAAAAACAATTTTTTTAATGTGTTTGTGACTTGTGTGCGATGTAGCCACACTTGCATCCTCAAAGCAACAGCAACAAGCGTGCATCTGTTTGTTAAAGGGTGGTGACACCCTCAAAGTGTGCTACACAAACAATAAAAATATTGTTCTTTTTTTTTCGGTCTTTGTGAAATGTGTGGGCTGTAGCCGCACCTGCATCCTTAAAGCAGCAGCGTCAAGTGTGCGTCTATCTGTTAAAGGGTGGTGACACCCTCAAAGTGTGCTACACAAACAATAAAAACATTGTTCTTTTTTTTTCTGTCTTTGTGAATTGTGTGGGCTGTAGCCGCACTTGCATCCTCAAAGCAGCAGCGACAAGCGTGCGTCTGTCTGTTAAAGGGTGGTGTAACTCTCAAAGTGCTCCAAAAAATAAAAAACTATTTTTTTTAATGTGTTTGTGACTTGTGTGCGATGTAGCCGCACTTGCATCCTCAAAGCAGCAGCGACAAGCGTGCGTCTGTCTGTTAAAGGGTGGTGACACCCTCAAAGTGTGCTACACAAACAATAAAAATATTCTTCTTTTTTTTTCTGTCTTTGTGAATTGTGTGGGCTGTAGCAGAACCTGCATCCTTAAAGCAGCAGCGACAAGCGTGAGTCTGTCTGTTAAAGGGTGGTGACACCCTCAAAGTGTGCTACACAAACAATTAAAATATTGTTCTTTTTTTTTCGGTCTTTGTGAAATGTGTGGGCTGTAGCCGCACCGGCATCCTTAAAGCAGCAGCGACAAGCGTGCGTCTGTCTGTTAAAGGGTGGTGACACCCTCAAAGTGTGCTACACAAACATTAAAACTATTGTTCTTCTTTTTTCTGTCTTTGTGAATTGTGTGGGCTGTAGCCGCACCTGCATCCTTAAAGCAGCAGCGACTAGCGTGCGTCTGTCAGTTAAAGGGTGGTGACACCCTCAAAGTGTGCTACACAAACAATAAAAATATTGTTCTTTTTTTTTTGGTCTTTGTGAAATGTGTGGGCTGTAGCCGCACCTGCATCATCAAAGCAGCAGTGACAAGCGTGCGTCTGTCTGTTAAAGGGTGGTGACACCCTCAAAGTGTGCTACACAAACAATAAAAATATTGGTCTTTTTTTTCTGTCTTTGTGAATTGTTTGGGCTGTAGCCGCACTTGCATCCTCAAAGCAGCAGCGACAAGCGTGCGTCTGTCTGTTAAAGGGTGGTGTAACCCTCAAAGTGCTCCAAAAAATAAAAAACTATTTTTTTTAATGTGTTTGTGACTTGTGTGCGATGTAGCCGCACTTGCATCCTCAAAGCAGCAGCGACAAGCGTGCGTCTGTCTGTTAAAGGGTGGTGACACCCTCAAAGTGTGCTACACAAACAATAAAAATATTCTTCTTCTTTTTTCTGTCTATGTGAATTGTGTGGGCTGTAGCAGAACCTGCATTTTTAAAGCAGCAGCGACAAGCGTGAGTCTGTCTGTTAAAGGGTGGTGACACCCTCAAAGTGTGCTACACAAACAATAAAAATATTGTTCTTTTTTTTTCTGTCTTTGTGAATTGTGTGGGCTGTAGCCGCACCTGCATCCTTAAAGCAGCAGCGACTAGTGTGCGTCTGTCAGTTAAAGGGTGGTGACACCCTCAAAGTGTGCTACACAAACAATAAAAATATTGTTCTTTTTTTTTGGTCTTTGTGAAATGTGTGAGCTGTAGCCGCACCTGCATCCTCAAAGCAGCAGTGACAAGCGTGCGTCTGTCTGTTAAAGGGTGGTGACACCCTCAAAGTGTGCTACACAAACAATAAAAATATTGTTCTTTTTTTTCTGTCTTTGTGAATTGTTTGGGCTGTAGCCGCACTTGCATCCTCAAAGCAGCAGCGACAAGCGTGCGTCTGTCTGTTAAAGGGTGGTGTAACCCTCAAAGTGCTCCAAAAAATAAAAAACTATTTTTTTAATGTGTTTGTGACTTGTGTGCGATGTAGCCGCACGTGCATCAACATAGTAGCAGCGCCAAGCGTGCGCCTGTGTAATAAGTCAAGGGCTGGTTTGGACATCAGGTCCGGACTGAAGGACGTGCCAACAATTTCTGACAAGACTACTGTCACTGCATATGATACTGTCCTCAAAGCAGCAGCGACAAGCATGCGTCTGTCTGTTAAAGGGTGGTGACACCCTCAAAGTGTGCTACACAAACAATAAAAATATTGTTCTTTTTTTTTCGGTCTTTGTGAAATGTGTGGGCTGTAGCCGCACCTGCATCCTTAAAGCAGCAGCGACAAGCGTGCGTCTGTCTGTTAATGGGTGGTGACACCCTCAAAGTGTGCTACACAAACAATTAAAATATTCTTCTTCTTTTTTCTGTCTTTGTGAATTGTGTGGGCTGTAGCCGCACTTGCATCCTCAAAGCAGCAGCAACAAGTGTGTGTCTGTCTGTTAAAGGGTGGTGTAACTCTCAAAGTGCTCCAAAAAATAAAAAACTATTTTTTTAATGTGTTTGTGACTTGTGTGCGATGTAGCCACACTTGCATCCTCAAAGCATCAGCGACAAGCGTGCGTCTGTCTGTTAAAGGGTGGTGACACCCTCAAAGTGTGCTACACAAACAATAAAAATATTGTTCTTTTTTTTTCGGTCTTTGTGAAATGTGTGGGCTGCAGCCGCACCTGCATCCTTAAAGCAGCAGCGACAAGTGTGCGTCTGTCTGTTAAAGGGTGGTGACACCCTCAAAGTGTGCTACACAAACAATAAAAACATTGTTCTTTTTTTTCTGTCTTTGTGAATTGTGTGGGCTGTAGCCGCACTTGCATCCTCAAAGCAGCAGCGACAAGCGTGCGTCTGTCTGTTAAAGGGTGGTGTAACTCTCAAAGTGCTCCAAAAAATAAAAAACTATTTTTTTTAATGTGTTTGTGACTTGTGTGCGATGTAGCCGCACTTGCATCCTCAAAGCAGCAGCGACAAGCGTGCATCTGTCTGTTAAAGGGTGGTGACACCCTCAAAGTGTGCTACACAAACAATAAAAATATTGTTCTTTTTTTTTCTGTCTTTGTGAATTGTGTGGGCTGTAGCCGCACTTGCATCCTCAAAGCAGAAGCGACAAGCGTGCGTCTGTCTGTTAAAGGGTGGTGTAACCCTCAAAGTGCTCCAAAAAATAAAAAACTATTTTTTTTAATGTGTTTGTGACTTGTGTGCGATGTAGCCGCACTTGCATCCTCAAAGCAGCAGCGACAAGCGTGCGTCTGTCTGTTAAAGGGTGGTGACACCCTCAAAGTGTGCTACACAAACAATAAAAATATTCTTCTTCTTTTTTCTGTCTTTGTGAATTGTGTGGGCTGTAGCAGAACCTGCATCCTTAAAGCAGCAGCGACAAGTGTGAGTCTGTCTGTTAAAGGGTGGTGACACCCTGAAAGTGTGCTACACAAACAATTAAAATATTGTTCTTTTTTTTCGGTCTTTGTGAAATGTGTGGGCTGTAGCCGCACCTGCATCCTTAAAGCAGCAGCGACAAGCGTGCGTCTGTCTATTAAAGGGTGGTGACACCCTCAAAGTGTGCTACACAAACAATAAAAATATTGTTCTTCTTTTTTCTGTCTTTGTGAATTGTGTGGGCTGTAGCCGCACCTGCATCCTTAAAGCAGCAGCGACAAGCGTGCATCTGTCTGTTAAAGGGTGGTGACACCCTCAAAGTGTGCTACACAAACAATAAAAATATTCTTCTTCCTTTTTCTGTCTTTGTGAATTGTGTGGGCTGTAGCCGCACTTGCATCCTCAAAGCTGCAGCGACAAGCATGCGTCTGTCTGTTGAAGGGTGGTGTAACCCTCAAAGTGCGCTCCACAAACAATAAAAATATTCTTTTTTTTATTCTGCTTTGTGAATTGTGTGGGCTGTAGCCGCACTTGCATCCTCAAAGCAGGAGCGACAAGCGTGCGTCTGTCTGTTAAAGGTTGGTGACACCCTCAAAGTGTGCTACACAAACAATAAAAATATTGTTCTTTTTTTTTCTGTCTTTGTGAATTGTGTGGGCTGTAGCCGCACTTGCATCCTCAAAGCAGCAGCGATAAGCGTGCGTCTGTTTGTTAAAGGGTGGTGTAACCCTCAAAGTGCTCCAAAAAATAAAAAACTATAATTTTAATGTGTTTGTGACTTGTGTGCGATGTAGCCGCATGTGCATCAACATAGTAGCAGCGCCAAGCATGCGCCTGTGTCATAAGTCAAGGGCTGGTTTGGACATCTGTTCCGGACTGAAGGACGTGCCAACAATTTCTGACAAGTCTACTGTCACTGCATATGATACTGTCCTCAAAGCAGCAGCGACAAGCGTGCGTCTGTCTGTTAAAGGGTGGTGACACCCTCAAAGTGTGCTACACAAACAATAAAAATATTGTTCTTTTTTTTTCTGTCTTTGTGAATTGTGTGGGCTGTAGCCGCACTTGCATCCTCAAAGCAGCAGCGACAAGCGTGCGTCTGTCTGTTAAAGGGTGGTGAAACCCTCAAAGTGCGCTCCACAAACAATAAAAATATTCTTTTTTTTATTCTGCTTTGTGAATTGTGTGGGCTGTAGCCGCACTTGCATCCTCAAAGCAGCAGCGACAAGCGTGCGTCTGTCTGTTAAAGGGTGGTGACACCCTCAAAGTGTGCTACACAAACAATAAAAATATTGTTCTTTTTTTTTCGGTCTTTGTGAAATGTGTGGGCTGTAGCCGCACCTGCATCCTTAAAGCAGCAGCGACAAACGTGCGTCTGTCTGTTAATGGGTGGTGACACCCTCAAAGTGTGCTACACAAACAATTAAAATATTCTTCTTCTTTTTTCTGTCTTTGTGAATTGTGTGGGCTGTAGCCGCACTTGCATCCTCAAAGCAGCAGCAACAAGTGTGTGTCTGTCTGTTAAAAGGTGGTGTAACTCTCAAAGTGCTCCAAAAAATAAAAAACTTTTTTTTTAATGTGTTTGTGACTTGTGTGCGATGTAGCCACACTTGCATCCTCAAAGCAACAGCAACAAGCGTGCATCTGTTTGTTAAAGGGTGGTGACACCCTCAAAGTGTGCTACACAAACAATAAAAATATTGTTCTTTTTTTTTCGGTCTTTGTGAAATGTGTGGGCTGTAGCCGCACCTGCATCCTTAAAGCAGCAGCGTCAAGTGTGCGTCTATCTGTTAAAGGGTGGTGACACCCTCAAAGTGTGCTACACAAACAATAAAAACATTGTTCTTTTTTTTTCTGTCTTTGTGAATTGTGTGGGCTGTAGCCGCACTTGCATCCTCAAAGCAGCAGCGACAAGCGTGCGTCTGTCTGTTAAAGGGTGGTGTAACTCTCAAAGTGCTCCAAAAAATAAAAAACTATTTTTTTTAATGTGTTTGTGACTTGTGTGCGATGTAGCCGCACTTGCATCCTCAAAGCAGCAGCGACAAGCGTGCGTCTGTCTGTTAAAGGGTGGTGACACCCTCAAAGTGTGCTACACAAACAATAAAAATATTCTTCTTTTTTTTTCTGTCTTTGTGAATTGTGTGGGCTGTAGCAGAACCTGCATCCTTAAAGCAGCAGTGACAAGCGTGAGTCTGTCTGTTAAAGGGTGGTGACACCCTCAAAGTGTGCTACACAAACAATTAAAATATTGTTCTTTTTTTTTCGGTCTTTGTGAAATGTGTGGGCTGTAGCCGCACCTGCATCCTTAAAGCAGCAGCGACAAGCGTGCGTCTGTCTGTTAAAGGGTGGTGACACCCTCAAAGTGTGCTACACAAACAATAAAAATATTGTTCTTCTTTTTTCTGTCTTTGTGAATTGTGTGGGCTGTAGCCGCACCTGCATCCTTAAAGCAGCAGCGACTAGCGTGCGTCTGTCAGTTAAAGGGTGGTGACACCCTCAAAGTGTGCTACACAAACAATAAAAATATTGTTCTTTTTTTTTTGGTCTTTGTGAAATGTGTGGGCTGTAGCCGCACCTGCATCATCAAAGCAGCAGTGACAAGCGTGCGTCTGTCTGTTAAAGGGTGGTGACACCCTCAAAGTGTGCTACACAAACAATAAAAATATTGGTCTTTTTTTTCTGTCTTTGTGAATTGTTTGGGCTGTAGCCGCACTTGCATCCTCAAAGCAGCAGCGACAAGCGTGCGTCTGTCTGTTAAAGGGTGGTGTAACCCTCAAAGTGCTCCAAAAAATAAAAAACTATTTTTTTTAATGTGTTTGTGACTTGTGTGCGATGTAGCCGCACTTGCATCCTCAAAGCAGCAGCGACAAGCGTGCGTCTGTCTGTTAAAGGGTGGTGACACCCTCAAAGTGTGCTACACAAACAATAAAAATATTCTTCTTTTTTCTGTCTATGTGAATTGTGTGGGCTGTAGCAGAACCTGCATTTTTAAAGCAGCAGCGACAAGCGTGAGTCTGTCTGTTAAAGGGTGGTGACACCCTCAAAGTGTGCTACACAAACAATTAAAATATTGTTCTTTTTTTTTCGGTCTTTGTGAAATGTGTGGGCTGTAGCCGCACCTGCATCCTTAAAGCAGCAGCGACAAGCGTGCGTCTGTCTGTTAAAGGGTGGTGACACCCTCAAAGTGTGCTACACAAACAATAAAAATATTGTTCTTCTTTTTTCTGTCTTTGTGAATTGTGTGGGCTGTAGCCGCACCTGCATCCTTAAAGCAGCAGCGACTAGTGTGCGTCTGTCAGTTAAAGGGTGGTGACACCCTCAAAGTGTGCTACACAAACAATAAAAATATTGTTCTTTTTTTTGGTCTTTGTGAAATGTGTGAGCTGTAGCCGCACCTGCATCCTCAAAGCAGCAGTGACAAGCGTGCGTCTGTCTGTTAAAGGGTGGTGACACCCTCAAAGTGTGCTACACAAACAATAAAAATATTGTTCTTTTTTTTCTGTCTTTGTGAATTGTTTGGGCTGTAGCCGCACTTGCATCCTCAAAGCAGCAGCGACAAGCGTGCGTCTGTCTGTTAAAGGGTGGTGTAACCCTCAAAGTGCTCCAAAAAATAAAAAACTATTTTTTTAATGTGTTTGTGACTTGTGTGCGATGTAGCCGCACGTGCATCAACATAGTAGCAGCGCCAAGCGTGCGCCTGTGTAATAAGTCAAGGGCTGGTTTGGACATCAGGTCCGGACTGAAGGACGTGCCAACAATTTCTGACAAGACTACTGTCACTGCATATGATACTGTCCTCAAAGCAGCAGCGACAAGCATGCGTCTGTCTGTTAAAGGGTGGTGACACCCTCAAAGTGTGCTACACAAACAATAAAAATATTGTTCTTTTTTTTTCGGTCTTTGTGAAATTTGTGGGCTGTAGCCGCACCTGCATCCTTAAAGCAGCAGCGACAAGTGTGCGTCTGTCTGTTAAAGGGTGGTGACACCCTCAAAGTGTGCTACACAAACAATAAAAACATTGTTCTTTTTTTTTCTGTCTTTGTGAATTGTGTGGGCTGTAGCCGCACTTGCATCCTCAAAGCAGCAGCGACAAGCGTGCGTCTGTCTGTTAAAGGGTGGTGTAACTCTCAAAGTGCTCCAAAAAATAAAAAACTTTTTTTTTAATGTGTTTGTGACTTGTGTGCGATGTAGCCGCACTTGCATCCTCAAAGCAGCAGCGACAAGCGTGCGTCTGTCTGTTAAAGGGTGGTGACACCCTCAAAGTGTGCTACACAAACAATAAAAATATTGTTCTTTTTTTTTCTGTCTTTGTGAATTGTGTGGGCTGTAGCCGCACTTGCATCCTCAAAGCAGCAGCGACAAGCGTGCGTCTGTCTGTTAAAGGGTGGTGTAACCCTCAAAGTGCTCCAAAAAATAAAAAACTATTTTTTTTAATGTGTTTGTGACTTGTGTGCGATGTAGCCGCACTTGCATCCTCAAAGCAGCAGCGACAAGCGTGCGTCTGTCTGTTAAAGAGTGGTGACACCCTCAAAGTGTGCTACACAAACAATAAAAATATTCTTCTTCTTTTTTCTGTCTTTGTGAATTGTGTGGGCTGTAGCAGAACCTGCATCCTTAAATCAGCAGTGACAAGCGTGAGTCTGTCTGTTAAAGGGTGGTGACACCCTGAAAGTGTGCTACACAAACAATTAAAATATTGTTCTTTTTTTTCGGTCTTTGTGAAATGTGTGGGCTGTAGCCGCACCTGCATCCTTAAAGCAGCAGCGACAAGCGTGCGGCTGTCTATTAAAGGGTGGTGACACCCTCAAAGTGTGCTACACAAACAATAAAAATATTGTTCTTCTTTTTTCTGTCTTTGTGAATTGTGTGGGCTGTAGCTGCACCTGCATCCTTAAAGCAGCAGCGACAAGCGTGCATCTGTCTGTTAAAGGGTGGTGACACCCTCAAAGTGTGCTACACAAACAATAAAAATATTCTTCTTCCTTTTTCTGTCTTTGTGAATTGTGTGGGCTGTAGCCGCACTTGCATCCTCAAAGCTGCAGCGACAAGCATGCGTCTGTCTGTTAAAGGGTGGTGTAACCCTCAAAGTGCGCTCCACAAACAATAAAAATATTCTTTTTTTTATTCTGCTTTGTGAATTGTGTGGGCTGTAGCCGCACTTGCATCCTCAAAGCAGGAGCGACAAGCGTGCGTCTGTCTGTTAAAGGTTGGTGACACCCTCAAAGTGTGCTACACAAACAATAAAAATATTGTTCTTTTTTTTCTGTCTTTGTGAATTGTGTGGGCTTTAGCCGCACTTGCATCCTCAAAGCAGCAGCGATAAGCGTGCGTCTGTTTGTTAAAGGGTGGTGTAACCCTCAAAGTGCTCCAAAAAATAAAAAACTATATTTTTAATGTGTTTGTGACTTGTGTGCGATGTAGCCGCATGTGCATCAACATAGTAGCAGCGCCAAGCGTGCGCCTGTGTCATAAGTCAAGGGCTGGTTTGGACATCTGTTCCGGACTGAAGGACGTGCCAACAATTTCTGACAAGTCTACTGTCACTGCATATGATACTGTCCTCAAAGCAGCAGCGACAAGCGTGCATCTGTCTGTTAAAGGGTGGTGACACCCTCAAAGTGTGCTACACAAACAATAAAAATATTGTTCTTTTTTTTTCTGTCTTTGTGAATTGTGTGGGCTGTAGCCGCACTTGCATCCTCAAAGCAGCAGCGACAAGCGTGCGTCTGTCTGTTAAAGGGTGGTGAAACCCTCAAAGTGCGCTCCACAAACAATAAAAATATTCTTTTTTTTATTCTGCTTTGTGAATTGTGTGGGCTGTAGCCGCACTTGCATCCTCAAAGCAGCAGCGACAAGCGTGCGTCTGTCTGTTAAAGGGTGGTGAAACCCTCAAAGTGCGCTCCACAAACAATAAAAATATTCTTTTTTTTATTCTGCTTTGTGAATTGTGTGGGCTGTAGCCGCACTTGCATCCTCAAAGCAGCAGCGACAAGCGTGCGTCTGTCTGTTAAAGGGTGGTGAAACCCTCAAAGTGTGCTACACAAACAATAAAAATATTGTTCTTTTTTTTTCTGTCTTTGTGAATTGTGTGGGCTGTAGCCACACTTGCATCCTCAAAGCAGCAGCGACAAGCATGCGTCTGTCTGTTAAAGGGTGGTGTAACTTTCAAAGTGCTCCAAAAAATAAAAAACTATTTTTTTTAATGTGTTTGTGACTTGTGTGCGATGTAGCCGCACTTGCATCCTCAAAGCAGCGACAAGTGTGCATCTGTCTGTTAAAGGGTGGTGTAACCCTCAATATGCACCAAAAAATAAAAAACTATTTTTTTAATGTGTTTGTGACTTGTGTGCGATGTAGCTGCATGTGCATCAACATAGTAGCAGCGCCAAGCGTGCACCTGTGTAATAAGTCAAGGGCTGGTTTGGACATCTGGTCCGGACTGAAGGACGTGTCAACAATTTCTGACAAGTCTACTGTCACTGCATATGATACTGTCCTCAAAGCAGCAGCGACAAGCGTGCGTCTGTCTGTTAAAGGGTGGTGACACCCTCAAAGTGTGCTACACAAACAATAAAAATATTGTTCTTTTTTTTTTGGTCTTTGTGAAATGTGTGGGCTGTAGCCGCACCTGCATCCTTAAAGCAGCAGCGACAAGCGTGAATCTGTCTGTTAAAGGTTGGTGACACCCTCAAAGTGTGCTACACAAACAATAAAAATATTGTTCTTTTTTTTCGGTCTTTGTGAAATGTGTGGGCTGTAGCCGCACCTGCATCCTTAAAGCAGCAGCGACAAGCATGCGTCTGTCTGTTAAAGGGTGGTGACACCCTCAAAGTGTGCTACACAAACAATAAAAATATTGTTCTTTTTTTTCTGTCTTTGTGAATTGTGTGGGCTGTAGCCGCACTTGCATCCTCAAAGCAGCAGTGACAAGCGTGCGTCTGTCTGTTAAAGGGTGGTGTAACTCTCAAAGTGCTCCAAAAAATAAAAAACTATTTTTTTTAATTTGTTTGTGACTTGTGTGCGATGTAGCCGCACTTGCATCCTCAAAGCAGCAGCGACAAGCGTGCGTCTGTCTGTTAAAGGGTGGTGACACCCTCAAAGTGTGCTACACAAACAACAAAAATATTGTTCTTTTTTTTCTGTCTTTGTGAATTGTGTGGGCTGTAGCCGCACTTGCATCCTCAAAGCAGCAGCGACAAGCGTGCGTCTGTCTGTTAAAGGGTGGTGTAACCCTCAAAGTGCTCCAAAAAATAAAAAACTATTTTTTTAATGTGTTTGTGACTTGTGTGCGATGTAGCCGCACGTGCATCAACATAGTAGCAGCGCCAAGCGTGCGCCTGTGTAATAAGTCAAGGGCTGGTTTGGACATCTGGTCCGGACTGAAGGACGTGCCAACAATTTCTGACAAGTCTACTGTCACTGCATATGATACTGTCCTCAAAGCAGCAGCGACAAGCGTGCGTCTGTCTGTTAAAGGGTGGTGACACCCTCAAAGTGTGCTACACAAACAATAAAAATATTGTTCTTTTTTTTTCTGTCTTTGTGAAATGTGTGGGCTGTAGCCGCACCTGCATCCTTAAAGCAGCAGCAACAAGCGTGCGTCTGTCTGTTAAAGGGTGGTGACACCCTCAAAGTGTGCTACACAAACAATTAAAATATTCTTCTTCTTTTTTCTGTCTTTGTGAATTGTGTGGGCTGTAGCCGCACTTGCATCCTCAAAGCAGCAGCAACAAGCATGTGTCTGTCTGTTAAAGGGTGGTGTAACTCTCAAAGTGCTCCAAAAAATAAAAAACTATTTTTTTAATGTGTTTGTGACTTGTGTGCGATGTAGCCACACTTGCATCCTCAAAGCAACAGCGACAAGCGTGCATCTGTCTGTTAAAGGGTGGTGACACCCTCAAAGTGTGCTACACAAACAATAAAAATATTGATCTTTTTTTTTCGGTCTTTGTGTATTGTGTGGGCTGTAGCCGCACTTGCATCCTCAAAGCAGCAGTGACAAGAGTGCGTCTGTCTGTTAAAGGGTGGTGTAACCCTCAAAGTGCTCTAAAAAATAAAAAACTATTTTTTTTAATGTGTTTGTGACTTGTGTGCGATGTAGCCGCATGTGCATCAACATAGTAGCAGCGCCAAGCGTGCGCCTGTGTCATAAGTCAAGGGCTGGTTTGGACATCTGTTCCGGACTGAAGGACGTGCCAACAATTTCTGACAAGTCTACTGTCACTGCATATGATACTGTCCTCAAAGCAGCAGCGACAAGCGTGCGTCTGTCTGTTAAAGGGTGGTGACACCCTCAAAGTGTGCTACACAAACAATAAAAATATTGTTCTTTTTTTTCGGTCTTTGTGAAATGTGTGGGCTGTAGCCGCACCTGCATCCTTAAAGCAGCAGTGACAAGCGTGCATCTGTCTGTTAAAGGGTGGTGACACCCTCAAAGTGTGCTACACAAACAATAAAAATATTGTTCTTTTTTTTTCTGTCTTTGTGAATTCTGTGGGCTGTAGCCGCACTTGCATCCTCAAAGCAGCAGCGACAAGCGAGCGTCTGTCTGTTAAAGGGTGGTGTAACTCTCAAAGTGCTCCAAAAAATAAAAAACTATTTTTTTTAATGTGTTTGTGACTTGTGTGCGATGTAGCCGCACTTGCATCCTCAAAGCAGCAGCGACAAGCGTGCGTCTGTCTGTTAAAGGGTGGTGACACCCTCAAAGTGTGCTACACAAACAATAAAAATATTGTTCTTTTTTTTTCTGTCTTTGTGAATTGTGTGGGCTGTAGCCGCACTTGCATCCTCAAAGCAGCAGCGACAAGCGTGCGTCTGTCTGTTGAAGGGTGGTGTAACCCTCAAAGTGCTCCAAAAAATAAAAAACTATTTTTTTTAATGTGTTTGTGACTTGTGTGCGATGTAGCCGCACTTGCATCCTCAAAGCAGCAGCGACAAGCGTGCGTCTGTCTGTTAAAGGGTGGTGACACCCTCAAAGTGTGCTACACAAACAATAAAAATATTCTTCTTCTTTTTTCTGTCTTTGTGAATTGTGTGGGCTGTAGCAGAACCTGCATCCTTAAAGCAGCAGCGACAGTCGTGAGTCTGTCTGTTAAAGGGTGGTGACACTCTCAAAGTGTGCTACACAAACAATTAAAATTTTGTTCTTTTTTTTTCGGTCTTTGTGAAATGTGTGGGCTGTAGCCGCACCTGCATCCTTAAAGCAGCAGCGACAAGCGTGCGTCTGTCTATTAAAGGGTGGTGACACCCTCAAAGTGTGCTACACAAACAATAAAAATATTGTTCTTCTTTTTTCTGTCTTTGTGAATTGTGTGGGCTGTAGCCGCACCTGCATCCTTAAAGCAGCAGCGACAAGCGTGCATCTGTCTGTTAAAGGGTGGTGACACCCTCAAAGTGTGCTACACAAACAATAAAAATATTCTTCTTCCTTTTTCTGTCTTTGTGAATTGTGTGGGCTGTAGCCGCACTTGCATCCTCAAAGCTGCAGCGACAAGCATGCATCTGTCTGTTAAAGGGTGGTGTAACCCTCAAAGTGCGCTCCACAAACAATAAAAATATTCTTTTTTTTATTCTGCTTTGTGAATTGTGTGGGCTGTAGCCGCACTTGCATCCTCAAAGCAGCAGCGACAAGCGTGCGTCTGTTTGTTAAAGGGTGGTGTAACCCTCAAAGTGCTCCAAAAAATAAAAAACTATATTTTTAATGTGTTTGTGACTTGTGTGCGATGTAGCCGCATGTGCATCAACATAGTAGCAGCGCCAAGCGTGCGCCTGTGTCATAAGTCAAGGGCTGGTTTGGACATCTGTTCCGGACTGAAGGACGTGCCAACAATTTCTGACAAGTCTACTGTCACTGCATATGATACTGTCCTCAAAGCAGCAGCGACAAGCGTGCGTCTGTCTGTTAAAGGGTGGTGACACCCTCAAAGTGTGCTACACAAACAATAAAAATATTGTTTTTTTTTTTCGGTCTTTGTGAAATGTGTGGGCTGTAGCCGCACCTGCATCCTTAAAGCAGCAGTGACAAGCGTGCATCTGTCTGTTAAAGGGTGGTGACACCCTCAAAGTGTGCTACACAAACAATAAAAATATTGTTCTTTTTTTTTCTGTCTTTGAGAATTGTGTGGGCTGTAGCCGCACTTGCATCCTCAAAGCAGCAGCGACAAGCATGCGTCTGTCTGTTAAAGGGTGGTGTAACTCTCAAAGTGCTCCTAAAAATAAAAAACTATTTTTTTTAATGTGTTTGTGACTTGTGTGCGATGTAGCCGCACTTGCATCCTCAAAGCAGCAGCGACAAGCGTGCGTCTGTCTGTTAAAGGGTGGTGACACCCTCAAAGTGTGCTACACAAACAAAAAAAATATTGTTCTTTTTTTTTCTGTCTTTGTGAATTGTGTGGGCTGTAGCCGCACTTGCATCCTCAAAGCAGCAGCGACAAGCGTGCGTCTGTCTGTTAAAGGGTGGTGTAACTCTCAAAGTGCTCCAAAAAATAAAAAGCTATTTTTTTTAATGTGTTTGTGACTTGTGTGCGATGTAGCCGCACTTGCATCCTCAAAGCAGCAGCGACAAGCATGCGTCTGTCTGTTAAAGGGTGGTGACACCCTCAAAGTGTGCTACACAAACAATAAAAATATTCTTCTTCTTTTTTCTGTCTTTGTGAATTGTGTGGGCTGTAGCAGAACCTGCATCCTTAAAGCAGCAGCGACAAGCGTGAGTCTGTCTGTTAAAGGGTAGTGACACCCTCAAAGTGTGCTACACAAACAATTAAAATATTGTTCTTTTTTTTTCGGTCTTTGTGAAATGTGTGGGCTGTAGCCGCACCTGCATCCTTAAAGCAGCAGCGACAAGCGTGCGTCTGTCTGTTAAAGGGTGGTGACACCCTCAAAGTGTGCTACACAAACAATAAAAATATTCTTCTTCTTTTTTCTGTCTTTGTGAATTGTGTGGGCTGTAGCCGCACTTGCATCCTCAAAGCAGCAGCGACAAGCATGCATCTGTCTGTTAAAGGGTGGTGTAACCCTCAAAGTGCGCTCCACAAACAATAAAAATATTCTTCTTTTTTTTCTGTCTGTGTGAATTGTGTGGGCTGTAGCCACACTTGCATCCTCAAAGCAGCAGCGACAAGCGTGCGTCTGTCTGTTAAAGGGTGGTGACACCCTCAAAGTGTGCTACACAAGCAATAAAAATATTGTTCTTTTTTTTTCTCTCTTTGTGAATTGTGTGGTCTGTAGCCGCACTTGCATCCTCAAAGCAGCAGCAGCGACAAGCGTGCGTCTGTCTGTTAAAGGGTGGTGTAACCCTCAAACTGCTCCAAAAAATAAAAAACTATTTTTTTAATGTGTTTGTGACTTGTGTGTGATGTAGCCGCTCGTGCATCAACATAGTAGCAGCGCCAAGCGTGCGCCTGTGTCATAAGTCAAGGGCTGGTTTGGACATCTGGTCCGGACTGAAGGACGTGCCAACAATTTCTGACAAGTCTACTGTCACTGCATATGATACTGTTCTCAAAGCAGCAGCGACAAGCGTGCGTCTGTCTGTTAAAGGGTGGTGACACCCTCAAAGTGTGCTACACAAACAATAAAAATATTGTTCTTTTTTTTTCGGTCTTTGTGAAATGTGTGGGCTGTAGCCGCACTTGCATCCTCAAAGCAGCAGCGACAAGCGTGCGTCTGTCTGTTAAAGGGTGGTGACACCCTCAAAGTATGCTACACAAACAATAAAAATATTGTTCTTTTTTTTTCTGTCTTTGTGAATTGTGTGGGCTGTAGCCGCACTTGCATCCTCAAAGCAGCAGCGACAAGCGTGCGTCTGTCTGTTAAAGGGTGGTGTAACCCTCAAAGTGCTCCAAAAAATAAAAAACTATTTTTTTAATGTGTTTGTGACTTGTGTGCGATGTAGCCGCACGTTCATCAACATAGTAGCAGCGTCAAGCGTGCGCCTGTGTCATAAGTCAAGGGCTGGTTTGGACATCTGGTCCGGACTGAAGGACGTCCCAACAATTTCTGACAAGTCTACTGTCACTGCATATGATACTGTCCTCAAAGCAGCAGCGACAAGCGTGCGTCTGTCTGTTAAAGGGTGGTGTAAACCTCAAAGTGCTCCAAAAAATAAAAAACTATTTTTTTAATGTGTTTGTGACTTGTGTGCGATGTAGCCACACTTGCATCCTCAAAGCAGCAGCGACAAGCGTGCGTCTGTCTGTTAAAGGGTGGTGACACCCTCAAAGTGTGCTTCACAAACAATAAAAATCTTCTTCTTCTTTTTTCTGTCTTTGTGAATTGTGTGGGCTGTAGCAGAACCTGCATCCTTAAAGCAGCAGCGACAAGCGTGAGTCTGTCTGTTAAAGGGTGTTGACACCCTCAAAGTGTGCTACACAAACAATTAAAATATTGTTCTTTTTTTTTCGGTCTTTGTGAAATGTGTGGGCTGTAGCCGCACCTGCATCCTTAAAGCAACAGCGACAAGCATGCGTCTGTCTGTTAAAGGGTGGTGTAACCCTCAAAGTGCGCTCCACAAACAATAAAAATATTCTTCTTTTTTTTCTGTCTTTGTGAATTGTGTGGGCTGTAGCCACACTTGCATCCTCAAAGCAGCAGTGACAAGCGTGCGTCTGTCTGTTAAAGGGTGGTGACACCCTCAAAGTGTGCTACACAAACAATAAAAATATTTTTCTTTTTTTTTCTCTCTTTGTGAATTGTGTGGGCTGTAGCCGCACTTGCATCCTCAAAGCAGCAGCAGCGACAAGCGTGCGTCTGTCTGTTAAAGGGTGGTGTTACCCTCAAACTGCTCCAAAAAATAAAAAACTATTTTTTTAATGTGTTTGTGACTTGTGTGCGATGTAGCCGCACTTGCATCCTCAAAGCAGCAGCGACAAGCGTGCGTCTGTCTGTTAAAGGGTGGTGACACCCTCAAAGTTTGCTACACAAACAAAAAAAATATTGTTCTTTTTTTTTCTGTCTTTGTGAATTGTGTGGGCTGTAGCCGCACTTGCATCCTCAAAGCAGCAGCGACAAGCGTGCGTCTGTCTGTTAAAGGGTGGTGTAACCCTCAAAGTGCTCCAAAAAATAAAAAGCTATTTTTTTTAATGTGTTTGTGACTTGTGTGGGCTGTAGCCGCACTTGCATCCTCAAAGCAGCAGCGACAAGCATGCGTCTGTCTGTTAAAGGGTGGTGACACCCTCAAAGTGTGCTACACAAACAATAAAAATATTCTTCTTCTTTTTTCTGTCTTTGTGAATTGTGTGGGCTGTAGCAGAACCTGCATCCTTAAAGCAGCAGCGACAAGCGTGAGTCTGTCTGTTAAAGGGTGGTGACACCCTCAAAGTGTGCTACACAAACAATTAAAATATTGTTCTTTTTTTTCCGGTCTTTGTGAAATGTGTGGGCTGTAGCCGCACCTGCATCCTTAAAGCAGCAGCGACAAGCGTGCGTCTGTCTGTTAAAGGGTGGTGACACCCTCAAAGTGTGCTACACAAACAATAAAAATATTCTTCTTCTTTTTTCTGTCTTTGTGAATTGTGTGGGCTGTAGCCGCACTTGCATCCTCAAAGCAGCAGCGACAAGCATGCGTCTGTCTGTTAAAGGGTGGTGTAACCCTCAAAGTGCGCTCCACAAACAATAAAAATATTCTTCTTCTTTTTTCTGTCTTTGTGAATTGTGTGGGCTGTAGCCGCACTTGCATCCTCAAAGCAGCAGCAGCGACAAGCGTGCGTCTGTCTGTTAAAGGGTGGTGTAACCCTCAAACTGCTCCAAAAAATAAAAAACTATTTTTTTAATGTGTTTGTGACTTGTGTGTGATGTAGCCGCTCGTGCATCAACATAGTAGCAGCGCCAAGTGTGCGCCTGTGTCATAAGTCAAGGGCTGGTTTGGACATCTGGTCCGGACTGAAGGACGTGCCAACAATTTCTGACAAGTCTACTGTCACTGCATATGATACTGTCCTCAAAGCAGCAGCGACAAGCGTGCGTCTGTCTGTTAAAGGGTGGTGACACCCTCAAAGTGGGCTACACAAACAATAAAAATATTGTTCTTTTTTTTTTGGTCTTTGTGAAATGTGTGGGCTGTAGCCGCACCTGCATCCTCAAAGCAACAGCGACAAGCGTGCGTCTGTCTGTTAAAGGGTGGTGACACCCTCAAAGTGTGCTACACAAACAATAAAAATATTCTTTTTTTTTCTGTCTTTGTGAATTGTGTGGGCTGTAGCCGCACTTGCATCCTTAAAGCAGCAGCGACAAGCGTGCGTCTGTCTGTTAAAGGGTGGTGACACCCTCAAAGTATGCTACACAAACAATAAAAATATTGTTCTTTTTTTTTCTGTCTTTGTGAATTGTGTGGGCTGTAGCCGCACTTGCATCCTCAAAGCAGCAGCGACAAGCGTGCGTCTGTCTGTTAAAGGGTGGTGTAACCCTCAAAGTGCTCCAAAAAATAAAAAACTATTTTTTTAATGTGTTTGTGACTTGTGTGCGATGTAGCCGCACGTTCATCAACATAGTAGCAGCGTCAAGCGTGCGCCTGTGTCATAAGTCAAGGGCTGGTTTGGACATCTGGTCCGGACTGAAGGACGTCCCAACAATTTCTGACAAGTCTACTGTCACTGCATATGATACTGTCCTCAAAGCAGCAGCGACAAGCGTGCGTCTGTCTGTTAAAGGGTGGTGTAACCCTCAAAGTGCTCCAAAAAATAAAAAACTATTTTTTTTAATGTGTTTGTGACTTGTGTGCGATGTAGCCACACTTGCATCCTCAAAGCAGCAGCGACAAGCATGCGTCTGTATGTTAAAGGGTGGTGACACCCTCAAAGTGTGCTTCACAAACAATAAAAATCTTCTTCTTCTTTTTTCTGTCTTTGTGAATTGTGTGGGCTGTAGCAGAACCTGCATCCTTAAAGCAGCAGCGACAAGCGTGAGTCTGTCTGTTAAAGGGTGTTGACACCCTCAAAGTGTGCTACACAAACAATTAAAATATTGTTCTTTTTTTTCGGTCTTTGTGAAATGTGTGGGCTGTAGCCGCACCTGCATCCTTAAAGCAACAGCGACAAGCATGCGTCTGTCTGTTAAAGGGTGGTGTAACCCTCAAAGTGCGCTCCACAAACAATAAAAATATTCTTCTTTTTTTTCTGTCTTTGTGAATTGTGTGGGCTGTAGCCACACTTGCATCCTCAAAGCAGCAGCGACAAGCGTGCGTCTGTCTGTTAAAGGGTGGTGACACCCTCAAAGTGTGCTACACAAACAATAAAAATATTTTTCTTTTTTTTTCTCTCTTTGTGAATTGTGTGGGCTTTAGCCACACTTGCATCCTCAAAGCAGCAGCAGCGACAAGCGTGCGTCTGTCTGTTAAAGGGTGGTGTAACCCTCAAACTGCTCCAAAAAATAAAAAACTATTTTTTTAATGTGTTTGTGACTTGTGTGCGATGTAGCCGCACGTGCATCAACATAGTAGCAGCGCCAAGCATGTGCCTGTGTCATAAGTCAAGGGCTGGTTTGGACATCTGGTCCGGACTGAAGGACATGCCAACAATTTCTGACAAGTCTACTGTCACTGCATATGATACTGTCCTCAAAGCAGCAGCGACAAGCGTGCGTCTGTCTGTAAAAGGGTGGTGACACCCTCAAAGTGTGCTACACAAACAATAAAAATATTGTTCTTTTTTTTTCGGTCTTTGTGTAATGTGTGGGCTGTAGCCGCACCTGCATCCTCAAAGCAGCAGCGACAATCGTGCGTCTGTCTGTTAAAGGGTGGTGACACCCTCAAAGTGTGCTACACAAACAATAAAAATATTGTTCTTTTTTTTACTGTCTTTGTGAATTGTGTGGGCTGTAGCCGCACTTGCATCCTCAAAGCAGCAGCGACAAGCGTGCGTCTGTCTGTTAAAGGGTGGTGTAACCCTAAAAGTGCTCCAAAAAATAAAAAACTATTTTTTTTATGTGTTTGTGACTTGTGTGCGATGTAGCCGCACGTGCATCAACATAGTAGCAGCGCCAAGCGTGCGCCTGTGTCATAAGTCAAGGGCTGGTTTGGACATCTGGTCCGGACTTAAGGACGTGCCAACAATTTCTGACAAGTCTACTGTCACTGCATATGATACTGTCCTCAAAGCAGCAGCGACATGCGTGCCTCTGTCTGTTAAAGGGTGGTGACACCCTCAAAGTGTGCTACACAAACAATAAAAATATTGTTCTTTTTTTTCGGTCTTTGTGAAATGTGTGGGCTGTAGCCGCACCTGCATCCTTAAAGCAGCAGCGACAAGCGTGCGTCTGTCTGTTAAAGGGTGGTGACACCCTCAAAGTGTGCTACACAAACAATAAAAATATTGTTCTTTTTTTTCCTGTCTTTGTGAATTGTGTGGGCTGTAGCCGCATTTGCATCCTCAAAGCAGCAGCGACAAGCGTGCATCTGTCTGTTAAAGGGTGGTGACACCCTCAAAGTGTGCTACACAAACAATAAAATATTGTTCTTTTTTTTCTGTCTTTGTGAATTGTGTGGGCTGTAGCCGCACTTGCATCCTCAAAGCAGCAGCGACAAGCGTGCGTCTGTCTGATAAAGGGTGGTGTAACTCTCAAACTGCTCCAAAAAATAAAAAACTATTTTTTTTAATGTGTTTGTGACTTGTGTGCGATGTAGCCGCACTTGCATCCTCAAAGCAGCAGTGACAAGCGTGCGCCTGTCTGTTAAAGGGTGGTGACACCCTCAAAGTGTGCTACACAAACAATAAAAATATTGTTCTTTTTTTTTCTGTCTTTGTGAATTGTGTGGGCTGTAGCCGCACTTGCATCCTCAAAGCAGCAGCGACAAGCGTGCGTCTGTCTGTTAAAGGGTGGTGTAACCCTTAAAGTGCTCCAAAAAATAAAAAACTATTTCTTTTAATGTGTTTGTGATTTGTGTGCGATGTAGCCACACTTGCATCCTCAAAGCAGCAGCGACAAGCATGCGTCTGTCTGTTAAAGGGTGGTGTAACCCTCAAAGTGCGCTCCACAAACAATAAAAATATTCTTCTTTTTTTTCTGTCTTTGTAAATTGTGTGGGCTGTCGCCGCACTTGCATCCTCAAAGCAGCAGCGACAAGCGTGCATCTGTCTGTTAAAGGGTGGTGTAACCCTCAAAGTGCTCCAAAAAATAAAAAACTATTTTTTTTCTGTGTTTGTGACTTGTGTGCGATGTAGCCGCACGTGCATCAACATAGTAGCAGCGCCAAGCGTGCGCCTGTGTCATAAGTCAAGGGCTGGTTTGGACATCTGGTCCGGACTGAAGGACGTGCCAACAATTTCTGACAAGTCTACTGTCACTGCATATGATACTGTCCTCAAAGCAGCAGCGACATGCGTGCCTCTGTCTGTTAAAGGGTGGTGACACCCTCAAAGTGTGCTACACAAACAATAAAAATATTGTTCTTTTTTTTTCGGTCTTTGTGAAATGTGTGGGCTGTAGCCGCACCTGCATCCTTAAAGCAGCAGCGACAAGCGTGCGTCTGTCTGTTAAAGGGTGGTGACACCCTCAAAGTGTGCTACACAAACAATAAAAATATTGTTCTTTTTTTTCCTGTCTTTGTGAATTGTGTGGGCTGTAGCCGCATTTGCATCCTCAAAGCAGCAGCGACAAGCGTGCGTCTGTCTGTTAAAGGGTGGTGACACCCTCAAAGTGTGCTACACAAACAATAAAAATGTTGTTCTTTTTTTTTCTGTCTTTGTGAATTGTGTGGGCTGTAGCCGCACTTGCATCCTCAAAGCAGCAGCGACAAGCGTGCGTCTGTCTGTTAAAGGGTGGTGTAACTCTCAAACTGCTCCAAAAAATAAAAAACTTTTTTTTTTAATGTGTTTGTGACTTGTGTGCGATGTAGCCGCACTTGCATCCTCAAAGCAGCAGCGACAAGCGTGCGCCTGTCTGTTAAAGGGTGGTGACACCCTCAAAGTGTGCTACACAAACAATAAAAATATTGTTCTTTTTTTTTCTGTCTTTGTGAATTGTGTGGGCTGTAGCCACACTTGCATCCTCAAAGCAGCAGCGACAAGCGTGCGTCTGTCTGTTAAAGGGTGGTGTAACCCTCAAAGTGCTCCAAAAAATAAAAAACTATTTCTTTTAATGTGTTTGTGACTTGTGTGCGATGTAGCCACACTTGCATCCTCAAAGCAGCAGCGACAAGCATGCGTCTGTCTGTTAAAGGGTGGTGTAACCCTCAAAGTGCGCTCCACAAACAATAAAAATATTCTTCTTTTTTTTCTGTCTTTGTAAATTGTGTGGGCTGTAGCCGCACTTGCATCCTCAAAGCAGCAGCGACAAGTGTGCGTCTGTCTGTTAAAGGGTGGTGACACCCTCAAAGTGTGCTACACAAACAATTAAAATTTTGTTCTTTTTTTTCTCTCTTTGTGAATTGTGTGGGCTGTAGCCGCACTTGCATCCTCAAAGCAGCAGCAGCGACAAGCGTGCGTCTGTCTGTAAAAGGGTGGTGTAACCCTCAAAGTGCTCCAAAAAATAAAAAACTATTTTTTTAATGTGTTTGTGACTTGTGTGCGATGTAGCCGCACATGCACCAACATAGAAGCAGCGCCAAGCGTGCGCCTGTGTCATAAGTCAAGGGCTGGTTTGGACATCTGGTCCGGACTGAAGGACATGCCAACAATTTCTGACAAGTCTACTGTCACTGCATATGATACTGTCCTCAAAGCAGCAGCGACAAGCGTGCGTCTGTCTGTTAAAGGGTGGTGACACCCTCAAAGTGTGCTACACAAACAATAAAAATATTGTTCTTTTTTTTTCTGTCTTTGTGAATTGTGTGGGCTGTAGCTGCACTTGCATCCTCAAAGCAGCAGCGACAAGCGTGCGTCTGTCTGTTAAAGGGTGGTGACACCCTCAAAGTATGCTACACAAACAATAAAAATATTGTTCTTTTTTTTTCTGTCTTTGTGAATTGTGTGGGCTGTAGCCGCACTTGCATCCTCAAAGCAGCAGCGACAAGCGTGCGTCTGTCTGTTAAAGGGTGGTTTAACCCTCAAAGTCATCCAAAAATTAAAAAACTATTTTTTTAATGTGTTTGTGACTTGTGTGCGATGTAGCCGCACGTGCATCAACATAGTAGCAGCGCCAAGCGTGCGCCTGTGTCATAAGTCAAGGGCTGGTTTGGACATCTGGTCCAGACTGAAGGACGTGCCAACAATTTCTGACAAGTCTACTGTCACTGCATATGATACTGTCCTCAAAGCAGCAGCGACATGCGTGCCTCTGTCTGTTAAAGGGTGGTGACACCCTCAAAGTGTGCTACACAAACAATAAAAATATTGTTCTTTTTTTTCGGTCTTTGTGAAATGTGTGGGCTGTAGCCGCACCTGCATCCTTAAAGCAGCAGCGACAAGCGTGCGTCTGTCTGTTAAAGGGTGGTGACACCCTCAAAGTGTGCTACACAAACAATAAAAATATTGTTCTTTTTTTTCCTGTCTTTGTGAATTGTGTGGGCTGTAGCCGCATTTGCATCCTCAAAGCAGCAGCGACAAGCGTGCATCTGTCTGTTAAAGGGTGGTGACACCCTCAAAGTGTGCTACACAAACAATAAAAATATTGTTCTTTTTTTTCTGTCTTTGTGAATTGTGTGGGCTGTAGCCGCACTTGCATCCTCAAAGCAGCAGCGACAAGCGTGCGTCTGTCTGTTAAAGGGTGGTGTAACTCTCAAACTGCTCCAAAAAATAAAAAACTATTTTTTTTAATGTGTTTGTGACTTGTGTGCGATGTAGCCGCACTTGCATCCTCAAAGCAGCAGCGACAAGCGTGCGCCTGTCTGTTAAAGGGTGGTGACACCCTCAAAGTGTGCTACACAAACAATAAAAATATTGTTCTTTTTTTTTCTGTCTTTGTGAATTGTGTGGGCTGTAGCCGCACTTGCATCCTCAAAGCAGCAGCGACAAGCGTGCGTCTGTCTGTTAAAGGGTGGTGTAACCCTCAAAGTGCTCCAAAAAATAAAAAACTATTTCTTTTAATGTGTTTGTGATTTGTGTGCGATGTAGCCACACTTGCATCCTCAAAGCAGCAGCGACAAGCATGCGTCTGTCTGTTAAAGGGTGGTGTAACCCTAAAAGTGCGCTCCACAAACAATAAAAATATTCTTCTTTTTTTTCTGTCTTTGTAAATTGTGTGGGCTGTCGCCGCACTTGCATCCTCAAAGCAGCAGCGACAAGCGTGCGTCTGTCTGTTAAAGGGTGGTGTAACTCTCAAACTGCTCCAAAAAATAAAAAACTATTTTTTTTAATGTGTTTGTGACTTGTGTGCGATGTAGCCGCACTTGCATCCTCAAAGCAGCAGCGACAAGCGTGCGCCTGTCTGTTAAAGGGTGGTGACACCCTCAAAGTGTGCTACACAAACAATAAAAATATTGTTCTTTTTTTTTCTGTCTTTGTGAATTGTGTGGGCTGTAGCCACACTTGCATCCTCAAAGCAGCAGTGACAAGCGTGCGTCTGTCTGTTAAAGGGTGGTGTAACCCTCAAAGTGCTCCAAAAAATAAAAAACTATTTCTTTTAATGTGTTTGTGACTTGTGTGCGATGTAGACACACTTGCATCCTCAAAGCAGCAGCGACAAGCATGCGTCTGTCTGTTAAAGGGTGGTGTAACCCTCAAAGTGCGCTCCACAAACAATAAAAATATTCTTCTTTTTTTTCTGTCTTTGTAAATTGTGTGGGCTGTAGCCGCACTTGCATCCTCAAAGCAGCAGCGACAAGTGTGCGTCTGTCTGTTAAAGGGTGGTGACACCCTCAAAGTGTGCTACACAAACAATAAAAATTTTGTTCTTTTTTTTCTCTCTTTGTGAATTGTGTGGGCTGTAGCCGCACTTGCATCCTCAAAGCAGCAGCAGCGACAAGCGTGCGTCTGTCTGTAAAAGGGTGGTGTAACCCTCAAAGTGCTCCAAAAAATAGAAAACTATTTTTTTAATGTGTTTGTGACTTGTGTGCGATGTAGCCGCACATGCACCAACATAGAAGCAGCGCCAAGCGTGCGCCTGTGTCATAAGTCAAGGGCTGGTTTGGACATCTGGTCCGGACTGAAGGACGTGCCAACAATTTCTGACAAGTCTACTGTCACTGCATATGATACTGTCCTCAAAGCAGCAGCGACAAGCGTGCGTCTGTCTGTTAAAGGGTGGTGACACCCTCAAAGTGTGCTACACAAACAATAAAAATATTGTTCTTTTTTTTTCTGTCTTTGTGAATTGTGTGGGCTGTAGCTGCACTTGCATCCTCAAAGCAGCAGCGACAAGCGTGCGTCTGTCTGTTAAAGGGTGGTGACACCCTCAAAGTATGCTACACAAACAATAAAAATATTGTTCTTTTTTTTTCTGTCTTTGTGAATTGTGTGGGCTGTAGCCGCACTTGCATCCTCAAAGCAGCAGCGACAAGCGTGCGTCTGTCTGTTAAAGGGTGGTTTAACCCTCAAAGTGCTCCAAAAATTAAAAAACTATTTTTTTAATGTGTTTGTGACTTGTGTGCGATGTAGCCGCACGTGCATCAACATAGTAGCAGCGCCAAGCGTGCGCCTGTGTCATAAGTCAAGGGCTGGTTTGGACATCTGGTCCAGACTGAAGGACGTGCCAACAATTTCTGACAAGTCTACTGTCACTGCATATGATACTGTCCTCAAAGCAGCAGCGACATGCGTGCGTCTGTCTGTTAAAGGGTGGTGACACCCTCAAAGTGTGCTACACAAACAATAAAAATATTGTTCTTTTTTTTTCGGTCTTTGTGAAATGTGTGGGCTGTAGCCGCACCTGCATCCTTAAAGCAGCAGCGACAAGCGTGCATCTGTCTGTTAAAGGGTGGTGACACCCTCAAAGTGTGCTACACAAACAATAAAAATATTGTTCTTTTTTTTTCTGTCTTTGTGAATTGTGTGGGCTGTAGCCGCACTTGCATCCTCAAAGCAGCAGCGACAAGCGTGCGTCTGTCTGTTAAAGGGTGGTGACACCCTCAAAGTGTGCTACACAAACAATAAAAATATTGTTATTTTTTTTTCTGTCTTTGTGAATTGTGTGGGCTGTAGCCGCACTTGCATCCTCAAAGCAGCAGCGACAAGCGTGCGTCTGTCTGTTAAAGGGTGGTGTAACTCTCAAAGTGCTCCAAAAAATAAAAAACAATTTTTTTTAATGTGTTTGTGACTTGTGTGCGATGTAGCCGCACTTGCATCCTCAAAGCAGCAGCGACAAGCGTGCGTCTGTCTGTTAAAGGGTGGTGACACCCTCAAAGTGTGCTACACAAACAATAAAAGTATTGTTCTTTTTTTTTCTGTCTTTGTGAATTGTGTGGGCTGTAGCCGCACTTGCATCCTCAAAGCAGCAGCGACAAGCGTGCATCTGTCTGTTAAAGGGTGGTGTAACCCTCAAAGTGCACTCCACAAACAATAAAAATATTCTTCTTTTTTTTCTGTCTTTGTGAATTGTGTGGGCGGAAGCCGCACTTGCATCCTCAAAGCAGCAGCGACAAGCGTGCGTCTGTCTGTTAAAGGGTGGTGACACCCTCAAAGTGTGCTACACAAACAATAAAAATATTGTTCTTTTTTTTTCTCTCTTTGTGAATTGTGTGGGCTGTAGCCGCACTTGCATCCTCAAAGCAGCAGCAGCGACAAGCATGCGTCTGTCTGTAAAAGGGTGGTGTAACCCTCAAAGCGCTCCAAAAAATAAAAAACTATGTTTTTAATGTGTTTGTGACTTGTGTGCGATGTAGCCGCACGTGCATCAACATAGTAGCAGCGCCAAGCGTGCGCCTGTGTCATAAGTCAAGGGCTGGTTTGGACTTCTGGTCCGGACTGAAGGACGTGCCAACAATTTCTGACAAGTCTACTGTCACTGCATATGATACTGTCCTCAAAGCAGCAGCGACAAGCGTGCGTCTGTCTGTTAAAGGGTGGTGACACCCTCAAAGTGTGCTACACAAACAATAAAAATATTGTTCTTTTTTTTTTGGTCTTTGTGAAATGTGTGGGCTGTAGCCGCACCTGCATCCTTAAAGCAGCAGCGACAAGCGTGCGTCTGTCTGTTAAAGGGTGGTGACACCCTCAAAGTGTGCTACACAAACAATAAAAATATTGTTCTTTTTTTTTCTGTCTTTGTGAATTGTGTGGGCTGTAGCCGCACTTGCATCCTCAAAGCAGCAGCGACAAGCGTGCGTCTGTCTGTTAAAGGGTGGTTTAACCCTCAAAGTGCTCCAAAAATTAAAAAACTATTTTTTTAATGTGTTTGTGACTTGTGTGCGATGTAGCCGCACGTGCATCAACATAGTAGCAGCGCCAAGCGTGCGCCTGTGTCATAAGTCAAGGGCTGGTTTGGACATCTGGTCCAGACTGAAGGACGTGCCAACAATTTCTGACAAGTCTACTGTCACTGCATATGATACTGTCCTCAAAGCAGCAGCGACATGCGTGCGTCTGTCTGTTAAAGGGTGGTGACACCCTCAAAGTGTGCTACACAAACAATAAAAATATTGTTCTTTTTTTTTCGGTCTTTGTGAAATGTGTGGGCTGTAGCCGCACCTGCATCCTTAAAGCAGCAGCGACAAGCGTGCATCTGTCTGTTAAAGGGTGGTGACACCCTCAAAGTGTGCTACACAAACAATAAAAATATTGTTCTTTTTTTTTCTGTCTTTGTGAATTGTGTGGGCTGTAGCCGCACTTGCATCCTCAAAGCAGCAGCGACAAGCGTGCGTCTGTCTGTTAAAGGGTGGTGACACCCTCAAAGTGTGCTACACAAACAATAAAAATATTGTTATTTTTTTTTCTGTCTTTGTGAATTGTGTGGGCTGTAGCCGCACTTGCATCCTCAAAGCAGCAGCGACAAGCGTGCGTCTGTCTGTTAAAGGGTGGTGTAACTCTCAAAGTGCTCCAAAAAATAAAAAACTATTTTTTTTAATGTGTTTGTGACTTGTGTGCGATGTAGCCGCACTTGCATCCTCAAAGCAGCAGCGACAAGCGTGCGTCTGTCTGTTAAAGGGTGGTGACACCCTCAAAGTGTGCTACACAAACAATAAAAATATTGTTCTTTTTTTTTCTGTCTTTGTGAATTGTGTGGGCTGTAGCCGCACTTGCATCCTCAAAGCAGCAGCGACAAGCGTGCATCTGTCTGTTAAAGGGTGGTGTAACCCTCAAAGTGCACTCCACAAACAATAAAAATATTCTTCTTTTTTTTCTGTCTTTGTGAATTGTGTGGGCGGAAGCCGCACTTGCATCCTCAAAGCAGCAGCGACAAGCGTGCGTCTGTCTGTTAAAGGGTGGTGACACCCTCAAAGTGTGCTACACAAACAATAAAAATATTGTTCTTTTTTTTTCTCTCTTTGTGAATTGTGTGGGCTGTAGCCGCACTTGCATCCTCAAAGCAGCAGCAGCGACAAGCATGCGTCTGTCTGTAAAAGGGTGGTGTAACCCTCAAAGCGCTCCAAAAAATAAAAAACTATGTTTTTAATGTGTTTGTGACTTGTGTGCGATGTAGCCGCACGTGCATCAACATAGTAGCAGCGCCAAGCGTGCGCCTGTGTCATAAGTCAAGGGCTGGTTTGGACTTCTGGTCCGGACTGAAGGACGTGCCAACAATTTCTGACAAGTCTACTGTCACTGCATATGATACTGTCCTCAAAGCAGCAGCGACAAGCGTGCGTCTGTCTGTTAAAGGGTGGTGACACCCTCAAAGTGTGCTACACAAACAATAAAAATATTGTTCTTTTTTTTTTGGTCTTTGTGAAATGTGTGGGCTGTAGCCGCACCTGCATCCTTAAAGCAGCAGCGACAAGCGTGCGTCTGTCTGTTAAAGGGTGGTGACACCCTCAAAGTGTGCTACACAAACAATAAAAATATTGTTCTTTTTTTTTCTGTCTTTGTGAATTGTGTGGGCTGTAGCCGCACTTGCATCCTCAAAGCAGCAGCAACAAGCGTGCGTCTGACTGTTAAAGGGTGGTGTAACTCTCAAAGTGCTCCAAAAAATAAAAAACTATTTTTTTAATGTGTTTGTGACTTGTGTACGATGTAGCCACACTTGCATCCTCAAAGCAGCAGCGACAAGCGTGCGTCTGTCTGTTAAAGGGTGGTGACACCCTCAAAGTGTGCTACACAAACAATAAAAATATTGTTCTTTTTTTTTCAGTCTTTGTGAAATGTGTGGGCTGTAGCCGCACCTGCATCCTCAAAGCAGCAGCGACAAGCGTGCATCTGTCTGTTAAAGGGTGGTGACACCCTAAAAGTGTGCTACACAAACAATAAAAATATTGTTATTTTTTTTCTGTCTTTGTGTATTGTGTGGGCTGTAGCCGCACTTGCATCCTCAAAGCAGCAGCGACAAGCGTGCGTCTGTCTGTTAAAGGGTGGTGACACCCTCAAAGTGTGCTACACAAACAATAAAAATATTGTTCTTTTTTTTCTGTCTTTGTGAATTGTGTGGGCTGTAGCCGCACTTGCATCCTCAAAGCAGCAGCGACAAGCGTGCGTCTGTCTGTTAAAGGGTGGTGTAACTCTCAAAGTGCTCCAAAAAATAAAAAACTATTTTTTTTAATGTGTTTGTGACTTGTATGCGATGTAGCCGCACTTGCATCCTCAAAGCAGCAGCGACAAGCGTGCGTCTGTCTGTTAAAGGGTGGTGACACCCTCAAAGTGTGCTACACAAACATAAAAATATTGTTCTTTTTTTTTCAGTCTTTGTGAATTGTGTGGGCTGTAGCCGCACTTGCATCCTCAAAGCAGCAGCAACAAACGCGCGTCTGTCTGTTAAAGGGTGGTGTAACTCTCAAAGTGCTCCAAAAAATAAAAAACTATTTTTTTAATGTGTTTGTGACTTGTGTGCGATGTAGCCACACTTGCATCCTCAAAGCAGCAGCGACAAGCGTGCGTCTGTCTGTTAAAGGGTGGTGACACCCTCAAAGTGTGCTACACAAACAATAAAAATATTGTTCTTTTTTTTCGGTCTTTGTGAAATGTGTGGGCTGTAGCCGCACCTGCATCCTCAAAGCAGCAGCGACAACCGTGCATCTGTCTGTTAAAGGGTGGTGATACCCTAAAAGTGTGCTACACAAACAATAAAAATATTGTGATTTTTTTTTCTGTCTTTGTGAATTGTGTGGGCTGTAGCCGCACTTGCATCCTCAAAGCAGCAGCGACAAGCGTGCGTCTGTCTGTTAAAGGGTGGTGACACCCTCAAAGTGTGCTACACAAACAATAAAAATATTGTTCTTTTTTTTTCTGTCTTTGTGAATTGTGTGGGCTGTAGCCGCACTTGCATCCTCAAAGCAGCAGCGACAAGCGTGCGTCTGTCTGTTAAAGGGTGGTGACACCCTCAAAGTGTGCTACACAAACAATAAAAATATTGTTCTTTTTTTTCTGTCTTTGTGAATTGTGTGGGCTGTAGCCGCACTTGCATCCTCAAAGAAGCAGCGACAAGCGTGCGTCTGTCTGTTAAAGGGTGGTGTAACCCTCAAAGTATGCTACACAAACAATAAAAATATTGTTCTTTTTTTTTCTGTCTTTGTGAATTGTGTGGGCTGTAGCCGCACTTGCATCCTCAAAGCAGCAGCGACAAGCGTGCGTCTGTCTGTTAAAGGGTGGTGTAACCCTCAAAGTGCTCCAAAAAATAAAAAACTATTTTTTTAATGTGTTTGTGACTTGTGTGCGATGTAGCCGCACGTGCATCAACATAGTAGCAACGCCAAGCGTGCGCCTGTGTCATAAGTCAAGGGCTGGTTTGGACATCTGGTCCGGACTGAAGGACATGCCAACAATTTCTGACAAGTCTACTGTCACTGCATATGATACTGTCCTCAAAGCAGCAGCGACATGCGTGCGTCTGTCTGTTAAAGGGTGGTGACACCCTCAAAGTGTGCTACACAAACAATAAAAATATTGTTCTTTTTTTTTCGGTCTTTGTGAAATGTGTGGGCTGTAGCCGCACCTGCATCCTTAAAGCAGCAGCGACAAGCGTGCGTCTGTCTGTTAAAGGGTGGTGACACCCTCAAAGTGTGCTACACAAACAATAAAAATATTGTTCTTTTTTTTTCTGTCTTTGTGAATTGTGTGGGCTGTAGCCGCACTTGCATCCTCAAAGCAGCAGCGACAAGCATGCGTCTGTCTGTTAAAGGGTGGTGACACCCTCAAAGTGTGCTACACAAACAATAAAAATATTGTTCTTTTTTTTCTGTCTTTGTGAATTGTGTGGGCTGTAGCCGCACTTGCATCCTCAAAGCAGCAGCGACAAGCGTGCGTCTGTCTGTTAAAGGGTGGTGTAACTCTCAAAGTGCTCCAAAAAATAAAAAACTATTTTTTTTAATGTGTTTGTGACTTGTGTGCGATGTAGCCGCACTTGCATCCTCAAAGCAGCAGCGACAAGCGTGCGTCTGTCTGTTAAAGGGTGGTGACACCCTCAAAGTGTGCTACACAAACAATAAAAATATTGTTCTTTTTTTTTCTGTCTTTGTGAATTGTGTGGGCTGTAGCCGCACTTTCATCCTCAAAGCAGCAGCGACAAGCGTGCGTCTGTCTGTTAAAGGGTGGTGACACCCTCAAAGTGTGCTACACAAACAATAAAAATATTGTTCTTTTTTTTTCTCTCTTTGTGAATTGTATGGGCTGTAGCCGCACTTGCATCCTCAAAGCAGCAGCAGCGACAAGCGTGCGTCTGTCTGTAAAAGGGTGGTGTAACCCTCAAAGTGCTCCAAAAAATAAAAAACTATTTTTTTAATATGTTTGTGACTTGTGTGCAATGTAGCCGCACGTGCATCAACATAGTAGCAGCGCCAAGCGTGCGCCTGTGTCATAAGTCAAGGGCTGGTTTGGACATCTGGTCCGGACTGAAGGACGTGCCAACAATTTCTGACAAGTCTACTGTCACTGCATATGATACTGTCCTCAAAGCAGCAGCGACAAGCGTGCGTCTGTCTGTTAAAGGGTGGTGACACCCTCAAAGTGTGCTACACAAACAATAAAAATATTGTTCTTTTTTTTTCGGTCTTTGTGAAATGTGTGGGCTGTAGCCGCACCTGCATCCTTAAAGCAGCAGCGACAAGCATGCGTCTGTCTGTTAAAGGGTGGTGACACCCTCAAAGTGTGCTACACAAACAATAAAAATATTGTTCTTTTTTTTTCTGTCTTTGTGAATTGTGTGGGCTGTAGCCGCACTTGCATCCTCAAAGCAGCAGCAACAAGCGTGCGTCTGTCTGTTAAAGGGTGGTGTAACTCTCAAAGTGCTCCAAAAAATAAAAAACTATTTTTTTAATGTGTTTGTGACTTGTGTGCGATGTAGCCACACTTGCATCCTCAAAGCAGCAGCGACAAGCGTGCGTCTGTCTGTTAAAGGGTGGTGACACCCTCAAAGTGTGCTACACAAACAATAAAAATATTGTTCTTTTTTTTTCGGTCTTTGTGAAATGTGTGGGCTGTAGCCGCACCTGCATCCTCAAAGCAGCAGCGACAAGCGTGCATCTGTCTGTTAAAGGGTGGTGACACCCTAAAAGTGTGCTACACAAACAATAAAAATATTGTTCTTTTTTTTCTGTCTTTGTGAATTGTGTGGGCTGTAGCCGCACTTGCATCCTCAAAGCAGCAGCGACAAGCATGCATCTGTCTGTTAAAGGGTGGTGACACCCTCAAAGTGTGCTACACAAACAATAAAAATATTTTTCTATTTTTTCTGTCTTTGTGAATTGTGTGGGCTGTAGCTGCACTTGCATCCTCAAAGCAGCAGCGACAAGCGTGCGTCTGTCTGTTAAAGGGTGGTGACACCCTCAAAGTATGCTACACAAACAATAAAAATATTGTTCTTTTTTTTTCTGTCTTTGTGAATTGTGTGGGCTGTAGCCGCACTTGCATCCTCAAAGCAGCAGCGACAAGCGTGCGTCTGTCTGTTAAAGGGTGGTTTAACCCTCAAAGTGCTCCAAAAATTAAAAAACTATTTTTTTAATGTGTTTGTGACTTGTGTGCGATGTAGCCGCACGTGCATCAACATAGTAGCAGCGCCAAGCGTGCGCCTGTGTCATAAGTCAAGGGCTGGTTTGGACATCTGGTCCAGACTGAAGGACGTGCCAACAATTTCTGACAAGTTTACTGTCACTGCATATGATACTGTCCTCAAAGCAGCAGCGACATGCGTGTGTCTGTCTGTTAAAGGGTGGTGACACCCTCAAAGTGTGCTACACAAACAATAAAAATATTGTTCTTTTTTTTTCTGTCTTTGTGAATTGTGTGGGCTGTAGCCGCACTTGCATCCTCAAAGCAGCAGCGACAAGCGTGCGTCTGTCTGTTAAAGGGTGGTGACACCCTCAAAGTGTGCTACACAAACAATAAAAATATTGTTATTTTTTTTCTGTCTTTGTGAATTGTGTGGGCTGTAGCCGCACTTGCATCCTCAAAGCAGCAACGACAAGCGTGCGTCTGTCTGTTAAAGGGTGGTGTAACTCTCAAAGTGCTCCAAAAAATAAAAAACTATTTTTTTTAATGTGTTTGTGACTTGTGTGCGATGTAGCCGCACTTGCATCCTCAAAGCAGCAGCGACAAGCGTGCGTCTGTCTGTTAAAGGGTGGTGACACCCTCAAAGTGTGCTACACAAACAATAAAAATATTGTTCTTTTTTTTTCTATCTTTGTGAATTGTGTGGGCTGTAGCCGCACTTGCATCCTCAAAGCAGCAGCGACAAGCGTGCATCTGTCTGTTAAAGGGTGGTGTAACCCTCAAAGTGCACTCCACAAACAATAAAAATATTCTTCTTTTTTTTCTGTCTTTGTGAATTGTGTGGGCGGAAGCCACACTTGCATCCTCAAAGCAGCAGCGACAAGCGTGCGTCTGTCTGTTAAAGGGTGGTGACACCCTCAAAGTGTGCTACACAAACAATAAAAATATTGTTCTTTTTTTTTCTCTCTTTGTGAATTGTGTGGGCTGTAGCCGCACTTGCATCCTCAAAGCAGCAGCAGCGACAAGCATGCGTCTGTCTGTAAAAGGGTGGTGTAACCCTCAAAGTGCTCCAAAAAATAAAAAACGATTTTTTTAATGTGTTTGTGACTTGTGTGCGATGTAGCCGCACGTGCATCAACATAGTAGCAGCGCCAAGCGTGCGCCTGTGTCATAAGTCAAGGGCTGGTTTGGACTTCTGGTCCAGACTGAAGAACGTGCCAACAATTTCTGACAAGTCTACTGTCACTGCATATGATACTGTCCTCAAAGCAGCAGCGACAAGCGTGCGTCTGTCTGTTAAAGGGTGGTGACACCCTCAAAGTGTGCTACACAAACAATAAAAATATTGTTCTTTTTTTTTTGGTCTTTGTGAAATGTGTGGGCTGTAGCCGCACCTGCATCCTTAAAGCAGCAGCGACAAGCGTGCGTCTGTCTGTTAAAGGGTGGTGACACCCTCAAAGTGTGCTACACAAACAATAAAAATATTGTTCTTTTTTTTTCTGTCTTTGTGAATTGTGTGGGCTGTAGCCGCACTTGCATCCTCAAAGCAGCAGCAACAAGCGTGCGTCTGACTGTTAAAGGGTGGTGTAACTCTCAAAGTGCTCCAAAAAATAAAAAACTATTTTTTTAATGTGTTTGTGACTTGTGTACGATGTAGCCACACTTGCATCCTCAAAGCAGCAGCGACAAGCGTGCGTCTGTCTGTTAAAGGGTGGTGACACCCTCAAAGTGTGCTACACAAACAATAAAAATATTGTTCTTTTTTTTTCAGTCTTTGTGAAATGTGTGGGCTGTAGCCGCACCTGCATCCTCAAAGCAGCAGCGACAAGCGTGCATCTGTCTGTTAAAGGGTGGTGACACCCTAAAAGTGTGCTACACAAACAATAAAAATATTGTTCTTTTTTTTTCTGTCTTTGTGTATTGTGTGGGCTGTAGCCGCACTTGCATCCTCAAAGCAGCAGCGACAAGCGTGCGTCTGTCTGTTAAAGGGTGGTGACACCCTCAAAGTGTGCTACACAAACAATAAAAATATTGTTCTTTTTTATTCTGTCTTTGTGAATTGTGTGGGCTGTAGCCGCACTTGCATCCTCAAAGCAGCAGCGACAAGCGTGCGTCTGTCTGTTAAAGGGTGGTGTAACTCTCAAAGTGCTCCAAAAAATAAAAAACTATTTTTTTTAATGTGTTTGTGACTTGTGTGCGATGTAGCCGCACTTGCATCCTCAAAGCAGCAGCGACAAGCGTGCGTCTGTCTGTTAAAGGGTGGTGACACCCTCAAAGTGTGCTACACAAACAATAAAAATATTGTTCTTTTTTTTTCTATCTTTGTGAATTGTGTGGGCTGTAGCCGCACTTGCATCCTCAAAGCAGCAGCGACAAGCGTGCATCTGTCTGTTAAAGGGTGGTGTAACCCTCAAAGTGCACTCCACAAACAATAAAAATATTCTTCTTTTTTTTCTGTCTTTGTGAATTGTGTGGGCGGAAGCCACACTTGCATCCTCAAAGCAGCAGCGACAAGCGTGCGTCTGTCTGTTAAAGGGTGGTGACACCCTCAAAGTGTGCTACACAAACAATAAAAATATTGTTCTTTTTTTTTCTCTCTTTGTGAATTGTGTGGGCTGTAGCCGCACTTGCATCCTCAAAGCAGCAGCAGCGACAAGCATGCGTCTGTCTGTAAAAGGGTGGTGTAACCCTCAAAGTGCTCCAAAAAATAAAAAACTATTTTTTTAATGTGTTTGTGACTTGTGTGCGATGTAGCCGCACGTGCATCAACATAGTAGCTACGCCAAGCGTGCGCCTGTGTCATAAGTCAAGGGCTGGTTTGGACTTCTGGTCCAGACTGAAGAACGTGCCAACAATTTCTGACAAGTCTACTGTCACTGCATATGATACTGTCCTCAAAGCAGCAGCGACAAGCGTGCGTCTGTCTGTTAAAGGGTGGTGACACCCTCAAAGTGTGCTACACAAACAATAAAAATATTGTTCTTTTTTTTTTGGTCTTTGTGAAATGTGTGGGCTGTAGCCGCACCTGCTTCCTTAAAGCAGCAGCGACAAGCGTGCGTCTGTCTGTTAAAGGGTGGTGACACCCTCAAAGTGTGCTACACAAACAATAAAAATATTGTTCTTTTTTTTTCTGTCTTTGTGAATTGTGTGGGCTGTAGCCGCACTTGCATCCTCAAAGCAGCAGCAACAAGCGTGCGTCTGACTGTTAAAGGGTGGTGTAACTCTCAAAGTGCTCCAAAAAATAAAAAACTATTTTTTTAATGTGTTTGTGACTTGTGTACGATGTAGCCACACTTGCATCCTCAAAGCAGCAGCGACAAGCGTGCGTCTGTCTGTTAAAGGGTGGTGACACCCTCAAAGTGTGCTACACAAACAATAAAAATATTGTTCTTTTTTTTTCAGTCTTTGTGAAATGTGTGGGCTGTAGCCGCACTTGCATCCTCAAAGCAGCAGCGACAAGCGTGCGTCTGTCTGTTAAAGGGTGGTGACACCCTCAAAGTGTGCTACACAAACAATAAAAATATTGTTCTTTTTTATTCTGTCTTTGTGAATTGTGTGGGCTGTAGCCGCACTTGCATCCTCAAAGCAGCAGCGACAAGCGTGCGTCTGTCTGTTAAAGGGTGGTGTAACTCTCAAAGTGCTCCAAAAAATAAAAAACTATTTTTTTAATGTGTTTGTGACTTGTGTGCGATGTAGCCGCACTTGCATCCTCAAAGCAGCAGCGACAAGCGTGCGTCTGTCTGTTAAAGGGTGGTGACACCCTCAAAGTGTGCTACACAAACATAAAAATATTGTTCTTTTTTTTTCTGTCTTTGTGAATTGTGTGGGCTGTAGCCGCACTTGCATCCTCAAAGCAGCAGCAACAAACGCGTGTCTGTCTGTTAAAGGGTGGTGTAACTCTCAAAGTGCTCCAAAAAATAAAAAACTATTTTTTTAATGTGTTTGTGACTTGTGTGCGATGTAGCCACACTTGCATCCTCAAAGCAGCAGCGACAAGCGTGCGTCTGTCTGTTAAAGGGTGGTGACACCCTCAAAGTGTGCTACACAAACAATAAAAATATTGTTCTTTTTTTTCGGTCTTTGTGAAATGTGTGGGCTGTAGCCG
The DNA here is from genome assembly GCA_031769625.1 of Taudactylus pleione. Taxonomy (NCBI): domain Eukaryota; kingdom Metazoa; phylum Chordata; class Amphibia; order Anura; family Myobatrachidae; genus Taudactylus; species Taudactylus pleione. The sequence continues at coordinate 9,370,473 of JAUIMM010000081.1, read as the reverse complement.
CACCTGCATCCTCAAAGCAGCAGTGACAACCGTGCATCTGTCTGTTAAAGGGTGGTGATACCCTAAAAGTGTGCTACACAAACAATAAAAATATTGTGATTTTTTTTTCTGTCTTTGTGAATTGTGTGGGCTGTAGCCGCACTTGCATCCTCAAAGCAGCAGCGACAAGCGTGCGTCTGTCTGTTAAAGGGTGGTGACACCCTCAAAGTGTGCTACACAAACAATAAAAATATTGTTCTTTTTTTTTCTGTCTTTGTGAATTGTGTGGGCTGTAGCCGCACTTGCATCCTCAAAGCAGCAGCGACAAGCGTGCATCTGTCTGTTAAAGGGTGGTGACACCCTCAAAGTGTGCTACACAAACAATAAAAATATTGTTCTTTTTTTTCTGTCTTTGTGAATTGTGTGGGCTGTAGCCGCACTTGCATCCTCAAAGAAGCAGCGACAAGCGTGCGTCTGTCTGTTAAAGGGTGGTGTAACCCTCAAAGTATGCTACACAAACAATAAAAATATTGTTCTTTTTTTTTCTGTCTTTGTGAATTGTGTGGGCTGTAGCCGCACTTGCATCCTCAAAGCAGCAGCGACAAGCGTGCGTCTGTCTGTTAAAGGGTGGTGTAACCCTCAAAGTGCTCCAAAAAATAAAAAACTATTTTTTTAATGTGTTTGTGACTTGTGTGCGATGTAGCCGCACGTGCATCAACATAGTAGCAACGCCAAGCGTGCGCCTGTGTCATAAGTCAAGGGCTGGTTTGGACATCTGGTCCGGACTGAAGGACATGCCAACAATTTCTGACAAGTCTACTGTCACTGCATATGATACTGTCCTCAAAGCAGCAGCGACATGCGTGCGTCTGTCTGTTAAAGGGTGGTGACACCCTCAAAGTGTGCTACACAAACAATAAAAATATTGTTCTTTTTTTTTCGGTCTTTGTGAAATGTGTGGGCTGTAGCCGCACCTGCATCCTTAAAGCAGCAGCGACAAGCGTGCGTCTGTCTGTTAAAGGGTGGTGACACCCTCAAAGTGTGCTACACAAACAATAAAAATATTGTTCTTTTTTTTTCTGTCTTTGTGAATTGTGTGGGCTGTAGCCGCACTTGCATCCTCAAAGCAGCAGCGACAAGCATGCGTCTGTCTGTTAAAGGGTGGTGACACCCTCAAAGTGTGCTACACAAACAATAAAAATATTGTTATTTTTTTTTCTGTCTTTGTGAATTGTGTGGGCTGTAGCCGCACTTGCATCCTCAAAGCAGCAGCGACAAGCGTGCGTCTGTCTGTTAAAGGGTGGTGTAACTCTCAAAGTGCTCCAAAAAATAAAAAACTATTTTTTTTAATGTGTTTGTGACTTGTGTGCGATGTAGCCGCACTTGCATCCTCAAAGCAGCAGCGACAAGCGTGCGTCTGTCTGTTAAAGGGTGGTGACACCCTCAAAGTGTGCTACACAAACAATAAAAATATTGTTCTTTTTTTTCTGTCTTTGTGAATTGTGTGGGCTGTAGCCGCACTTTCATCCTCAAAGCAGCAGCGACAAGCGTGCGTCTGTCTGTTAAAGGGTGGTGACACCCTCAAAGTGTGCTACACAAACAATAAAAATATTGTTCTTTTTTTTTCTCTCTTTGTGAATTGTGTGGGCTGTAGCCGCACTTGCATCCTCAAAGCAGCAGCAGCGACAAGCGTGCGTCTGTCTGTAAAAGGGTGGTGTAACCCTCAAAGTGCTCCAAAAAATAAAAAACTATTTTTTTAATATGTTTGTGACTTGTGTGCAATGTAGCCGCACGTGCATCAACATAGTAGCAGCGCCAAGCGTGCGCCTGTGTCATAAGTCAAGGGCTGGTTTGGACATCTGGTCCGGACTGAAGGACGTGCCAACAATTTCTGACAAGTCTACTGTCACTGCATATGATACTGTCCTCAAAGCAGCAGCGACAAGCGTGCGTCTGTCTGTTAAAGGGTGGTGACACCCTCAAAGTGTGCTACACAAACAATAAAAATATTGTTCTTTTTTTTTTGGTCTTTGTGAAATGTGTGGGCTGTAGCCGCACCTGCATCCTTAAAGCAGCAGCGACAAGCATGCGTCTGTCTGTTAAAGGGTGGTGACACCCTCAAAGTGTGCTACACAAACAATAAAAATATTGTTCTTTTTTTTTCTGTCTTTGTGAATTGTGTGGGCTGTAGCCGCACTTGCATCCTCAAAGCAGCAGCAACAAGCGTGCGTCTGTCTGTTAAAGGGTGGTGTAACTCTCAAAGTGCTCCAAAAAATAAAAAACTATTTTTTTAATGTGTTTGTGACTTGTGTGCGATGTAGCCACACTTGCATCCTCAAAGCAGCAGCGACAAGCGTGCGTCTGTCTGTTAAAGGGTGGTGACACCCTCAAAGTGTGCTACACAAACAATAAAAATATTGTTCTTTTTTTTTCGGTCTTTGTGAAATGTGTGGGCTGTAGCCGCACCTGCATCCTCAAAGCAGCAGCGACAAGCGTGCATCTGTCTGTTAAAGGGTGGTGACACCCTAAAAGTGTGCTACACAAACAATAAAAATATTGTTCTTTTTTTTTCTGTCTTTGTGAATTGTGTGGGCTGTAGCCGCACTTGCATCCTCAAAGCAGCAGCGACAAGCGTGCATCTGTCTGTTAAAGGGTGGTGACACCCTCAAAGTGTGCTACACAAACAATAAAAATATTTTTCTATTTTTTCTGTCTTTGTGAATTGTGTGGGCTGTAGCCGCACTTGCATCCTCAAAGCAGCAGCAACAAACGTGTGTCTGTCTGTTAAAGGGTCGTGTAACTCTCAAAGTGCTCCAAAAAATAAAAAACTATTTTTTTAATGTGTTTGTGACTTGTGTGCGATGTAGCCACACTTGCATCCTCAAAGCAGCAGCGACAAGCGTGCGTCTGTCTGTTAAAGGGTGGTGACACCCTCAAAGTGTGCTACACAAACAATAAAAATATTGTTCTTTTTTTTCGGTCTTTGTGAAATGTGTGGGCTGTAGCCACACCTGCATCCTCAAAGCAGCAGCGACAAGCGTGCATCTGTCTGTTAAAGGGTGGTGACACCCTAAAAGTGTGCTACACAAACAATAAAAATATTTTTCTATTTTTTCTGTCTTTGTGAATTGTGTGGGCTGTAGCCGCACTTGCATCCTCAAAGCAGCAGCGACAAGCGTGCGTCTGTCTGTTAAAGTGTGGTGTAACCCTCAAAGTGCTCCAAAAAATAAAAAACTATTTTTTTAATGTGTTTGTGACTTGTGTGCGATGTAGCCGCACGTGCATCAACATAGTAGCAGCGCCAAGCGTGCGCCTGTGTCATAAGTCAAGGGCTGGTTTGGACATCTGGTCCGGACTGAAGGACGTGCCAACAATTTCTGACAAGTCTACTGTCACTGCATATGATACTGTCCTCAAAGCAGCAGCGACAAGCGTGCGTCTGTCTGTTAAAGGGTGGTGACACCCTCAAAGTGTGCTACACAATCATTTAAAATTTTGTTCCTTTTTTTTCGGTCTTTGTGAAATGTGTGGGCTGTAGCCGCACCTGCATCCTTAAAGCAGCAGCGACAAGCGTGCGTCTGTCTGTTAAAGGGTGGTGACACCCTCAAAGTGTGCTACACAAACAATAAAAATATTGTTCTTTTTTTTTCTGTCTTTGTGAATTGTGTGGGCTGTAGCTGCACTTGCATCCTCAAAGCAGAAGCGACAAGCGTGCGTCTTTCTGTTAAAGGGTGGTGTAACTCTCAAAGTGCTCCAAAAAATAAAAAACTATATTTTTAATGTGTTTGTGACTTGTGTGCGATGTAGCCGCACTTGCATACTCAAAGAAGCAGCAACAAGCAGGCGTCTGTCTGTTAAAGGGTGTTGACACCCTCAAAGTGTGCTACACAAACAATAAAAATATTGTTCTTTTTTTTTCTTTCTTTGTGAATTGTGTGGGCTGTAGACGCACTTGCATCCTCAAAGCAGCAGCGACAAGTGTGCATCTGTCTGTTAAAGGGTGGTGTAACCCTCAAAGTGCTCCAAAAAATAAAAAACTATTTTTTTAATGTGTTTGTGACTTGTGTGCGATGTAGCCGCACGTGCATCAACATAGAAGCAGCGCCAAGCATGCGCCTGTGTCATAAGTCAAGGGCTGGTTTGGACATCTGGTCCGGACTGAAGGACGTGATAACAATTTCTGACAAGTCTACTGTCACTGCATATGATACTATCCTCAAAGGAGCAGCGACAAGCGTGCGTCTGTCTGTTAAAGGGTGGTGACACCCTCAAAGTGTGCTACACAAACAATAAAAATATTGTTCTTTTTTTTTCTGTCTTTGTGAATTGTGTGGGCTGTAGCCGCACTTGCATCCTCAAAGCAGCAGCAACAAGCGTGCGTCTGTCTGTTAAAGGGTGGTGTAACTCTCAAAGTGCTCCTAAAAATTAAAAACTATTTTTTTAATGTGTTTGTGACTTGTGTGCGATGTAGCCATACTTGCAGCCTCAAAGCAGCAGCGACAAGCGTGCGTCTGTCTGTTAAAGGGTGGTGACACCCTCAAAGTGTGCTACACAAACAATAAAAATATTCTCCTTCTTTTCTCGGTCTTTGTGAATTGTGTGGGCTGTAGCTGCACCTGCATCCTTAAAGCAGCAGCGACAAGCGTGCATCTGTCTGTTAAAGGGTGGTGACACCCTCAAAGTGTGCTACACAAACAATAAAAATATTGTTCTTTTTTTTTCTGTCTTTGTGAATTGTGTGGGCTGTAGTCGCACTTGCATCCTCAAAGCAGCAGCGACAAGCGTGCGTCTGTCTGTTAAAGGGTGGTGACACCCTCAAAGTATGCTACACAAACAATAAAAATATTGTTATTTTTTTTTCTGTCTTTGTGAATTGTGTGGGCTGTAGCCGCACTTGCATCCTCAAAGCAGCAGCAACAAGCGTGCGTCTGTCTGTTAAAGGGTGGTGAATCCCTCAAAGTGCTCCAAAAAATAAAAAACTATTTTTTTAATGTGTTTGTGACTTGTGTGCGATGTAGCCGCACGTGCATCAACATATTAGCAGCGCCAAGCGTGCGCCTGTGTCATAAGTCAAGGGCTGGTTTGGACATCTGGTCCGGACTGAAGGACGTGCCAACAATTTCTGACAAGTCTACTGTCACTGCATATGATACTGTCCTCAAAGCAGCAGCGACATTCGTGCGTCTGTCTGTTAAAGGGTGGTGACACCCTCAAAGTGTGCTACACAAACAATAAAAATATTGTTCTTTTTTTTTCAGTCTTTGTGAAATGTGTGGGCTGTAGCCGCACCTGCATCCTTAAAGCAGCAGCGACAAGCGTGCGTCTGTCTGTTAAAGGGTGGTGACACCCTCAAAGTGTGCTACACAAACAATAAAAATATTGTTCTTTTTTTTTCTGTCTTTGTGAATTGTGTGGGCTGTAGCCGCACTTGCATCCTCAAAGCAGCAGCAACAAGCGTGCATCTGTCTGTTAAAGGGTGGTGTAACTCTCAAAGTGCTCCAAAAAATAAAAAACTATTTTTTTAATGTGTTTGTGACTTGTGTGCGATGTAGCCACACTTGCATCCTCAAAGCAGCAGCGACAAGCGTGCGTCTGTCTGTTAAAGGGTGGTGACACCCTCAAAGTGTGCTACACAAACAATAAAAATATTGTTCTTTTTTTTTCTGTCTTTGTGAATTGTGTGGGCTGTAGCCGCACTTGCATCCTCAAAGCAGCAGCGACAAGCGTGCGTCTGTCTGTTAAAGGGTGGTGACACCCTCAAAGTGTGCTACACAAACAATAAAAATATTGTTCTTTTTTTTCTCTCTTTGTGAATTGTGTGGGCTGTAGCCGCACTTGCATCCTCAAAACAGCAACAACAAGCGTGCGTCTGTCTGTTAAAGGGTGGTGTAACTCTCAAAGTGCTCCAAAAAATAAAAAACTATTTTTTTAATGTGTTTGTGACTTGTGTGCGATGTAGCCACACTTGCATCCTCAAAGCAGCAGCGACAAGCGTGCGTCTGTCTGTTAAAGGGTGGTGACACCCTCAAAGTGTGCTACACAAACAATAAAAATATTGTTCTTTTTTTTTCTGTCTTTGTGAATTGTGTGGGCTGTAGCCGCACTTGCATCCTCAAAGCAGCAGCGACAAGCGTGCGTCTGTCTGTTAAAGGGTGGTGACACCCTCAAAGTGTGCTACACAAACAATAAAAATATTGTTCTTTTTTTTCTGTCTTTGTGAATTGTGTGGGCTGTAGCCGCACTTGCATCCTCAAAACAGCAACAACAAGCGTGCGTCTGTCTGTTAAAGGGTGGTGTAACTCTCAAAGTGCTCCAAAAAATAAAAAACTATTTTTTTAATGTGTTTGTGACTTGTGTGCGATGTAGCCACACTTGCATCCTCAAAGCAGCAGCGACAAGCGTGCGTCTGTCTGTTAAAGGGTGGTGACACCCTCAAAGTGTGCTACACAAACAATAAAAATATTGTTCTTTTTTTTTCTCTCTTTGTGAATTGTGTGGGCTGTAGCCGCACTTGCATCCTCAAAGCAGCAGCAGCGACAAGCGTGCGTCTGTCTGTAAAAGGGTGGTGTAACCCTCAAAGTGCTCCAAAAAATAAAAAACTATTTTTTTAATGTGTTTGTGACTTGTGTGCAATGTAGCCGCACGTGCATCAACATAGTAGCAGCGCCAAGCGTGCGCCTGTGTCATAAGTCAAGGGCTGGTTTGGACATCTGGTCTGGACTGAAGGACGTGCCAACAATTTCTGACAAGTCTACTGTCACTGCATATGATACTGTCCTCAAAGCAGCAGCAACAAGCGTGCATCTGTCTGTTAAAGGGTGGTGACACCCTCAAAGTGTGCTACACAAACAATAAAAATATTGTTCTTTTTTTTTCTGTCTTTGTGAAATGTGTGGGCTGTAGCCGCACCTGCATCCTTAAAGCAGCAGCGACAAGCGTGCGTCTGTCTGTTAAAGGGTGGTGACACCCTCAAAGTGTGCTACACAAACAATAAAAATATTGTTCTTTTTTTTTCTGTCTTTGTGAATTGTGTGGGCTGTAGCCGCACTTACATCCTCAAAGCAGCAGCAACAAGCGTGCGTCTGTCTGTTAAAGGGTGGTGTAACTCTCAAAGTGCTCCAAAAAATAAAAAACTATTTTTTTAATGTGTTTGTGACTTGTGTGCGATGTAGCCACACTTGCATCCTCAAAGTAGCAGCGACAAGCGTGCGTCTGTCTGTTAAAGGGTGGTGACACCCTCAAAGTGTGCTACACAAACAATAAAAATATTGTTCTTTTTTTTTCGGTCTTTGTGAAATGTGTGTTCTGTAGCCGCACCTGCATCCTCAAAGCAGCAGCGACAAGCGTGCATCTGTCTGTTAAAGGGTGGTGACACCCTAAAAGTGTGCTGCACAAACAATAAAAATATTGTTCTTTTTTTTCTGTCTTTGTGAATTGTGTGGGCTGTAGCCGCACTTGCATCCTCAAAGCAGCAGCGACAAGCGTGCATCTGTCTGTTAAAGGGTGGTGACACCCTCAAAGTGTGCTACACAAACAATAAAAATATTTTTCTTTTTTTTCTGTCTTTGTGAATTGTGTGGGCTGTAGCCGCACTTGCATCCTCAAAGCAGCAGCAACAAACGTGTGTCTGTCTGTTAAAGGGTCGTGTAACTCTCAAAGTGCTCCAAAAAATAAAAAACTATTTTTTTAATGTGTTTGTGACTTGTGTGCGATGTAGCCACACTTGCATCCTCAAAGCAGCAGCGACAAGCGTGCGTCTGTCTGTTAAAGGGTGGTGACACCCTCAAAGTGTGCTACACAAACAATAAAAATATTGTTCTTTTTTTTTCGGTCTTTGTGAAATGTGTGGGCTGTAGCCGCACCTGCATCCTCAAAGCAGCAGCGACAAGCGTGCATCTGTCTGTTAAAGGGTGGTGACACCCTAAAAGTGTGCTAAACAAACAATAAAAATATTGTTATTTTTTTCTGTCTTTGTGAATTGTGTGGGCTGTAGCCGCACTTGCATCCTCAAAGCAGCAGCGACAAGCGTGCGTCTGTCTGTTAAAGGGTGGTGACACCCTCAAAGTGTGCTACACAAACAATAAAAATATTGTTCTTTTTTTTCTGTCTTTGTGAATTGTGTGGGCTGTAGCCGCACATGCATCCTCAAAACAGCAGCGACAAGCGTGCATCTGTCTGTTAAAGGGTGGTGACACCCTCAAATTATGCTACACAAACAATAAAAATATTGTTCTTTTTTTTTCTGTCTTTGTGAATTGTGTGGGCTGTAGCCGCACTTGCATCCTCAAAGCAGCAGCGACAAGCGTGCGTCTGTCTGTTAAAGGGTGGTGTAAACCTCAAAGTGCTCCAAAAAATAAAAAACTATATTTTTAATGTGTTTGTGACTTGTGTGCGATGTAGCCGCACTTGCATCCTCAAAGAAGCAGCAACAAGCACGCGTCTGTCTGTTAAAGGGTGTTGACACCCTCAAAGTGTGCTACACAAACAATAAAAATATTTTTCTTTTTTTTTCTGTCTTTGTGAATTGTGTGGGCTGTAGCCACACTTCCATCCTCAAAGAAGCAGCGACAAGCGTGCGTCTGTCTGTTAAAGGGTGGTGTAACCCTCAAAGTGCTCCAAAAAATAAAAAACAATTTTTTTAATGTGTTTGTGACTTGTGTGCGATGTAGCCGCACGTGCATCAACATAGTAGCAGCGCCAAGCATGCGCCTGTGTCATAAGTCAAGGGCTGGTTTGGACATCTGGTCCGGACTGAAGGACGTGATAACAATTTCTGACAAGTCTACTGTCACTGCATATGATACTATCCTCAAAGGAGCAGCGACAAGCGTGCGTCTGTCTGTTAAAGGGTGGTGACACCCTCAAAGTGTGCTACACAAACAATAAAAATATTGTTCTTTTTTTTTCTGTCTTTGTGAATTGTGTGGGCTGTAGCCGCACTTGCATCCTCAAAGCAGCAGCAACAAGCGTGCGTCTGTCTGTTAAAGCGTGGTGTAACTCTCAAAGTGCTCCAAAAAATTAAAAACTATTTTTTTAATGTGTTTGTGACTTGTGTGCGATGTAGCCATACTTGCAGCCTCAAAGCAGCAGCGACAAGCGTGCATCTGTCTGTTAAAGGGTGGTGACACCCTCAAAGTGTGCTACACAAACAATAAAAATATTCTCCTTCTTTTTTCGGTCTTTGTGAATTGTGTGGGCTGTAGCTGCTCCTGCATCCTTAAAGCAGCAGCGACAAGCGTGCATCTGTCTGTTAAAGGGTGGTGACACCCTCAAAGTATGCTACACAAACAATAAAAACATTGTTATTTTTTTTTCTGTCTTTGTGAATTGTGTGGGCTGTAGCCGCACTTGCATCCTCAAAGCAGCAGCGACAAGCGTGCGTCTGTCTGTTAAAGGGTGGTGTAACCCTCAAAGTGCTCCAAAAAATAAAAAACTATTTTTTTAATGTGTTTGTGACTTGTGTGCGATGTAGCCGCACGTGCATCAACATATTAGCAGCGCCAAGCGTGCGCCTGTGTCATAAGTCAAGGGCTGGTTTGGACATCTGGTCCGGACTGAAGGACGTGCCAACAATTTCTGACAAGTCTACTGTCACTGCATATGATACTGTCCTCAAAGCAGCAGCGACATGCGTGCGTCTGTCTGTTAAAGGGTGGTGACACCCTCAAAGTGTTCTACACAAACAATAAAAATATTGTTCGTTTTTTTTCGGTCTTTGTGAAATGTGTGGGCTGTAGCCGCACCTGCATCCTTAAAGCAGCAGCGACAAGCGTGCGTCTGTCTGTTAAAGGGTGGTGACACCCTCAAAGTGTGCTACACAAACAATAAAAATATTGTTCTTTTTTTTCTCTTTGTGAATTGTGTGGGCTGTAGCCACACTTGCATCCTCAAAGCAGCAGTGACAAGCGTGCGTCTGTCTGTTAAAGGGTGGTGTAACCCTCAAAGTGCTCCAAAAAATAAAAAACTATATTTTTAATGTGTTTGTGACTTGTGTGCGATGTAGCCGCACTTGCATCCTCAAAGAAGCAGCAACAAGCACGCGTCTGTCTGTTAAAGGGTGTTGACACCCTCAAAGTGTGCTACACAAACAATAAAAATATTGTTCTTTTTTTTTCTGTCTTTGTGAATTGTGTGGGCTGTAGCCGCACTTGCATCCTCAAAGCAGCAGCGACAAGTGTGCATATGTCTGTTAAAGGGTGGTGTAACCCTCAAAGTGCTCCAAAAAATAAAAAACTATTTTTTTAATGTGTTTGTGACTTGTGTGCGATGTAGCCGCACGTGCATCAACATAGTAGCAGCGCCAAGCATGCGCCTGTGTCATAAGTCAAGGGCTGGTTTGGACATCTGGTCCGGACTGAAGGACGTGATAACAATTTCTGACAAGTCTACTGTCACTGCATATGATACTATCCTCAAAGGAGCAGCGACAAGCGTGCGTCTGTCTGTTAAAGGGTGGTGACACCCTCAAAGTGTGCTACACAAACAATAAAAATATTGTTCTTTTTTTTTCTGTCTTTGTGAATTGTGTGGGCTGTAGCCGCACTTGCATCCTCAAAGCAGCAGCAACAAGCGTGCGTCTGTCTGTTAAAGCGTGGTGTAACTCTCAAAGTGCTCCAAAAAATTAAAAACTATTTTTTTAATGTGTTTGTGACTTGTGTGCGATGTAGCCATACTTGCAGCCTCAAAGCAGCAGCGACAAGCGTGCATCTGTCTGTTAAAGGGTGGTGACACCCTCAAAGTGTGCTACACAAACAATAAAAATATTCTCCTTCTTATTTCGGTCTTTGTGAATTGTGTGGGCTGTAGCTGCACCTGCATCCTTAAAGCAGCAGCGACAAGCGTGCATCTGTCTGTTAAAGGGTGGTGACACCCTCAAAGTATGCTACACAAACAATAAAAATATTGTTATTTTTTTTTCTGTCTTTGTGAATTGTGTGGGCTGTAGCCGCACTTGCATCCTCAAAGCAGCAGCGACAAGCGTGCGTCTGTCTGTTAAAGGGTGGTGTAACCCTCAAAGTGCTCCAAAAAATAAAAAACTATTTTTTTAATGTGTTTGTGACTTGTGTGCGATGTAGCCGCACGTGCATCAACATATTAGCAGCGCCAAGCGTGCGCCTGTGTCATAAGTCAAGGGCTGGTTTGGACATCTGGTCCGGACTGAAGGACGTGCCAACAATTTCTGACAAGTCTACTGTCACTGCATATGATACTGTCCTCAAAGCAGCAGCGACATGCGTGCGTCTGTCTGTTAAAGGGTGGTGACACCCTCAAAGTGTGCTACACAAACAATAAAAATATTGTTCATTTTTTTTCGGTCTTTGTGAAATGTGTGGGCTGTAGCCGCACCTGCATCCTTAAAGCAGCAGCGACAAGCGTGCGTCTGTCTGTTAAAGGGTGGTGACACCCTCAAAGTGTGCTACACAAACAATAAAAATATTGTTCTTTTTTTTCTGTCTTTGTGAATTGTGTGGGCTGTAGCCGCACTTGCATCCTCAAAGCAGCAGCAACAAGCGTGCGTCTGTCTGTTAAAGGGTGGTGTAACTCTCAAAGTGCTCCAAAAAATAAAAAACTATTTTTTTAATGTGTTTGTGACTTGTGTGCGATGTAGCCACACTTGCATCCTCAAAGCAGCAGCGACAAGCGTGCATCTGTCTGTTAAAGGGTGGTGACACCCTCAAAGTGTGCTACACAAACAATAAAAATTTTGTTCCTTTTTTTTCGGTCTTTGTGAAATGTGTGGGCTGTAGCCGCACCTGCATCCTCAAAGCAGCAGCGACAAGCGTGCATCTGTCTGTTAAAGGGTGGTGACACCCTAAAAGTGTGCTACACAAACAATAAAAATATTGTTCTTTTTTTTTCTGTCTTTGTGAATTATGTGGGCTGTAGCCGCACTTGCATCCTCAAAGCAGCAGCGACAAGCGTGCGTCTGTCTGTTAAAGGGTGGTGACACCCTCAAAGTATGCTACACAAACAATAAAAATATTGTTATTTTTTTTTCTGTCTTTGTGAATTGTGTGGGCTGTAGCCGCACTTGCATCCTCAAAGCAGCAGCGACAAGCGTGCGTCTGTCTGTTAAAGGGTGGTGTAACCCTCAAAGTGCTCCAAAAAATAAAAAACTATTTTTTTAATGTGTTTGTGACTTGTGTGCGATGTAGCTGCACGTGCATCAACATATTAGCAGCGCCAAGCGTGCGCCTGTGTCATAAGTCAAGGGCTGGTTTGGACATCTGGTCCGGACTGAAGGACGTGCCAACAATTTCTGACAAGTCTACTGTCACTGCATATGATACTGTCCTCAAAGCAGCAGCGACATGCGTGCGTCTGTCTGTTAAAGGGTGTTGACACCCTCAAAGTGTGCTACACAAACAATAAAAATATTGTTCGGTTTTTTTCGGTCTTTGTGAAATGTGTGGGCTGTAGCCGCACCTGCATCCTTAAAGCAGCAGCGACAAGCGTGCGTCTGTCTGTTAAAGGGTGGTGACACCCTCAAAGTGTGCTACACAAACAATAAAAATATTGTTCTTTTTTTTTCTGTCTTTGTGAATTGTGTGGGCTGTAGCCGCACTTGCATCCTCAAAGCAGCAGCAACAAGCGTGCGTCTGTCTGTTAAAGGGTGGTGTAACTCTCAAAGTGCTCCAAAAAATAAAAAACTATTTTTTTTAATGTGTTTGTGACTTGTGTGCGATGTAGCCGCACTTGCATCCTCAAAGCAGAAGCGACAAGCGTGCGTCTGTCTGTTAAAGGGTGGTGTAACTCTCGAAGTGCTCCAAAAAATAAAAAACTATATTTTTAATGTGTTTGTGACTTGTGTGCGATGTAGCCGCACTTGCATCCTCAAAGAAGCAGCAACAAGCACGCGTCTGTCTGTTAAAGTGTGTTGACACCCTCAAAGTGTGCTACACAAACAATAAAAATATTGTTCTTTTTTTTTCTGTCTTTGTGAATTGTATGGGCTGTAGCCGCACTTGCATCCTCAAAGCAGCAGCGACAAGTGTGCATCTGTCTGTTAAAGGGTGGTGTAACCCTCAAAGTGCTCCAAAAAATAAAAAACTATTTTTTTAATGTGTTTGTGACTTGTGTGCGATGTAGCCGCACGTGCATCAACATAGTAGCAGCGCCAAGCATGCGCCTGTGTCATAAGTCAAGGGCTGGTTTGGACATCTGGTCCGGACTGAAGGACGTGATAACAATTTCTGACAAGTCTACTGTCACTGCATATGATACTATCCTCAAAGGAGCAGCGACAAGCGTGCGTCTGTCTGTTAAAGGGTGGTGACACCCTCAAAGTGTGCTACACAAACAATAAAAATATTGTTCTTTTTTTTTCTGTCTTTGTGAATTGTGTGGGCTGTAGCCGCACTTGCATCCTCAAAGCAGCAGCAACAAGCGTGCGTCTGTCTGTTAAAGCGTGGTGTAACTCTCAAAGTGCTCCAAAAAATTAAAAACTATTTTTTTAATGTGTTTGTGACTTGTGTGCGATGTAGCCATACTTGCAGCCTCAAAGCAGCAGCGACAAGCGTGCGTCTGTCTGTTAAAGGGTGGTGACACCCTCAAAGTGTGCTACACAAACAATAAAAATATTCTCCTTCTTTTTTCGGTCTTTGTGAATTGTGTGGGCTGTAGCTGCACCTGCATCCTTAAAGCAGCAGCGACAAGCGTGCATCTGTCTGTTAAAGGGTGGTGACACCCTCAAAGTATGCTACACAAACAATAAAAATATTGTTCTTTTTTTTTCTGTCTTTGTGAATTGTGTGGGCTGTAGCCGCACTTGCATCCTCAAAGCAGCAGCGACAAGCGTGCGTCTGTCTGTTAAAGGGTGGTGTAACCCTCAAAGTGCTCCAAAAAATAAAAAACTATATTTTTAATGTGTTTGTGACTTGTGTGCGATGTAGCCGCACTTGCATCCTCAAAGAAGCAGCAACAAGCACGCGTCTGTCTGTTAAAGGGTGTTGACACCCTCAAAGTGTGCTACACAAACAATAAAAATATTGTTCTTTTTTTTTCTGTCTTTGTGAATTGTGTGGGCTGTAGCCGCACTTGCATCCTCAAAGCAGCAGCGACAAGTGTGCATCTGTCTGTTAAAGGGTGGTGTAACCCTCAAAGTGCTCCAAAAAATAAAAAACTATTTTTTTAATGTGTTTGTGACTTGTGTGCGATGTAGCCGCACGTGCATCAACATAGTAGCAGCGCCAAGCATGCGCCTGTGTCATAAGTCAAGGGCTGGTTTGGACATCTGGTCCGGACTGAAGGACGTGATAACAATTTCTGACAAGTCTACTGTCACTGCATATGATACTATCCTCAAAGGAGCAGCGACAAGCGTGCGTCTGTCTGTTAAAGGGTGGTGACACCCTCAAAGTGTGCTACACAAACAATAAAAATATTGTTCTTTTTTTTTCTGTCTTTGTGAATTGTGTGGGCTGTAGCCGCACTTGCATCCTCAAAGCAGCAGCAACAAGCGTGCGTCTGTCTGTTAAAGCGTGGTGTAACTCTCAAAGTGCTCCAAAAAATTAAAAACTATTTTTTTAATGTGTTTGTGACTTGTGTGCGATGTAGCCATACTTGCAGCCTCAAAGCAGCAGCGACAAGCGTGCATCTGTCTGTTAAAGGGTGGTGACACCCTCAAAGTGTGCTACACAAACAATAAAAATATTCTCCTTCTTTTTTCGGTCTTTGTGAATTGTGTGGGCTGTAGCTGCACCTGCATCCTTAAAGCAGCAGCGACAAGCGTGCATCTGTCTGTTAAAGGGTGGTGACACCCTCAAAGTATGCTACACAAACAATAAAAATATTGTTATTTTTTTTTCTGTCTTTGTGAATTGTGTGGGCTGTAGCCGCACTTGCATCCTCAAAGCAGCAGCGACAAGCGTGCGTCTGTCTGTTAAAGGGTGGTGTAACCCTCAAAGTGCTCCAAAAAATAAAAAACTATTTTTTTAATGTGTTTGTGACTTGTGTGCGATGTAGCCGCACGTGCATCAACATATTAGCAGCGCCAAGCGTGCGCCTGTGTCATAAGTCAAGGGCTGGTTTGGACATCTGGTCCGGACTGAAGGACGTGCCAACAATTTCTGACAAGTCTACTGTCACTGCATATGATACTGTCCTCAAAGCAGCAGCGACATGCGTGCGTCTGTCTGTTAAAGGGTGGTGACACCCTCAAAGTGTGCTACACAAACAATAAAAATATTGTTCGTTTTTTTTCGGTCTTTGTGAAATGTGTGGGCTGTAGCCGCACCTGCATCCTTAAAGCAGCAGCGACAAGCGTGCGTCTGTCTGTTAAAGGGTGGTGACACCCTCAAAGTGTGCTACACAAACAATAAAAATATTGTTCTTTTTTTTCTGTCTTTGTGAATTGTGTGGGCTGTAGCCGCACTTGCATCCTCAAAGCAGCAGCGACAAGCGTGCGTCTGTCTGTTAAAGGGTGGTGTAACCCTCAAAGTGCTCCAAAAAATAAAAAACTATATTTTTAATGTGTTTGTGACTTGTGTGCGATGTAGCCGCACTTGCATCCTCAAAGAAGCAGCAACAAGCACGCGTCTGTCTGTTAAAGGGTGTTGACACCCTCAAAGTGTGCTACACAAACAATAAAAATATTGTTCTTTTTTTTTCTGTCTTTGTGAATTGTGTGGGCTGTAGCCGCACTTGCATCCTCAAAGCAGCAGCGACAAGTGTGCATCTGTCTGTTAAAGGGTGGTGTAACCCTCAAAGTGCTCCAAAAAATAAAAAACTATTTTTTTAATGTGTTTGTGACTTGTGTGCGATGTAGCCGCACGTGCATCAACATAGTAGCAGCGCCAAGCATGCGCCTGTGTCATAAGTCAAGGGCTGGTTTGGACATCTGGTCCGGACTGAAGGACGTGATAACAATTTCTGACAAGTCTACTGTCACTGCATATGATACTATCCTCAAAGGAGCAGCGACAAGCGTGCGTCTGTCTGTTAAAGGGTGGTGACACCCTCAAAGTGTGCTACACAAACAATAAAAATATTGTTCTTTTTTTTTCTGTCTTTGTGAATTGTGTGGGCTGTAGCCGCACTTGCATCCTCAAAGCAGCAGCAACAAGCGTGCGTCTGTCTGTTAAAGCGTGGTGTAACTCTCAAAGTGCTCCAAAAAATTAAAAACTATTTTTTTAATGTGTTTGTGACTTGTGTGCGATGTAGCCATACTTGCAGCCTCAAAGCAGCAGCGACAAGCGTGCGTCTGTCTGTTAAAGGGTGGTGACACCCTCAAAGTGTGCTACACAAACAATAAAAATATTCTCCTTCTTTTTTCGGTCTTTGTGAATTGTGTGGGCTGTAGCTGCACCTGCATCCTTAAAGCAGCAGCGACAAGCGTGCATCTGTCTGTTAAAGGGTGGTGACACCCTCAAAGTATGCTACACAAACAATAAAAATATTGTTCTTTTTTTTTCTGTCTTTGTGAATTGTGTGGGCTGTAGCCGCACTTGCATCCTCAAAGCAGCAGCGACAAGCGTGCGTCTGTCTGTTAAAGGGTGGTGTAACCCTAAAAGTGCTCCAAAAAATAAAAAACTATTTTTTTTATGTGTTTGTGACTTGTGTGCGATGTAGCCGCACGTGCATCAACATAGTAGCAGCGCCAAGCGTGCGCCTGTGTCATAAGTCAAGGGCTGGTTTGGACATCTGGTCCGGACTAAAGGACGTGCCAACAATTTCTGACAAGTCTACTGTCACTGCATATGATACTGTCCTCAAAGCAGCAGCGACATGCGTGCGTCTGTCTGTTAAAGGGTGGTGACACCCTCAAAGTGTGCTACACAAACAATAAAAATATTGTTCATTTTTTTTCGGTCTTTGTGAAATGTGTGGGCTGTAGCCGCACCTGCATCCTTAAAGCAGCAGCGACAAGCGTGCGTCTGTCTGTTAAAGGGTGGTGACACCCTCAAAGTGTGCTACACAAACAATAAAAATATTGTTCTTTTTTTTCTGTCTTTGTGAATTGTGTGGGCTGTAGCCGCACTTGCATCCTCAAAGCAGCAGCAACAAGCGTGCGTCTGTCTGTTAAAGGGTGGTGTAACTCTCAAAGTGCTCCAAAAAATAAAAAACTATTTTTTTAATGTGTTTGTGACTTGTGTGCGATGTAGCCACACTTGCATCCTCAAAGCAGCAGCGACAAGCGTGCATCTGTCTGTTAAAGGGTGGTGACACCCTCAAAGTGTGCTACACAAACAATAAAAATATTGTTCTTTTTTTTTCGGTCTTTGTGAAATGTGTGGGCTGTAGCCGCACCTGCATCCTCAAAGCAGCAGCGACAATCGTGCATCTGTCTGTTAAAGGGTGGTGACACCCTAAAAGTGTGCTACACAAACAATAAAAATATTGTTCTTTTTTTTTCTATCTTTGTGAATTATGTGGGCTGTAGCCGCACTTGCATCCTCAAAGCAGCAGCGACAAGCGTGCGTCTGTCTGTTAAAGGGTGGTGACACCCTCAAAGTATGCTACACAAACAATAAAAATATTGTTATTTTTTTTTCTGTCTTTGTGAATTGTGTGGGCTGTAGCCGCACTTGCATCCTCAAAGCAGCAGCGACAAGCGTGCGTCTGTCTGTTAAAGGGTGGTGTAACCCTCAAAGTGCTCCAAAAAATAAAAAACTATTTTTTTAATGTGTTTGTGACTTGTGTGCGATGTAGCTGCACGTGCATCAACATATTAGCAGCGCCAAGCATGCGCCTGTGTCATAAGTCAAGGGCTGGTTTGGACATCTGGTCCGGACTGAAGGACGTGCCAACAATTTCTGACAAGTCTACTGTCACTGCATATGATACTGTCCTCAAAGCAGCAGCGACATGCATGCGTCTGTCTGTTAAAGGGTGTTGACACCCTCAAAGTGTGCTACACAAACAATAAAAATATTGTTCGTTTTTTTTCGGTCTTTGTGAAATGTGTGGGCTGTAGCCGCACCTGCATCCTTAATGCAGCAGCGACAAGCGTGCGTCTGTCTGTTAAAGGGTGGTGACACCCTCAAAGTGTGCTACACAAACAATAAAAATATTGTTCTTTTTTTTTCTGTCTTTGTGAATTGTGTGGGCTGTAGCCGCACTTGCATCCTCAAAGCAGCAGCAACAAGCATGCGTCTGTCTGTTAAAGGGTGGTGTAACTCTCAAAGTGCTCCAAAAAATAAAAAACTATTTTTTTTAATGTGTTTGTGACTTGTGTGCGATGTAGCTGCACTTGCATCCTCAAAGCAGCAGCGACAAGCGTGCGTCTGTCTGTTAAAGGGTGGTGACACCCTCAAAGTGTGCTACACAAACAATAAAAATATTGTTCTTTTTTTTTCTGTCTTTGTGAATTGTGTGGGCTGTAGCCGCACTTGCATCCTCAAAGCAGCAGCAACAAACGTGCGTCTGTCTGTTAAAGGGTGGTGTAACTCTCAAAGTGCTCCAAAAAATAAAAAACTATTTTTTTTATGTGTTTGTGACTTGTGTGCGATGTAGCCACACTTGCATCCTCAAAGCAGCAGCGACAAGCGTGCGTCTGTCTGTTAAAGGGTGGTGACACCCTCAAAGTGTGCTACACAAACAATAAAAATATTGTTCTTTTTTTTTCGGTCTTTGTGAAATGTGTGGGCTGTAGCCGCACCTGCATCCTCAAAGCAGCAGCGACAAGCGTGCATCTGTCTGTTAAAGGGTGGTGATACCCTAAAAGTGTGCTACACAAACAATAAAAATATTGTGATTTTTTTTTCTGTCTTTGTGAATTGTGTGGGCTGTAGCCGCACTTGCATCCTCAAAGCAGCAGCGACAAGCGTGCGTCTGTCTGTTATAGGGTGGTGACACCCTCAAAGTGTGCTACACAAACAATAAAAATATTGTTCTTTTTTTTTCTGTCTTTGTGAATTGTGTGGGCTGTAGCCGCACTTGCATCCTCAAAGCAGCAGCGACAAGCGTGCGTCTGTCTGTTAAAGGGTGGTGACACCCTCAAAGTGTGCTACACAAACAATAAAAATATTGTTCTTTTTTTTTCTGTCTTTGTGAATTGTGTGGGCTGTAGCCACACTTGCATCCTCAAAGCAGAAGCGACAAGCGTGCGTCTGTCTGTTAAAGGGTGGTGTAACTCTCGAAGTGCTCCAAAAAATAAAAAACTATTTTTTTAATGTGTTTGTGACTTGTGTGCGATGTAGCCGCACTTGCATCCTCAAAGAAGCAGCAACAAGCACGCGTCTGTCTGTTAAAGGGTGGTGACACCCTCAAAGTGTGCTACACAAACAATAAAAATATTGTTCTTTTTTTTTCTGTCTTTGTGAATTGTGTGGGCTGCAGCCGCACTTGCATCCACAAAGCAGCAGCGACAAGTGTGCATCTGTCTGTTAAAGGGTGGTGTAACCCTCAAAGTGCTCCAAAAAATAAAAAACTATTTTTTTAATGTGTTTGTGGCTTGTGTGCGATGTAGCCGCACGTGCATCAACATAGTAGCAGCGCCAAGCATGCGCCTGTGTCATAAGTCAAGGGCTGGTTTGGACATCTGTTCCGGACTGAAGGACGTGCCAACAATTTCTGACAAGTCTACTGTCACTGCATATGATACTATCCTCAAAGCAGCAGCGACAAGCGTGCGTCTGTCTGTTAAAGGGTGGTGACACCCTCAAAGTGTGCTACACAAACAATAAAAATTTTGTTCTTTTTTTTTCTCTCTTTGTGAATTGTGTGGGCTGTAGCCGCACTTGCATCCTCAAAGCAGCAGCAGCAACAAGCGTGCATCTGTCTGTAAAAGGGTGGTGTAACCCTCAAAGTGCTCCAAAAAATAAAAAACTATTTTTTTAATGTGTTTGTGACTTGTGTGCGATGTAGCTGCACGTGCATCAACATAGTAGCAGCGCCAAGCGTGCGCCTGTGTCATAAGTCAAGGGCTGGTTTGGACATCTGCTCCGGACTGAAGGACGTGCCAACAATTTCTGACAAGTCTACTGTCACTGCATATGATACTGTCCTCAAAGCAGCAGCAACAAGCGTGCGTCTGTCTGTTAAAGGGTGGTGACACCCTCAAAGTGTGCTACACAAACAATAAAAATATTGTTCTTTTTTTTTCGGTCTTTGTGAAATGTGTGGGCTGTAGCCGCACCTGCATCCTCAAAACAGCAGCGACAAGCGTGCGTCTGTCTGTTAAAGGGTGGTGACACCCTCAAAGTGTGCTACACAAACAATAAAAATATTGTTCATTTTTTTGCTGTCTTTGTGAATTGTGTGGGATGTAGCTGCACTTGCATCCTCAAAGCAGCAGCGACAAGCGTGCGTCTGTCTGTTAAAGGGTGGTGACACCCTCAAAGTATGCTACACAAACAATAAAAATATTGTTCTTTTTTTTCTGTCTTTGTGAATTGTGTGGGCTGTAGCCGCACTTGCATCCTCAAAGCAGCAGCGACAAGTGTGCATCTGTCTGTTAAAGGGTGGTGTAACCCTCAAAGTGCTCCAAAAAATAAAAAACTATTTTTTTAATGTGTTTGTGACTTGTGTGCGATGTAGCCGCACGTGCATCAACATAGTAGCAGCGCCAAGCATGCGCCTGTGTCATAAGTCAAGGGCTGGTTTGGACATCTGGTCCGGACTGAAGGACGTGATAACAATTTCTGACAAGTCTACTGTCACTGCATATGATACTATCCTCAAAGGAGCAGCGACAAGCGTGCGTCTGTCTGTTAAAGGGTGGTGACACCCTCAAAGTGTGCTACACAAACAATAAAAATATTGTTCTTTTTTTTTCTGTCTTTGTGAATTGTGTGGGCTGTAGCCGTACTTGCATCCTCAAAGCAGCAGCAACAAGCGTGCGTCTGTCTGTTAAAGGGTGGTGTAACTCTCAAAGTGCTCCAAAAAATAAAAAACTATTTTTTTAATGTGTTTGTGACTTGTGTGCGATGTAGCCACACTTGCATCCTCAAAGCAGCAGCGACAAGCGTGCGTCTGTCTGTTAAAGGGTGGTGACACCCTCAAAGTGTGCTACACAAACAATAAAAATATTGTTCTTTTTTTTTCGGTCTTTGTGAAATGTGTGGGCTGTAGCCGCACCTGCATCCTCAAAGCAGCAGCGACAAGCGTGCATCTGTCTGTTAAAGGGTGGTGACACCCTAAAAGTGTGCTACACAACAATAAAAATATTGTTCTTTTTTTTCTGTCTTTGTGTATTGTGTGGGCTGTAGCCGCACTTGCATCCTCAAAGCAGCAGCGACAAGCGTGCGTCTGTCTGTTAAAGGGTGGTGACACCCTCAAAGTGTGCTACACAAACAATAAAAATATTGTTATTTTTTTTTCTGTCTTTGTGAATTGTGTGGGCTGTAGCCGCACTTGCATCCTCAAAGCAGCAGCGACAAGCGTGCGTCTGTCTGTTAAAGGGTGGTGTAACTCTCAAAGTGCTCCAAAAAATAAAAAACTATTTTTTTTAATGTGTTTGTGACTTATGTGCGATGTAGCCGCACTTGCATCCTCAAAGCAGCAGCGACAAGCGTGCGTCTGTCTGTTAAAGGGTGGTGACACCCTCAAAGTGTGCTACACAAACAATAAAAATATTGTTCTTTTTTTTTCTGTCTTTGTGAATTGTGTGGGCTGTAGCCGCACTTGCATCCTCAAAGCAGCAGCAACAAACGTGCGTCTGTCTGTTAAAGGGTGGTGTAACTCTCAAAGTGCTCCAAAAAATAAAAAACTATTTTTTTAATGTGTTTGTGACTTGTGTGCGATGTAGCCACACTTGCATCCTCAAAGCAGCAGCGACAAGCGTGCGTCTGTCTGTTAAAGGGTGGTGACACCCTCAAAGTGTGCTACACAAACAATAAAAATATTGTTCTTTTTTTTTCGGTCTTTGTGAAATGTGTGGGCTGTAGCCGCACCTGCATCCTCAAAGCAGCAGCGACAAGCGTGCATCTGTCTGTTAAAGGGTGGTGATACCCTAAAAGTGTGCTACACAAACAATAAAAATATTGTGATTTTTTTTTCTGTCTTTGTGAATTGTGTGGGCTGTAGCCGCACTTGCATCCTCAAAGCAGCAGCGACAAGCGTGCGTCTGTCTGTTATAGGGTGGTGACACCCTCAAAGTGTGCTACACAAACAATAAAAATATTGTTCTTTTTTTTTCTGTCTTTGTGAATTGTGTGGGCTGTAGCCGCACTTGCATCCTCAAAGCAGCAGCGACAAGCGTGCGTCTGTCTGTTAAAGGGTGGTGACACCCTCAAAGTGTGCTACACAAACAATAAAAATATTGTTCTTTTTTTTCTGTCTTTGTGAATTGTGTGGGCTGTAGCCACACTTGCATCCTCAAAGCAGAAGCGACAAGCGTGCGTCTGTCTGTTAAAGGGTGGTGTAACTCTCGAAGTGCTCCAAAAAATAAAAAACTATTTTTTTAATGTGTTTGTGACTTGTGTGCGATGTAGCCGCACTTGCATCCTCAAAGAAGCAGCAACAAGCACGCGTCTGTCTGTTAAAGGGTGGTGACACCCTCAAAGTGTGCTACACAAACAATAAAAATATTGTTCTTTTTTTTTCTGTCTTTGTGAATTGTGTGGGCTGCAGCCGCACTTGCATCCACAAAGCAGCAGCGACAAGTGTGCATCTGTCTGTTAAAGGGTGGTGTAACCCTCAAAGTGCTCCAAAAAATAAAAAACTATTTTTTTAATGTGTTTGTGGCTTGTGTGCGATGTAGCCGCACGTGCATCAACATAGTAGCAGCGCCAAGCATGCGCCTGTGTCATAAGTCAAGGGCTGGTTTGGACATCTGTTCCGGACTGAAGGACGTGCCAACAATTTCTGACAAGTCTACTGTCACTGCATAGGATACTATCCTCAAAGCAGCAGCGACAAGCGTGCGTCTGTCTGTTAAAGGGTGGTGACACCCTCAAAGTGTGCTACACAAACAATAAAAATTTTGTTCTTTTTTTTTCTCTCTTTGTGAATTGTGTGGGCTGTAGCCGCACTTGCATCCTCAAAGCAGCAGCAGCAACAAGCGTGCGTCTGTCTGTAAAAGGGTGGTGTAACCCTCAAAGTGCTCCAAAAAATAAAAAACTATTTTTTTAATGTGTTTGTGACTTGTGTGCGATGTAGCTGCACGTGCATCAACATAGTAGCAGCGCCAAGAGTGCGCCTGTGTCATAAGTCAAGGGCTGGTTTGGACATCTGCTCCGGACTGAAGGACGTGCCAACAATTTCTGACAAGTCTACTGTCACTGCATATGATACTGTCCTCAAAGCAGCAGCAACAAGCGTGCGTCTGTCTGTTAAAGGGTGGTGACACCCTCAAAGTGTGCTACA
This sequence comes from Taudactylus pleione, assembly GCA_031769625.1. NCBI lineage: Eukaryota > Metazoa > Chordata > Amphibia > Anura > Myobatrachidae > Taudactylus > Taudactylus pleione. Next base: position 9,347,247 of record JAUIMM010000081.1, on the reverse strand, counting down.
CAAACAATAAAAATATTGTTCTTTTTTTTTCGGTCTTTGTGAAATGTGTGGGCTGTAGCCGCACCTGCATCCTCAAAACAGCAGCGACAAGCGTGCGTCTGTCTGTTAAAGGGTGGTGACACCCTCAAAGTGTGCTACACAAACAATAAAAATATTGTTCATTTTTTTTCTGTCTTTGTGAATTGTGTGGGATGTAGCTGCACTTGCATCCTCAAAGCAGCAGCGACAAGCGTGCGTCTGTCTGTTAAAGGGTGGTGACACCCTCAAAGTATGCTACACAAACAATAAAAATATTGTTCTTTTTTTTCTGTCTTTGTGAATTGTGTGGGCTGTAGCCGCACTTGCATCCTCAAAGCAGCAGCGACAAGTGTGCATCTGTCTGTTAAAGGGTGGTGTAACCCTCAAAGTGCTCCAAAAAATAAAAAACTATTTTTTTAATGTGTTTGTGACTTGTGTGCGATGTAGCCGCACGTGCATCAACATAGTAGCAGCGCCAAGCATGCGCCTGTGTCATAAGTCAAGGGCTGGTTTGGACATCTGGTCCGGACTGAAGGACGTGATAACAATTTCTGACAAGTCTACTGTCACTGCATATGATACTATCCTCAAAGGAGTAGCGACAAGCGTGCGTCTGTCTGTTAAAGGGTGGTGACACCCTCAAAGTGTGCTACACAAACAATAAAAATATTGTTCTTTTTTTTTCTGTCTTTGTGAATTGTGTGGGCTGTAGCCGTACTTGCATCCTCAAAGCAGCAGCAACAAGCGTGTGTCTGTCTGTTAAAGGGTGGTGTAACTCTCAAAGTGCTCCAAAAAATAAAAAACTATTTTTTTAATGTGTTTGTGACTTGTGTGCGATGTAGCCACACTTGCATCCTCAAAGCAGCAGCGACAAGCGTGCATCTGTCTGTTAAAGGGTGGTGACACCCTCAAAGTGTGCTACACAAACAATAAAAATATTGTTCTTTTTTTTTCGGTCTTTGTGAAATGTGTGGGCTGTAGCCGCACCTGCATCCTCAAAGCAGCAGCGACAAGCGTGCATCTGTCTGTTAAAGGGTGGTGACACCCTAAAAGTGTGCTACACAAACAATAAAAATATTGTTCTTTTTTTTTCTGTCTTTGTGTATTGTGTGGGCTGTAGCCGCACTTGCATCCTCAAAGCAGCAGCGACAAGCGTGCGTCTGTCTGTTAAAGGGTGGTGACACCCTCAAAGTGTGCTACACAAACAATAAAAATATTGTTATTTTTTTTTCTGTCTTTGTGAATTGTGTGGGCTGTAGCCGCACTTGCATCCTCAAAGCAGCAGCGACAAGCGTGCGTCTGTCTGTTAAAGGGTGGTGTAACTCTCAAAGTGCTCCAAAAAATAAAAAACTATTTTTTTTAATGTGTTTGTGACTTGTGTGCGATGTAGCCGCACTTGCATCCTCAAAGCAGCAGCGACAAGCGTGCGTCTGTCTGTTAAAGGGTGGTGACACCCTCAAAGTGTGCTACACAAACAATAAAAATATTGTTCTTTTTTTTTCTGTCTTTGTGAATTGTGTGGGCTGTAGCCGCACTTGCATCCTCAAAGCAGCAGCAACAAACGTGCGTCTGTCTGTTAAAGGGTGGTGTAACTCTCAAAGTGCTCCAAAAAATAAAAAACTATTTTTTTAATGTGTTTGTGACTTGTGTGCGATGTAGCCACACTTGCATCCTCAAAGCAGCAGCGACAAGCGTGCGTCTGTCTGTTAAAGGGTGGTGACACCCTCAAAGTGTGCTACACAAACAATAAAAATATTGTTCTTTTTTTTTCGGTCTTTGTGAAATGTGTGGGCTGTAGCCGCACCTGCATCCTCAAAGCAGCAGCGACAAGCGTGCATCTGTCTGTTAAAGGGTGGTGATACCCTAAAAGTGTGCTACACAAACAATAAAAATATTGTGATTTTTTTTTCTGTCTTTGTGAATTGTGTGGGCTGTAGCCGCACTTGCATCCTCAAAGCAGCAGCGACAAGCGTGCGTCTGTCTGTTAAAGGGTGGTGACACCCTCAAAGTGTGCTACACAAACAATAAAAATATTGTTCTTTTTTTTCTGTCTTTGTGAATTGTGTGGGCTGTAGCCGCACTTGCATCCTCAAAGCAGCAGCGACAAGCGTGCGTCTGTCTGTTAAAGGGTGGTGACACCCTCAAAGTGTGCTACACAAACAATAAAAATATTGTTCTTTTTTTTCTGTCTTTGTGAATTGTGTGGGCTGTAGCCGCACTTGCATCCTCAAAGAAGCAGCGACAAGCGTGCGTCTGTCTGTTAAAGGGTGGTGTAACCCTCAAAGTGCTCCAAAAATTAAAAAACTATTTTTTTAATGTGTTTGTGACTTGTGTGCGATGTAGCCGCACGTGCATCAACATATTTTCAGCGCCAAGCGTGCGCCTGTGTCATAAGTCAAGTGCTGGTTTGGACATCTGGTCCGGACTGAAGGACGTGCCAACAATTTCTGACAAGTCTACTGTCACTGCATATGATACTGTCCTCAAAGCAGCAGCGACAAGCGTGCGTCTGTCTGTTAAAGGGTGGTGACACCCTCAAAGTGTGCTACACAAACAATAAAAATATTGTTCTTTTTTTTTCTGTCTTTGTGAATTGTGTGGGCTGTAGCCACACTTGCATCCTCAAAGCAGAAGCGACAAGCGTGCGTCTGTCTGTTAAAGGGTGGTGTAACTCTCGAAGTGCTCCAAAAAATAAAAAACTATTTTTTTAATGTGTTTGTGACTTGTGTGCGATGTAGCCGCACTTGCATCCTCAAAGAAGCAGCAACAAGCACGCGTCTGTCTGTTAAAGGGTGGTGTAACCCTCAAAGTGCTCCAAAAAATAAAAAACTATTTTTTTAATGTGTTTGTGACTTGTGTGCGATGTAGCCGCACGTGCATCAACATATTAGCAGCGCCAAGCGTGCGCCTGTGTCATAAGTCAAGGGCTGGTTTGGACATCTGGTCCGGACTGAAGGACGTGCCAACAATTTCTGACAAGTCTACTGTCACTGCATATGATACTGTCCTCAAAGCAGCAGCGACATGCGTGTGTCTGTCTGTTAAAGGGTGGTGACACCCTCAAAGTGTGCTACACAAACAATAAAAATATTGTTCGTTTTTTTTCGGTCTTTGTGAAATGTGTGGGCTGTAGCCGCACCTGCATCCTTAAAGCAGCAGCGACAAGCGTGCGTCTGTCTGTTAAAGGGTGGTGACACCCTCAAAGTGTGCTACACAAACAATAAAAATATTGTTCTTTTTTTTTCTGTCTTTGTGAATTGTGTGGGCTGTAGCCGCACTTGCATCCTCAAAGCAGCAGCAACAAGCGTGCGTCTGTCTGTTAAAGAGTGGTGTAACTCTCAAAGTGCTCCAAAAAATAAAAAACTATTTTTTTTAATGTGTTTGTGACTTGTGTGCGATGTAGCCGCACTTGCATCCTCAAAGCAGCAGCGACAAGCGTGCGTCTGTCTGTTAAAGGGTGGTGACACCCTCAAAGTGTGCTACACAAACAATAAAAATATTGTTCCTTTTTTTTCTGTCTTTGTGAATTGTGTGGGCTGTAGCCGCACTTGCATCCTCAAAGCAGCAGCAACAAACGTGCGTCTGTCTGTTAAAGGGTGGTGTAACTCTCAAAGTGCTCCAAAAAATAAAAAACTATTTTTTTAATGTGTTTGTGACTTGTGTGCGATGTAGCCACACTTGCATCCTCAAAGCAGCAGCGACAAGCGTGCGTCTGTCTGTTAAAGGGTGGTGACACCCTCAAAGTGTGCTACACAAACAATAAAAATATTGTTCTTTTTTTTTCGGTCTTTGTGAAATGTGTGGGCTGTAGCCGCACCTGCATCCTCAAAGCAGCAGCGACAAGCGTGCATCTGTCTGTTAAAGGGTGGTGATACCCTAAAAGTGTGCTACACAAACACTAAAAATATTGTGATTTTTTTTTCTGTCTTTGTGAATTGTGTGGGCTGTAGCCGCACTTGCATCCTCAAAGCAGCAGCGACAAGCGTGCGTCTGTCTGTTATAGGGTGGTGACACCCTCAAAGTGTGCTACACAAACAATAAAAATATTGTTCTTTTTTTTTCTGTCTTTGTGAATTGTGTGGGCTGTAGCCGCACTTGCATCCTCAAAGCAGCAGCGACAAGCGTGCGTCTGTCTGTTAAAGGGTGGTGACACCCTCAAAGTGTGCTACACAAACAATAAAAATATTGTTCTTTTTTTTTCTGTCTTTGTGAATTGTGTGGGCTGTAGCCACACTTGCATCCTCAAAGCAGAAGCGACAAGCGTGCGTCTGTCTGTTAAAGGGTGGTGTAACTCTCGAAGTGCTCCAAAAAATAAAAAACTATTTTTTTAATGTGTTTGTGACTTGTGTGCGATGTAGCCGCACTTGCATCCTCAAAGAAGCAGCAACAAGCACGCGTCTGTCTGTTAAAGGGTGGTGACACCCTCAAAGTGTGCTACATAAACAATAAAAATATTGTTCTTTTTTTTTCTGTCTTTGTGAATTGTGTGGGCTGCAGCCGCACTTGCATCCACAAAGCAGCAGCGACAAGTGTGCATCTGTCTGTTAAAGGGTGGTGTAACCCTCAAAGTGCTCCAAAAAATAAAAAACTATTTTTTTAATGTGTTTGTGGCTTGTGTGCGATGTAGCCGCACGTGCATCAACATAGTAGCAGCACCAAGCATGCGCCTGTGTCATAAGTCAAGGGCTGGTTTGGACATCTGTTCCGGACTGAAGGACGTGCCAACAATTTCTGACAAGTCTACTGTCACTGCATATGATACTATCCTCAAAGCAGCAGCGACAAGCGTGCGTCTGTCTGTTAAAGGGTGGTGACACCCTCAAAGTGTGCTACACAAACAATAAAAATATTGTTCTTTTTTTTTCTCTCTTTGTGAATTGTGTGGGCTGTAGCCGCACTTGCATCCTCAAAGCAGCAGCAGCAACAAGCGTGCGTCTGTCTGTAAAAGGGTGGTGTAACCCTCAAAGTGCTCCAAAAAATAAAAAACTATTTTTTTAATGTGTTTGTGACATGTGTGCGATGTAGCTGCACGTGCATCAACATAGTAGCAGCGCCAAGCGTGCGCCTGTGTCATAAGTCAAGGGCTGGTTTGGACATCTGGTCCGGACTGAAGGACGTGCCAACAATTTCTGACAAGTCTACTGTCACTGCATATGATACTGTCCTCAAAGCAGCAGCAACAAGCGTGCGTCTGTCTGTTAAAGGGTGGTGACACCCTCAAAGTGTGCTACACAAACAATAAAAATATTGTTCTTTTTTTTTCGGTCTTTGTGAAATGTGTGGGCTGTAGCCGCACCTGCAACCTCAAAACAGCAGCGACAAGCGTGCGTCTGTCTGTTAAAGGGTGGTGACACCCTCAAAGTGTGCTACACAAACAATAAAAATATTGTTCATTTTTTTTCTGTCTTTGTGAATTGTGTGGGATGTAGCTGCACTTGCATCCTCAAAGCAGCAGCGACAAGCGTGCGTCTGTCTGTTAAAGGGTGGTGACACCCTCAAAGTATGCTACACAAACAATAAAAATATTGTTCTTTTTTTTCTGTCTTTGTGAATTGTGTGGGCTGTAGCCGCACTTGCATCCTCAAAGCAGCAGCGACATGTGTGCGTCTGTCTGTTAAAGGGTGGTGTAACTGTCAAAGTGCTCCAAAAAATAAAAAACTATTTTTTTTAATGTGTTTGTGACTTGTGTGCGATGTAGCCGCACTTGCATCCTCAAAGCAGCAGCGACAAGCGTGCGTCTGTCTGTTAAAGGGTGGTGACACCCTCAAAGTGTGCTACACAAACAATAAAAATATTGTTCTTTTTTTTTCTGTCTTTGTGAATTGTGTGGGCTGTAGCCGCACTTGCATCCTCAAAGCAGCAGCAACAAACGTGCGTCTGTCTGTTAAAGGGTGGTGTAACTCTCAAAGTGCTCCAAAAAATAAAAAACTATTTTTTTTATGTGTTTGTGACTTGTGTGCGATGTAGCCACACTTGCATCCTCAAAGCAGCAGCGACAAGCGTGCGTCTGTCTGTTAAAGGGTGGTGACACCCTCAAAGTGTGCTACACAAACAATAAAAATATTGTTCTTTTTTTTTCGGTCTTTGTGAAATGTGTGGGCTGTAGCCGCACCTGCATCCTCAAAGCAGCAGCGACAAGCGTGCATCTGTCTGTTAAAGGGTGGTGATACCCTAAAAGTGTGCTACACAAACAATAAAAATATTGTGATTTTTTTTTCTGTCTTTGTGAATTGTGTGGGCTGTAGCCGCACTTGCATCCTCAAAGCAGCAGCGACAAGCGTGCGTCTGTCTGTTATAGGGTGGTGACACCCTCAAAGTGTGCTACACAAACAATAAAAATATTGTTCTTTTTTTTTCTGTCTTTGTGAATTGTGTGCGATGTAGCCGCACTTGCATCCTCAAAGAAGCAGCAACAAGCACGCGTCTGTCTGTTAAAGGGTGGTGACACCCTCAAAGTGTGCTACACAAACAATAAAAATATTGTTCTTTTTTTTTCTGTCTTTGTGAATTGTGTGGGCTGCAGCCGCACTTGCATCCACAAAGCAGCAGCGACAAGTGTGCATCTGTCTGTTAAAGGGTGGTGTAACCCTCAAAGTGCTCCAAAAAATAAAAAACTATTTTTTTAATGTGTTTGTGGCTTGTGTGCGATGTAGCCGCACGTGCATCAACATAGTAGCAGCGCCAAGCATGCGCCTGTGTCATAAGTCAAGGGCTGGTTTGGACATCTGTTCCGGACTGAAGGACGTGCCAACAATTTCTGACAAGTCTACTGTCACTGCATATGATACTATCCTCAAAGCAGCAGCGACAAGCGTGCGTCTGTCTGTTAAAGGGTGGTGACACCCTCAAAGTGTGCTAAACAAACAATAAAAATTTTGTTCTTTTTTTTTCTCTCTTTGTGAATTGTGTGGGCTGTAGCCGCACTTGCATCCTCAAAGCAGCAGCAGCAACAAGCGTGCATCTGTCTGTAAAAGGGTGGTGTAACCCTCAAAGTGCTCCAAAAAATAAAAAACTATTTTTTTAATGTGTTTGTGACTTGTGTGCGATGTAGCTGCACGTGCATCAACATAGTAGCAGCGCCAAGCGTGCGCCTGTGTCATAAGTCAAGGGCTGGTTTGGACATCTGCTCCGGACTGAAGGACGTGCCAACAATTTCTGACAAGTCTACTGTCACTGCATATGATACTGTCCTCAAAGCAGCAGCAACAAGCGTGCATCTGTCTGTTAAAGGGTGGTGACACCCTCAAAGTGTGCTACACAAACAATAAAAATATTGTTCTTTTTTTTTTGGTCTTTGTGAAATGTGTGGGCTGTAGCCGCACCTGCATCCTCAAAACAGCAGCGACAAGCGTGCGTCTGTCTGTTAAAGGGTGGTGACACCCTCAAAGTGTGCTACACAAACAATAAAAATATTGTTCATTTTTTTTCTGTCTTTGTGAATTGTGTGGGATGTAGCTGCACTTGCATCCTCAAAGCAGCAGCGACAAGCGTGCGTCTGTCTGTTAAAGGGTGGTGACACCCTCAAAGTATGCTACACAAACAATAAAAATATTGTTCTTTTTTTTCTGTCTTTGTGAATTGTGTGGGCTGTAGCCGCACTTGCATCCTCAAAGCAGCAGCGACAAGTGTGCATCTGTCTGTTAAAGGGTGGTGTAACCCTCAAAGTGCTCCAAAAAATAAAAAACTATTTTTTTAATGTGTTTGTGACTTGTGTGCGATGTAGCCGCACGTGCATCAACATAGTAGCAGCGCCAAGCATGCGCCTGTGTCATAAGTCAAGGGCTGGTTTGGACATCTGGTCCGGACTGAAGGACGTGATAACAATTTCTGACAAGTCTACTGTCACTGCATATGATACTATCCTCAAAGGAGCAGCGACAAGCGTGCGTCTGTCTGTTAAAGGGTGGTGACACCCTCAAAGTGTGCTACACAAACAATAAAAATATTGTTCTTTTTTTTTCTGTCTTTGTGAATTGTGTGGGCTGTAGCCGTACTTGCATCCTCAAAGCAGCAGCAACAAGCGTGCGTTTGTCTGTGTAAAGGGTGGTGTAACTCTCAAAGTGCTCCAAAAAATAAAAAACTATTTTTTTAATGTGTTTGTGACTTGTGTGCGATGTAGCCACACTTGCATCCTCAAAGCAGCAGCGACAAGCGTGTGTCTGTCTGTTAAAGGGTGGTGACACCCTCAAAGTGTGCTACACAAACAATAAAAATATTGTTCTTTTTTTTTCGGTCTTTGTGAAATGTGTGGGCTGTAGCCGCACCTGCATCCTCAAAGCAGCAGCGACAAGCGTGCATCTGTCTGTTAAAGGGTGGTGACACCCTAAAAGTGTGCTACACAAACAATAAAAATATTGTTCTTTTTTTTTCTGTCTTTGTGTATTGTGTGGGCTGTAGCCGCACTTGCATCCTCAAAGCAGCAGCGACAAGCGTGCGTCTGTCTGTTAAAGGGTGGTGACACCCTCAAAGTGTGCTACACAAACAATAAAAATATTGTTATTTTTTTTTCTGTCTTTGTGAATTGTGTGGGCTGTAGCCGCACTTGCATCCTCAAAGCAGCAGCGACAAGCGTGCGTCTGTCTGTTAAAGGGTGGTGTAACTCTCAAAGTGCTCCAAAAAATAAAAAACTATTTTTTTTAATGTGTTTGTGACTTGTGTGCGATGTAGCCGCACTTGCATCCTCAAAGCAGCAGCGACAAGCGTGCGTCTGTCTGTTAAAGGGTGGTGACACCCTCAAAGTGTGCTACACAAACAATAAAAATATTGTTCTTTTTTTTTCTGTCTTTGTGAATTGTGTGGGCTGTAGCCGCACTTGCATCCTCAAAGCAGCAGCAACAAACGTGCGTCTGTCTGTTAAAGGGTGGTGTAACTCTCAAAGTGCTCCAAAAAATAAAAAACTATTTTTTTAATGTGTTTGTGACTTGTGTGCGATGTAGCCACACTTGCATCCTCAAAGCAGCAGCGACAAGCGTGCGTCTGTCTGTTAAAGGGTGGTGACACCCTCAAAGTGTGCTACACAAACAATAAAAATATTGTTCTTTTTTTTTCGGTCTTTGTGAAATGTGTGGGCTGTAGCCGCACCTGCATCCTCAAAGCAGCAGCGACAAGCGTGCATCTGTCTGTTAAAGGGTGGTGATACCCTAAAAGTGTGCTACACAAACAATAAAAATATTGTGATTTTTTTTTCTGTCTTTGTGAATTGTGTGGGCTGTAGCCGCACTTGCATCCTCAAAGCAGCAGCGACAAGCGTGCGTCTGTCTGTTATAGGGTGGTGACACCCTCAAAGTGTGCTACACAAACAATAAAAATATTGTTCTTTTTTTTTCTGTCTTTGTGAATTGTGTGGGCTGTAGCCGCACTTGCATCCTCAAAGCAGCAGCAAGCGTGCGTCTGTCTGTTAAAGGGTGGTGACACCCTCAAAGTGTGCTACACAAACAATAAAAATATTGTTCTTTTTTTTCTGTCTTTGTGAATTGTGTGGGCTGTAGCCACACTTGCATCCTCAAAGCAGAAGCGACAAGCGTGCGTCTGTCTGTTAAAGGGTGGTGTAACTCTCGAAGTGCTCCAAAAAATAAAAAACTATTTTTTTAATGTGTTTGTGACTTGTGTGCGATGTAGCCGCACTTGCATCCTCAAAGAAGCAGCAACAAGCACGCGTCTGTCTGTTAAAGGGTGGTGACACCCTCAAAGTGTGCTACACAAACAATAAAAATATTGTTCTTTTTTTTTCTGTCTTTGTGAATTGTGTGGGCTGCAGCCGCACTTGCATCCACAAAGCAGCAGCGACAAGTGTGCATCTGTCTGTTAAAGGGTGGTGTAACCCTGAAAGTGCTCCAAAAAATAAAAAACTATTTTTTTAATGTGTTTGTGGCTTGTGTGCGATGTAGCCGCACGTGCATTAACATAGTAGCAGCGCCAAGCATGCGCCTGTGTCATAAGTCAAGGGCTGGTTTGGACATCTGTTCCGGACTGAAGGACGTGCCAACAATTTCTGACAAGTCTACTGTCACTGCATATGATACTATCCTCAAAGCAGCAGCGACAAGCGTGCGTCTGTCTGTTAAAGGGTGGTGACACCCTCAAAGTGTGCTACACAAACAATAAAAATTTTGTTCTTTTTTTTTCTCTCTTTGTGAATTGTGTGGGCTGTAGCCGCACTTGCATCCTCAAAGCAGCAGCAGCAACAAGCGTGCGTCTGTCTGTAAAAGGGTGGTGTAACCCTCAAAGTGCTCCAAAAAATAAAAAACTATTTTTTTAATGTGTTTGTGACTTGTGTGCGATGTAGCTGCACGTGCATCAACATAGTAGCAGCGCCAAGCGTGCGCCTGTGTCATAAGTCAAGGGCTGGTTTGGACATCTGCTCCGGACTGAAGGACGTGCCAACAATTTCTGACAAGTCTACTGTCACTGCATATGATACTGTCCTCAAAGCAGCAGCAACAAGCGTGCGTCTGTCTGTTAAAGGGTGGTGACACCCTCAAAGTGTGCTACACAAACAATAAAAATATTGTTCTTTTTTTTTCGGTCTTTGTGAAATGTGTGGGCTGTAGCCGCACCTGCATCCTCAAAACAGCAGCGACAAGCGTGCGTCTGTCTGTTAAAGGGTGGTGACACCCTCAAAGTGTGCTACACAAACAATAAAAATATTGTTCATTTTTTTTCTGTCTTTGTGAATTGTGTGGGATGTAGCTGCACTTGCATCCTCAAAGCAGCAGCGACAAGCGTGCGTCTGTCTGTTAAAGGGTGGTGACACCCTCAAAGTATGCTACACAAACAATAAAAATATTGTTCTTTTTTTTCTGTCTTTGTGAATTGTGTGGGCTGTAGCCGCACTTGCATCCTCAAAGCAGCAGCGACAAGTGTGCATCTGTCTGTTAAAGGGTGGTGTAACCCTCAAAGTGCTCCAAAAATAAAAAACTATTTTTTTAATGTGTTTGTGACTTGTGTGCGATGTAGCCGCACGTGCATCAACATAGTAGCAGCGCCAAGCATGCGCCTGTGTCATAAGTCAAGGGCTGGTTTGGACATCTGGTCCGGACTGAAGGACGTGATAACAATTTCTGACAAGTCTACTGTCACTGCATATGATACTATCCTCAAAGGAGCAGCGACAAGCGTGCGTCTGTCTGTTAAAGGGTGGTGACACCCTCAAAGTGTGCTACACAAACAATAAAAATATTGTTCTTTTTTTTTCTGTCTTTGTGAATTGTGTGGGCTGTAGCCGTACTTGCATCCTCAAAGCAGCAGCAACAAGCGTGCGTCTGTCTGTTAAAGGGTGGTGTAACTCTCAAAGTGCTCAAAAAATAAAAAACTATTTTTTTAATGTGTTTGTGACTTGTGTGCGATGTAGCCACACTTGCATCCTCAAAGCAGCAGCGACAAGAGTGCGTCTGTCTGTTAAAGGGTGGTGACACCCTCAAAGTGTGCTACACAAACAATAAAAATATTGTTCTTTTTTTTTCGGTCTTTGTGAAATGTGTGGGCTGTAGCCGCACCTGCATCCTCAAAGCAGCAGCGACAAGCGTGCATCTGTCTGTTAAGGGTGGTGACACCCTAAAAGTGTGCTACACAAACAATAAAAATATTGTTCTTTTTTTTTCTGTCTTTGTGTATTGTGTGGGCTGTAGCCGCACTTGCATCCTCAAAGCAGCAGCGACAAGCGTGCGTCTGTCTGTTAAAGGGTGGTGACACCCTCAAAGTGTGCTACACAAACAATAAAAATATTGTTATTTTTTTTTCTGTCTTTGTGAATTGTGTGGGCTGTAGCCGCACTTGCATCCTCAAAGCAGCAGCGACAAGCGTGCGTCTGTCTGTTAAAGGGTGGGTGTAACTCTCAAAGTGCTCCAAAAAATAAAAAACTATTTTTTTTAATGTGTTTGTGACTTGTGTGCGATGTAGCCGCACTTGCATCCTCAAAGCAGCAGCGACAAGCGTGCGTCTGTCTGTTAAAGGGTGGTGACACCCTCAAAGTGTGCTACACAAACAATAAAAATATTGTTCTTTTTTTTTCTGTCTTTGTGAATTGTGTGGGCTGTAGCCGCACTTGCATCCTCAAAGCAGCAGCAACAAACGTGCATCTGTCTGTTAAAGGGTGGTGTAACTCTCAAAGTGCTCCAAAAAATAAAAAACTATTTTTTTAATGTGTTTGTGACTTGTGTGCGATGTAGCCACACTTGCATCCTCAAAGCAGCAGCGACAAGCGTGCGTCTGTCTGTTAAAGGGTGGTGACACCCTCAAAGTGTGCTACACAAACAATAAAAATATTGTTCTTTTTTTTCGGTCTTTGTGAAATGTGTGGGCTGTAGCCACACCTGCATCCTCAAAGCAGCAGCGACAAGCGTCGTGCATCTGTCTGTTAAAGGGTGGTGATACCCTAAAAGTGTGCTACACAAACAATAAAAATATTGTGATTTTTTTTTCTGTCTTTGTGAATTGTGTGGGCTGTAGCCGCACTTGCATCCTCAAAGCAGCAGCGACAAGCGTGCGTCTGTCTGTTAAAGGGTGGTGACACCCTCAAAGTGTGCTACACAAACAATAAAAATATTGTTCTTTTTTTTCTGTCTTTGTGAATTGTGTGGGCTGTAGCCGCACTTGCATCCTCAAAGCAGCAGCGACAAGCGTGCGTCTGTCTGTTAAAGGGTGGTGACACCCTCAAAGTGTGCTACACAAACAATAAAAATATTGTTCTTTTTTTTCTGTCTTTGTGAATTGTGTGGGCTGTAGCCGCACTTGCATCCTCAAAGAAGCAGCGACAAGCGTGCGTCTGTCTGTTAAAGGGTGGTGTAACCCTCAAAGTGCTCCAAAAAATAAAAAACTATTTTTTTAATGTGTTTGTGACTTGTGTGCGATGTAGCCGCACGTGCATCAACATATTTTCAGCGCCAAGCGTGCGCCTGTGTCATAAGTCAAGTGCTGGTTTGGACATCTGGTCCGGACTGAAGGACGTGCCAACAATTTCTGACAAGTCTACTGTCACTGCATATGATACTGTCCTCAAAGCAGCAGCGACAAGCGTGCGTCTGTCTGTTAAAGGGTGGTGACACCCTCAAAGTGTGCTACACAAACAATAAAAATATTGTTCTTTTTTTTTCTGTCTTTGTGAATTGTGTGGGCTGTAGCCACACTTGCATCCTCAAAGCAGAAGCGACAAGCGTGCGTCTGTCTGTTAAAGGGTGGTGTAACTCTCGAAGTGCTCCAAAAAATAAAAAACTATTTTTTTAATGTGTTTGTGACTTGTGTGCGATGTAGCCGCACTTGCATCCTCAAAGAAGCAGCAACAAGCACGCGTCTGTCTGTTAAAGGGTGGTGTAACCCTCAAAGTGCTCCAAAAAATAAAAAACTATTTTTTTAATGTGTTTGTGACTTGTGTGCGATGTAGCCGCACGTGCATCAACATATTAGCAGCGCCAAGCGTGCGCCTGTGTCATAAGTCAAGGGCTGGTTTGGACATCTGGTCCGGACTGAAGGACGTGCCAACAATTTCTGACAAGTCTACTGTCACTGCATATGATACTGTCCTCAAAGCAGCAGCGACATGCGTGTGTCTGTCTGTTAAAGGGTGGTGACACCCTCAAAGTGTGCTACACAAACAATAAAAATATTGTTCGTTTTTTTTCGGTCTTTGTGAAATGTGTGGGCTGTAGCCGCACCTGCATCCTTAAAGCAGCAGCGACAAGCGTGCGTCTGTCTGTTAAAGGGTGGTGACACCCTCAAAGTGTGCTACACAAACAATAAAAATATTGTTCTTTTTTTTTCTGTCTTTGTGAATTGTGTGGGCTGTAGCAGCACTTGCATCCTCAAAGCAGCAGCAACAAGCGTGCGTCTGTCTGTTAAAGGGTGGTGTAACTCTCAAAGTGCTCCAAAAAATAAAAAACTATTTTTTTTAATGTGTTTGTGACTTGTGTGCGATGTAGCCGCACTTGCATCCTCAAAGCAGCAGCGACAAGCGTGCGTCTGTCTGTTAAAGGGTGGTGACACCCTCAAAGTGTGCTACACAAACAATAAAAATATTGTTCCTTTTTTTTCTGTCTTTGTGAATTGTGTGGGCTGTAGCCGCACTTGCATCCTCAAAGCAGCAGCAACAAACGTGCGTCTGTCTGTTAAAGGGTGGTGTAACTCTCAAAGTGCTCCAAAAAATAAAAAACTATTTTTTTAATGTGTTTGTGACTTGTGTGCGATGTAGCCACACTTGCATCCTCAAAGCAGCAGCGACAAGCGTGCGTCTGTCTGTTAAAGGGTGGTGACACCCTCAAAGTGTGCTACACAAACAATAAAAATATTGTTCTTTTTTTTTCGGTCTTTGTGAAATGTGTGGGCTGTAGCCGCACCTGCATCCTCAAAGCAGCAGCGACAAGCGTGCATCTGTCTGTTAAAGGGTGGTGATACCCTAAAAGTGTGCTACACAAACAATAAAAATATTGTGATTTTTTTTTCTGTCTTTGTGAATTGTGTGGGCTGTAGCCGCACTTGCATCCTCAAAGCAGCAGCGACAAGCGTGCGTCTGTCTGTTATAGGGTGGTGACACCCTCAAAGTGTGCTACACAAACAATAAAAATATTGTTCTTTTTTTTTCTGTCTTTGTGAATTGTGTGGGCTGTAGCCGCACTTGCATCCTCAAAGCAGCAGCGACAAGCGTGCGTCTGTCTGTTAAAGGGTGGTGACACCCTCAAAGTGTGCTACACAAACAATAAAAATATTGTTCTTTTTTTTTCGGTCTTTGTGAAATGTGTGGGCTGTAGCCACACTTGCATCCTCAAAGCAGAAGCGACAAGCGTGCGTCTGTCTGTTAAAGGGTGGTGTAACTCTCGAAGTGCTCCAAAAAATAAAAAACTATTTTTTTAATGTGTTTGTGACTTGTGTGCGATGTAGCCGCACTTGCATCCTCAAAGAAGCAGCAACAAGCACGCGTCTGTCTGTTAAAGGGTGGTGACACCCTCAAAGTGTGCTACACAAACAATAAAAATATTGTTCTTTTTTTTTCTGTCTTTGTGAATTGTGTGGGCTGCAGCCGCACTTGCATCCACAAAGCAGCAGCGACAAGTGTGCATCTGTCTGTTAAAGGGTGGTGTAACCCTCAAAGTGCTCCAAAAAATAAAAAACTATTTTTTTAATGTGTTTGTGGCTTGTGTGCGATGTAGCCGCACGTGCATCAACATAGTAGCAGCACCAAGCATGCGCCTGTGTCATAAGTCAAGGGCTGGTTTGGACATCTGTTCCGGACTGAAGGACGTGCCAACAATTTCTGACAAGTCTACTGTCACTGCATATGATACTATCCTCAAAGCAGCAGCGACAAGCGTGCGTCTGTCTGTTAAAGGGTGGTGACACCCTCAAAGTGTGCTACACAAACAATAAAAATATTGTTCTTTTTTTTTCTCTCTTTGTGAATTGTGTGGGCTGTAGCCGCACTTGCATCCTCAAAGCAGCAGCAGCAACAAGCGTGCGTCTGTCTGTAAAAGGGTGGTGTAACCCTCAAAGTGCTCCAAAAAATAAAAAACTATTTTTTTAATGTGTTTGTGACATGTGTGCGATGTAGCTGCACGTGCATCAACATAGTAGCAGCGCCAAGCGTGCGCCTGTGTCATAAGTCAAGGGCTGGTTTGGACATCTGGTCCGGACTGAAGGACGTGCCAACAATTTCTGACAAGTCTACTGTCACTGCATATGATACTGTCCTCAAAGCAGCAGCAACAAGCGTGCGTCTGTCTGTTAAAGGGTGGTGACACCCTCAAAGTGTGCTACACAAACAATAAAAATATTGTTCTTTTTTTTTCGGTTTTTGTGAAATGTGTGGGCTGTAGCCGCACCTGCATCCTCAAAACAGCAGCGACAAGCGTGCGTCTGTCTGTTAAAGGGTGGTGACACCCTCAAAGTGTGCTACACAAACAATAAAAATATTGTTCATTTTTTTTCTGTCTTTGTGAATTGTGTGGGATGTAGCTGCACTTGCATCCTCAAAGCAGCAGCGACAAGCGTGCGTCTGTCTGTTAAAGGGTGGTGACACCCTCAAAGTATGCTACACAAACAATAAAAATATTGTTCTTTTTTTTCTGTCTTTGTGAATTGTGTGGGCTGTAGCCGCACTTGCATCCTCAAAGCAGCAGCGACATGTGTGCATCTGTCTGTTAAAGGGTGGTGTAACCCTCAAAGTGCTCCAAAAAATAAAAAACTATTTTTTTAATGTGTTTGTGACTTGTGTGCGATGTAGCCGCACGTGCATCAACATAGTAGCAGCGCCAAGCATGCGCCTGTGTCATAAGTCAAGGGCTGGTTTGGACATCTGGTCCGGACTGAAGGACTTGATAACAATTTCTGACAAGCCTACTGTCACTGCATATGATACTATCCTCAAAGGAGCAGCGACAAGCGTGCGTCTGTCTGTTAAAGGGTGGTGACACCCTCAAAGTGTGCTACACAAACAATAAAAATATTGTTCTTTTTTTTTCTGTCTTTGTGAATTGTGTGGGCTGTAGCCGCACTTGCATCCTCAAAGCAGCAGCAACAAGCGTGCGTCTGTCTGTTAAAGGGTGGTGTAACTCTCAAAGTGCTCCAAAAAATAAAAAACTATTTTTTTAATGTGTTTGTGACTTGTGTGCGATGTAGCCACACTTGCATCCTCAAAGCAGCAGCGACAAGCGTGCGTCTGTCTGTTAAAGGGTGGTGACACCCTCAAAGTGTGCTACACAAACAATAAAAATATTGTTCTTTTTTTTCTGTCTTTGTGAATTGTGTGGGCTGTAGCCGCACTTGCATCCTCAAAGCAGCAGCGACAAGCGTGCGTCTGTCTGTTAAAGGGTGGTGACACCCTCAAAGTGTGCTACACAAACAATAAAAATATTGTTCTTTTTTTTCTGTCTTTGTGAATTGTGTGGGCTGTAGCCACACTTGCATCCTCAAAGCAGAAGCGACAAGCGTGCGTCTGTCTGTTAAAGGGTGGTGTAACTCTCGAAGTGCTCCAAAAAATAAAAAACTATTTTTTTAATGTGTTTGTGACTTCTGTGCAATGTAGCCGCACTTGCATCCTCAAAGAAGCAGCAACAAGCACGCGTCTGTCTGTTAAAGGGTGGTGTAACCCTCAAAGTGCTCCAAAAAATAAAAAACTATTTTTTTAATGTGTTTGTGACTTGTGTGCGATGTAGCCGCACGTGCATCAACATATTAGCAGCGCCAAGCGTGCGCCTGTGTCATAAGTCAAGGGCTGGTTTGGACATCTGGTCCGGACTGAAGGACGTGCCAACAATTTCTGACAAGTCTACTGTCACTGCATATGATACTGTCCTCAAAGCAGCAGTGACATGCGTGTGTCTGTCTGTTAAAGGGTGGTGACACCCTCAAAGTGTGCTACACAAACAATAAAAATATTGTTCGTTTTTTTTCGGTCTTTGTGAAATGTGTGGGCTGTAGCCGCACCTGCATCCTTAAAGCAGCAGCGACAAGCGTGCGTCTGTCTGTTAAAGGGTGGTGACACCCTCAAAGTGTGCTACACAAACAATAAAAATATTGTTCTTTTTTTTTCTGTCTTTGTGAATTGTGTGGGCTGTAGCCGCACTTGCATCCTCAAAGCAGCAGCAACAAGCGTGCGTCTGTCTGTTAAAGGGTGATGTAACTGTCAAAGTGCTCCAAAAAATAAAAAACTATTTTTTTTAATGTGTTTGTGACTTGTGTGCGATGTAGCCGCACTTGCATCCTCAAAGCAGCAGCGACAAGCGTGTGTCTGTCTGTTAAAGGGTGGTGACACCCTCAAAGTGTGCTACACAAACAATAAAAATATTGTTCTTTTTTTTCTGTCTTTGTGAATTGTGTGGGCTGTAGCCGCACTTGCATCCTCAAAGCAGCAGCGACAAACGTGCGTCTGTCTGTTAAAGGGTGGTGTAACTCTCAAAGTGCTCCAAAAAATAAAAAACTATTTTTTTAATGTGTTTGTGACTTGTGTGCGATGTAGCCACACTTGCATCCTCAAAGCAGCAGCGATAAGTGTGCATCTGTCTGTTAAAGGGTGGTGTAACCCTCAAAGTGCTCCAAAAAATAAAAAACTATTTTTTTAATGTGTTTGTGACTTGTGTGCGATGTAGCCACACGTGCATCAACATAGTAGCAGCGCCAAGCATGCGCCTGTGTCATAAGTCAAGGGCTGGTTTGGACATCTGGTCCGGACTGAAGGACGTGATAACAATTTCTGACAAGTCTACTGTCACTGCATATGATACTATCCTCAAAGGAGCAGCGACAAGCGTGCGTCTGTCTGTTAAAGGGTGGTGACACCCTCAAAGTGTGCTACACAAACAATAAAAATATTGTTCTTTTTTTTTCTGTCTTTGTGAATTGTGTGGGCTGTAGCCGCACTTGCATCCTCAAAGCAGCAGCAACAAGCGTGCGTCTGTCTGTTAAAGGGTGGTGTAACTCTCAAAGTGCTCCAAAAAATAAAAAACTATTTTTTTTATGTGTTTGTGACTTGTGTGCGATGTAGCCACACTTGCATCCTCAAAGCAGCAGCGACAAGCGTGCGTCTGTCTGTTAAAGGGTGGTGACACCCTCAAAGTGTGCTACACAAACAATAAAAATATTGTTCTTTTTTTTTCGGTCTTTGTGAAATGTGTGGGCTGTAGCCGCACCTGCATCCTCAAAGCAGCAGCGACAAGCGTGCATCTGTCTGTTAAAGGGTGGTGACACCCTAAAAGTGTGCTACACAAACAATAAAAATATTGTTCTTTTTTTTTCTGTCTTTGTGTATTGTGTGGGCTGTAGCCGCACTTGCATCCTCAAAGCAGCAGCGACAAGCGTGCGTCTGTCTGTTAAAGGGTGGTGACACCCTCAAAGTGTGCTACACAAACAATAAAAATATTGTTATTTTTTTTTCTGTCTTTGTGAATTGTGTGGGCTGTAGCCGCACTTGCATCCTCAAAGCAGCAGCGACAAGCGTGCGTCTGTCTGTTAAAGGGTGGTGTAACTCTCAAAGTGCTCCAAAAAATAAAAAACGATTTTTTTTAATGTGTTTGTGACTTGTGTGCGATGTAGCCGCACTTGCATCCTCAAAGCAGCAGCGACAAGCGTGCGTCTGTCTGTTAAAGGGTGGTGACACCCTCAAAGTGTGCTACACAAACAATAAAAATATTGTTCTTTTTTTTTCTGTCTTTGTGAATTGTGTGGGCTGCAGCCGCACTTGCATCCTCAAAGCAGCAACGACAAGTGTGCATCTGTCTGTTAAAGGGTGGTGTAACCCTCAAAGTGCTCCAAAAAATAAAAAACTATTTTTTTAATGTGTTTGTGACTTGTGTGCGATGTAGCCGCACGTGCATCAACATAGTAGCAGCGCCAAGCATGCGCCTGTGTCATAAGTCAAGGGCTGGTTTGGACATCTGGTCCGGACTGAAGGACGTGCCAACAATTTCTGACAAGTCTACTGTCACTGCATATGATACTATCCTCAAAGCAGCAGCGACAAGCGTGCGTCTGTCTGTTAAAGGGTGGTGACACCCTCAAAGTGTGCTACACAAACAATAAAAATATTGTTCTTTTTTTTTCTCTCTTTGTGAATTGTGTGGGCTGTAGCCGCACTTGCATCCTCAAAGCAGCAGCAGCAACAAGCGTGCGTCTGTCTGTAAAAGGGTGGTGTAACCCTCAAAGTGCTCCAAAAAATAAAAAACTATTTTTTTAATGTGTTTGTGACTTGTGTGCGATGTAACCGCACGTGCATCAACATAGTAGCAGCGCCAAGCGTGCGCCTGTGTCATATGTCAAGGGCTGGTTTGGACATCTGGTCCGGACTGAAGGACGTGCCAACAATTTCTGACAAGTCTACTGTCACTGCATATGATACTGTCCTCAAAGCAGCAGCAACAAGCGTGCATCTGTCTGTTAAAGGGTGGTGACACCCTCAAAGTGTGCTACACAAACAATAAAAATATTGTTCTTTTTTTTTCGGTCTTTGTGAAATGTGTGGGCTGTAGCCGCACCTGCATCCTCAAAGCAGCAGCGACAAGCGTGCGTCTGTCTGTTAAAGGGTGGTGACACCCTCAAAGTGTGCTACACAAACAATAAAAATATTGTTCATTTTTTTTCTGTCTTTGTGAATTGTGTGGGCTGTAGCTGCACTTGCATCCTCAAAGCAGCAGCGACAAGCGTGCGTCTGTCTGTTAAAGGGTGGTGACACCCTCAAAGTATGCTACACAAACAATAAAAATATTGTTCTTTTTTTTTCTGTCTTTGTGAATTGTGTGGGCTGTAGCCGCACTTGCATCCTCAAAGCAGCAGCGACAAGTGTGCATCTGTCTGTTAAAGGGTGGTGTAACCCTCAAAGTGCTCCAAAAATTAAAAAACTATTTTTTTAATGTGTTTGTGACTTGTGTGCGATGTAGCCGCACGTGCATCAACATAGTAGCAGCGCCAAGCATGCGCCTGTGTCATAAGTCAAGGGCTGGTTTGGACATCTGGTCCGGACTGAAGGACGTGATAACAATTTCTGACAAGTCTACTGTCACTGCATATGATACTATCCTCAAAGGAGCAGCGACAAGCGTGCGTCTGTCTGTTAAAGGGTGGTGACACCCTCAAAGTGTGCTACACAAACAATAAAAATATTGTTCTTTTTTTTTCTGTCTTTGTGAATTGTGTGGGCTGTAGCCGCACTTGCATCCTCAAAGCAGCAGCAACAAGCGTGCGTCTGTCTGTTAAAGGGTGGTGTAACTCTCAAAGTGCTCCAAAAAATTAAAAACTATTTTTTTAATGTGTTTGTGACTTGTGTGCGATGTAGCCATACTTGCATCCTCAAAGCAGCAGCGACAAGCGTGCGTCTGTCTGTTAAAGGGTGGTGACACCCTCAAAGTGTGCTACACAAACAATAAAAATATTCTCCTTCTTTTTTCGGTCTTTGTGAATTGTGTGGGCTGTAGCTGCACCTGCATCCTTAAAGCAGCAGCGACAAGCGTGC
Organism: Taudactylus pleione; assembly: GCA_031769625.1. NCBI lineage: Eukaryota > Metazoa > Chordata > Amphibia > Anura > Myobatrachidae > Taudactylus > Taudactylus pleione. Next base: position 9,326,303 of record JAUIMM010000081.1, on the reverse strand, counting down.
ATCTGTCTGTTAAAGGGTGGTGACACCCTCAAAGTGTGCTACACAAACAATAAAAATATTGTTATTTTTTTTTCTGTCTTTGTGAATTGTGTGGGCTGTAGCCGCACTTGCATCCTCAAAGCAGCAGCGACAAGCGTGCGTCTGTCTGTTAAAGGGTGGTGTAACCCTCAAAGTGCTCCAAAAAATAAAAAACTATTTTTTTAATGTGTTTGTGACTTGTGTGCGATGTAGCCGCACGTGCATCCTCAAAGCAGCAGCGACAAACGTGCGTCTGTCTGTTAAAGGGTGGTGTAACCCTCAAAGTGCTCCAAAAAATAAAAAACTATTTTTTTTAATGTGTTTGTGACTTGTGTGCGATGTAGCCGCACTTGCATCCTCAAAGCAGCAGCGACAAACGTGCGTCTGTCTGTTAAAGGGTGGTGACACCCTCAAAGTGTGCTACACAAACAATAAAAATATTGTTCTTTTTTTTTCTGTCTTTGTGAATTGTGTGGGCTGTAGCCGCACTTGCATCCTCAAAGCAGCAGCGACAAGCGTGCGTCTGTCTGTTAAAGGGTGGTGACAACCTCAAAGTGTGCTACTCAAACAATAAAAATATTGTTATTTTTTTTTCTGTCTTTGTGAATTGTGTGGGCTGTAGCCGCACTTGCATCCTCAAAGCAGCAGCGACAACCGTGCGTCTGTCTGTTAAAGGGTGGTGTAACTCTCAAAGTACTCCAAAAAATAAAAAACTATTTTTTTTAATGTGTTTGTGACTTGTGTGCGATGTAGCCGCACTTGCATCCTCAAAGCAGCAGCGACAAGCGTGCGTCTGTCTGTTAAAGGGTGGTGACACCCTCAAAGTGTGCTACACAAACAAAAAAAATATTGTTCTTTTTTTTTCTGTCTTTGTGAATTGTGTGGGCTGTAGCCGCACTTGCATCCTCAAAGCAGCAGCGACAAGCGTGCGTCTGTCTGTTAAAGGGTGGTGTAACCCTCAAAGTGCTCCAAAAAATTAAAAACTATTTTTTTTTATGTGTTTGTGACTTGTGTGCAATGTAGCCGCACTTGCATCCTCAAAGCAGCAGCGACAAGCGTGCGTCTGTCTGTTAAAGGGTGGTGACACCCTCAAAGTGTGCTACACAAACAATAAAAATATTCTTCTTCTTTTTTCTGTCTTTGTGAATTGTGTGGGCTGTAGCCGCACTTGCATCCTCAAAGCAGCAGCGACAAGCATGCGTCTGTCTGTTAAAGGGTGGTGTAACCCTCAAAGTGCGCTCCACAAACAATAAAAATATTCTTTTTTTTTTTCTGTCTTTGTGAATTGTGTGGGCTGTAGCCGCACTTGCAACCTCAAAACAGCAGCGACAAGCGTGCGTCTGTCTGTTAAAGGGTGGTGACACCCTCAAAGTGTGCTACACAAACAATAAAAATATTGTTCTTTTTTTTTCTCTCTTTGTGAATTGTGTGGGCTGTAGCCGCACTTGCATCCTCAAAGCAGCAGCAGCGACAAGCGTGCGTCTGTCTGTTAAAGGGTGGTGTAACCCTCAAAGTGCTCCAAAAAATAAAAAACTATTTTTTTAATGTGTTTGTGACTTGTGTGCGATGTAGCCGCACGTGCATCAACATAGTAGCAGCGCCATGCGTGCGCCTGTGTCATAAGTCAAGGGCTGGTTTGGACATCTGGTCCGGACTGAAGGACATGCCAACAATTTCTGACAAGTCTACTGTCACTGCATATGATACTGTCCTCAAAGCAGCAGCGACAAGCGTGCGTCTGTCTGTTAAAGAATGGTGACACCCTCAAAGTGTGCTACACAAACAATAAAAATATTGTTCTTTTTTTTTCGGTCTTTGTGAAATGTGTTGGCTGTAGCCGCACCTGCATCCTTAAAGCAGCAGCGACAAGCGTGCGTCTGTCTGTTAAAGGGTGGTGACACCCTCAAAGTGTGCTCCACAAACAATAAAAATATTGTTCTTTTTTTTTCTGTCTTTGTGAATTGTGTGGGCTGTAGCCGCACTTGCATCCTCAAAGCAGCAGCAACAAGCGTGCGTCTGTCTGTTAAAGGGTGGTGTAACTCTCAAAGTGCTCCAAAAAACAAAAAACTATTTTTTTAATGTGTTTGTGACTTGTGTGCATTGTAGCCACACTTGCATCCTCAAAGCAGCAGCGACAAGCGTGCGTCTGTCTGTTAAAGGGTGGTGACACCCTCAAAGTGTGCTACACAAACAATTAAAATATTGTTCTTTTTTTTTCGGTCTTTGTGAAATGTGTGGGCTGTAGCCGCACCTGCATCCTCAAAGCAGCAGCGACAAGCGTGCATCTGTCTGTTAAAGGGTGGTGACACCCTAAAAGTGTGCTACACAAACAATAAAAATATTGTTCTTTTTTTTTCTCTTTGTGAATTGTGTGGGCTGTAGCCGCACTTGCATCCTCAAAGCAGCAGCGACAAGCGTGCGTCTGTCTGTTAAAGGGTGGTGACACCCTCAAAGTGTGCTACACAAACAATAAAACTATTGTTCTTTTTTTTTCTGTCTTTGTGAATTGTGTGGGCTGTAGCCGCACTTGCATCCTCAAAGCAGCAGCGACAAGCGAGCGTCTGTCTGTTAAAGGGTGGTGACACCCTCAAAGTGTGCTACGCAAACAATAAAAATATTGTTATTTTTTTTCTGTCTTTGTGAATTGTGTGGGCTGTAGCCGCACTTGCATCCTCAAAGAAGCAGCAACAAGCACGCGTCTGTCTGTTAAAGGGTGGTGTAACCCTCAAAGTGCTCCAAAAAATAAAAAACTATTTTTTTAATGTGTTTGTGACTTGTGTGCGATGTAGCCACACGTGCATCAACATATTAGCAGCGCCAAGCGTGCGCCTGTGTCATAAGTCAAGGGCTGGTTTGGACATCTGGTCCGGACTGAAGGACGTGCCAACAATTTCTGACAAGTCTACTGTCACTGCATATGATACTGTCCTCAAAGCAGCAGCGACAAGCGTGCGTCTGTCTGTTAAAGGGTGGTGACACCCTCAAAGTGTGCTACACAAACAATAAAAAAAATGTTTTCTTTTTTTTGGTCTTTGTGAAATGTGTGGGCTGTAGCCGCACCTGCATCCTTAAAGCAGCAGCGACAAGCGTGCGTCTGTCTGTTAAAGGGTGGTGACACCCTCAAAGTGTGCTACACAAACAATAAAAATATTGTTCTTTTTTTTCTGTCTTTGTGAATTGTGTTGGCTGTAGCCGCACTTGCATCCTCAAAGCAGAAGCTACAAGCGTGCGTCTGTCTGTTAAAGGGTGGTGTAACACTCGAAGTGCTCCAAAAAATAAAAAACTATTTTTTTAATGTGTTTGTGACTTGTGTGCGATGTAGCCGCACTTGCATCCTCAAAGCAGCAGCAACAAGCATGCGTCTGTCTGTTAAAGGGTGGTGACACCCTCAAAGTGTGCTACACAAACAATAAAAATATTGTTCTTTTTTTTTCGGTCTTTGTGAAATGTGTGGGCTGTAGCCGCACCTGCATCCTCAAAGCAGCAGCGACAAGCGTGCATCTGTCTGTTAAAGGGTGGTGACACCCTAAAAGTGTGCTACACAAACAATAAAAATATTGTTCTTTTTTTCTGTCTTTGTGAATTGTGTGGGCTGTAGCCGCACTTGCATCCTCAAAGCAGCAGCGACAAGCGTGCGTCTGTCTGTTAAAGGGTGGTGACACCCTCAAAGTGTGCTACACAAACAATACAATAATTGTTCTTTTTTTTTCTGTCTTTGTGAATTGTGTGGGCTGTAGCCGCACTTGCTCCTTAAAGAAGCAGAGACAAGCGTGCGTCTGTCTGTTAAAGGATGGTGTAACCCTCAAAGTGCTCCAAAAAATAAAAAACTATTTTTTTAATGTGTTTGTGACTTGTGTGCGATGCAGCCGCACGTGCATCAACATAGTAGCAGCGCCAAGCGTGCGCCTGTGTCATAAGTCAAGGGCTGGTTTGGACATCTGGTCCGGACTGAAGGACGTGCCAACAATTTCTGACAAATCTACTGTCACTGCATATGATACTGTCCTCAAAGCAGCAGCGACAAGCGTGCGTCTGTCTGTTAAAGGGTGGTGACACCCTCAAAGTGTGCTACACAAACAATTAAAATATTGTTGTTTTTTTTCGGTCTTTGTGAAATGTGTGGGCTGTAGCCGCACCTGCATCCTTAAAGCAGCAGCGACAAGCGTGCGTCTGTCTGTTAAAGGGTGGTGACACCCTCAAAGTGTGCTACACAGACAATAAAAATATTGTTCTTTTTTTTTCTGTCTTTGTGAATTGTGTGGGCTGTAGCCGCACTTGCATCCTCAAAGCAGAAGCAACAAGCATGCATCTGTCTGTTAAAGGGTGGTGTAACTCTCAAAGTGCTCCAAAAAATAAAAAACTATTTTTTTAATGTGTTTGTGACTTTTGTGCGATGTAGCCATACTTGCATCCTCAAAGCAGCAGCGACAAGCGTGCGTCTGTCTGTTAAAGGGTGGTGACACCCTCAAAGTGTGCTACACAAACAATAAAAATATTCTCCTTCTTTTTTCGGTCTTTGTGAATTGTGTGGGCTGTAGCCGCACTTGCATCCTCAAAGCAGCAGCGACAAGCGTGCGTCTGTCTGTTAAAGGGTGGTGTAACCCTCAAAGTGCTCCAAAAAATTAAAAACTATTTTTTTTATGTGTTTGTGACTTGTGTGCAATGTAGCCGCACTTGCATCCTCAAAGCAGCAGCGACAAGCGTGCGTCTGTCTGTTAAAGGGTGGTGACACCCTCAAAGTGTGCTACACAAACAATAAAAATATTCTTCTTCTTTTTTCTGTCTTTGTGAATTGTGTGGGCTGTAGCCGCACTTGCATCCTCAAAGCAGCAGCGACAAGCATGCGTCTGTCTGTTAAAGGGTGGTTTAACCCTCAAAGTGCGCTCCACAAACAATAAAAATATTCTTTTTTTTTTTCTGTCTTTGTGAATTGTGTGGGCTGTAGCCGCACTTGCAACCTCAAAACAGCAGCGACAAGCGTGCGTCTGTCTGTTAAAGGGTGGTGACACCCTCAAAGTGTGCTACACAAACAATAAAAATATTGTTCTTTTTTTTTCTCTCTTTGTGAATTGTGTGGGCTGTAGCCGCACTTGCATCCTCAAAGCAGCAGCAGCGACAAGCGTGCGTCTGTCTGTTAAAGGGTGGTGTAACCCTCAAAGTGCTCCAAAAAATAAAAAACTATTTTTTTAATGTGTTTGTGACTTGTGTGCGATGTAGCCGCACGTGCATCAACATAGTAGCAGCGCCATGCGTGCGCCTGTGTCATAAGTCAAGGGCTGGTTTGGACATCTGGTCCGGACTGAAGGACATGCCAACAATTTCTGACAAGTCTACTGTCACTGCATATGATACTGTCCTCAAAGCAGCAGCGACAAGCGTGCGTCTGTCTGTTAAAGAATGGTGACACCCTCAAAGTGTGCTACACAAACAATAAAAATATTGTTCTTTTTTTTTCGGTCTTTGTGAAATGTGTTGGCTGTAGCCGCACCTGCATCCTTAAAGCAGCAGCGACAAGCGTGCGTCTGTCTGTTAAAGGGTGGTGACACCCTCAAAGTGTGCTCCACAAACAATAAAAATATTGTTCTTTTTTTTTCTGTCTTTGTGAATTGTGTGGGCTGTAGCCGCACTTGCATCCTCAAAGCAGCAGCAACAAGCGTGCGTCTGTCTGTTAAAGGGTGGTGTAACTCTCAAAGTGCTCCAAAAAACAAAAAACTATTTTTTTAATGTGTTTGTGACTTGTGTGCGTTGTAGCCACACTTGCATCCTCAAAGCAGCAGCGACAAGCGTGCGTCTGTCTGTTAAAGGGTGGTGACACCCTCAAAGTGTGCTACACAAACAATTAAAATATTGTTCTTTTTTTTTCGGTCTTTGTGAAATGTGTGGGCTGTAGCCGCACCTGCATCCTCAAAGCAGCAGCGACAAGCGTGCATCTGTCTGTTAAAGGGTGGTGACACCCTAAAAGTGTGCTACACAAACAATAAAAATATTGTTCTTTTTTTTTCTCTTTGTGAATTGTGTGGGCTGTAGCCGCACTTGCATCCTCAAAGCAGCAGCGACAAGCGTGCGTCTGTCTGTTAAAGGGTGGTGACACCCTCAAAGTGTGCTACACAAACAATAAAACTATTGTTCTTTTTTTTTCTGTCTTTGTGAATTGTGTGGGCTGTAGCCGCACTTGCATCCTCAAAGCAGCAGCGACAAGCGAGCGTCTGTCTGTTAAAGGGTGGTGACACCCTCAAAGTGTGCTACGCAAACAATAAAAATATTGTTATTTTTTTTCTGTCTTTGTGAATTGTGTGGGCTGTAGCCGCACTTGCATCCTCAAAGAAGCAGCAACAAGCACGCGTCTGTCTGTTAAAGGGTGGTGTAACCCTCAAAGTGCTCCAAAAAATAAAAAACTATTTTTTTAATGTGTTTGTGACTTGTGTGCGATGTAGCCGCACGTGCATCAACATATTAGCAGCGCCAAGCGTGCGCCTGTGTCATAAGTCAAGGGCTGGTTTGGACATCTGGTCCAGACTGAAGGACGTGCCAACAATTTCTGACAAGTCTACTGTCACTGCATATGATACTGTCCTCAAAGCAGCAGCGACAAGCGTGCGTCTGTCTGTTAAAGGGTGGTGACACCCTCAAAGTGTGCTACACAAACAATAAAAAAAATGTTTTCTTTTTTTTTGGTCTTTGTGAAATGTGTGGGCTGTAGCCGCACCTGCATCCTTAAAGCAGCAGCGACAAGCGTGCGTCTGTCTGTTAAAGGGTGGTGACACCCTCAAAGTGTGCTACACAAACAATAAAAATATTGTTCTTTTTTTTTCTGTCTTTGTGAATTGTGTTGGCTGTAGCCGCACTTGCATCCTCAAAGCAGAAGCTACAAGAGTGCGTCTGTCTGTTAAAGGGTGGTGTAACACTCGAAGTGCTCCAAAAAATAAAAAACTATTTTTTTAATGTTTGTGACTTGTGTGCGATGTAGCCGCACTTGCATCCTCAAAGCAGCAGCAACAAGCATGCGTCTGTCTGTTAAAGGGTGGTGACACCCTCAAAGTGTGCTACACAAACAATAAAAATATTGTTCTTTTTTTTTCGGTCTTTGTGAAATGTGTGGGCTGTAGCCGCACCTGCATCCTCAAAGCAGCAGCGACAAGCATGCATCTGTCTGTTAAAGGGTGGTGACACCCTAAAAGTGTGCTACACAAACAATAAAAATATTGTTCTTTTTTTTTCTGTCTTTGTGAATTGTGTGGGCTGTAGCCGCACTTGCATCCTCAAAGCAGCAGCGACAAGCGTGCGTCTGTCTGTTAAAGGGTGGTGACACCCTCAAAGTGTGCTACACAAACAATACAATAATTGTTCTTTTTTTTTCTGTCTTTGTGAATTGTGTGGGCTGTAGCCACACTTGCTCCTTAAAGAAGCAGAGACAAGCGTGCGTCTGTCTGTTAAAGGATGGTGTAACCCTCAAAGTACTCCAAAAAATAAAAAACTATTTTTTTAATGTGTTTGTGACTTGTGTGCGATGCAGCCACACGTGCATCAACATAGTAGCAGCGCCAAGCGTGCGCCTGTGTCATAAGTCAAGGGCTGGTTTGGACATCTGGTCCGGACTGAAGGACGTGCCAACAATTTCTGACAAGTCTACTGTCACTGCATATGATACTGTCCTCAAAGCAGCAGCGACAAGCGTGCGTCTGTCTGTTAAAGGGTGGTGACACCCTCAAAGTGTGCTACACAAACAATTAAAATATTGTTGTTTTTTTTCGGTCTTTGTGAAATGTGTGGGCTGTAGCCGCACCTGCATCCTTAAAGCAGCAGCGACAAGCGTGCGTCTGTCTGTTAAAGGGTGGTGACACCCTCAAAGTGTGCTACACAAACAATAAAAATATTGTTCTTTTTTTTTCTGTCTTTGTGAATTGTGTGGGCTGTAGCCGCACTTGCATCCTCAAAGCAGAAGCAACAAGCGTGCATCTGTCTGTTAAAGGGTGGTGTAACTCTCAAAGTGCTCCAAAAAATAAAAAACTATTTTTTTAATGTGTTTGTGACTTGTGTGCGATGTAGCCATACTTGCATCCTCAAAGCAGCAGCGACAAGCGTGCGTCTGTCTGTTAAAGGGTGGTGACACCCTCAAAGTGTGCTACACAAACAATAAAAATATTCTCCTTCTTTTTTCGGTCTTTGTGAATTGTGTGGGCTGTAGCCGCACCTGCATCCTTAAAGCAGCAGCGACAAGCGTGCATCTGTCTGTTAAAGGGTGGTGTAACCCTCAAAGTGCTCCAAAAAATAAAAAACTATTTTTTTAATGTGTTTGTGACTTGTGTGCGATGTAGCCGCACGTGCATCAACATAGTAGCAGCGCCAAGCGTGCGCCTGTGTCATAAGTCAAGGGCTGGTTTGGACATCTGGTCCGGACTGAAGGACGTGCCAACAATTTCTGACAAGTCTACTGTCACTGCATATGATACTATCTTCAAAGCAGCAGCGACAAGCGTGCGTCTGTCTGTTAAAGGGTGGTGACACCCTCAAAGTGTGCTACACAAACAATAAAAATATTGTTATTTTTTTTTCTGTCTTTGTGAATTGTGTGGGCTGTAGCCGCACTTGCATCCTCAAAGCAGCAGCGACAAGCGTGTGTCTGTCTGTTAAAGGGTGGTGTAACTCTCAAAGTGCTCCAAAAAATAAAAAACTATTTTTTTTAATGTGTTTGTGACTTGTGTGCGATGTAGCCGCACTTGCATCCTCAAAGCAGCAGCAACAAGTGTGCGTCTGTCTGTTAAAGGGTGGTGACACCCTCAAAGTGTGCTACACAAACAATAAAAATATTGTTCTTTTTTTTTCTGTCTTTGTGAATTGTGTGGGCTGTAGCCGCACTTGCATCCTCAAAGCAGCAGCGACAAGCGTGCGTCTGTCTGTTAAAGGGTGGTGTAACCCTCAAAGTGCTCCAAAAAATAAAAAACTATTTTTTTTAATGTGTTTGTGACTTGTGTGCGATGTAGCCGCACTTGCATCCTCAAAGCAGCAGCGACAAGCATGCATCTGTCTGTTAAAGGGTGGTGTAACCCTCAAAGTGCGCTCCACAAACAATAAAAATATTCTTCTTTTTTTTCTGTCTTTGTGAATTGTGTGGGCTGTAGCCGCACTTGCATCCTCAAAGCAGCAGTGACAAGCGTGCGTCTGTCTGTTAAAGGGTGGTGACACCCTCAAAGTGTGCTACACAAACAATAAAAATATTGTTCTTTTTTTCTCTCTTTGTGAATTGTGTGGGCTGTAGCCGCACTTGCATCCTCAAAGCAGCAGCAGCGACAAGCGTGCGTCTGTCTGTTAAAGGGTGGTGTAACCCTCAAAGTGCTCCAAAAAATAAAAAACTATTTTTTTAATGTGTTTGTGACTTGTGTGCGATGTAGCCGCACGTGCATCAACATAGTAGCAGCGCCAAGCGTGCGCCTGTGTCATAAGTCAAGGGCTGGTTTGGACATCTGGTCCGGACTGAAGGAAGTGCCAACAATTTCTGACAAGTCTACTGTCACTGCATATGATACTGTCCTCAAAGAAGCAGCGACAAGCGTGCGTCTGTCTGTTAAAGAATTGTGACACCCTCAAAGTGTGCTACACAAACAATAAAAATATTGTTCTTTTTTTTTCGGTCTTTGTGAAATGTGTGGGCTGTAGCCGCACCTGCATCCTTAAAGCAGCAGCGACAAGCGTGCGTCTGTCTGTTAAAGGGTGGTGACACCCTCAAAGTGTGCTACACAAACAATAAAAATATTGTTCTTTTTTTTTCTGTCTTTGTGAATTGTGTGGGCTGTAGCTGCACTTGCATCCTCAAAGCAGCAGCAACAAGCGTGCGTCTGTCTGTTAAAGGGTGGTGTAACTCTCAAAGTGCTCCAAAAAATAAAAAACTATTTTTTTAATGTGTTTGTGACTTGTGTGCGATGTAGCCACACTTGCATCCTCAAAGCAGCAGCGACAAGCGTGCGTCTGTCTGTTAAAGGGTGGTGACACCCTCAAAGTGTGCTACACAAACAATAAAAATATTGTTCTTTTTTTTCGGTCTTTGTGAAATGTGTGGGCTGTAGCCGCACCTGCATCCTCAAAGCAGCAGCGACAAGCGTGCATCTGTCTGTTAAAGGGTGGTGACACCCTAAAAGTGTGCTACACAAGCAATAAAAATATTGTTCTTTTTTTTTCTGTCTTTGTGAATTGTGTGGGCTGTAGCCGCACTTGCATCCTCAAAGCAGCAGCGACAAGCGTGCGTCTGTCTGTTAAAGGGTGGTGACACCCTCAAAGTGTGCTACACAAACAATAAAAATATTGTTCTTTTTTTTTTCTGTCTTTGTGAATTGTGTGGGCTGTAGCCGCACTTGCATCCTCAAAGCAGCAGCGACAAGCGTGAGTCTGTCTGTTAAAGGGTGGTGACACCCTCAAAGTGTGCTACACAAACAATAAAAATATTGTTCTTTTTTTTTCTGTCTTTGTGAATTGTGTGGGCTGTAGCCGCACTTGCATCCTCAAAGAAGCAGCGACAAGCGTGCGTCTGTCTGTTAAAGGGTGGTGTAACCCTCAAAGTGCTCCAAAAAATAAAAAACTATTTTTTTAATGTGTTTGTGACTTGTGTGCGATGTAGCCGCACGTGCATCAATATAGTAGCAGTGCCAAGCGTGCGCCTGTGTCATAAGTCAAGGGGTGGTTTGGACATCTGGTCCGGACTGAAGGACGTGCCAACAATTTCTGACAAGTCTACTGTCACTGCATATGATACTGTCCTCAAAGCAGCAGCGACAAGCGTGCGTCTGTCTGTTAAAGGGTGGTGACACCCTCAAAGTGTGCTACACAAACAATAAAAATATTGTTCTTTTTTTTCGGTCTTTGTGAAATGTGTGGGCTGTAGCCGCACTTGCATCCTCAAAGCAGCAGCAACAAGCATGCGTCTGTCTGTTAAAGGGTGGTGACACCCTCAAAGTGTGCTACACAAACAATAAAAGTATTGTTCTTTTTTTTTCTGTCTTTGTGAATTGTGTGGGCTGTAGCCGCACTTGCATCCTCAAAGCAGCAGCGACAAGCGTGCATCTGTCTGTAAAAGGGTGGTGTAACCCTCAAAGTGCTCCAAAAAATAAAAAACTATTTTTTTAATGTGTTTGTGACTTGTGTGCGATGTAGCCGCACGTGCATCAACATAGTAGCAGCGCCAAGCATGCGCCTGTGTCATAAGTCAAGGGCTGGTTTGGACATCTGGTCCGGACTGAAGGACGTGCCAACAATTTCTGACAAGTCTACTGTCACTGCATATGATACTATCCTCAAAGCAGCAGCGACAAGCGTGCGTCTGTCTGTTAAAGGCTGGTGACACCCTCAAAGCGTGCTACACAAACAATAAAAATATTGTTCTTTTTTTTCTGTCTTTGTGAATTGTGTGGGCTGTAGCCGCACTTGCATCCTCAAAGCAGCAGCAACAAGTGTGCGTCTGTCTGTTAAAGGGTGGTGTAACTCTCAAAGTGCTCCAAAAAATAAAAAACTATTTTTTTAATGTGTTTGTGACTTGTGTGCGATGTAGCCATACTTGCATCCTCAAAGCAGCAGCGACAAGCGTGCGTCTGTCTGTTAAAGGGTGGTGACACCCTCAAAGTGTGCTACACAAACAATAAAAATATTCTCCTTCTTTTTTCGGTCTTTGTGAATTGTGTGGGCTGTAGCCGCACCTGCATCCTTAAAGCAGCAGCGACAAGCATGCATCTGTCTGTTAAAGGGTGGTGACACCCTCAAAGTGTGCTACACAAACAGTAAAAATATTGTTCTTTTTTTTTCTGTCTTTGTGAAATGTGTGGGCTGTAGCCGCACCTGCACCTCAAAGCAGCAGCGACAAGCGTGCGTCTGTCTGTTAAAGGGTGGTGACACCCTCAAAGTGTGCTACACAAACAATAAAAATATTGTTCTTTTTTTTTCTGTCTTTGTGAATTGTGTGGGCTGTAGCCGCACTTGCATCCTCAAAGCAGCAGCGACAAGTGTGCGTCTGTCTGTTAAAGGGTGGTGACACCCTCAAAGTGTGCTACACAAAGAATAAAAATATTGTTCTTTTTTTTTCGGTCTTTGTGAAATGTGTGGGCTGTAGCCGCACCTGCATCCTTAAAGCAGCAGTGACAAGCGTGCGTCTGTCTGTTAAAGGGTGGTGACACCCTCAAAGTGTGCTACACAAACAATAAAAATATTGTTCTTTTTTTTTCTGTCTTTGTGAATTGTGTGGGCTGTAGCCGCACTTGCATCCTCAAAGCAGAAGCGACAAGCGTGCGTCTGTCTGTTAAAGGGTGGTGTAACTCTCGAAGTGCTCCAAAAAATAAAAAACTATTTTTTTAATGTGTTTGTGACTTGTGTGCGATGTAGCCGCACGTGCATCAATATAGTAGCAGTGCCAAGCGTGCGCCTGTGTCATAAGTCAAGGGCTGGTTTGGACATCTGGTCCGGACTGAAGGACGTGCCAACAATTTCTGACAAGTCTACTGTCACTGCATATGATACTGTCCTCAAAGCAGCAGCGACAAGCGTGCGTCTGTCTGTTAAAGGGTGGTGACACCCTCAAAGTGTGCTACACAAACAATAAAAATATTGTTCTTTTTTTTTCTGTCTTTGTGAATTGTGTGGGTTGTAGCCGCACTTGCATCCTCAAAGCAGCAGCGACAAGCGTGCATCTGTCTGTTAAAGGGTGGTGTAACCCTCAAAGTGCTCCTAAAAATAAAAACTATTTTTTTAATGTGTTTGTGACTTGTTTGCGATGTAGCCGCACGTGCATCAACATAGTAGCAGCGCCAAGCATGCGCCTGTGTCATAAGTCAAGGGCTGGTTTGGACATCTGGTCCGGACTGAAGGACGTGCCAACAATTTCTGACAAATCTACTGTCACTGCATATGATACTATCCTCAAAGCAGCAGCGACAAGCGTGCGTCTGTCTGTTAAAGGGTGATGACACCCTCAAAGTGTGCTACACAAACAATAAAAATATTGTTCTTTTTTTTTCTGTCTTTGTGAATTGTGTGGGCTGTAGCCGCACTTGCATCCTCAAAGCAGCAGCAACAAGCGTGCGTCTGTCTGTTAAAGGGTGGTGTAACTCTCAAAGTGCTCCAAAAAATAAAAAACTATTTTTTTAATGTGTTTGTGACTTGTGTGCGATGTAGCCATACTTGCATCCTCAAAGCAGCAGCGACAAGCGTGCGTCTGTCTGTTAAAGGGTGGTGACACCCTCAAAGTGTGCTACACAAACAATAAAAATATTCTCCTTCTTTTTTCGGTCTTTGTGAATTGTGTGGGCTGTAGCCGCTCCTGCATCCTTAAAGCAGCAGCGACAAGCATGCATCTGTCTGTTAAAGGGTGGTGACACCCTCAAAGTGTGCTACACAAACAATAAAAATATTGTTCTTTTTTTTTCGGTCTTTGTGAAATGTGTGGGCTGTAGCCGCACCTGCATCCTCAAAGCAGCAGCGACAAGCGTGCGTCTGTCTGTTAAAGGGTGGTGACACCCTCAAAGTGTGCTACACAAACAATAAAAATATTGTTCTTTTTTTTTCTGTCTTTGTGAATTGTGTGGGCTGTAGCCGCACTTGCATCCTCAAAGCAGCAGCGACAAGCGTGCGTCTGTCTGTTAAAGGGTGGTGACATCCTCAAAGTGTGCTACACAAACAATAAAAATATTGTTCTTTTTTTTTCTGTCTTTGTGAATTGTGTGGGCTGTAGCCGCACTTGCATCCTCAAAGCAGCAGCGACAAGCGTGCGTCTGTCTGTTAAAGGGTGGTGTAACCCTCAAAGTGCTCCAGAAAATAAAAAACTATTTTTTTAATGTGTTTGTGACTTGTGTGCGATGTAGCCGCACGTGCATCAACATAGTAGCAGCGCCAAGCGTGCGCCTGTGTCATAAGTCAAGGGCTGGTTTGGACATCTGGTCCGGACTGAAGGACGTGCCAACAATTTCTGACAAGTCTACTGTCACTGCATATGATACTGTCCTCAAAGCAGCAGCGACATGCGTGCGTCTGTCTGTTAAAGGGTGGTGACACCCTCAAAGTGTGCTACACAAACAATAAAAATATTTTTCTTTTTTTTTCGGTCTTTGTGAAATGTGTGGGCTGTAGCCGCACCTGCATCCTTAAAGCAGCAGCGACAAGCGTGCGTCTGTCTGTTAAAGGGTGGTGACACCCTCAAAGTGTGCTACACAAACAATAAAAATATTGTTCTTTTTTTTCTGTCTTTGTGAATTGTGTGGGCTGTATCCGCACTTGCATCCTCAAAGCAGCAGCGACAAGCGTGCGTCTGTCTGTTAAAGGGTGGTGTAACTCTCAAAGTGCTCCAAAAAATAAAAAACTATTTTTTTAATGTGTTTGTGACTTGTGTGCGATGTAGCCGCACTTGCATCCTCAAAGCAGCAGCAACAAGCATGCGTCTGTCTGTTAAAGGGTGGTGACACCCTCAAAGTGTGCTACACAAACAATAAAAATATTGTTCTTTTTTTTCTGTCTTTGTGAATTGTGTGGGCTGTAGCCGCACTTGCATCCTCAAAGCAGCAGCGACAAGCATGCATCTGTCTGTTAAAGGGTGGTGTAACCCTCAAAATGCTCCAAAAAATAAAAAACTATTTTTTTAATGTGTTTGTGACTTGTGTGCGATGTAGCCGCACGTGCATCAACATAGTAGCAGCGCCAAGCGTGCGCCTGTGTCATAAGTCAAGGGCTGGTTTGGACATCTGGTCCGGACTGAAGGACGTGCCAACAATTTCTGATAAGTCTACTGTCACTGCATATGATACTGTCCTCAAAGCAGCAGCGACAAGCGTGCGTCTGTCTGTTAAAGGGTGGACACCCTCAAAGTGTGCTACACAAACAATAAAAATATTGTTCTTTTTTTTTCGGTCTTTGTGAAATGTGTGGGCTGTAGCCGCACCTGCATCCTTAAAGCAGCAGCGACAAGCGTGCGTCTGTCTGTTAAAGGGTGGTGACACCCTCAAAGTGTGCTACACAAACAATAACAATATTGTTCTTTTTTTTTCGGTCTTTGTGACTTGTGTGGGCTGTAGCCGCACTTGCATCCTCAAAGCAGCAGCAACAAGCGTGCGTCTGTCTGTTAAAAGGTGCTGTAACTCTCAAAGTGCTCCAAAAAATAAAAAACTATTTTTTTAATGTGTTTGTGACTTGTGTGCGATGTAGCCACACTTGCATCCTCAAAGCAGCAGTGACAAGCGTGCATCTGTCTGTTAAAGGGTGGTGACACCCTCAAAGTGTGCTACACAAACAGTAAAAATATTCTTCTTTTTTCGGTCTTTGTGAAATGTGTGGGCTGTAGCCGCACCTGCATCCTTAAAGCAGCAGCGACAAGTGTGCGTCTGTCTGTTAAAGGGTGGTGACACCCTCAAAGTGTGCTACACAAACAATAAAAATATTCTTCTTCTTTTTTCTGTCTTTGTGAATTGTGTGGGCTGTAGCCGCACTTGCATCCTCAAAGCAGCAGCGACAAGCGTGCGTCTGTCTGTTAAAGGGTGGTGTAACCCTCAAATTACGCTCCACAAACAATAAAAATATTCATTTTTTTTTTCTGTCTTTGTGAATTGTGTGGGCTGTAGCCGCACTTGCATCCTCAAAGCAGCAGCGACAAGCGTGCGTCTGTCTGTTAAAGGATTACATCGGTGACAGCATCCAAGTAGGCATGTCAGACAGTCCGTACCTGTACTGGCAGGAAAAAGAAGCAATTTGGAGGTCCCTGTACAAACTGGCTCTATTTTACCTGAGTTGCCCCCCCTCCAGTGTGTACTCCGAAAGAGTGTTTAGTGCAGCCGGGAACCTTGTCAGCGAAAGGCGTAGGAGGTTGCTTCCACAAAATGTGGAGAAGATGATGTTCATAAACTGAATGATCAACTCTTCCAGGGAGACCAGCCTCCAGAACGTACAGAGGGACCTGTGGTTCCAGCGGGGACGAATTAATACTCTGTGAGGATGAGGATGTACACACTGAAGAGGGTGAGGAATCAGTGGATGAGGAGGATGAGGATGACATCTTGCCTCCGTAGAGCCAGTTTGTGCAGGGACAGATTAATTGCCAGCTTGTTTTGTGGGGGCCTAAACGAACCAATCATTTCAGCCACAGTTGTGTGGCAGACCCTGGCACTGAAATGATTGGTTTGTTAAAGTGTGCATGTCCTGTTTATACAACATAAGGGTGGGTGGGAGGGCCCAAGGACAATTCCATCTTGCACCTCTTTTTTTTCTTTGCATTATGTTCAGTTTGGGGCCTAGTTTTTCAAACTGCTATCCTGTCTGCCACTGCAGTTTCACGCCTAGATGGGTCACGTGTTTGTGCCGCCCACTCGTGTCGCTTAGCATAGTCATCCAGCTACCTCGGTGCAACCTTTTGGACATAAAAACACTATTGTGAGGTGTTCAGAATAGACTGGAAATGAGTGGAAATTAAGGTTATTGAGGTTAATAATAGCATAGGAGCAGAAAAACCTACAAATTCTGTGATTTTAGCTGTTTTTATGCTTTTTTTCAAAAAAATACAGATCTAAAACACAAAACCCAGAACCCAAAACACGGAAGGGTGGTTTTGGCAAAACCAATCCAGATCCAAAACACGAAGAAAGATCCAGATCCAAAACCAAAACACAAAACACGAAAAGTGGCCGGTGCACACCCCTAATATATATTTTAGTGTGTGTATGTATATATATATATATATATATATATATATATATAGAGATGTGCGGGTTCGGATTTACTCGGTTCTTATCGCCATTTTACCGCAAGTTCGGATTACTTTGTATTTATTTTATTGGGTATCCAAAACACGTGATAGCTGATAGCCAATAAAATGTCGTTTTGAGATCCGAGTAAATCCGAGTAAAACCGAGTAAATCCGAAACGCTCATCTCTAATATATATATATATATATATTTATATAGTGTGTGTGTATATATACTTGTCCCCTTGTGGGCTCACTTCACTAACCACAGAATTATATTCCCCCTCTATGTCCACGTGGATAGTAGGGAATGACGTTGGACAGTAACTGATGACATCAGGGTACATCTACGGAGGAGGATCTATCTGCTACTCTTGTCCCATCTGACCCATTGTCTTTCAGTTAGGTCTAGACTATACAAGGCTGATGGACCTGTGACATCACACCCACGTGACCCGGCCTAAAAGTGTCCCCTCATGGGCTCGCTGCGCTCACCACGCTTTGGGCACGGTGGCTTGCTGCGCTTGCCACAAATATTTATTCCCCCTCTATGCCCTAGTGGATGGTAACGCAGGAGCGGTCCAGCCTCCTGCACCGGTCACGTGGTGGATACGTCACAGAGGTCCTTTAGCCACATAGGAAATAACAGCAACCATTGTCTTTCTCCTCCACCCACTCTCCTCTCCCACCTTCTGTCAATTTCCCTCCTCTTCCTTGCTCCTCTATTATCCCCTTCTTACCTCCTCCTCTCCCTTCAATCATATCTCTTCCCTGCCACATCTTTCCCCCCACTACATACCGCCCTCCTCCCTTACACATTTTCTACTTCCCCCTACAAATTCCCTTCCTCCACCACACACATGCTCCCTTCTCCCCACTACACTTTTACCCTTCTCCCCACTACAAATCCACCTCCTCTACCATACACATCCACTCTTCGCATTCAGCGCCACAAACCTGAACCTAAGGATGGCAGGTCTGTTACTAAGTGACTTATTTATCACAATCCGCATTTTTAATGCAGTTGTGATAAATATTTTATGCCCAACTTCGCAATGTGTTAATTAATATTTTCATGCAAATTTACTAAAATCTTCTTGCCAGGAGATGGGCTCTGATAAGAGCCTCCCTGAGATAGAGCTGGAAGCAGTGTGATAGCGTAACGCTATCACACTGCTTTCTGGTTCAGGTCCTCAGCACACACTGTGCATGAGCAGCTCTCAAGGGCCAACAGAGAGGGATATGGAGCACCCCTCTCCAGGAGAATAGTAGCCCATAGGCTTCTATAGGGTAACGCCATCTGGAGAAGGCATTACCCTATCGGAGGCCAAGCTCCACAATGTGCTGGTTGAAAAGCCGGGGCCACTTGCTTGGGTTTGCCCCCCAGGCTAAAAGTTGCCAGCCAGCCCCTGCCTTCAAGGCTACCAAAACTGAAGCAAACTGAACTTTGAACCATGGATTGTGTGTTGCTGGTCCATGTTAGCTTGTCTATCCCTAAGGCAGTTACACTGTAGTTCTTTAAGAGGCTGTTGTAATTTTTCAATGCGTTTTACCTGTTCCCAGTCATAATACAATCCGAAGAAGTACTCTACAATTTAACTCCAGCTACTTCCTGTATCGCTGTAACTGATAAATGTGACTTGTAACTGTGAGCTGGTCTTTCTACTTAGTTCCACTATTTTTATCGGCGTAACTAATTAGAGGTTCAGTATGATTTGATGATGTTCAAAATGTTAACAAACATACTGTTGACTACATTATGTTGGCCGGTACTGCTTGCCAACAGAATACATGGCGACATGTTCATTATTCTGACATGCGCCATGTCAACTTGCAACACGTTGACTTTGACATAAAGCCGACATGTTCACAATGTAAACACCTATTTTCAACCCTAACACCAACATTTATATTGTCAATATTATGACTACTGTATGTTGACATTGCATTGATATTATGACTATGTAGACACTGCAGCAGTGGTGTAACTAGGGTCATTGGAGCCCAGTTCAAGTTTAAGATTGCCGCCCCCCCCCCCCCTTGCACCTTATAACAAAACATAGTTTGCATGCCTAAGGCGCATGCCAAAGAAATGGGCATGGCCACATATCGGAAAAGCCATGGCTACTGAAAATGGGGCGTGCCAACATGGCACACCACCCATTTCTTGTCACTCTGGGAACATTACTTTCCATTACATATGCACCTTACCTACACGGTGGTTTCTCACAAAGTGGAACCTCTTAAGAAATATATCCTCCATGGGAAGATGGCGTCTTCAGTCGGCATTCATTATTCATGTAGGTCACATCATCCGGAATATTAACAAGGTCATCATCATACAACAGTGGAACAACCAGACTCCTGCCCCTTGTGCAACTTTCTTCCCCCTGCATCTTTCAGCCACACCATCATCTAACTGCATCTTCAATGCCCTGGCTGGTGGCGCCCCCCACTGCAGGGATTGCAACTGCACCCAGGGCGCAAGCCCCACCCGACCCCCCCCTAGTTACGCCACTCCACTGCAGTGATATTATGACTGCGTAGCCATTACAGTGAATTTATGACTACGTAGACATTGCAGTGATATTATGACTATGTAGACATTGCAGTGATATTATGACAACAAATACATTGCAGTGATATTATGACTATACAGACATTGCAGTGATGTTATGACTACAAAGACATTGCAGTGATATTATGACTACAAAGACATTGCAGTGATATTATGACTATATAGACATTGCAGTGATATTATGACTACAGAGACATTGCAGTGATGTTATGACTACAAAGACATTGCAGTGATATTCTGACTATATAGACATTGCAGTGATATTATGACTACAGAGACATTGCAGTGATATTATGACTACATAGACATTGCAGTGATATTATGACTATATAGACATTGCAGTGATGTTATGACTACAAAGACATTGCAGTGATATTATGACTACAAAGATATTGCAGTGATATTATGACTATATAGACATTGCAGTGATGTTATGACTACAAAGACATTGCAGTGATATTATACCTACAAAGACATTGAAGTGATATTATGACTAGATAGACATTGCAGTGATATTATGACTACAAAGACATTTCAGTGATATTATGACTATATAGACATTCAGTGATATTATGACTACGTAGACATTGCAGTGATATTATGACTACATAGACATTGCAGTGATATTATGACTACGTAGACACTGCAGTGATATTATGACTATGTAGACACTGCAATGATATTATGACTGTGTAGACATTGCAGTGATATTTTGACTATTTAGACATCACAGTGATATGACATTGCAGTGATATTATAACTGTAGATATTGCTGTGATATAACTGTGTAGACATTGCAGTGATATTTTGACATTGCTGTGAAATTATGAATATGTAGACATTGCAGTGATATTATGACTGTGTAGACATTGCAGTGCTATTATGATTATGTAGAAATTGCATTGATATTTTAACTATGTATGTAGACATTACAGTGATATTATGACATTGCAGTGATATTATGACTGTGTAGACATTGCAGTGATATTATGACATTGCAGTGATATTATGACTATGTAGACATTGCAGTGATATTATGATTATGTAGAAATTGCAGTGATATTATGACTATGTAGAAATTACAGTGATATTATGACATTGCAGTGATATTATGACTATGTAGACTTTGTAGTGATATTATGACTATATAGACATTGCAGTTATATTAGGACATTGCAGTGATACTATGACTACGTAGACATTGCAGTGATATGACTATAAACATAGCAGTTATATTATGACATTGCAGTGATATTATGACTGTGTAGACATTGCAGTGATATTATGACTATATAGACATTGCAGTTATATTATGACATTGCAGTGATATTATGACTATGTAGACATTGCAGTGATATAATGACTATGAAGACATTGCAGTAATATTATAA
Source organism: Taudactylus pleione (assembly GCA_031769625.1). Lineage (NCBI taxonomy): Eukaryota > Metazoa > Chordata > Amphibia > Anura > Myobatrachidae > Taudactylus > Taudactylus pleione. Next base: position 9,305,620 of record JAUIMM010000081.1, on the reverse strand, counting down.
CTAGTATGTAGACACTGCAGTGATATTATAACTGTGCAGACATTGCCATGATATTATGACATTGCAGTGATATTATGACTGTGTAGACATTGCAGTGAAATTATGACTATGCAGACATTGCAGTAATGTTATGACATTGCAGTGATAATATGACTATGTGAAATTGCAGTGATATTATGACTATGCAGACATTGCAGTTATATTATGACATTGCAGTGATATGACTATGCAGACATTGCAGTAATATTATGACTATTTAGACACTGCAGTGATAATATGACTTTAGACATTGCAGTGATATTATGACTGTGTAGACATTGCAGTGAAATGATGACTATGCAGACATTGCAGTAATGTTATGACATTGCAGTGATAATATGACTATGTGAAATTGCAGTGATATTATGACTATGCAGACATTGCAGTTATATTATGACATTGCAGTGATATTATGACTGTAGACATTGCAGTGATATTATGACTATGTAGACATTGCAGTGATATGACTGTGTAGACATTGCACTGATATTATGACTATGCAGACATTGCAGCATTGTTATGACATTGCAGTGATATTATGACTATGTGACATTGCAGTGATAATATGACTATGTGACATTGCAGTGATATTATGACTATGCAGACATTGCAGTTATATTATGACTATGTAGACACTGCAGTGATAATATGACTTTAGACATTGCAGTGATATTATGACTGTGTAGATATTGCAGTGATATTATGATTATGTAGAAATTGCAGTATTATTATGACTATGTAGACATTACAGTGATATTATGACATTGCAGTGATATTATGACAGTGTAGACAGTGCAGTGATATTATGACATTGCAGTGATATTATGACTATGTAGACATTGCAGTGATATGACTGTGTAGACATTGCAGTGATATTTTTACATTGCAGTGATATGACTATGCAGACATTGCAGTGATATTATGACTGTGTAGACATTGCAGTGATATTATGATTATGTAGAAATTGCAGTAATATTATGACTATTTAGAAATTACAGTGATATTATGACATTGCAGTGATATTATGACTGTGTAGACATTGCAGTGATATTATGACTATGTAGACATTGTAGTGATATTATGACTATATAGACATTGCAGTGATATTATGACTATGTAGATATTGCAGTGATATTATGACTATGTAGTAGGGGTGTGTGCACCGGCCACTTTTCGTGTTTTGTGTTTTGGTTTTGGATCTGGATCTTTCTTCGTGTTTTGGATATGGATTGGTTTTGCCAAAACCACCCTTCCGTGTTTTGGGTTCTGGGTTTTGTGTTTTGAGTCTGTATTTTTTTTTAAAAAAGCATAAAAACAGCTTAAATCACAGAATTTGTGGGTTTTTCTGCTCCTATGCAATTATTAACCTCAATAACCTTCATTTCCACTCATTTCCAGTCTATTCTGAACACCTCACACCTCACAATATTGTTTTTATTGCCAAAAGATTGCACCGAGGTAGCTGGATGACTATGCTAAGCGACACGAATGGGCGGCACAAACAAGTGGCCCATCTAGGAGTGACACTGCAGTGGCAGACAGGATGGCAGTTTGAAAAACTAGGCCCCAAACAGTACATACTGCAAAGAAAAAAAAGAGGTGCAAGATGGAATTGTCCTTGGGCCCTCCCACCCACCCTTATGTTGTATAAATAGGACATGCACACTTTAACAAACCAATCTTTTCAGCACCAGGGTCTGCCACATGACTGTGGCTGAAATTATTGGTTCGTTTGGGCCCCCACAAAACAAGCTGGCAATTAATGTGTCCCTGCACAAACTGGCTCTACGGAGGCAAGATGTCGTCCTCATCCTCCTCATCCACCGATTCCTTGGATAAAACAGGAAAAATGGATTTAGGTGTCCCTGGACTGCTTACGGTCTTAGCCAAAGTTTCTGAACTTGACAGTAACTTTTTATGAACGCGCTGCAGGTGCCGTATAAGGGAGGATGTTCCTAGGTGGTTAACGTCCCTACCCCTACTTATTTCACCTTTACATATGGTACATATGGCAAGACAGTTGTTGTCCGGATTTGGATAGAAATATTGCCAGACCAAAGAGGTGGAATGTTTGGTCTTCTGCCCAGGCATGACCGTGATGGGCTTTTTCATCCCACGAACAACAACTGTCTCCCCCAGAGCCTGATTTAAACAAACCACATCACCATCAGAATCCTCCTCGCCAACTTCCTCCTCAGTGCCAGCTACACCAGTATCCTCATCCTGTTGTACTTCAACAGTGACATCTTCAATTTGCATATCAGCAAGTGGACTGTGGGTGCTCCTTTCAGCACTTGCAGGAGGCGTGCAAATGGTGGAAAGAGCCACCTCTTCCCGTCCAGTGCTGGGAAGGTCAGGCATCGCAACCGCCACCACACTTGGACTCTCCTTGGGGATTTGTAATATCTTCTTAGAACGCACAGTTCTTCGCTGTGCTTTTGCCAGCTTAACTCGTTTGATTTTTTTAGTGGGAGGAGGGCTTCCATCGTCATGTGAAGCTGAACCACTAGTCATGAACATAGGGAAAGACCTTAGCCGTTCCTTGCCACTCCGTGTCGTAAATGGCATATTGGCAAGTTTACGTTTCTCTTCAGATGATTTAAATGTTTTTTTCAAGGTCATTTTCCTGAACTTTGTCATTTGGGATTGTATGTGCCCTCTACTATGTATTTATGTTATATTGATATATACGTGCGGCTAAGGCGCACACAAACACAGAAAATAATTTTTTATTTTAGTTGGAGACTAGTGCACTTTGTGGGTTACACCACTCTTTAAGAAATGAGCCAGCCAGCCCTTTACTTATGGGACACAGGCGCACGCTTGGCGCTGCTCCTTTGTTGATGCACGTGCAGCTACAGCCCACACAATTCACAAACACAGAAAATATTTTTTTATTTTGTTTGGAGTGCCCTTTGGGGGTCACAGCACCCTTTAACGGACAAGCCAGCTGGCCTTTTACTTATGGGACACAGGTGCACGCTTGGCGCTGCTCCTTTGTTGATGCACGTGCAGCCACAGTGCACACAATTCACAAACACAGAAAACATTTTTTTATTTTGTTTGGAGTGCCCTTTGGGGGTTACAGCACCCTTTAGCGGTCAATCCTGCTGGCCCTTTATTTATGGGACACAGGTGCACGCTTGGCACTACTTTGTTGATGCATGTGCGGCTACTGCGCACACAATTCACAAACACAAAAAAATATATTTTTTTATTTTGTTTGGAGTGCCCTTTGGGGGTAGACATTGCCATGATATTATGACATTGCATTGATATTATGACTGTGTAGACATTGCAGTGAAATAATGACTATGCAGACATTGCAGTAATGTTATGACATTGCAGTGATATTATGACTATGCAGACATTGCAGTTATATTATGACATTGCAGTGATATTATGACTGTGTAGATATTGCAGTGATATTATGACTATGTAGACATTGCAGTGATATTATGACTGTGTAGACATTGCAGTGATAGTATGACTATGTAGACATTGCAGTGATATTATGACTATGTAGACATGCAGTGATATGACTGTGTAGGCATTGCAGTGATATTATGACTATGCAGACATTGCAGCATTGTTATGACATTGCAGTGATATTATGACTATGTAACATTGCAGTGATAATATAACTATGGGCTCTATTTATTAACATTATTTTTACTAAAATAAAGTGAAAAAGGGTGTTTTCACACCCTTTTCACATTATTTTAGTTTCACCTGTAGTTATTACAGGGCAATTGGAGTAGAATTAGTTAAATTCTACTCCAACCCCTAGTATCACTTATTTTTAGTAAAGCAGATCGCATTTCCCATAATTGTAATGGGAAATGTGATCCGACCAGAGTTACTAAAAATAAATTGTAAAAAAATATACCGGGGGAAGCCCTGTGATAATAACGCCACCTGGAGGTGGCGTTATCCTGGGTCTCCCCCAGTTACTGGGCTCCCACTCTGCTCTAACGGGGAGAGCAGAGGCGGGAGCCGGTACCAGTATTCAGCTATGTGGTCTAAGCAGACCGCAAGCTGATTGCTGTAAAAAAAAGAAAAAAAAAATTGAAAAATTTTTTTGTTACTTACCTGAATCCAGGGACCGGTGATCGGGCCTCCGGTGATGGCTCCTCTCCGGTCAGCTGGTATCCCATAGTGCACTGCGGCCCGGTCATCAGGTGATCGGGTCCCAGTGCAGTATGGGAGATCACCTTATCGGGAAGCCCGGAGAAGATCACCGGAGGCCAGGAGGATGCAGGTAAGTGTAATGAAGGGAGGGGGGGTCGCGGGGGTCCACGATCGCAGGGGGCGGGGCTTAGCGTCAGTGGGGGGTAGCAGCGATGGTGGGTCAGCGCATGCGCGGGCTCTTAGTCGCTGTATTTTTTCCGAAAATACCGCGACTAGAGTGCGGATGGGATCCGCAGGGACAGAGCTTTATCACAAGCTTTGTCCCTGCAAGGGATTTATAGTAAATCCCTGTGATATTGCCAGAATTCGCAATGCGAATTCACTCGGTAATATCACACTACAATCCGCATTCAATATGCGGATTGTAGTAAATAGAGCCCTATGTGACATTGCAGTGATATTATGACTATGCAGACATTGCAGTTATATTATGACATTGCAGTGATATGACTATGCAGACATTGCAGTAATATTATGACTATTTAGACACTGCAGTGATAATATGACTTTAGACATTGCAGTGATATTATGACTGTGTAGACATTGCAGTGATATTATGACTATGTAGGCATTGCAGTGATATTATGACTACGTAGACATCACAGTTATACAGGGGTATTCAATATGGGAGCGATAATATTGTTTTTGTGTTAATATCGCACTTTTGACGTCATTATCGCAGGTTTGACTTTTACACCGTATTCAATTTCAAAGACTTATCGCAGTTTTGAAAAGTCTTTGATAAAAAACGGGGATACTTTTCACCATTGAATAGGTGTCGAAAAAAACTGCAGAATTGGGGTTTAGGGGTGCAGTCTTAAAAAAAAATAGCCTGCACCCCTGGCAATGACATTTAAAAAAGAACTGTGTCAAAAAAAGTAAAAAAAAAAAAAAATAGGAACACCTCAAAAAAATAATAAAAAAATTGGGGTGAAAAAAAATGGGAAAAAATTGTTTAAGAATAGAGAAATAGGTTCAGGGCTATTCTGCAAGTATGCGGCAGGTGTTTTGAAGAATAGAATTATAGCGGCAGGTGCACAAATGCAGAATTTTTAAAAACTTACTTTAGGGACATAAAAATATGCTAGTACCCATTTTCATGTACCCCAAATTTGATGGGCCCACTTAAAAAAAAAAAAATAATAACCTAAGTGCTCTTCTGCATCACTTCTTCAATGTCGGGAAAAAAACACCTGCTGCGGTTATTTAAATCCCCAACTTTCAATTAAAGGCTAAAACGGGGGTACCCATAGTGTTCCCCCATGTTTTTACTACTTTAGGGGGGTCTTACAATTTTTTTAAGGGAAAATTCGTAACTTTACGCAAATCCAACTTTGGAGTTTCCCGTTTTCGTTAATTTTATATTGAATACGGGTATAAGCGGGAGCGCGCCCGATACTTTAATGCAGGTAAAAACTCCGATATGAAATGTTAACTTCGACAGTGAAGTTAACGTTTCATATTGAATACCCCTGTTATTATGAAATTGCAGTGACATTATGACTGTGTAGACATTGCAGTGATATTATGACATTGCAGTGATATTATGACTATGTAGACATTGCAGTGATATTATGACTATGCAGACATTGCAGTAATATTATAACTATGTAGACACTGCAGTGACATTATGACTGTGTAGACATTGCAGTGATATTATGACTGTGTAGACAGAGGCGTCACTAGGGTTGGTGTCACTTGGTGCTATATCTCGTGGTGACACCCCCCCCCCCCGCCCCCTCCACCAAAAAAATAAAATCAGAACCAAGGTGCGCAGCTCGGCACTATTTCCCCCCTTACCAGTCCAGTACTCACACTGCAGTGCTCCTCCCTAGAAAGTAGGGGTGCACTCATCTGAATTTCAATCAAATAGGTATCAAAAATCTTTTATTCCATCATATCAAAAAAGTGTTCACCAACTTTTCGGTTCTCTATAATTCACAACTCTGGCATTACATTTGTAACGTTTCAGGCACTGTCATCAGGCTAAGAAACACAAAACAACACTATAACAATAGAAAACTACCATTCACCACGTGTATATCGAAGCCGGGACCACTCACCCGGAGCGGCCGCCCGAACAGTCAAAGGTTTCAACCCGTCATTATAACATCAAACAACTTAAACAACATGATAGCAGCAAAACAATTACATATTATAAAATACTACCATTGTATCTAAAGTGCATACAGTCAAATACATATATAATTATAAATGAACAATCGCAGTAATGTTATAACACATAATAATTATCTATATATCAGGAAGGATAATTAAATTATACTGTAAACACCACCAAAGCGAGTGATGCATTATATCCCCTGATAGTCAATCACATATAATACAATGTGCTATCTATGGCCCTGATTCAGAGCCGGACGCTCTGACCAGAGCGCTCGCTCTGAATCAGGGCCCACCTCCATAATTATGGAGCGTCCTCCTGGACGCTCGTATAGCTGTGGGTCACCACCCACAGCCTATACGAGCGTGCAGGTTGATGGTCGCGATGGTCTTGACCATCGCGACCATCGCCACTGCGAGCCGGAGTGATTTTGGCTCTATCAGAGCCAAAATCACTCCCACTGACATCACTAGTGATGTCAGTGGGCCGGCTTCTGACGGTAGGCGTTCCCTTGGGAACGCCCCCGTCTGGGAGGCACGCCCCCGGCACGCCCACCAAAGGGGGCGTGCTGTCAATCAACATCGACAGCACGCCCCCTTTGATCAGACACAACGAGCGAAGGAAGGTCCTTCGCTCGTCGCGTCTCGCGCATGCGCACGACGGAGCTCCCTCCGTCGTGCACATGCTCAGTGCACACCATCGACCCACTTGCGAGCGGACAGCCACTCGCGAGTGGGTCTGAATCAGGCCCTATATTTCATATCATATGGTATGAAACCAGTTTCCCCAGATAGCATGCCTCCCCTTCTGTATCCAGCCAGCCAGACCCCATTCTATGTCCCCAGACAGAGTGCCCCCCCCTTCTGTGTCCCCTGCCAGCCTACCTTCCCTTCTGTGTCCCCTGCCAGCCTGCCCGCCCCCTTCTGTCTCCAGGCAGCATGCCTCCCCTACTGTGTCCCTTGCCAGCCTGCCCCTCCTTATGTCTCCAGACAGCATGCCTCCCCTTCTGTGTCCCCTGCCAGCCTGCCCCCCCATTCTGTGTCCCCAGATAGCCTGCACTCCCCCCCCATTCTGTGTGTCCAGGCAGCATGCCACCCTTCTGTGTCCCCTGCCGGCCTGCCTCTTTCCCCCAACTACTGTGTCGCCAGACAGCCTGCCCCCCTATTCTGTTTCCCCAGACAGCATGCCCTCCCTTCTGTGTCCCCTGCCAGCCTACCTTCCCTTCTGTGTTCCCTGCCAGCCTGCCCCCCCTACTGTCTCCAGACAGCATGCCTCCCCTTCTGTGTCCCCTGCCAGCCTACCCCCCCTTATGTCTCCAGACAGCATGCCTCCCCTTCTGTGTCCCCTTCCAGCCTGCCTCCCCTTATGTGTCCCCTGCCAGCCTGCCCCCCCCATTCTGTGCCCCCAGACAGCCTGTCCCCCCTTCTGTGTGCCCAGGCAGCATGCCCCCCATTCTGTGTCCCCAGACAGCATGCCCCCCCTTCTGTGTCCCCTGCCAGCCTGCCTCCCTCCCCTACCTACTGTGTCCCCAGACAGCCTGCCCCCCCATTCTGTTTCCACAGACAGCATGCCCCCCCTTCTGTGTGCCAAGGCAGCATGCCCCCTTCTAGGTCCCCTGCCAGCCTGCCTCCCCTACTGTGTCCCCAGACAGCATGCCCAGGTCTGTGTCCCCTGGCAGCCTGCCCCCCCTTCTGTCTCCAGACAGCATGCGTCCCTTTCTGTGTCCCTTGCCAGGCAGCCAGCCTGCATGCCCTCCCCCCCTCCCTTCTGTGTCCAGCCCACCCCTCTCACTTCTCTTACCTTCTTGACGACTCCTCTCTTTCAGCCTTGCGGCGGACGGGCAGCGGGCTTCTCTTTTTCAGCTGCAGCAGCAGTGTGACGCCTCGACGTCATGCGCCGCGCGCTTTCTTTAAAAGCAAAAAGAACTTTCAAGCAGGGCGGCAGGGGCGGCGGCGGCCGGGGAAGTGGGCGGGCAGTGGGCGGATCCCCTTTCTGGAACTGGGTACCTGGTTCACTATGTAGCCGGCGGCCGCAGATGGGATCAGGAAGGAATTAATTTGATTTAAAGCAGCGGCAGGGGGTGCGGGCAGGAGCGTGCGGCTTTTGGTGTCACCCCCTTGTAGGGTGACACCAGGTGCGGCCCGCACCCCCCGCACCCCCCTTGTGATGCCACTGTGTGTAGACACTGCAGTGATATTATGACTGTGTAGACATTGCAGTGATATTATGACTATGCAGACATTGCAGTAATGTTATGACATTGCAGTGATAATATGACTATGTGACATTACAGTGATATTATGGCTATGCAGACATTGCAGTTATATTATGACATTGCAGTGATATTATGACTGTGTAGACATTGCAGTTATATTATGACATTGCCATGAAATTATGACATTGCAGTGATATTATGACTATGTGACATTGCAGTGATAATATGACTATGTGACATTGCAGTGATATTATGACTGTAGACATTGCAGTGATATTATGACTGTAGACATTGCAGTGATATTATGACTATGCAGACATTGCAGTAATGTTATGACATTGCAGTGATATTATGAGTTTGTGACATTGCAGTGATATTATGACTATGTAGACATTGCAGTGATATTATGACTATGTAGACATTGCAGTAATATTCAAAATAGTACGAATTGATTCCTCTCACTCAGGCCCTGATTCAGAGCCGCTCGTAAGCGGCCGCTCGTTCGTTCTGACCGATGTTTGCACATCTGCGCATGCGTACGGATTTTAATACGCATGCGCGAACCAGTCAGTGCGGCCGAAAATCGTTTGTTCGCTATATAGCGAATGCCTGCTATTTTGAGTGACAGAAGGAGGCGTATGTGGGTGGTAACAGGGGAAGGTGCTTGAAAACGGGGGTGTGGAATTCGAACGCAGGCGTGCTTAAAGGTCAAAACGAGCGTTTTAAGGGAGTGCATAATTAATACAGCAGCGTCATTGACCACGTCACTTGTTTTTTTTTTACTCAGAACTGCTTGCAAAATAGCGGTTGAAAAAACCAGCCACAAGAATAGCGAGCAATTCATACGCTGTTCGATGTACTCGATTAATCTAATAAATAGCGGACATGACGTATGGTGCGAGCGGCAAGGGGGCGTATTTTTCAAAATTACAACCACAAGTTTTGCTCGCTCGTTCAGACTTAGAGGCGTGAACAGACCGCAATTAGCATACGGTTCATTTGAATAGCCACCCCTTGTTTTAGAACGAACGACCGCAAATAGCGAGCAGCTCTGAATGAGGGCCTCAGTTTTTTCCTTCAGGGTTTACACAATATACTCATAGTCAGAGTTTGTAATGTAATATATGCAATATTTATACGAACTTGCTGCTGATTTATTATTGTTTTTTAATTCCTCAGAAATTCTCAGGATTATATATTGCACATTGTCACATATATCCACTGGTTTAATAATCCAGACCTGAAATCATTCAAACGCCAGCTATGGTGAATACATTTGTTTCAATATTGTAGCAGCAGAGTTGAAAAGCTTCAGTAGTAATAGCTCCAACATTGTTACCTATTTGTTGCCTAGTATTGGCTCCATCCGATATTTCAATTACTTTTATATTATACGGATGGATCTGTGTAATAGTATATAAACAATGTATATCTATTTCATATTGACTTCACTATGTTGCTTTTTCACTATGTTGCGTTTTCAAGGCAAAGCATTTAGAGACTCTCTACAAGGTGTCATCTCGTTGGTATAGCCACCTTAGTATACTACACAAAATGTACTCAAGGGTCTCTAATAAGTGTTGGAGAAGTAGAAGGGCTTTTGGAAGCTTTTTGTATATTTGGTAGGATTGCCTGAAGATTTCTCCCATTTGGACATTCGTCTTTAAGTGCGCTGACTCATTCTTAGGAGGTAACGTCCCAAGGGATACGGGGTTCTGGCTTTTACATTTTCCCCCTGCTTTGAGCCGCACCTATAAGAAATCCCTTCTCCAACACCTCAATAATGCGGCAACGGCTGTGATTCCGGTTCCGGTCCTCTGGAAGTCATCTACTCCCCCACTATCAGCGAGTGGTTGTTACTATATGAACATGGATGATATAATAACAGTATCTTTAGGCAACCACTCTGGGGCCATGGTATTCATTTACTTAATGATAAAAACACCAACTAGATTACAAACTTGTGGCACTACAAGTGCCAGCATAAATGCCAGCATAGATGTATTTATGTCATTAATTAATTAAGATGGCCTCAGTTAACATAAAATATTAGTGTATTCATAATGTAAAATGATCTTATTATTTAAAATTTTTGCCCTAATAATAAATAAATTAAATAAATATGGCCCATAAATATATTTATTATTTTTCTGAGGCCCCTTCAGTATTAAGTAATAGATATGTTTAATATGACTCTTTGTTACAGTATTTTCTGCCCTTAGAGCTAGCATAATATTTCCGGAAAGTTTACAAGTCGATGACTTGTATGTTTGACATTGCAAAAGTTGGGACGCTATCATATCTGGTGGATAGTGATGCTGGCTGATTTCTGGAGAGTTTGCCTGTAGTTGCATTCTATTACATATGGCGACTTGAAACTTGGACACTCGCCGAAATATTTTTGTTTGTTTACAAAATTGGAGACTATTACATTCCCCCATGACTTCTGATCTGATGTGATGAACACCAATCAATACAAGCAGACACATAAATCAGTTCTCTAAGGAATCTGTATGATATACTGCCGGACATCAGCCCGGCGGATGAAATACCGATGCCGGAAGGCTGGCAGATGAAGATCCCGACAAGGTAAGTATAGAGGCTATCCCTAACCCTCTCCCCCCCATAATCCTAACCCTCTCTTATGGGTGCCTAACCCTAACCTCCCCCCAGGGGTGCCTAAACCTAATCCCCCCCTGCACCCTAAACCTAACCCTCTCGGGGGTTGCCTGACCCTAACCCAGTGGCGTAACTAGGGTATTTGGAGCCCAGGGCAAATTTGAAAATGGAGCCCCCCCACCTATGTGTGGCCACTGGAAAATGGGGCGTGTCAACATGACACACCCTCCTTTCTTGTCACTGGGAACATTTCTTTCCATTTGCACCTTAATGTCAGAGCCGTAACTAAACTTTTTGGTGCCCTGCCAGAAAGAGCATTGGCGCCCCCCTCATTTTTCAAAGGTACATAATGCACCCAAAAAAGGGGAATGGACTCATGGGGAAGGGCCAGGGAAGAGATAGGGGAGGCCAGGAGATGCTGGGGATGAAATTAAAGGAAGCTACAAGTGAGAATGATAATAAACAGAAATTTGACAAGCCCAAACAGCGCCACCTGACCTGTGGTGCCCTGTGCGATGGCACCGGCCGCACTACCCTAGCTACGGCCCTGCTTAATGTAGTGCCCCTTATACAGTCCCCCCTATACAGTGCCCTTAGTAGTGGTCCCCCTTATGCAGGCCCCCAGTAGTGCCGCTTATACAGTACCCCCAGTAGTGGTCCCCCTTATGCAGCCCCCGATTAGTTCCCCTTATACAGGCCCCCAGTAGTGGTCCCCCATATGCAGTGCCCCTTACACAGTGCCCCCTGTAGTGGTCCCCCTTAAGCAGCCCCCCATAAGCTCCCCTTATACAGTGCCGCCAGTAGTAATCTCCCACATGCAGGCCCCCAGTAGTGATCCCCCATATGCAGGCCCCCAGTAGTGATCCCCCATATACAGTGCCCCCAGTAGTTGTCCCTCTTATGCAGTGCCCTCTGTAGTGGTTCTCCCTTTTCAGTGCCCCCTGTAGTGGTCCCCCCTGTGCAGTGCCCCCAGTAGTAAGCCCCTTACATAGTGCCCCCAGTAGTAGTCCCTCCTATACAGTGCCCTTTATATAGTTCCCCCAGTAGGAGTCCCCCTTGATGCAGTGCCCCCTGTAATAGTCCACAGTAGTGGTTCCCCACGATGCAGTGCCCACAGTAGTATCCCTCCCACCCCAGTAGTAGTCCCCAGTAGTGGTCAGTAGTGGTCCCCCCCGAAGCAGTGCACCCAGTAGTATCCCCCCCAGTAGTGGTCCCCCCTGAAGCAGTGCCCCAGTAGTATCCCACCCCCAGTAGTTGTCCCCAGTAGTGGTCCCCCCTCCAAAGCAATGCCCCCAGTGGTAGTCCCCAGTAGTGGTCCCCCCCACCTGAAGCAGTGCCCCCAGTAGTATCCCCCCAGTAGTGCCCCCAGTAGTAGTCCCCTCCTTAGTAATAGAGCGTGCCCCCAAAAAATACACACTGAAATGAAACAAATAAAAAAAAATACTTACTTGTATCCACGCTCCTGCACCCACCGCCGTCCGCATGTCCATCCTCCCGGGCCGGGCCGCTCTGCATTATGGGAGAGATGTCATGACATATCGACCACTGGCTTCCTGACTACATACCTTCTCTAAGCCCTATAAAAAGAACATTCTGCACTCAAAGACTCGCTCACTTATCAATACCACTACAACGTCAGCTGAAATGCATTGAATTACCCACAGTATAACTACATTCATTTGTATAAACACAGACTCCGCGTTTTTGCTTCACACTGAGTGACTAAACAGTGTTAGGGGATCCATGCTCACATGCTTACAATCTATAGGGTAACAAGAGTTCGAAAAATGAGCACAAGTGACAGAGGTGTATTAGGAGAGGAGCGGGCCAGTGTTCACCCCCCGTCCGGGGCCCCCTCCTCTCTCCTCGGCTGTGCCCGGAGTTTACTGCACATTCCGCACCATTTTCCCGGTGATTTCCTACTGTGCATGCGCAAAACACTGGGAGAATGGCCACGGTGACCATTTTCCAGGCATTTTTTGTAGCTCTACTCTATGGGACTTCGGAGTTCGGAGAGGTAAGTACACAAAAAAAGTATGGGTGCAGGGTGTGCGGCCCTCTGGACCCAGGTGCCCGTGTGCACCTCACACCCTGCACCCATTTTGAATACGTCCCTGACAAGTGACACATATTGGCCCTCTGACAAAGCACTTACATTTATTTTCCTATGTTCTTGTAAGAACTTATCTGACTGAAGGATGTCACCTCGCCTATAAGCAATGAGTAAGTTATAGAAAACCTGATCCAGATAATGACAACAATATAAATCATTATTTCTCTGCTTGTGTATAGATATAATGTATGGCGATTTAAATCACTTAATTACACAGGTAGAACATTCCCAAGCTGCAGATCAATGGTTTCTTGCTTCATCTACTACTGTTATTGGTATTCATCATTGCAAGGTAGCAACGAGGATCATTATCAGCAGTACTTTAAGGTTCATTGCGTGAAGTATAATATAATGCATTATAATGACCTGTGGCAGTATAAATGAAACGTTAAAGAGTTCAAAGTCAAACTGATTTTAGACTCTCTATACAATACAGAGCATGGGGCCTGATTCAGACCCACTCGCGAGCGGCTGTCCGCTCGCAAGTGGGTCGATGTTATGCACTGAGCATGCGCACGACAGAGGGAGCTCCGTCGTGCGCATGCGCCAGACGCGACGAGCGAAGGAAAGTCCTTCGCTCGTTGTGTCCGATCAAAGGGGGCGTGCTGTCAATGTTGATTGACAGCACGCCCCCTTTGGTGGCATGCCGGGGGCGTGCCTCCCTGACGGGGGCGTTCCCACGGGAACGCCTCCCGTCAGAAGCCGGCCCACTGACATCACTAGTGATGTCAGTGGGAGTGATTTTGGCTCTGATAGAGCCAAAATCACTCCGGAGCTTGCGGTTGAAAACCTCAACCGCAGGCTCCGGCTCGCAATTTCGATGGTCGCGATGGTCTCGACCATCGCGGCCATCACAAAGCACGCTCGTATAGCCTGTGGGTGGTGACCCACAGCTATACGAGCGTCCAGGAGGATGCTCCATGAAAATGGAGCCCGGCCCTCATTCAGAGCGTGCGCTCTGCTCAGAGCGTACGGCTCTGAATGAGGGCCATGGTTACATCAATTAAAATACTGGGCCTGATTCAGAGGTGGACGAAGTACCGATGTTTGCGCAGTTGAGCGATTATTTGCTACTGCGCATCAGCAAAGAGTGTATGTAGAGTCTTCTGTCTGAGCAGGGGCGTCTTAAGACAGGAGGGGGCCCATGTGCATTCCCTGTCAGGGGCCCCTCCTCTCATCCCGGCGGCCGGCAGCCGACTGACGTGGCTGGCCGGCCACCGCATCATCAGTAGACTCTGGGCACTAGAGTCAACTGCGCATGCACAGATTGCTGAGGAAATGCGTGGCTGCCATTTTCCCACCCATTTCCTCACAGCGCATGTGCAAAATGCTGGAAAAATGGCCGCGGCGCCCATTTTCCAGCGTTTTGATCAGTGCTGAGAGACCCAACATGGGACCTTGGAGAGGTAAGTTTTAGATAATGTGTGTGCAGGGTGTTCAGAGCAGGCCCCTACACACCCTGCACCCATTATTGATACGCCCCTGTGTCTGAGGTTCTGGCATTACAACTGGCAAGGCAAAAACGTAGGCATTAGTGGGGGCAATGACTGGCAGGGGATCTGAAGTGAACTAGCATTTGCATTTAACACAGTTGTGTCTCTGTAGAAATTCACAGCCGTGCAAGCAATACCATCCATCTCTGAATCAGGCCCTCTATATGGAATGGACAAGACAATGTGAGAAAATGTCAGCATGCAAGTAACAGAGAAAAGAAAATGTGTGGATAAGACCAAAGAAAGAATACATTAGAGCAGAGGTTCCCAAAGTGTACGCCACGGCACCCGCGCTTATGTAGGGGTGCCTCGGGTGGATGGTCCGACGGCAAGTCAGCTGCAGGGGCTGTTCACTGCATCTCTTTGCAGCCTGCAACCATTTACATAGCACAGACAGTCCCATGCTGTGCTGTTGACCAGGGACATAACTAGAACTTTGTGGGTCCCTTAGCAAAATTTTGAATGAGGCCCCCCAACTCAGGACTTCACCAGAGTGGGTATGGCTAGTGCCGCACAATAGGCAAGGTTAGTGCTGCCTATCATTTTGTAATTGTCAGCAAGGTACAGCATTACCGTATCAACAGGGCTCCTGGACACACACACATATATTTATAGACACACATATCTACTACACTATATACAATATATATATATATACACTATATACAATATATATATATATATATTCCAATGATGGCGGCATTCAGTAATAAAAAGATGCTCAGATGCAAAAGATATCAAGCAAAGTTCTGATACTTTATTGTATCATCCTCAGGGTACCGTGTGCCACTGTAATTGGAATCTGTATGGTGGGGTCCACTGGGGACACCTACGGAGGGCACCAGGCAATTATAAAATGTTATTGGAGTGCCGCGATTGAGTCAGGCGCTAGCGAACAACCTGTTGCCAGACATTGCGCCCGGTTCAAACACAGTGTGGCTAGCATAAGGGTCATTATCATCGATCACCTTCCAGAAAGTAAACGAGGTGGCAATAGAGCAAAAATTTTATTGCATAGAGAAAGCCGGTGGATATTCGAGTTAGGTACACTGGCTCCCTGAGGTCTGAATGAGACCCTGGGTCTTCAGTGTTTTCTATAATTAAGCTGATAGTGATTTTTCTGACATTTTTTCTGCTATATTACCAGCAGTGATAAATTCTGCCGTAGTTAGATTATATTATAACAGTGTTCCTCCTTCATGATGTTAGGAACATCAGTTACACAGTGCCGTTGTTTTTAATGTGTTT
Organism: Taudactylus pleione; assembly: GCA_031769625.1. NCBI lineage: Eukaryota > Metazoa > Chordata > Amphibia > Anura > Myobatrachidae > Taudactylus > Taudactylus pleione. The sequence continues at coordinate 9,289,580 of JAUIMM010000081.1, read as the reverse complement.
GTGATTTTTTGTCTCAGTAGTACTCATGTTGCTTGGCAACAGAGAGGATGTATCATTTCCCTGTGCCGCGCTGCCGATGACGTCACCGGGTACGCGACGGACACACGAGCCGGAGCAGGAAGCGGGTCCTCAGGCGGCAGCGTGACACAGGTGAGTATGATAACCATGTTTTAATTGCATATGTGTTGTGTATATATTTGTCTATGTTAAGTGTCAGTCTGCATTGCTTGTCCCTGAAGACGGGGGGTAACCCCGAAACGCCGTAGGAATGGAATAAAGGACATTGTTTTATTTTGATGAAAGTCTGCAGAGTGCCTCCTTCCGATCACCATATATATATATATATATATATATATATATTCCTATAGATTCAGTCTAGGGGCAGCTGTGGCTGTTTGGCAGCTGTGGATAAATACACGAAGTGTTAAATCACAGAGTGTGCTAACAAAACAGTTAATCAAACCTTGACCAACATCTAAGGTAATTTCAGATTAAAACACTGTGATTTCTTTACATTCTGCCCCCAAAAAACTTTCCTAATACTCACCATGTACTACACATTTTTTTATTAATCCAAACACTCCATTATATTTTCTCTAAGGATATAACATCCTTAACTCTCTCTGCATCTCACCTCTCTAAATTCATTGCAGCCCTACTGATGCGCTCCCCTCCTCTAAAAACTCATCAGCTTTATTCTTTTCATCCTACATTGACTATTACCACCTCATCGTGTCACCATAAAAAAAATGTACACACCGCCTACAACTATATTTACTTCTCTCTCCCTCTGCTTTTATTAGCTGGTGACATATCACCAAATCCAGGCCCCACACACATACAGCTGATTTACTATGGAATAAAAATCCTACAAACGTCATACACATCATGCGTCTCCCATCACCCTCCAAATCACTAAATGTGCCTTATGGAATCCACACTCTGTCACAACTCATCGTTATTTTCAACAATTGTCCACCTCTCCACAACAACTACTGTCATCAATTTCTACATTCACTTCCCCAAAAACTGCTGGTTTACACCTTAACCAAACTCTTTAAATAGCCCTTGATGAAGTTGCTCCAGCTACCCATCAAACTTCATGTAAACTGGAATGACAACCATGGCTTTACACAGTAACAATACACTTATAAGAACTCTCAAGCAAAGTAGAATGTCAGTGGCGTAAATCTCTTACTCCACATACTGTATAGTAGGAATCCAACCATCTCTCATCATCATAACAATCTGTCTCATGCTCATTGTCTACCCCATCTGTGTAACCCCTGTCTGTTTGCCCCTCCCCTTTAGAATGTAAGCTCTCACGAGCAGGGCCCTCTTCCCTCATGTGCTTTTCCTTCCTTTACTTATATTGATATTTACTCTATACTCCATACAACAGCACCTAACCCTTGACTTTTGCCATTCTGCTACTGTTGCAGCAATGTTTATACACCGTGTACTTGTCCTGCAAAGTCTTGTACTGTATGTCACTAAATTCTTGTTCTGTTCAACTATTTATGTACTTTGTTAGGTGCTGTGGAACCCTTGTGGCGCCATATAAACAAAGGATAATATATATATATATATATATATATATATATATATATACTGTATATATATATATATATATATACATATATATTATATGGTAAAGGCACCAACCCAGTAGATTTCCACTCTATACAACAAGACTGTTATAAATGTGTGTGGCAACCACACTCCCTTTAAATATCAAGTGTCAGCTAGACTAAAGCTGGCCATACACGCTACAATTATCGGGGCGATCCGCTCGATATCCGCGGATTGCCCTGATAATTGTAGCATGTGTGCGGGCAACAAAAGGGTTAAATATCGCTTGGTCGGGCATGCCGGATTGTCCAGCATGCCCGTCCAATGCGATATTTCTAAGTACAATGTCGGCTGCATCGGGCAGTGCATGCCCAGCGGAGGCTGACAGTCAGACAATTCCTGTGTTCTTTCCCATGGGAGGAACAGGGAAATGTCTCCTTCCCCGGGGGCGGAGCGCAGATGTCAGGGCTAATACACTGTGAGAAATGCCTGTGTATGCCGCGGACATCTGCGGGTGGCAGACTGCCAGATAAAATGTCTGTCGGTCTGACAGGGCATTTTATCTGGACGTATATGCCCAGTTTAACTGAAGTAGGACAATGGGTTAATTGCCCACAGGTTAAATTATGTTTATATATAGTCAATCCAAGCGACTTGCGTGTTGAAAAAACAAACCATAGATAATCTATATCAACTTGTTTAGTGAAATAAAGTGCAAAAATGTGGAATATATATACTATATTAATCAAAATGTATATATTGAAATAAAGTACATAAAATAATTAGTTTTAGCTTCCAGAGATAGCATTCACATGTATAAAAAAGAAGGGCCAAACATATATCATCAAAATCAATAAATCAGCACAGATTAATTATAGCAGCAGCTAGGTAATCTACAATTGTGCAAACAGTGCTAAAATGTGCTATGTGCTGTGCAAAATATATGAACAATCCTTTTGTTGTTTCATACAGCTTTCAGATAATTAATGTACTTAATAATTACCATAAAAAGCTTTCACAGAACTATAGGTCAGTCATAAAAAGGACTTGTTGAAGTCCTAAGTGGATGAAACATGTTGGGAAGCTGCCTCCTCCTGTCTTATGAACTTGTTTATCTGATAAACTGTTTTATCAGATAAGCATTTTTTTTAAATACTTCTTATTACATTTAAATATGTCATTTCTTTTCCTGTGTGTATTTTTATGACTGATCTATGGTTCTGTGTAAGATTTTTATGGGTTTATATACACACATATTTATATATTCATATGTGTATATACACACACACATATATAATATATATATATATATATATACTCCTACAGGTCCTAATGCCTGCACCACCGCTGCCCGCACTTCCACCACACCACCGCCGTTAATGCCCGCTACTGTCCCCGGTTCCCGGCCGCAGCTAATGTCCGCTAACCCCTACCCCCACTCCCCCGCATCCTTCCGGCCACAGCAAACACTGGCTTCTTGCCCCCCCGGTCCCGGCCTCAGCTACCGCTCAAAAACGACAGCCATCTTGCTGCAGCTAAGTGAAGCCATTATGACTACACCTGTTGGAGGCTCCTACTGTGGCTGCGCAACAAGTTGAAAACTCCTATCTCTACAATGGCGCATTCTTGAGGTAATAGTTTAAAAACTGTAACTTTCTAATTTACCTGAACCCCAAAAGCACGTACCCTGGCACAATAGCTACCTAATAAAACAAACCCCAAGTCTAAATTTGCCACCTACCCTGAGTTTTGCCTTCCCAAAACAAACCCATTGACTATAGCAGAAAAGTGGTCCTGAGAATGTCAGAAAAATGTGACAGTTGGAGATTTAGATTACTCCCATGTCCTAATTTTTTATGTTTATGCCCTGAAATTTGGCATGCAGCACCCAGTGACAGTTCTACCCGGCCATGCCAAATTTCAACTCGGTACCTCTTATAGCTTTTGAGGTGTAGCCCCTAAAACACCCTGCCCCCCATTTGGAATTCTTCATGGAGAAATCAGTTTTTTTAGATGCAGCCTTAATATAAGGGCATGACTGTGCCTTTGTAATATATATATATATATATATATATATGTATATATATATAAGAAATCCAAATAAGGAGGCACTCATGAGTCTTCACATCATATAATAAAATGGTCTATTATTCCTACGCACATTTCGGGAGTCACCCCGTCATCAGGGACAATAAGTATGCACAAATAAGCACAGCCAACATTTAAATACCCTTAACCCCATACCGTTAGCAATGTTAACTAATCTCACTTTGGGAGCGCCTGTCAGCGGCATCTCATGCAGTGCGGCCATACAGCACGTCGCTGCTGGATGACCTCACCAACCCCTGTGAGTGCAACCCTCCGTTGCTAAGCAACATATACAACAATTCTAAAACACATCAAAACACATTAAAAACATTACGAGATACCAGAACAATCTTTAATCATTACCCCCATGCGGTTATTCAAGAATTATCAAATTGCCTCTAGGGATATAATCCCCTAGGTTACATGTATCATATAACTTTTATAAGTAACGATGAATGGCCTGATATGCAAATCATCCTCTCCCTCTCCAACTTGGATGCAATAATACACACATAATGAAGCACTAAATACATGACTACAATCTACAATAGTATACCAATGACATAAACTTGTATATACACTCCAATAAAGTATCCATTATACAGTAGCACACTATGATAAGCAAACATTCTTTATATTATAAAAAGCACTTTAAACCCAGAGATTAATTTGGCCTACATGAAGTGCCTCGCCACTGGCTGTTCACTCTGCCCCGTCTCAATTGCCTGTCGGATTGCACTCCTATGTAAGGCTAATCTTTCCTTAAACTTGCTCTCTGTCTTGCCCACATAAAGTTTAGCCTTACATAGGAGTGCAATCCGATAGGCAATTGAGTCGGGGCAGAGTGAACAGCCAGTGGCGAGGCACTTTATGCAGGCCAAACATGGGGTGGCTAATTTAAGAACTATGATAATTGACCATATACCGATGGTTGAGGGGGTAACAGTGGCAATGTCACAAATGTGGGACTTTGAGGCTGTGTTCCCGGACTGGGCCTTGGACCTGTATTACTTGGCTCAGATGCTCGCTGGAGGAGACTTGGCTTGATAAAGTTTCTCCGCTTGAGAGGATGCAGTAGACTGATAGAGGATTCGGGTAATGCAGAAGTAGCGAGGTGCGGCTGAAAGCCGTATGGTGGATGGTAGTGTGGTAGTTGCCTGGGTGGCTGGATAGCCGTGTGAAGAAGGCGGTAGCCTGGAAGCTACTTGGAGCGGCTGGATAGCCGAGTAGAGAAGGCAGTAGCCTGGAAGCTACTTTGAGCAGCTGGATAGCCGTGTGGAGAAGGCGGTAGCCTGGAAGCTACTATGAGCGGCTGGATAGCCTTGTGGAGAAGGCGGTAGCCTGGAAGCTACATGGAGCGGCTGGATAGCCGAGTAGAGAAGGCGGTAGCCTAGAAGCTACTTGGAGTGGCTGGATAGCCGTGTGGAGAGGGCGGTAGCCTGGAAGCTACTTGGAGCGGCTGGATAGCCCAACAGAGCACAATGGGGATGTTCACTCAGTTTACACTAAGGGACTTGTTGCACTGGCAACTTGTGTCAGTAGTGAGGGTCCATTTATAGTGGACGCTGGGTGCTGGTAGGCTGAGAGGAAAGGAGAAGCCTGCTCATTGGTGGTAGTGGAGTCACATCCGCAAATCCAATATGGCCGCGCCCATGGACCGGAGGAGAGCGCTTCCTGGACGTGCGCAGCGTGAGCCAAGCAGTCAGTGGGAGTCGGCGTGGAAGCAGAACAGCGGTGGGACCCGTCAGAGGACAACAGCGGGACCCGTCCTGGAAGAGGAGGAAGCAGCGCACAGCGCGGAAGCCGGGAGGTACCGTGGGTCAGCGTCCGCAAAGGTAAGTGATGGGGTCTGATCCTGGGGTCTCTAGTGCGGCGTGTGACAGTACCCCCTTCTTCATGAGTGGCCACCGGACACTTCCTTGGTTTATGAGGAAATTTCATATGGAACGCCTTGACTAAACGGGGTGCATGGACATCGGAAGCGTTTATCCAGATTCATTCTTTGGGTCCATAATTTTTCCAGTCGAGGAGGTACTGAAGACGGTTGAGAATAGCGATAGCGAGAATCTAAAATTCTGTCAACTTCGAACTCCTCTCCTTATTGTGTTTGAACACTAGAAGCTTTAGGAAGGACCTTCTGGAATCTGTTTAGGACCAATGGTTTTAGAAGAGAAATGTGGAATGAGTTAGGAATGTGAAGAAATGGAGGAAGCCTTAGTTTGTAGGCCACGGGGTTTAGAACTTTGTAGATTGGAAATGGACCAATGTAACATGGGGCAAATTTCTTTGAAGGAACTCGGAGTCTTAGGTTTCGAGTAAGGTCAGACCATATCTCCAGTTCGAAGACTTGGAACCGCTCGTCTTTTGTGATCAGCAAATTTTTTATACCGGGCTGAGGTTTTAATCAGAGAGAAACGAACCTTCTTCCAGATGTTGGAAAACCATAGGAGAGACATCTTAGCGGCAGGTACATCCAATGTTGGAAGAAGCGGGAAATCTGGCACCCGAAGATATTGACCAAAAACTGTAAAAAAAGGAGTTGAATTGGTGGACGTGTGATAATGGTTGTTGTGGGCAAATTCGGCCCAAGGGAGAAGCTCAATTCAGTCATCTTGGGAGGAGGAGATAAATGTACGCAGGAATTGTTCCAGGTCCTGATTGACCCTTTCGGTCTGACCATTGGTCTGAGGATGATATGCGGTAGAGAATTTGAGTTTTACTTGAAGGGCTGAGCAGAGTGACCTCCAGAATTTTGCTACGAATTGTACTCCTCTGTCGGAGATGATCTCTTGTGGAAGGCCATGAAGTCTGAAGACCTGCTCTATAAATTTCTGGGCAAGTTGGGAGGCAGATGGAAGCCCAGTAAGAGGTATGAAATGGGCCATTTTGGAAAATCGGTCCACGATAACCCAAACTGTGTTGTGGCCTCGAGATGGAGGTAGGTCAGAGATAAAGTCCATAGATAAGTGGGTCCGTGGCTTAAATGGAATCACTAGAGGTTGAAGCTGTCCGAGTGGAGTCTGCCGGGGTACTTTGTGCTGGGCACACTTGATGCAAGACGACACATAGGACCTGACGTCCCCTTTCATCGAAGGCTACCAATAGGACCGCTGGATGAATTAGAGAGTTTTGTCCATACCTAAGTGACCAGGGAACTGAGAAGCATGAGCCCACTGGAGTAAGTTCTTGTGGAGCCTAGGAGTAACGAAAGTTTTCCCGACAGGGGGCATTGTCGACAGTCTGGTAGAAGTGAAGGTAGTCGGATTCAGGATTGGATGAGACAGTTCCATGGGTTGGTCAGAGTCACTCGACATGGAACGAGAGAGTGCATCAGCTTTATAGTTTTGTGCGCCAGGATGGTAGCAGATTTTAAAATTGAATCTGGAGAAAAACATGGCCCACCTTGCTTACAGAGGATTCAAGCAATTTGCAGACTTGAGTAGATTCTTGTGGTCTGTATATATGGTGATGGGGTATTGAGCCCCTTCTAGAAGATATCACCATTCTTTGAGTGCCAGTTTTATGGCGAGCAGTTCTTGATCTCCGATGGCGTAGTTCTTCTCTGCTGGCAAGAATTTCCGTGAAAAGAAACTGCAGGGATGCAGTTTCTCCTCTTCAAACCATTGGGAGAGTACGGCACCCCAAGAGAGGCGTCTACCTCCAAGATAAATGGCCGGGTAGAATCCGGTTGCTTTAAGACAGGAGCAGAGATAAATGCTTGCTTGAGAAGTTGGAATGCAGAAGTAGCTTCGACAGACCATTTAGTTGGAATTGCTCCCTTGCGGGTGAGGGCTGTGATAGGGGCTACCAGTGTCGAAAAACCCTTCACAAACTTGCGATAGTAGTTGGTGAAGCCTAGGAACCTTTGTATGGATTTCAAGGAGAAAGGGAAAGACCAATCAAGAATGGCTTGTAATTTTGAAGGATCCATTTGAAGGCCTGTTCCAGAAATGATATACCCCAGGAATGATACACTTGAGACTTCAAATAGGCATTTTTCTAATTTGCAAAAGAGTTGGTTGGAACGTATCCTCAAATTTAACTTCCTTCACCTGATCACGATGAGGTTTGAGGTCTTGAGAAAAAATCAAGATGTCGTCCAAGTAGACGACCACACATTTGTATAGGAGATCTCGGAAAATTTCATTGACGAAAAACTGGAAAACAGCCGGGGCATTACAGAGGTCAAAGGGCATAACGATGTATTCATAATGCCCATCCCTGGTATTGAAAGCTGTTTTCCATTCGTCTCCTGGACGTATACGGATTAAATTACAGGCTCCTCTTAGGTTGAGCTTGGTGAAGACTGTGGTTCCTTTGACTCGATCGAACAATTCCGTTATGAGGGGTAGAGGGTAACGATTCTTAACAGTTATTTCATTAAGACCCCTGTAGTCGGTACACGGACATAGCCCACCATCTTTTTTCTTTACGAAGAAAAATCCAGCCCCAGCTGGAGATGTGGAAGGTCGAATTAAGCCTTTACTTAGATTCTCTTTAATATATTCCGACATGGCCTGAGTCTCAGGAAGAGATAGTGGGTAGGTTCGGCCCCTGGGTGGATTCTTCCCGGGAATCAGATCTATGGGACAGTCCCAATCGCGACGAGGAGGTAATAAATCTGTGCTCTGTTTGCTGAAGATGTCCAGGAACCCGACATAGGATTCGGGCAGGTCCGTAGAATTCTGTAGAACAGAAGATCAAACAGGAACTATTCGCTGGAGGCAGCCCTTGAAACAATTAGAACCCCAGGAGGTTATTTGCATGGTTGTCCAATCAATTTGTGGTGAATGTCTCTGTAGCCTGGGTAATCCAAGAACTAAAGAATGAGAGGCTTTGGGAATCACTAGGAAGGATAGTTGTTCAGAATGGAGCATCCCGATGGTAAGTTTAAGAGGTGTTGTACGATGGGTGATGGTTCCACTAGTAATGCGACTACCATCGATGGCATTTAAAGTGATGACTCGAGGCAATGCTTCAATGGAATTTGATGTTTCTGGACAAAGTCCGTGGTGATAAAGTTGGAATCAGACTTCCTATGTGAGTCGATGGCAACTCCTAACTTAACCTCTCTGTCATAAGTTAGGAGGAGGCGTTTCCCGGATGGATGGGACAGGATTTAACTAAATGTTGAAGAGATCTGCAGTACAAACATAGATTCTGTCTCTGTCTTTTCTGCCATTCCTCAGCCAATAAGCAGGAGCGGTTGACCTGCATGGGTTCTTCGCCCATGGGAGGAGAAGGTAGTCGAGAAGCTGGACGTGTCCTTCCACGATCCATTCTGCCTCTCTCCAAGGCACGCTCTCTGTGTCGAAGATCCACCTTATTGCAGAGAGAGATTAAATTATCCAGACTGACTGGAAGGTCACAGGAAGCTAGATCTGAAAGACCACTCCAAAAGGCAGCAATGAGGGCTTCCTCATTCCAGTTGAGCTCCGAAGCAAGAGTCCGGAACTGGATGACATATTGGCCGATGGTCCTGCTGCCCTGACAGAGGCGAAGATTTATCAGCTGATGCGGAAGTGGTTTTTCCAGGTTCATCAAAAATTCTGCGAAATGTGGCAATGAATTTAGAATAATTGCAGAGCAGAGGATCCGACTTCTCCCAGAGAGGCGAGGCCCAATCGAGTGCTTGACCAGAAAGTAGAGAGATAATGTACGCTACTCGGGTTCTGGCTGTCGGAAAATTGGCGGATTGAAGCTCGAAATAGATTTCACATTGGTTCAAGAACCCTCTGCATAATTTGGGATTGCCATTGAACTTGCTTGGAGGGGAAAGCTGAAGACGAGCAGGAGGTGGTACCAGAGGAGCAGGTGACACCACAGGAGGAGAGGCGACTTGAGAGCCAGCTGGAGCAGGGTGAGCCAGCAGGGACTGAATGTTGTCCAAACGCGATGACATATCCTGGATGAATTGAATCAACTGGGCCTGAGAGGTCTCCTGTCTTTCCAGATGAGATAGCACATCTTGAGAGGTGTCTACCCCAGATCCTTGACCACTTGCCGAGTCCATCAGGCCAGTGCAAACTGTCACAATTGTGGGACTTTGAGGCTGTGTTCCCGGACTGGGCCTTGGACCTGTTTTACTTGGCTCATATGCTCGCTAGAGGAGACTTGGCTTGATAAAGTTTCTCCGCATGAGAGGGTGCAGTAGACTGATAGAGGATTTGGGTAATGCAAAGTAGTGGTGTGTGGCTGAAAGCCGTATGGTGGATGGTAGTGTGGTAGTTGCCTGGGGCGGTTGGATAGCTGTGTGGAGAAGGTGGTAGCCTGGAAGCTACTTGGAGAGGCTAGATAGCCGTGTGGAGAAGGTGGTAGCCTGGAAGCTACTTGGAGCGGCTGGATAGCCATGTGTAGAAGGCAGTAGCCTGGAGGCTACTAGGAGTGGCTGGATAGCCGTGTGGAGAAGGCGGTAGCCTGGAAGCTACTTGGAGCAGCTGGATAGCCGAGTGGAGAAGGCGGTAGCCTGGAAGCTACTTGGAGCAGCTGGATAGCCATGTGGAGAAGGCGGTAGCCTGGAAGCTACTTGGAGCGGCTGGATAGCTGTGTGGAGAAGTCGGTAGCCTGGAAGCTACTTGGAGTGACTGGACAGCCGTGTGGAGAGGGCGGTAGCCTGGAAGCTACTTGGAGCGGCTGGATAGTCGTGTGGAGAGGGCGGTAGCCTGGAAGCTACTTGGAGCGGCTGGATAGCCGTGTGGAGAAGGTGGTAGCCTGGAAGCAACTTGGAGCGGCTGGATAGCCGTGTGGAGAGGGCGGTAGCCTGGAAGCTACTTGGAGCGGCTGGATAGCCCAACAGAGCACAGTGGGGAGGTTCACTCAGTTTACACTAAGGGACTTGTTCCACTGGCAACTTGTGTCAGTAATGAGGGTGCTTTTATAGTGGACGCTGGGTGCTGGTAGGCTGAGAGAAAAGGAGAAGCCTGCTCATTGGTGGCAGTGGAGTCACATGGATAAATCCCATATGGTCGTGCCCATGGACCGGAGGAGAGCGCTTCCTGGATGTGCGCAGCAGGAGCCAAGCAGTCAGCAGGAGCTAGCGTGGAAGCAGATCAGCGGCGGGACCCTTCAGAGGACAACAGCGAGACCCATCCTGGAAGAGGAGGAAGCACAGTGCGGGAGCCAGGAGACACCGCAGGTCAGCGTCCGCAAAGGTAAGTGAAGGGGTCTGATCCTGGGGTCTCTAGTGCGGCATGTGACAGGCAAATTATTACTCCAAAAAGAGTCAAGGTGGATACACAGATTGGGAACAATGGCCCCAAATGTTCGCTGTGCTTATTTGTGTATACTAATTGTCCCTGACGATGGGGTGACTCCCGAAACATGTGTAAGTATAAAGGACCATTTTATTATATGATGTAAGACTCGTGAGTGCCTTCTTATTTGGATTTCTTACATTGGGCAGCACCTTACAACCCTGGAGGGCACCGGAGCATTTAAAAAATGAAGTGGAAGGAGTTCCGGGTCTGTGGATACATATATATATATATATATATATATGTGTGTGTGTGTATATATATATCCATCCACATACAGCGGCACTCGTCGGACACAGTTTTCTCAACAATGTAACAGAGACTGCTTCAACGTTTTGAGTTTATTTCAACTCATCATCAGGAACAAAAAACACACTATACAAACTTACCATAAATACCGCCATTGCAGATACACGCTCGGATCTCCCTGGCTCCATCAGCGGCACCCGCAGGACTTCCGGCAACCATCCGGAAACACGTGTCCCCGGCGCCGCCTTTGTTGCTCTGGCAATCCGATGGCATCCTACATAAAAAAAAAGACACCCACATAAACATAATGCCCAAATCCCTATAGTAAGTGCAATAATAATCTCCAAAAGCTAAAAACTTATAAACTAAGGCAGCGCCGGGGGCACGTGTTTCCAGATGGTTGCCGGAAGTCCTGCGGGTGCCGCTGACAGAGCCAGGGAGATCCGAGCATGTATCTGCAATGGGGGTATTTAAGGTAAGCTTGTATAGTGTGTCTTTGTTCCTGATGACGAGTCGAAATAAACTCGAAACGTTGAAGCAGTCTCTGTCACATTGTTGAGAAAACTGTGTCCGACCAGTGCCGCGGTATGTGGATGGATGTATTTATTGGTCTGGCAGGCACCACGGTCTTATAACAGATTTAAGGGGAGTGCCAATCGTATTGGATTTCTATGTATATATATATATATATATATATAAAGTGTGAGAGAATAAGGCGCTAGAGTACAGGTGGACTTATTTAACCTTTAATCTAAGGTTATGTGCAAACAAAGCATAACATATGTAGAAAAAACACTCCTCAAACTTACTGCAGCTCTCTACAGTAAAAAGTGTATAGGCGAGACACATATGCATAAAATGCAGTAAATAAAGATAAAAGAGCGCCTACTAGTGTAAAAACAATTATAAAGTGCCAAATAAAGTGCATGAGAATATGAGAGGATCCAGAGACTTATCTTAAAAAAGGAATGATCTTCGGTCACCTGACCATCAAGTAAATTCAGTGTATATGTAAAAGAAAAGCATAAATGTCACACATAGTGTGTACCATACAGATGTGTCCAGTGGAGAAAATAATATTCACATATAAATACTTCAAAATAATTAGGAACACTTAGGTCCCAAAGATAAGGAGACTCCACATTATATTAAAACATAATATATTTATTTAATCCGGAAAACGAACAAATGGAATGTAGCACACGTACAAGAATGAAAATAAAAGTGAGCTTATCTGTCCATAGAGGTAACCCAACGCGTTTCATCTCATAGCAGAGACTTGATAAAGCCTCGCCCCTCCTCCACTTACTGTCTTTTCTCCCTAATTACATCTCACAGTGGGGGAGATGTAGGAATGGGCGATATGGAGAAGAAGTGGCATCAGCACACATTACGTGCACTGATACCACTTCTCCTCCATGTATTATTTCGGGTTCAGTGTTAAATGGCAGCGAGGTCCGTCCATGCATCTATGTAAAAAAATTAATAAAAAGTGTAAATTAAAAATTAATACGTCCCCCCCCCTATCCCTCAAAAACACAGCCAGCCCCGGGCTTTTGAGAGCCTGTCCTGGTTGTGAAAATACAGGGGACAAAAGATGTAGGGGTCCCTGGGTCCTGCAGCAGAACTGAAATGGTTTCGGTGGGTGCCCAACACCATCATTCTTGGTGGGGTCGTACATCGCACCTCCAGATCTTACTGCATGTTCACATGATGTGGGGATGCAATGTATGATCCCATGCAGCGCTATGGCGGCATATATCGGGCAGTCTGGCAGCGGATCGCTCCGAGTGTGGGGACTGCCCAATATGTCGGCTGTCGGATTGGCCATCGCAGAGCAAGTATGGACACCTTAAGGGCCGGGTATAAAACCCCAGCACACAGCAATATCACTGGAATTTCTTCAGTTGAAGCTGTTACTGATGCATGAGAAAGGCCTCACCAGAGAGAACGAGTTGTCACACTAGTGTCTGCTTCCAGCGGTTCACCAGTGACAGGAGCTCAGTGCACAACAGGCTCAGACTGGGCCGCCGGGGATTTTACGGGATTCCCCGGTTGGCCCTGCTACTTCATATCCACATCCTCTACTGCTGGATGGCATGGCCTAGTGCTGGTCACCGGCTGCTAGATTGTTACTATATGCGGGTCAGTGCGTGCGGTGGGCGGCAGTCTCTATGCACTGTCTGACTCTGCACTAGTCCAGCACCACTGATTCCATTTTCTGGAATCAGCGGTGCTGGTGACATCACTCGCCGTTAGTGGGGGAGGAGTCTGTAGCAGCAGAGCCTGGGAAGCCGGCTGATTAAGTCCAAGCTGCAACAAAAAGTAATCCCCCAGCACACTGAATGAAATCAGTAATAAGATTTGAAAAACTACATGGTGGTAGATAATTCAGAGATCTCAGTTGCATATATTTGTAAAGATATGGCTAAGCCTCCCGGCCGCGTCACGGCGTCTCTGATACCGGAGGTCCCTATAACTTGGTCAGAATCTGGGGTGCAGAACCAAAAAAAATCCGGCGATAGCCAGCCACCCCAACGAAGCACACAAGTGAGAGACTAAAGTGTTAGTACGAGATTAAAGCAAAAACTATGTGTTAATAAGTGAAAGGTGTAATTAAAATGCTAAGAAAAATATATATACACAATATAATAGAAAAAAAATAAAAAATAATATTTTGAAGGTGTGAAAGTGCTAAATAAAGTGTTAATGTGTGCCTCACCACACTTTAACAGTTTATTTAGCACTTTCACTCCTTCAAATTATTTTTTTTTTTTTTTTTTTAGCCATGTCTTTGCAAATATATGCAACTGAGATCTCTGAATTATCTACCACCATGTAGTTTTTCAAATCTAATTGTTGATTTCATTCAGTGTGCTGGAGGATTACTTTTTGTTGTTTCTTGTATAGACTAACCCCTCCCTTACATGCACCTGAGTGATATTACTGAAGTGATTGAGCAGCTACCAACATGTATTAAGTCCAAGCTAGAGATGGCTAGTGAGTGAGTGTCTCAACACACTGACTCGAATCATTCAAATGAGTGAATGATTCGAGTCACTTAGTGTTTGGTGAGTCGAGACACCCACCTCCCCTAGCCTCTCTGTCAGTGGGAGCTAGTGAGTGACAGCTCTGCCCCTACACTGCTGATCTGACCTGATTATACTTCTGTGCACTGTGTCAGATCAGCAGTGTAGGGGGCGGAGCTGTCAGCGACTCACTCTGAGTCGTGCAGCTACTGCCAGGGCTCAGGGCAGGGCACTGACTCTCCTGAGTCAGTGCAGAGGCTTGAGCTGGCCTGGGGGGGCGGAGCTGTCAGCGACTCACTGTGTCGCACAGCTACAGCCAGGGCTCGGGGAGTTCACTGACTCAGGAGAGTCAGTGAGAACCCTGAGCTGTAGTGCTGGGCTGCGGGGGGCAGAGCTGTCAATGACTCACTCTGAGTCGCTGGCTCCCCTGATGGCTCCAGCACTTGCTCTATCTAAAGACTCGTGTCTCGAGACACTGTCCCGAGACACTTCACTGAGTTGAGCCATGAGGCTCAACTCAGTGCAGTGAATCGATCTGCCCATCCCTAGTCCAAGCTGCCAAAGGAGGGGTGGAATCACCCAGGGTGCCACAGGGGGGTGGAATCGCCCAGGCTGCTGCAGGGGGAGATGGGCCAGGATGCTGGAATTGGCCAGGCTGCTGCAGGGGGAGGTGGAGCAGGATGCTGGAAGCACCCGGGCTGCTGCAGGGAGGAGGTGGAGGAGGCTGGAAGAGCCCAGACACACAGAGACACAGAGGAGCTAGGATCCACCCCTTCCTCTCCATGGACCCTTGCACTGCTTTCCTTCCCCTTGCACTGCTTTCCTTCCCCTGCACAGCTGCCTGACTGCTCTTTGTCACAGTGAGTGTGAGCCTGGCTGATGTAGACAAATTATTGTATTAATGTCTCTGTTAAGGCTGAGTTATATTTGATATATGGTTTATCCATTGTTCTATTGTTAGACAGTAGGTTTTTGTTTGTTTTTCTAGCTGTAAAATTTGCATTATTTATATGTATACATGCAATTGCTTGATTTTCTTCTTCATGTGATACTGGCCCTGATTCAGAGCCGGACGCTCTGACAGAGCGCTCGCTCTGAATCAGGGCCATCCTACTTGATTTTTAGAGCGACCTCCTGGCCGCTCGTATAGCTGTGGGTGACCACAGCTATAGTAAGTGGCCAGGAAGATGGTCACGATGGTCAAGACCATCGCGACCATCGGGCCTGCGACGAGACGCTTGTGGTAGGGTCTCGTTGCTGCAAGCCCTAGAGTGCTTTCGGCTCAAGCAGAGCCAAAAGCACTCCCACTAACATCACTAATGATGTCAGTGGGGCCGGCCCCAGGTGGTAGGCGTTCCCATGGGCAACGGGCTCATCATTGGTTGCACACTTCTGGTATGTTCTCCCGGAAGTGTGTTAGATGCTGCCGGCTGGAGCTGCGGATGACTGGACGCGTGTTCAGACTGGGAAATATAATGGTAAGATGACAGCTTTTGTAATGTTTGTTCCTTGAAAATGGGTTAATAAAGGTAATGTAGTTATAATCCTGACAGCCGGGATGCCGGCGGTTAGAATGCTGGCGCCGGAATCCCGACACCTTTCAAAATGCCGGTGCGGGCATCCTGACACCTATCAAAATCCCGGCCCCGGCATCCCGATGGAAAGTATTGGGGTTAAGGGAAGGGTAAGGTTAAGGTTTAGGCACTATCAGGAGGGTTAAGCACTAAGGGGGAAGGGTTAGGTTTAGGGTGCAGGGGGGGTTAGGTTTAGGATGTGGGGAGTGTGATGATTAATCACAAGAATAATCACCAGAAATAATATTTTGTGAACTATGAAGTCCTTTAATTGAACTGTGTGTGTCTAGAAGGGCTGAGGCATTACCCCACCTCTTTTGAAGATAGGCGTTCCAGGAAGAGGGGTTTATAATGATCTATGTCCTGTGATTTGAGGAGTGTTATATAACTGTGTGTCCTTTAGTTCTATAGACTGTATAAACATGGTTTGTCCATTGCTATTTGGTGTGCAGGTCAGAAAGGGCTGGAATTAGCAAGTGAATGGCTTTCAGGTAACAAAATGATGTATATCCCTCACAATGTGAGGCCATGTGTGACCAACTCTCCCTTTTTATGACCCCTGAAGTCAGTGTCCTAGATCATAATCCCAGAACCAGACCTCCTGTTACTTCAGTGCCCTACTTCAAAAGACTATTATAGAGGCTAAAATAAGGATTCTGGTATTTACTATAGGTCTAGAAGGGGGAAGTTGAAGAGTGAGTTATATCATCGCTTATCTTTAAAGCAGGGACCCTGTTAGTTTGGCCAGGTAACCCTGTATTAGAAATCTATTAATCTTAAACCCTGCTGACTTGATTGGGAGACCCTGTTAAGTATGAACAAAGAATTAGGGATGTATAAAAAGAGAATACCATCCAACATTCAATGTCCACTCCTTGGGGTTCAGACAGTCAGGTCTGGGAGTGCATCAGGATATTCCTGTGGGAGAGATCCCCCACCCCATCAGCAGTGCTAAGAACTTTAGTGTAAGTTGTCTTAGGGACTCTGAATTATTTCTCTCTTTTATTTTGTAAGAGAATATTTGCATTATAATCTGTTTGTCATTTTATTAATATTTTTGTAACTAAGCCTTGAAAATATTTTTGGGATTAAACACATTTAATCTAGCATATTCTCCGTGATTCTTGTTGAACTTGCATGCCTGGATAGGCCCATGCTACATATTTGTGTGTCATTTGAATGTGATTTATTATTAATCTGTTGGGAGATCGCAGACCCCCAGAGAACAGTCTGCGTGGTGGCAGATGAACCGTGTATTTTGGTAAGTGACCGCGGTGCACCGGCATCACAACCAGTTGATCCAGATTGTTGTATCTGCGAGTCAGCCCGGGTTCGTGACAGGGAGATTAGGTTTAGGCACTAGAGGGAGGTTAGATTTAGGCAGCGGGGAGGGAAGGGTAGGGAGCGGGGAGGGTTAGGATACTGGCCAACAGGTGTTAGTATCCTAACCCTGTCGGGATACCAACGCTTGGAATCTTGTTGCCCAACCCTGTTAAAGACCCAAAACGTCAGATCTATTTATGGCTCTTTGAGTGTGTTTAATATAAGTATATAAGTCCCAGGAGTGCCGCCCAGACTTGTGTGCATATTACTACCAGAGCCGTAACTAGACTTTTTGGTGCCCTGTGCCAGAAAGAGCATTGGCGCCCCCCTCATTTTTCAAAGGGACATAATGCACCCAAAAAAGGGCCATGAGGACCATGGCTTCATGGGGAAGGGCCAGGGAAGAGATAGGAGAGGCCAGGAGATGCTGGGGATGAAATCAGAGGAAGCTACAAGCAAGAATGATAATAAACAGAAATTTGACAGGCCCAAACAGCGCCCCCTGACCTGTGATGCCCTGTGCGATGGCACCGGCCGCACTACCCTAGCTACGGCCCTGTTTACTACTATTGTTGACTGGCACCCGGGCATTTAACCTTCTATCAGGAGTGCTTATCCAAAATTATAATAATATGGGATGACCACACCCCTCAAGTTGATGGTCATACCTACCCAATGCTTGTCACATCCCTTCCCTGGGCCCCTGCCATTGCATTCCCCTGTGGGCCCTTCATGCCCCAGTCTGACATTGGCGCACAATCACATCTGTGCTTTTTCTTTCTGTTTTTTTCTCATTTCTGCACCTTCCTTTCTCTTTATATCACACTTTATTACCAGCAGCAATGAGCCAGAGGGAAGTAACCCAGTTTTTAGGAAATGAAGGTATGTAAAATATTTGTTCAGTAAATCTTAGACCAGTTTCTCATTCTTTAACAGTTGTACTTTGAAGTGGGAGGAATTATGATAGTGGTCATTGGCCAGTGTCCCTGTGTACTGGGTGGCACCTTCCATGCTGTTAGTTACTGATCAAGAACCGCTGAACATTTGGGGCCTGCATCCATACACTTGTACTTCTGCAGCTCTTTTTTTAATTGTTAGTATCATAAAATAATATATAATCATGTTATTGCTGGAACTCATATTAGGGGCAATTTTCGTGGAAATTTAGCAAAATTTGCACTTTTCGCATGGAATAAATCTAATTTATTTTTAACGATATGTATTGAACTGCAAACACATTAGATATCTGCCATGAAAATATTCAAACTGTAACATATCAGCAAACATCACAGGTTTTTCTTTGGCGAGTTAGGTAGAATTTCATGAAAATACATGGGGGAACAGGGCTGTCCAGAGCAGTGATGGGCCTTGGTATGGGGAAGGTTTGGGCATATCGGGGAGGTATGGCCACGCCACTTCCCCAAAAAAGTTTTTGGGAAAGGGGGGGTGGCTTTGTCCTCCTCGGTGAGGGGGCAGATCCAGGGTGGTGGTGGAGGGGCTATCAGTGTGATTGTTCCCCCATAACACTTGCAGGGAGAGAGGAGCCTACTGCTGCTCAATGGCAGCAATGTTCCCAGACCCTCTGCTGCCTAGCACACAGCTGTGTGTGCTGGGCTGGGGAGGGAGACTGCTGGCGCTGAGCAGCATCAGTCTTCTCTCTCTTATTGCCTGATGTGCTACAGACCTGGGTCCCCTCCAGCCGGCCTGGGCCCAGGTAAATAGAACCTGCCCTCCCGACTCAGTGCCCCAGTGGGGGTAAGGCATCTTTTCTCATCCCACCCCTGAATCTCTCTGCTGGTTACTTTGCTACCCATTTTAACATAATGATTTGATATCTTTAATTATTTCTGATTTCCAAATGCATAAATAAATAAAAAAATATATTTTCCCAAATAACCAAATAAAATTTCAATCTAACAAATTTTTCAGTCCATTTTCACATAGTTTGTTTATTATTGTCTCCAGTGAGTGCTGTAAAATAATTCTGTACTTTCCATAATTTATTTTACCATATAATAGCTTTTAAATAGTTGAAGAATTACTTATTTTTATAAACTTTTTATCAAAATTATATACTATAGATGTTTTTCGTGGTTTTATGCTGAGGCCATTTTACTAATCGCTAAAAATACATTCCGAATTTGAATTCACCTTGATACATTCGGATGAAAAGTTCTCCACAATGTTACCACAATATAAAATGATAATTTAGCATGATAAGATAATTTTAGATTAATATAATACATCTGCTCTGTTGTATACCAACAATATTTAATCTTTACAAGTTACATATGACTGTTTGTTGGATCTACTGTATATGAAATATCTTTTCAGATGGACAATGCCAGAACACCACTGGGACATGGATGAGGTCAGGACGACTTAGACCATTCTCAAGAAGACGATCATCAATAAGAGTAGGAAGATCAAAAAATGAGCCAGATGCCAGCCAGTATGAAGCTGTTGTGCAGAATGCAGAACACCTCATGCTGGACACAATCCCGAGGCTCATTCTGCTGCATCTTCCCACCTATAGCAGATGCACTGTTGGAGAAGGAGAGGAAGTGGAGTTTTGGGCCATCTGTATATCCGAGATTAAAGTTGGAATGGAAATTGCTGTATCATCCAGCCACCACACTTTCCATGTTCCTTGCTTGCACAAATGGCTACAGATTACCACCATCTGCCCCCTGTGCCGCACACGGTGCTACAACTTGGACATGTTCTTACAGCGTATCTGAAAAAAAGCAGAAGGTAGGAAATGCTATCAAAAGATCAAAATCCAAATGCAGAGGAGTTTGTTCCTTTTATTTTTTTTTTTTAATCTATAATAATTTCTACACATTTATAGTTTATCCTTTTCCTTTTTCATTTTAATACAGATGAATCTATGGAGGGATATGACCCTAAAAGAAGAGAAGGCATATACTTAAATGAAGGCTATTTATGAAAGCCTGATGGAGAATAAATCACAAGGTTTTTTTTAGGTATTCAAGAGTTTGAATGGTTGGTCCAGGCTGGCACCTTCCCCTGTGGATCACAGGCACCTGATAGATATTTTGCTTTTATCCCATCTCTTAGACTAGGTTACACCAATTTGTTTCTCCGATTACAAATTTTATCTTTTAAACCAAGCTTTATAGCGGCCTTTCATGGTGTCTTTCACATTAGTGAGCTGGTCGCTCCCTCTAAACATGACAAGTCACCTTTTGCAGTGGCGTCACAACGGAGGTGCTGGGGGGCTGTAACTGGGTGTCACCCGCTAAGGGGTGACACCAAAGTGCCCACTCCTCAGTGACAGGAGCCAGGTGCTGCACTGTAGCATTACGTGCAGCACTCATCTCAGCTCCTGATACAGTGAGGGAGCTGGCACTGCACACAGACTGATCCCTGGGTGACCCCCGGAGTGACTAAAGGACCATGCCTCCTACATGTGAGGCCACACCCCCTAACTGGGAGGTCATGTCCCTTTTTTGCCGGCGCTCGCACTACAATCCTATCCTTGTAATCAGCAGAAGCTGCTTGTGCTGTCATTTCACATCACTGTGCAAATAAGACACTTTTGAAGGTACAAAGTTGCACAAAAATACGGTTGGCGCTAACGAGTTACGCCACAGCATGGTGTGACTAGAAAGGCTGTTTAATGTGCAAGGAGGCTAAATGTATAAGGACACATCTGTATATTCATTATATTTCACCCGGGTGTGTGTGTGTGGGGGGGGGTGCCGGGCTGGCTGATCACTGTGTCCAGCAGAGATCAGCACACACTTGAGTAGAATCCGTAGGTGCAGAAGGATAGGGAGGTCCCTCTGAGACTGGTGGGTGCAGGAAGATTCTCTCCTAACAGCCACCCGCAGGGCGTTTCTGACTGGTCACATCTGATGCGACCATGCCAGGCAAGTGATTAATGCCGCCACCAATTTGAATTATTACTATTCAATAAAATTTAACATAATTTTAATGCCAGCACTGTTGTCCATGTTTTATTTTTATATGTTACAGTAAGTAATTTAGAATTGTGAGGTTACTCATTGTGACATTGTAGGTGCAACACATGAATACACCATTAGTGAGTTTACTCTCATTTGTTTGACATCAATATCTAGTATTATCAATGACCGCCCTTCAAAATTCCATATATCTGGTCTCCTTGGGTAACCAACTTAGGGCCTGATTCAGAGATTTACGCTAATCACACAGCCAGTGGCGTCACAAGGGGGATGCGTGGGGTGTGGGCTGCCCCCGGGTGTCACCCGCGGAGGGGTGAAACCAAATTGCACACTCCCCCTCAGTGACAGGAGCCAGGTGCTGCACTGTAGTATTAAGTGCAGCACTCAGCTCCTGACACTGTGAGGGAGCCGACACTGCAGACACAGGCCTGTCCGCACCTCCTGCACCCCCCGGACCCCTCAGTAAAAAGGGACTACAGGGTTCGGGCCGTGAGATCACGCCCCTTTCCCGCATGCCACTGCACACAGCTGCCACATCTTTGTCTCCATACACCGACTCTGCTAATAGTTACAAGTGTCAAAATTGCTGAAAAACTCACTATAGAAAATAGTGAAACAATAGAGGAGCCTCTGGCTGGGAAGATATTCGCCTACAATGTACTGATTACTGTATCATCCCCACATATCTTATTTTCAAACCTGTACAAAATTCTTAAAGCCTATGGGGCTATTTCCAGCTACAAAATCAATTACACTAAGATAGAGACTCTCCCCTCCATGTCAACAACTTATTTGCATCCTATAGCTTGTAGGTGTCTCTCTCACTAGCAACTAGAACTATTTCTATAAAGGGAACCACTGTTCATCCACATTGTTTCAGTCATGTAGCCATAGGGATCATTGTGCCTTATAACCAAGCAGGAAAATGACACTGATGATCCTATTTGAATGCAGGGCTGCCATCAGAAACTGGGGTCCCGGGACTGACAAAATAGGCAGGGCCCCCTCCCTCAACCCCCCTTCCCCCACAACCCCCCCTTCTCCTGCTCCCCCCTACAACCCCCTCTCCCCATAATCTTATTCATACTCAATAAAAAAAAATGTAAAAGACTGAGCATTATATTATAGAGGCTACAGCACATCTAAAAAATGTAGGTATTTTAAAAATAGCTGGATGGGGAGAATTCCATTGAGCACCAGGATTAGGGACGTCATAACGTCACGCCACGCCAACTTCAGTGAAAAAACTTTATTGAGGGAACGCCGGCCATGGCCAGTAGTAATTAAGTAAATTAGGAGGTGGAGTGGGAGGGTGAGAACCAAGAAGTGACTCATGAGTCACCCACCCACTCCATTTTCCAGCAGCGCTAGGGTGCTGGGTGTGGGCGGCCTGTCAATTGTCACTGCATGTATTCCACCATCGCCCAGGGGGGTAGTTGAAAACAGGCGGGCTCCCCGTGTGTCTGGGCCCAGGACTAATGCCCCGGCAGTCCCCCCTGATGACGGCCCTGTTTGAATGTATATATCTGATTTCTTTTTTTTCTCAAATATATAACAGCTACATAATTGGATAAAGTGCAATCAGGGAGATTGCTAGACTCTTCAGGGAGTCAGGGAGATTGCTGCTATACATTGAGGAATTGTTGGCAAGTATGTCATGTTCCTAGGTTTAAAACCTGAGCCTTGTAGATGTATGTTGGCTGTTGTAGGATCTTGTGGTTTTGTCTGAGGAAGCCGCCAATGGGCGTAGGAGGTGGGGAAACGAGTAACATATACTGAGCCCACCTGTGGAGAATTTTATTGGCTTTGTTTGAGGTGGATGGAGTGTACACGTCTCTGCTGGCACTAAAAGAAGGAACTTTTTCAGCATTCATCTGCTATGCACAAGATTGTGCTGACCATGGAGTTCTCCAACTAAGCAGGAGTGGTAATATGCTAACCTTACAAAACAACTGTGCCTAGTAATATACTACAAGTCAGAGAATACATGGGAGAGGAGAAGCTGGTGTAGGAGATATTATGTGGTGAGATGCATGGATGCTAATATAGTACTTGTCAGAGAATACATAGGAGAGGAGAAGCTGGTGAAGGAGTTATTATGTGGTGATGCATGGATGCTAATATAGTGCTTGTCAGAGAATACATGGGAGAGGAGAAGCTGGTGAAGGAGTTATTATGTGGTGATGCATGGATGCTAATATAGTACTTGTCAGAGAATACATGGGAGAGGAGAAGCTGGTGAAGGAGTTATTATGTGGTGAGATGCATGGATGCTAATATAGTACTTGTCAGAGAATACATGGGAGAGGAGAAGCTGGTGTAGGAGTTATTATGTGGTGAGATGCATGGATGCTAATATAGTACTTGTCAGAGAATACATGGGAGAGGAGAAGCTGGTGTAGGAGTTATTATGTGGTGAGATGCATGCATGCTAATATAGTACTTGTCAACCACCATACTACAAGTCAGAGAATACATGGGAGAGGAGAAGCTGGTGTAGGAGTTATTATGTGGTGAGATGCATGGATGCTAATATAGTACTTGTCAGAGAATACATAGGAGAGGAGAAGCTGGTGAAGGAGTTATTATGTGGTGAGATGCATGGATGCTAATATAGTACTTGTCAGAGAATACATGGGAGAGGAGAAGCTGGTGAAGTAGTTATTATGTGGTGAGATGCATGGATGCTAATATAGTACTTGTCAGAGAATACATGGGAGAGGAAAAGCTGGTGAAGGAGTTATTATGTGGTGAGATGCATGGATGCTAATATAGTACTTGTCAGAGAATACATAGGAGAGGAGAAGCTGGTGAAGGAGTTATTATGTGGTGAGATGCATGGATGCTAATATAGTACTTGTCAGAGAATACATGGGAGAGGAGAAGCTGGTGAAGGAGTTATTATGTGGTGAGATGCATGGATGCTAATATAGTACTTGTCAGAGAATACATAGGAGAGGAGAAGCTGGTGAAGGAGTTATTATGTGGTGAGATGCATGGATGCTAATATAGTGCTTGTCAGAGAATACATGGGAGAGGAGAAGCTGGTGAAGGAGTTATTATGTGGTGAGATGCATGTATGCTAATATAGTGCTTTTCAGAGAATACATGGGAGAGGAGAAGCTGGTGAAGGAGTTATTATTTGGTGATGCATGGATGCTAATATAGTACTTGTCAGAGAATATATGGGAGAGGAGAAGCTGGTGAAGGAGTTATTATGTGGTGAGATGCATGGATGCTAATATAGTACTTGTCAGAGAATACATAGGAGAGGAGAAGCTGGTGAAGGAGTTATTATGTGGTGAGATGCATGGATGCTAATATAGTACTTGTCAGAGAATACATGGGAGAGGAGAAGCTGGTGAAGGAGTTATTATGTGGTGAGATGCATGGATGCTAATATAGTACTTGTCAGAGAATACATGGGAGAGGAGAAGCTGGTGTAGGAGTTATTATGTGGTGAGATGCATGGATGCTAATATAGAACTTGTCAGAGAATACATGGGAGAGGAGAAGCTGGTGAAGGAGTTATTATGTGGTGAGATGCATGGATGCTAATATAGTACTTGTCAGAGAATACATAGGAGAGGAGAAGCTGGTGAAGGAGTTATTATGTGGTGAGATGCATGGATGCTAATATAGTACTTGTCAGAGAATACATAGGAGAGGAGAAGCTGGTGAAGGAGTTATTATGTGGTGAGATGCATGGATGCTAATATAGTACTTGTAAGAGAATACATGGGAGAGGAGAAGCTGGTGAAGTAGTTATTATGTGGTGAGATGCATGGATGCTAATATAGTACTTGTCAGAGAATACATGGGAGAGGAAAAGCTGGTGAAGGAGTTATTATGTGGTGTGATGCATGGATGCTAATATAGTACTTGTCAGAGAATACATAGGAGAGGAGAATCTGGTGAAGGAGTTATTATGTGGAGAGATGCATGGATGCTAATATAGTACTTGTCAGAGAATACATAGGAGAGGAGAAGCTGGTGAAGGAGTTATTATGTGGTGAGATGCATGGATGCTAATATAGTGCTTGTCAGAGAATACATAGGAGAGGAGAAGCTGGTGAAGGAGTTATTATGTGGTGAGATGCATGGATGCTAATATAGTGCTTGTCAGAGAATACATGGGAGAGGAGAAGCTGGTGAAGGAGTTATTATGTGGTGATGCATGGATGCTAATATAGTGCTTGTCAGAGAATACATGGGAGAGGAGAAGCTGGTGAAGGAGTTATTATGTGGTGATGCATGGATGCTAATATAGTACTTGTCAGAGAATACATGGGAGAGGAGAAGCTGGTGAAGGAGTTATTATGTGGTGAGATGCATGGATGCTAATATAGTACTTGTCAGAGAATACATGGGAGAGGAGATGCTGGTGTAGGAGTTATTATGTGGTGAGATGCATGGATGCTAATATAGTACTTGTCAGAGAATACATGGGAGAGGAGAAGCTGGTGTAGGAGTTATTATGTGGTGAGATGCATGCATGCTAATATAGTACTTGTCAACCACCATACTACAAGTCAGAGAATACATGGGAGAGGAGAAGCTGGTGTAGGAGTTATTATGTGGTGAGATGCATGGATGCTAATATAGTACTTGTCAGAGAATACATAGGAGAGGAGAAGCTGGTGAAGGAGTTATTATGTGGTGAGATGCATGGATGCTAATATAGTACTTGTCAGAGAATACATGGGAGAGGAGAAGCTGGTGAAGTAGTTATTATGTGGTGAGATGCATGGATGCTAATATAGTACTTGTCAGAGAATACATGGGAGAGGAAAAGCTGGTGAAGGAGTTATTATGTGGTGAGATGCATGGATGCTAATATAGTACTTGTCAGAGAATACATAGGAGAGGAGAAGCTGGTGAAGGAGTTATTATGTGGTGAGATGCATGGATGCTAATATAGTACTTGTCAGAGAATACATGGGAGAGGAGAAGCTGGTGAAGGAGTTATTATGTGGTGAGATGCATGGATGCTAATATAGTAGTTGTCAGAGATACATAGGAGAGGAGAAGCTGGTGAAGGAGTTATTATGTGGTGAGATGCATGGATGCTAATATAGTGCTTGTCAGAGAATACATAGGAGAGGAGAAGCTGGTGAAGGAGTTATTATGTGGTGAGATGCATGGATGCTAATATAGTGCTTGTCAGAGAATACATGGGAGAGGAGAAGCTGGTGAAGGAGTTATTATGTGGTGATGCATGGATGCTAATATAGTGCTTGTCAGAGAATACATGGGAGAGGAGAATCTGGTGAAGGAGTTATTATGTGGTGATGCATGGATGCTAATATAGTACTTGTCAGAGAATACATGGGAGAGGAGAAGCTGGTGAAGGAGTTATTATGTGGTGAGATGCATGGATGCTAATATAGTACTTGTCAGAGAATACATGGGAGAGGAGAAGCTGGTGTAGGAGTTATTATGTGGTGAGATGCATGCATGCTAATATAGTACTTGTCAACCACCATACTACAAGTCAGAGAATACATGGGAGAGGAGAAGCTGGTGTAGGAGTTATTATGTGGTGAGATGCATGGATGCTAATATAGTAGTTGTCAGAGAATACATAGGAGAGGAGAAGCTGGTGAAGTAGTTATTATGTGGTGAGATGCATGGATGCTAATATAGTACTTGTCAGAGAATACATAGGAGAGGAGAAGCTGGTGAAGGAGTTATTATGTGGTGAGATGCATGCATGCTAATATAGTACTTGTCAGAGAATACATAGGAGAGGAGAAGCTGTGAAGTAGTTATTGTGTGGTGAGATGCATGGATGCTAATATAGTACTTGACATCGAATATATGGGAGAGGAGAAGCTGGTGAAGGAGTTATTATGTGGTGAGATGCATGCATGGATGCTAATATAGTACTTGTCATCGAATATATGGGAGAGGAGAAGCTGGTGTAGGAGTTATTATGTGGTGAGATACATGGATGCTAATATAGTACTTGTCAGAGAATACATGGGAGAGGAGAAGCTGGTGAAGTAGTTATTATGTGGTGAGATGCATGGATGCTAATATAGTACTTGTCAGAGAATACATAGGAGAGGAGTAGCTGGTGAAGGAGCTTTTATGTGGTGAGATGCATGGATGCTAATATAGTACTTGTCAGAGAATACATAGGAGAGGAGAAGCTGGTGAAGGAGTTATTATGTGGTGAGATGCATGGATGCTAATATAGTACTTGTCAGAGAATACATGGGAGAGGAGAAGCTGGTGAAGGAGTTATTATGTGGTGAGATGCATGGATGCTAATATAGTACTTGTCAGAGAATACATGGGAGAGGAGAAGCTGGTGAAGGAGTTATTATGTGGTGAGATGCATGGATGCTAATATAGTACTTGTCAGAGAATACATGGGAGAGGAGAAGCTGGTGAAGGAGTTATTATGTGGTGAGATGCATGGATGCTAATATAGTGCTTGTCAGAGAATACATGGGAGAGGAGAAGCTGGTGAAGGAGTTATTATGTGGTGATGCATGGATGCTAATATAGTGCTTGTCAGAGAATACATGGGAGAGGAGAAGCTGGTGAAGGAGTTATTATGTGGTGATGCATGGATGCTAATATAATACTTGTCAGAGAATACATGGGAGAGGAGAAGCTGGTGAAGGAGTTATTATGTGGTGAGATGCATGGATGCTAATATAGTACTTGTCAGAGAATACATGGGAGAGGAGAAGCTGGTGTAGGAGTTATTATGTGGTGAGATGCATGGATGCTAATATAGTACTTGTCAGAGAATACATGGGAGAGGAGAAGCTGGTGTAGGAGTTATTATGTGGTGAGATGCATGCATGCTAATATAGTACTTGTCAACCACCATCAATTTTTTTTCCTCCCTGCCACAATACAAAGTACTGATCCACAGTGATATAGTTTGTTTCTTTGTATGTATTCACCATACATGCCTACCCTCCCGGTTTTCGCGGGAGGCTCCCGATTTTTCGGGTAACCCACCGCACCCCCGGAAGGGTAGGCATTTCTCCCGCATTCTGCCCACTTCCTAGTGAAGTGGGCAGAATGAGGAGAATACCGGCGGCGATCGCAGGTCTCCGTGAAGGGGGCGGGGCTTAAGATGTGATTCTGCATGAATCACAGCATTAGGCCCCGCCCCCTATGTAAATGTTACCCAATCGCGGCAGTTTCGCCGCGAGGGGGCTGGGCTTAATGACGCGAATCGTTAGGCCCCGCCCCCATCGGCCCCTTGCTGCTTCTCTTACCCGGGCTTCTCCCGGGAAGAGATTGTTAAAAGTAGGTAAGTATGGTATTCACCTTATGCAAAAGGTTTTGGACTATGCAATAATATAAGAACTGTCTTTAGTGGACTATTTATCCGGCTAGGAAGGATTTTACTATCTCTTACTGAGATTTAGGAGCTGTCATTTTATGCTTTAAATTATATATCTGTTCCAGTGGATTATCCATATTATAAAGGTGGAAAATACTACCTATACAGAGGAACAAGCTGTTCAAATAAATACATACCTACTGGAGAAGATTTCCCCATACAAAAGTGTTAATACATTTATTATTAAGTGTCTGTTTTTTATCGATTCAAGGAGAAACATCATTGCAATAAGTTGCCATTTTTAATGCCTGGTAATGTTTTCAAATATTGCTCAAGATATGGCATTCAGTTCATTCTTGTGTTTTATTAAAGTATAAGGCTAGGGATATTTACCCTGGATGTCTAACCTTCTAAGCCAGTGATTCCCAACCTCAGTCCTCAAGGCACACAAGTCCTGGTTTTAGTGATATCCATGCTAAAGCACAGATGGTTAAATCAAAATCACTGAGGTAGTAATTAAGTCACCTGTGCTCAACTATGGCTATCCTTAAAACCTGGACTGTTATTGTGCCTTGAGGACCTTGGTTGGGAACCCCTGGTGTAGAGTGTCACAGTGAAGTACTGAGATGAGACTGCTATATACCATTGTTAACCCCTGCAATACCACTATTCTACTTACCGTTGATTCCGCTGTATTACTGCTGTTACCCTTTTGATATCAATAAAGCCAGCATCCTGGTTAGGGACTCTCTGTGTGACCTATCAGTCACTTTCACATTCCACCTGACACCTATTGTGACCATCACCCCAATAGGCTATATCAATAGACGTAAATAATCTAATAAAGCTCAGGGTATATCCTGATCCACTATACTATTTTACATTTTTATTTCTAAACTGAATTATTGGTAACTGGAGTATGCTGTAATTACAGTCTAGGACAGGCATGGGGAACCTCAGGCCTGGGGGCCGTATAAGACCCTCAGAATCATTTGGTCTGGCCCTTGCAGCTTTTTTCTGCTAGCCTCATCTGGCTAGCAGGGTGCCTAAAATGGCACCCTGCAGCCAGAATCTATGCAGCAGTGCCGCCTGGATGCTTTAGACAGTCACAACGCTGCCCTTACAACTCCCTGGAGCATCCTCAAGATGCTCTGGGCATTGCTGTAACCACCGGCGATTGTGGCCTTGCCCCATGTGACATCACATGGAGGGGACGTGGCCTGCACCAGGCTCATGAATAATGTTATATATATCAAAATGGCCCTCGGCAGAAAAAAGGAGAACAAAATGGCTAATTCATAGAATAGATAATTGTAATGCTACACAAGCCATCAGCCCCTCGGACAATTGTCGTATCAGCATTTTCCCAGAATCATCAAGACCACAATTATAAACGCTAAAAAGATTGTCATTTACAAAACCAGAGGCAGCCACCAGTCTAGCTTTAGCCTGAGGTACAGCATTCTTTTACATCTGTTTAAACTATAGGTGACGATGACAGATTCTTTTTAATAAGTTATATGTGGAACAAAGTGTCAGGTTTCTCAACAGAAGACGTTTGGTTGAACATTCTTGTTTGACTGATGTGTCTGAGATAAGTATCCACTCTGTTCTGCCATTCCTTCTGGCTGCTCATTCAGTCATTGCCTCAGGGCTTTTTCCATCAAACAGGACAATTGTTTTAATGGATAGGATACTCTTGCTTCTCCGGATTCTCCGCAGTTCTGTCCTAGTAGCTTGTCTACACTGAGATATAGTAAATGGGGAAAAGCTTGTACTTGGTATTAGGTTCATTTTGCTTTTCACTATTTTCTACTTTAAACAATTATTACATTGTATGAATTCATATACATATTTGGGGGAATGGTAAAAAGTAAAATTAAGTGAATGAATAAAAACATAATTTTATAAATGCAAAAGACTACAATAGTGCTATTTTCCTTGATTGTAGATTAGCAATACTTAACAATTAAATAATTTCTTTTAAAGATCAGAAAATTTATGTTTTACCTTCGATATAAAATTATGAGCCTAAAGCTGGCCACACACAAGACGATTTTCTGCACAATTTGCACAGTTTCGACGCATCGGAATGATAATCATTAAAAATCATGCAAATCGTGTAGTGTCCACGAACGTTGCCGATGCGCGGACCCGCGGGTCGTTTGTAGTATCTTCAGATCTTACCTACAGCATGTAAAGGTGCCTACACACTAGATGACTCGCAAATGATGCAATGGCGTGAACGGTTTCCCTTGAACTCTCCACGGCAGCTCCCCGGCACTCCAGAATATGATATCATGCATAAAAGTGTACAATCTGACCAACGACCTATAGTGCGTCCTTAACGATTTCAAGTGCGTAGTGTGTCAAGGGCAATGCATTGTTTGCGAGTCATCTAGTGTGTATGCACCTTTACTGCCTGTCAAATACCAGCTGTCAGGCAGGTGAACAGGCAATGCCCTGAACAACTCAAGGCGAGTGATTGGCCTATGGGAAAACCACATTTCACAGCACCCTGACATCATGATGGCACATGTTTGGGGGCAGTGATGTCACAGGGAACAAAATTGTCCTTCTGAGGTACGGTGGAGCTGCTGCTAGGCTCTTCTCATGTGGAAACAGCAACATGAGATTACGCAGGTAGAAATAATTGTTATGATAACTGAGTTACTTCAATCACAGGTGACATCAAGACCCCAGGAGGAGGTACAGATGTGACGATCATTATCAGTCGAGTACCAATTGCTGGAGAAGAGAAACACTTAAGGCCCCTGCACACTAGACAATATTTTAAACAATTTGGCTGTTACTGACGCATCGGAACGACAAATTGTTCAAATCGTCAAGTGTGTACACACTATGCGTGCTCCCGTGGGGTCGTCCGTCGCATCTTTAGATCTTCTCTACATTCTACATGCATGCAGATCTGTCAAACTCGTTAACGATTCCCCGCAGATCGTGCAGTGTGTACGCACTACCGGACGATTAGGCGATATGATCACATTATATATTTAATGATGTAACCACCAAACGATGCAAGATAAATTGTTTGGTCATTTGTTACATTGCACAGTGTGTAATGTATGCAGTAGATCGTTTCTCCAGGAGTTCCAGGGAAATCGTTGACGACATTGCATCGTTTGCAAGTCATCTAGTGTGTACCTAACTTTAGGGTTTAATCCAACTAGCTGTGATGCTCTTGCCCCTGGGAGTAAATGCGCCTATATGCCGCACATATGGTACCACTGTATGTGTATACAAATCCACAAATCTGGGGTGAAATAGGGCCACAAGGGGGGCGAGTTGGGATGCAGGGGCCTCACGTCAGAGATACCGACATTCTGGCTGCCCCTTCCAGGAGGAGGCAGCCAGATCGGCAAAACCGGGGGGCGTGGCCAGTGTTTGTGGGTGGAGCGGGAGACATGGTCACGTGATCACATCATTTTGGTCACGCCCCCCACTACACAATGACGGGAATCTTGGCATTGTGGAGCAGGGGGCGAGGCCAAAATGATGCAATTTGGCGTGAATTGTGTCACCCCCCCGCTGTGGGGGATTCTTATATAATCGCAGGGGGGCAGGAGGGGTCGGCAGCTGCCGGGAGGCTTTCCTGCCTTTCCGAGGGGGGGGGGGGCGGGAGCAGCACCCAATTTTCGGGAGGCTCCCGGCCAAATCAGGAGGGTAGGCAAGTATGCCTCATGTGCAGGGGCGAGTTAATTGGATATCAATGAATGATATGGACGATAACGATATTGTTCAACAATATATTGTTCATATCATTAATTTTTATGCAATGAACGACCAACGATGCGCGTTCCCGCATGAACGATAACGATATCTATTATCGTTCGTACATGCAGGCCAATCTGGACGATATCGTCAACTTTGCCTATAGAGAGATGTGGCAGGAGGACTTCATTGAAAGATATCTTTTAAGTCGTTTAGTGTGCACCCAGCATAAGTCTCTCTTCCCATTTTACATCTGTCCCACCTGGGGTGCAAAATGGTTTTCCCAATGTACAAAGTTACTGTCTCTTTTTTTGCTTTACTCCCAACTCAGAATTAGGACCACATAGGCAGAGTTGATGAGTTCTGGCCGCATGCTTGTGGGATATGCTGAAAACTAAATGACCCAAGACATAGTATGACGAAGTCAGAGGAACAGCCCATGCTGTATGTCACACGGGAGACCAGCATTGTGGGACCCAAGACTCCACTGGCAGACTAGGTAGGAATGCACTCAGTTCCGATGCCTGACAATACCCCCTCTTAGGGGTCTACTCTGAAACCCCCAAAAAAGTTTTGTTAGGGTATTTTTTATTCAGTTTTTTAAGAAGTTGTGGTGAGTGCAGGGGGCACATGTGCAGTCTTTGTCGCACTTCGCAGCACCACAGCAGTAGACTCTGAACACTAGTCTACTGTGCATGCGCATTTTTATATTTACCTCTTCCCGGAGTCCCACGTCGGCGGTATTAGCGATGTCAACATCGCCAGCACAATGCCACCGCGGCCATTTTCACGGAGATTTCCCTACTGTGCATGCGCAAAACACTGGGAAAATGGCCACAGTGGCCATTTTGCTGGCAATTTTTACTTATTAAAGGACATTTGAAGTACAACCAGGTTCCAAAGTGTTACTCACCAGGGTCTGTTGTTCATGTTATGCAATGAAACCGCTGACATCATTCACTTGTCCTATGGGAGGAGCTGATGCATGCTTCTCATTATTAGGCCCCACCCCTTCACAGCAGATGTGATGAGTCAGTGAAGAGAAGACATGGCCAAAATGATGCAATTCCATTTGAATCATGCAAGTGCCCCCCTCTTCCCCCATCTGGCCAATTTTACTAAGAAGTGGGCGTCGTGTGGGAGGTTGGCCTACTCTACCATGAACCTGTGGGACTCTTTGGACATTCCAAGTTAGTAGACATCACTAAGGAGTTGCCAGGGATAGTTACTGACAAGACAAATCTATAACAATCCCTCCCTCACGTTGTCAGAGTAAACCCATCCGGTCACAGTTTAGGATCAGTGATCTCAGAATGTTATCTGAAAATAAACATATTTACTGTAATAAAACCGAGAGCCAAAAGCCCTGTTTCATGTAAACACCCACTAATTACACGTAACCAGGTGGCAGGTTTAATATACACTCCACAATACCTTGTTAGTGTTTCGACAAAATACTATTAATTTCCTAACAGACATTTGTTTACAATTGAGCAAGTGGCAATGAGAGAAGACGCAGCAGAAGCAGGAGGGGGCTCATGTGCAGTCTCTGTCCAGGCCCCCACAAATCTAGCTGAGCACAAGTAAGTAGGCTCTGGCGCTGTGACAGTCTACTGTGCATATGTAGGTCTCCAGGAAAATGGTGCTGCTGCCATTTTCATGATGTGTGCACTGCTGCCATTGCTGTCGTGGGGCTACAAAGATGTAAGTAATAAAGAACATGGGCGCAGGGTGTGCACCCATTATAGACACCGTGCACTCATTATAGATATGCCACTGAGCAGAAGGAACTGCCAAGTGATTATAATTTCCTGTTGTATGTAAACAAACCCACGGTCTCTTGCAGGAAGGTTTTTCTACAACAACATAAAAACAGACATTATTTCACATGTGCATACAACACAAATAAGGAAACAAACTGAGTTTAGAGTCTTTATAAATTGACATTGTATATGAATGTTGAAGGTGTATCTGGTAATATGATGAGGAAATTTAAGTGGATGTACTATACTTTCATATATCTTATTAAGCTTATTTAGAGCAACTATTAACATTATTATAAGGGGC
Source organism: Taudactylus pleione (assembly GCA_031769625.1). Lineage (NCBI taxonomy): Eukaryota > Metazoa > Chordata > Amphibia > Anura > Myobatrachidae > Taudactylus > Taudactylus pleione. Next base: position 9,255,431 of record JAUIMM010000081.1, on the reverse strand, counting down.
GTTTTAAGAGAGGAGGGGGTCCATGTGCAGACTCAGTGTGGGCCCCCTCCTCTCTCTTGCGATGCCGCACTGTTTTCCAGGAATAGCAGTACTGCGCATGCGCGAGTCACCGGGAAAATGGCCGCCGCCATTCTCGCAGTGACTTTTGCTGCTCTGCAGCTCTGGACCGGCTCTACAAAGCAACACTACTGGAGACAATAGACAGATAAGTATAAAGAGTTAATGTGTGCAGGGTGTGCGGTGTGGGTCCACCTGGAGCCAGGGGCTCGTGTGCGCCTCACACCCTGCACCCATTATAGATACACCAGATTATTATTATTTCTATAGCTCAAGCGTATTCCGTTATGCTTTACAATTCAGCAATCCATTTCTTATATAACATACATGAAAGAATGTTGTTCATTGACATTCCTGTAGATAATATTTGTATAATCGGGGCATTCTGACATTAGAACGCTTCATTTACAGTAGATGTCTCGCGATCCAAGGATGAAATTCAATTCATAGCAATGTGCTGCTTTAACATCACCATGATGTCTGGCTGTGCATATTGCCATTTATTACAGTAGCCAACCTTCACTAATTTTCCTGCACTCCTCAATAATGTGCAAGGTCATTTGAACTGAAATATTGATCACAAAATGCCTTTGCCTGACCGTTCCAGAAGCACTTAGCATCTGTCGCTATGATCTGAATTTCCCCCAATCTTGTCCCATTATTTTGACCAGTGACAGATGTCATTCCATGAGCATGTTTTTGTTGCCTGGGAAGACTTTTGAGATGCTCACATGATGCACAGTATAATGTGGAGTGAGCAAATAGTAGCATTCTGATAAGTAGGGCCACATGATCATGGAAAAGCTGGAAGGACTGGGGCTGCTGATCAGCCCTGGCATTCCCTCCAAAAGGGGTGTGGCCTCACCATAAAATGGGCATGGTAATGTCTCACGGGGGCCTGGCCTCACAGCACGCTCACGTCTTTCAGTATTCCGGCTGAGTAGAACGCCGGGAGGCGGGGCAGCTCAGCCAGGGTTTAACACCGGACCGGACCATCTGCCCTTTAGGCATTTGCCAGAAATGCCAGATGGCCAGCTCGGCCCTGTGTAATAGTAAGGTAAAAGCTGGGATAGAGAATGAGATCTGAAGGGCATTCCATATACAATATATAGCCAGTTGGGTTGTTGGTGTCAGCATACTGCTGGTAGATTCCAGAATTTGAGGAGTCTCCCAGCTACCAGAAAAATGGGCAACTATTACACAACCTGCTGTCCAAAACCACTTTTTAGGTGAAGTGTGCGGGGCAAGGGGCATTAGACAACTATATAGACCTCTACCATGTAAAGTTGTAAACCCTGGAGATAGACTTGCCAAAGTACAACAAGTATGGTGTATAAGTTACAGGGGGTGATAATTGTAATCATTTAATAAAGTACAACACAAAATTCTGGTCTCATACCAATATGGTAACAACATTATATTTTACAGTAGCGGTTACATTACTACATAGTGCATACGTTCTGTTTTTTGTTTCCTGAGCTGCTTATTGCAAATTACGATTTTTACCTATCTAGGGGGTTTATTCATCATACGATAAATGGCCCGCTAGTTTCCGCAAATTTAGGTTATTAGGCCATTCATCATCAGGGGTCCACATAGGACCCCCTGATATTCAGCAAACTCCGAAAACTGAAAGTTTGAGAACAAGTACAATATTCAGATTGCACTTGTTCCCGTAGCCCTGCTCCTTCCTATGGGAAGGAGTTCCGGGGATGTGAAGAGGCATCCGAGCGGATCCCTCCGCTGCCTCCTCACTGACTCCCTGGCGGCTTTGCGCATGCGTAATATTTTAACTTTCTCCTTTCACGTGAGCACATTTGGATTGTTTATTTGAAATCAATGTTTCTTACTCCATATGATAGGGTTGGGTATGGGATGCTGGTGCTCGGGATCCTGACGGTCAGGATCCACATGCCGGCATCCAGGCAGGGTTCGGATACCGACACCTGTCAGTAAGTGTCCTAACCCTAATCCTACCTCTAAACCTAATCTCCCCCTCCCCCTTAGTGCTTAACCCTAACCCTCCTCCTAGTGCCCAACACCCCTAACCCTCCCCATAACCCCACTATATACTGTTGTGATGCTGGCGGTCGGGATTATGACTGGTGTCGGGATTCCAGCGCCAGCATTCTGAGCGCAGGCATCATGACAGCCGGGATCTCAACTACTTCCCATATGATAACATTGTAAAGGGTAAATCCAATTTGGGTGCGAGATCCTCGCACTTGAAAGTAAGTGTGACTGCATGTCGCATCTACGGTACCTCCGGACTCGCACATTTCTGTTCACAACTGAGCTAAAATGTGTGAGTCTGGGGTGAGATTGGGCCACGAGGGGGGCATATTGCCATGCCGTTGCCAGCGTTTCTATGTAGTTCCAATGGTAATTTGTCTCCTAATTGGATTGACTCCTAATTATTATTGTATTTTGCATTGTGATGTTTTAATAACAGATTATTTAAAATATATATATATATATATTCTATCAGTCTTGCAGAACAATATGTTTGTCCCATATTTTATTTAATTATTTTACAGTGTAGTAGTAATCCCCAGTACAACTGCAGAAAATCTACCTTACTAGAGATGCTAGTACCACTTACATCAAGTCACATAATTGTGATACATTTGAGAAAGTCAAGTTGAGTGACACATAGTGAAGTTGGATCGCATGCGAATGAGGCAGTGCACGCATGTACCAACCAGCTTAAATTCAGGCAATTTTGATACGTTTTTGAAGGTTATTTTTAATTGCCATTGGCAAACAGCGACCCTTGGAGGCAAATGTAAACCTTAAACAGGTTTGTTGGAGATTCTATTTTTCTAAATGTTAAAATATTCCTTTATTAATCAAAAGTAATAATTACATAGTGCTTAAAAAATCATAAAGGCCAATTTTAATACAAATGGTGAACTTGAACATCAAATGCGGACAGCAAATTTCAAACGCTAATGGTGATCCTCAGGCACGAAAGTGGAATGCAAATTTTGAAACTCAAATTCAAAACAGGATCTATTTACTATTATATATTGTACACGTTATTGTTCATTGAATTGCTAAAATTAAGATGACATTTTAGACCGATTTGATATTGTCAAACAGAATCCTTGTCTATATAAATATTATAATTTAATTTTTATTTTAATTGTTCAAGTAGTTAAGTGATTTTTCTTACTACTGCGAGTACGTGGAAATCCCTATAAACTCCTAGATGCCGTACAAAGAATGTGTGCACAAAGGCACAGCTGCAATGAAGATGCACGCTATCAGAAATGTCTTGGAAAAGTGATGGGCGTTCCTGGACCCTTACTAGGAGGTGATAGCGCACGAACAGAGATGGTTATGTGAGTGCTGCCGGTGTGTTGGCAAGAGTGGTTGTGTACACAGACGCTCACCCACTGACATAGAGTAGGAGGCCAAAGAAACTACAGCTGCCACATGGCTGTGCACACGGATGTACACCAGGGAAGGACTCTGTAGCAACATTCGCAAAAGATTGCAGACGGGCAACCACTAATAGATGCAGCCGCCTCTGAGTCCACATCTGAATCAGGCCCTTTATCTCTGTCCCTTTTCTCCTATAATATACACATGTCAAGTGATTGAAGTCTTTCCTGATAAGTTTTGTTGAGCATACTATGAATTATTTTAAGGGTTCTCTTATAGTTTTTTTAATCTTCTTGCTCCTGATTGGGATCCTCTGCCATAAAAAATAGCCTCCAAACTTGGGTCCTCAAGGCACTCTAATGGTCCAGGTTTTAAGGATAACCATGCTTGGGACTAATGACTTAGGGGGTCATTCAGACCCGCTCGCGAGCAGCAGTACGCTCGCAAGCGGGTCGATGTTCCCCACTGCGCATGCGCACAACGGAGGGAGCTCCGTCGTGCGCATGTGCGAGACCCGGGGAGCGACGGGCTTTCCATCACTCCGGGTCTCGCACCAAAGGGGGCTTGCTGTCGATGTTGATTGACAGCACGCCCCCTTTGGTGGGCGTGCCGGGGGCGTGGCTGCCATACGGAGGCGTTTCCATGGGAACGCCTACCGTCTGAAGCCGGCCCCACTGACATCACTAGTGATGTCAGTGGGAGTGATTTTGGCTCTGATAGAGCCAAAATCACTCCAGGGCTTGTGGCAGGGAGACCCTACCGCAGGGTCTCCGTCGCAAGTCCGATGGTCGCGATGGTCTTGACCATCGCGACCATCTTTTTGGCCGCTCGCATATGTTGTGGGTGGTCACCCACAGCTTTGCGAGCGGCCAGGAGGCCGCTCCATTTTCATGGAGGAGGGCCCTGATTCAGAGCGAGCACTCTGGTCAGAGCAACCGGTTCTGAATCAGGCCCTTAGTTAGCACCTCAGTCTTTTGATTTAACCATCTGTGCTCAACCATGGATATCCTAAAAATCTGGACTGTTAGGGTGCCTTGAGGAATTGAGTCTGGGAACATCTGTTTTATGGGTAAAACTTCATGACGAGGTGTAAGCTCCATTTCTGGTTCCCTTAATTAACGTTTCCTTGCTCATTGGACCTTAGTCCTCCAACTGGAATCGGTATGTAATGCCGGCTGTTGGGATGCCTGCTGTTAGAACAGTGGCATCCCGATGGTTGGTATCGGGTAAGTATACTTACCCTCCCCCTTATCCCCCTAACCCTCCCTTTTTGTACCCTAACCCTTCCCTCTTCACACTCTAAACTTAACCCTCCCCCTTAGTGCCTAACCCCCCCCCGTTGTGCCTAACGTTAACTCCAGGGGAGTAGTGAGAGTGGTTCCAGTGGAGCATGAGCTCCGGGCACCAAAATGGACAGAGGTGCCATCAAGGGTTCCGGAATTAATGGGCGCTGCACAGTATGATGGCCGCCTGTTATTTTTATCTTGGTTTGTATGCTCTATATCCTAAATAAGTTACGGATCTGAGATCCATTTCTAAATGTCATGCTCCCCAAGCTGCCCAGATTGTCTCCCCTCCGGACCTCCCCCCTCTGTGATCATCTTCTGTCACCTCCCCTTTCCTGTCAAGAGTGATTACATTCACTTCTCACATCTTTAATTCCCTCCACTCTCTACCCTGTGATCGGCTCTTTGCCCCTGTCCACTCCTTTCTTATTGGCTTCTGTCACCTCCCCTCTCTGATCAACTTTTTGCCATTCCCTTCTCCTTTCTTATTGGCTTCTGTCACCACCCCTCTCCTCTCCTTTTTAATTGGCTTCTGTCACCACCCCTTGCCTTTTCTTATTGGCTTCTGCCACCTCCCCTCTGACGGCACTTTCCTCTCCCCTCTCCTCTTTGATCCCCTCCCTCCGTCTCTCCTCATTCATTCATTGTGCTTCAATGGACTTAAAAGTGACACATCTGAGGTAAAGTCCTACACTTCAATTATAAGGTATTAGATTAAACAAAGTCACTGCTTTGCTATTTAAAGTAATGAGGTGTTCCCAAGCATTACCACAAAGTGTTATTTGAAAGGTCTTTAAAAAATATTAGGAAACCGGAAATAATAATAATGGTGGCAGACAAAACATGATTAGTAGTACTCACATTAATATAGGCGCAATGTATATTTGCGAAGTAAGAGCATAGCTGAGAAGGGAGTTTCCCATAGGTGTTCCCACTCCAGTGAAAGCTGCGCGGGGCAGTAATTGCAGTAATAAGCTGTGCACCCTGTGGAATTTCACCTTTGCACATGTATTCTGTCAATTTACGTAAAATTATCAGAATATATACTACAATCTCCTTTATTGACTAATAACAATGATTCACAGGAGATAAAAGTCAGATCCTAGGTGCTATACATTAATAAAGTAGTGTCAAAGGAGCTACCCGTTAATGTCAGACAGTGCGTCACCGAAGCATTCCATTCCTCCAATGGTACCTCAATGCCAAGTGTCATACTGCAACTGCTTGCTCTTTTTCTATTTACTTCAGTATTCCCCCGCAGTCTGACCATACCCCACTGGCACAGTTCAGCACAGGGAGAGAGGGCGGTATGACATGCACTTTCTCCGGGCGCCATGGTTCCACACTACTCCTCTGCATAACACTACCCCCTAGGGGTGCCTAACCCTAACCTCTCCCCCAATAACATAACCTTGACCCAACTACACTCATTAAAACTTAACCCTCGTTCGGTTTGGCGTCCTTCGGCGTTCCAGCATCGGGATTAAGATAGGCATCGGTATTTCTACACCTATCTCAAGTCCCTTGTCGGGATTCCCTTGTCAGTATTGAGACCACTGGCATCGTGGCCGCTGGTCTCATAACTACATCCCCTCCAACTAGCCAGCTAAGGTACCTTTCCTGTTATATCTAGTTGGTTATTTGTCTTGGCTGATGGTGTCTAAAGCAAGGGCATAGGTAATGTAAGAAAATCCATTGCTGACCTGTTACAGGTACACTGTGCTAACCAGAACTCTTATGGTGTGTACACATGGGACGACTGTCAGTGATAACGATATCGCTGAATGATCTCCTGGATGTGCTGGATGATCCATATCGATCATCCAGCACACCACCATCGACAGCCAACAACCGCGATCAATGATCTCGACTAGGTTGGCCTGCATGCACGGGCAATGGACAATATAGTTATCATCCATACCTGCCCGCACATCGCAGGTAATTGGTGGGCTGGAAGGGACCAAAAAATACACGATATGAACGATAACGATATGATCCTAACAGCACGGGATTCAGCAAACAAATGGCACCAATCACTGCTGGGAAGAACTTATATACAATCCAAAATCCGCGAGAATCTGACAGCAGGATGATGACGTTTCGCCTTTTTTTGAGATCCGTGTCAGGCGGGAAAACCAGAGCTGGACCAGGATCTCAGCCTGGATAGTGATGTTCGGAGAACCAGACCCGCTCATCTCCAGTTATAACTGCTTGTCCCTTATTAAGTAATCATAATTATTTATTTTATTTTACAATAATTCTCTCATCTTTAAATAGGGGTTGGTCAAGTTGAAAATTGTCTTCATCTCTTTATTTTATTGCTGTATTGTGTGTATGTGCTTGCAATTAGAAAATTAAAATTGACGCATAGAGACAGTGCATAGAGACAGTGCATAGAGACAGTTTAGCAATAAGTATAGGCGCCTACATAGTCTCAGTTAGCTAATCCATCAACTCCCTGTGATGCTCTTAATCATTGCTTAGTCTATGTTTTGGTCTGCCATAGTTAATATCTTTTGCTGAACCAGTGTAATTTTGCACAAAAATAATTGTATATAAATGTTAATGGCACATTTAAGGGCTTAGTAAATGCTCTGATAGAAAGTACTGTATGTATTTTGTATAAGTTATGAATGGTATTGTTCCTTATGTCGCTTTGGCAGCGAATGAGTCTTGTTATACCTCCCCATTACTTACTTAGTAATGAGTCATCCTTGATGTTACTTTAGAGCCCTGAGACTATTCCTACCTGATCATCTGATACAATGAATTTGCAAAGAATTCATAATTCTTGTGCCAAGACAGAGCTCTACAGAGGCTAAACAAACACTAGAAGGGCCTATACATAAAGGTGATTGCTGTAAATGTAAATATGTACTAGTAAAGATAAGCAATTTATTACAAGCTGGTATGTGGAATATTCACCTAGTTCCGCATTTTCAGAATGTATTCTCTAGAGATGGGACCTATATATATATGTTTAACCTTTTATCAAGGCATGAAAATAGAATTCTAACTTTACCTTTTAATGTACGCCAATGAAACTAAAAGGAAGATAAAAAGCCAGACTAAGGGCCTAATTCAGCACGGATCGCAACTGCAACAGCGTACGCAGTCGGACGATTGATGCAAACTGCGCATGCGCATTCATCGCAGTGCGCGCAACGGCAGCATTGCGATCACACAGACTATGAAAAGCCATCTCAGAGTGATTGACAGATAGTCAGCGTTTGGGGGTGGTGATGTGGGGGGTGGTCGGGGAAACGCAGACGTGCCAGTCTGTTTGAACGCCGTTTCTTGGGCGTGCATAAATTAGCCACTGCGATTGCCTACGCCATGCGTGCTACGAGACTAGCAATTTCTGAGTAAGGTCAGGGCTGCTGTAATTGTGTGCGAGGATCCGATGTTACTCGATGGTACCGATGCGCACGCAGAGCTGAAAGGGCACCAGAGGACAGAGCATGAGATGGGAACGATAGCAGGCGCTGCCTATCACAATGATTATAAGCAGAGTGGACGACAGGTGCACAGATCACTGCTGAGCAAGTTGTGTTACACTGGTATGAGCGCACTTACAGATGTGTGATGCTGCTGCTGCACCAAATGTTCCTACTCCACTTCCTCCAATACAGTAATCACCTCCAAATGTGTCTGCCAGAACTACAACAGACCCAACATACAACATACCAGTGACATGTATTAGTAAGAGGGAGGCACATTAAAGAGGCAATGACCAGATTTCATAGTAGTCCAAAGTTCAAATAGATCATAGAATGATCTGGATTGAAATTGCCAAAAATGTTCATTCTGTGCGTTGACACTTCGCAGCAGACTCAGGACCTAACTTATCCCGGATCCGGGTGGACCGTCGTGTTCCTGGCTGGGCAGGGCACTTGGACCAGGCAGTCTTTCTTTTATCTCCTTCAGATCTAGGTGAATTTCCCTTACGGAGGTTCTTTCCTCCATGCTGGGCCGGATTGAGTCATGCATTGACTCCATGGCTGCAGTCTGTCTCTCCACTGCCACCCTAAGCTCATTGATGAGGGTGGCAGTGGTGGATGGGGGTGACACTGATGTTTGAGGTTGCGCCTGCTCCCCATTCGACTGCAGCCTTTGATAGTGGTCATCTCTGAAAAAAGAAAGGAAGAAACATGTTTACAATTTGTAAGGTAAAAATAGATAGATAGATAGATAGATAGATAGATAGATAGATAGATAGATAGATAGATACTGTAGATATACTTTAAACATACACAAGTACCAGACACAGCATGTGGGGCATCAGTGGCAGGTATCATCGGATGTTGTAAGTGGGGATCTACCAACAAACCCCGTTCTAAGGTCCCCATAATTTTCAAATCTTGTGGGGTCGATTCCAAGATCTGAGGGAGGGGACCTCCTGGCCCTTTTTCATGCTTGATCCAGGATTTCAGTTTGCTCCTGAGTCTGCTGCGAAGGTCTCTCCATCTAAACAAAATATATGAGAAGGAAAAAAAATAAAACAAATAATGGAACTCCAGATAAGCTGGACATCATCAACACTAAAATACCAGGAGACTGTTCCAATTACAGATATAAACTTTAAGGGCTTTCTCTACATTCATGCTTTACCGCTTGGAACTGAGGACCTCATTCAGAGTCGGTCGTTGCGGCCGCACGGTCGTAAGGGAAAAGGGGCCGGATATGCAAATGATGCACTCACAAGTTGCGTCCTTAAGATCGGATCGTTAGCTGGCCGACCAAGGGGAGGATGCGGCCGTAAGACAAAAAATACGCCCCCTTCTCGTATGCATTACACGTCATCTCCGGCCATATAAGGATTAATCGAGACCATCGGTAACCATCGGAACTGGTCGTAGAGCTTAAGGTTGACCATACCCTCTCTTAAGCACTACGATCAGGTCAGTGTACAAACCACCCATGTCACGTGTGCCGTGACACTACTTTGTTAATTATGCACTCCCATAAAACGCCGTTCGCATAATTAGGCACGCCTGCGTTCGGATCTCCACTCCCCCGTTTTCAAGCACCTTCCCCTGTTACCACCCACAAACTCCTCATTCTGTCACTCAAACTACCGACCTGGCTGTGTTCAAGGAGAGAGAAATTTCTGATCGTAGCAGCTAGTTTGCGCACGCGCATTGCGAACTTTACGCATGCGTAGTTTAGCGAACATCGGTGGCGTACGACCGTGCGGCCGCAACGACCGACTCTGAATGAGGTCCTGAATGATTACTAGTGTGGACAGGGTGATTACTATCTCAATTTTTACTGTGATGTCATTTTTTTATCCACACACAGATATGCTCTTCATTCCCTCCTCATTGTGATCACTTGATCATGTTTTTGTGATTTTTTTAGAGATTAAGGCCCTGATTCAGAGCCGGACGCTCTGACCAGAGCGCTCGCTCTGAATCAGGGCCCACCTCCATTAATATGGAGCGTCCTCCTGGACGCTCGTATAGCTGTGGGTCACCACCCACAGCATATACGAGCGTGCAAAAAGATGGTCGCGATGGTCTTGACCATCGCGACCATCGGAACTGCGAGTGAAAGCCTGCGGTTGGGTTTCTCAACCGCAAGGCCAGGAGTGCTTTTGGCTCTATCAGAGCCAAAATCACTCCCACTGACATCACTAGTGGGCACTAGTGAGGTCAGTGGGGCCGGCTTCAGATGGTAGGCGTTCCCTTGGGAACGCCTCCGTCTGGCAGGCACGCCCCCGGCATGCCCACCAAAGGGGGCGTGCTGTCAGTCACCATCGACAGCACGCCCCCTTTGATGAGACACTCCAAGCGAAGGAAAGTCCTTCGCTCGCCGGGATTCGCGCGACGGAGCTCCCTCCGTCGTGTGCATGCGCAGTGGGGAACATCGACCCACTTGCGAGCGTACTGCCGCTCGCGAGTGGGTCTGAATTACCCCCTAAATATTGGTATTGATTTTATTTACTTGTACTACTATGAATCCGAGAAAGTGTAACATATTTTTGAAACTAAGGCCCTCATTCAGAGCCGCTCATAAGCAGCAGTACGCTCGTAGCGTTCCGATGTTGTGAAACCACGCATGCGCCGGTGTTACACTGCGCATGTACGTACGGCTGATTGCGAGCTTTTTTTAAGTCGTTCGTCGAATAGCGAACAGGAAGTGACATGTAAAATGTGATTGACAGAACAGGCCGTTTTTGGGCGGTGACGGGGGTGGAGATGGGAAAACGCAGGCGTGTCGAGGCATTTTGTGGGCGTCCCTAAATTATCACATGCGAACGTTAAATGTGATCGGAACGAGTCATACATCACTGTCTGATCCACTTTCCGTTCAAACTGCTCGCACAGCTTGTGGTCTGGTATACTCTACCACAATATCGATGGTCTCGTCCTCCTCCCCGTGCCTCTTCGATGTTTCATTGATTTATCAATTTTTGCCTGAAAAGCAATCAACTTTAATTTGAAAACTTGCTTGTAATGTGTTTAGCAACTATTTTTTTTTTTTGTAGCACAAAACCGTACACAGGTGAAATACTCAGCTGCTAATTTCTGGATTAGACAATCAATTAGCGTACCATTTTTTATTTTTTTTTGTATTTTAATTTTGGTTTTCTGTTATTGCAACAATATTGTCATCATGTTTGTGTTTTTACAACATTTTTAATGGTCCCGGAAATTTTTCATCCATTTTGTCAAGGAAAAGTGTTCCTTTAAACTCCGAAATGGTTTTTAACCCTTTGGAATCTGAATTTAAATTGATTTATTTTTTTTTCTTTTTTGGGGACGGGATTACCTAAAAACCATTTTTAGAATAAAGTCACAATACAATGGAGAAGATTTTGAATTGTTTTTATTTTTTACACAGATTTCTATATTTTAAGGGGCATTTGCCAGTTTTCAGTTCTGGCTAACGTCAAAAATGTAGTCAAAATTAAAAAAAAAACAATAGTGGCATTTGGCCAAAATAAAATAACACACATTAAAAACAATTCACAAGAAAGGAGAAGGAAGTTTTGGGCCTTAAGGAATATGGGGCAAGCACAGAAGGATTGTGGGAAAATTAGCCAGTGCTGTCATCGCTTTTTGCCCCGTTTGGCTGGGGTAGGGTGGGAGCCTGACCGGGTCCGGGATGTCCTTTGGCTGGCCTGTCCAGAGGCAGATGTTGTGGCCTCTGGACTAGGTAGAGGGCTAGGCACATTTGGAGGGATGGCTGCTGTTGTGCCAGAGGTGGAGAATCCTGATGTTCCGGCAGGAAGGGAGGCCGGCTCCACCATGTGCTGGCGAACGAGCTGCTCCAGGGCATTGGCAATTCGGATGTTGGCCCTGGTATTTTCTGCCAGGGCCTGACCAATGGTCACGTTGGCCGCAGCATTTTGCTCCATGGCCTCCGCCACCCATAGCAGACTGGCGTCCATCCTCTGCAGAATCTCCGTGTGGTGATCCGATTTAAAATTGAGATCCGTGAGGAGGGCCACTGCCTGCGAGGGGGATTGCCCTGGACTGGCTTCTGCAGGGTCCCCAGCCGGATCTACTGCTTCCTCCCCTGCAGAGCCAGCAGAAATTCTGCGGCCAAGACTCCCCTCTGGAGCAGACTCATCCGCCTGTGTCTCTGTGAGAAAAATGAGAAAAGAGGAACATTACAATCTACATATTGTCACAAACACATTTCTGAACTGTTAACATAACAACATTTACCTGGGACATGAGGAGCCGCAAAGTCTGGCATGTCCGTATCCATGCTGGACACGCCAAAAACCTCCTCAAACTGCACACACCCCTGTGCCAGCTCTTCCAAGTCATTAAGCTCCAATGACACAGGGGTGGGACCCCCACCTGTCCCCCTTGCATGCCTAGCCCTCTCTGCCAGTTTTTGTTTCAGCCGATATTTATAATCAGTCCATCTGTAGGTGAAAAAATGTGCATTCTTCCTGCAGTATTTGGGCCTGTAACCACTTTTATTAAAAATTTAGTTTTTACGTACCGGCGTTTGACATCCCGGGGTAGACGTTCAAACTCACCCACCCTATTGACAGCACTGGCTATCTCCGCCCACATTTTCCACTTCTGGCTTGCACCCATATTCCGATCTGCCTGTGGCAGGGTGTCAACACACATTTGTACCAAAACCTCCATCTCCTTTCTTGTGAATTGTGGCTGCCTTTTTTTTTGGATTCTTTTGTTGGCCTACTCGGCCCATCAGCCTCTTCCATGGCATCCTCAACACCTTTTTTAAAAAACATTTTTTACATTTAGATGTCCAACTTTCTCTAAATTCAGGTTCTAAATAATCCTTTAATCCTAAAGAGACAAGTACTTACCAGGCGCCATCTTGGCCATCGTTTTGCTGGTCTGTAGCCATTTTGAGCACAACAACTTGAACTACAGCAGAACGTTTTAGATTTTCCGTGACGTATTTATACATGCGTCCTTATTTTTGGTACGCATCATTGATTGTGCGCTCCTATGATCCGTCCTTAATTTGAGCGGGAAAATAAAGACTATTTATGGCTATGGGCGACTCGAGTCGAGGTGGCGGGTGTTGATTGTTGGAGGTATCGTGTGTAGTAGTGGATTGTTGGCGGGATTAGTGGTTTGAGGCGGATTGTTGGAGGAGGAGTTGGTGATTGTTTATTTTTTGTTATTTTCCGTTCGCCTTTTTTTCTTGCGGTTATTTTGTTTGTTGGTGTTTTTTTGAGTATGTATTTTTTACAAGTTCTTTAAAAAATAAGGGATCTACAAACCAATTTTTTTTTTAATTTAAAAATTTTTTGTTTTATTTTTTACAGTTATTTTGGCTGGGCCCCATAGAAGTTTTTGGACTGTGACTTATTGTTCGACTTTCGGTAAGTTTGTATTTTTACAATATTTTCTAAATTTGATGTGTTGGTCTTCGCATATATTTTGACCATTAATGTCTTATTTATATTTTTATCTATCATGTATTAACACTAAATAAAGCGTAATGTTTCGGCAAATATATTTCCTTGGTATTTCCATGTAAAAATGCGAACTATTTAGCGCACTAATGTTTCCTTATTCTCCATGTAAAAATGTGAACTATTTAGCGCACAAATGTTTCCTTAATCTCCATGTAAAAATGCGAACTATTTAGCGCACTAATGTTTCCTTATTCTCCATGTAAAAATGCGAACTATTTAGCGCACTAATGTTTCCTTATTCTCCATGTAAAAATGCAAACTATTTAGTGCACTAATGTTTCCTTATTCGCCATGTAAAAATGCGAACTATTTAGCGCACTAATGTTTCCTTATTCTCCATGTAAAAATGCAAACTATTTAGCGCACTAATGATTTTTTTAGTATAAATTTGGCCATTCTTGTTTGTCCACTCAATGTAGGGTGCATTTTCTAAATAATGTGTGCTCCCCCCTATCTTTTAACACATTTTTACAAATTTTTAAGAATCAAATATGGCCCCCAAAAATTCTAACCTGAATTTCTAATTTGGAAATGTAGGTTGGTGCACTCATGACAATACCCCGGCATGTAAGCATCTTTGGATTTTTCGCCAAAGATAAGTATATTTTTGATTTTACATTTTCATCAAACATTAACTACCTGGCTTACCATTTCAGGTTGATGTTGGTTGTATTGTTTTGGCCATGCTTCCGGAACCCGACCAACCTCGTCCCAGGCGTAGGCATGCAAGGCCCAAGATATATAGAACATGTGTCACCCTTTTTGGAATGCCTGATGATGAGGTTTTAAGATGATACCGTCTTCCTCCACAAATCATCATAGACACTCTCTCATTAATAGAGAGTGACCTGGAGCGGCAAACTGACAGTCCTACAGCAATACCACCACTTACGCAATTAATGGCGGTGTTACATTTCTGTGCCTCAGGATCATTTCAAACCACGGTGGGAATAGTGGCCGGAATCTCCCAATCCTCCTTTTCAAGGATCCTGAGGGCAGTGATGGAGGCCCTTTTCAAGCACCTCCATCATTTTATTAACATGCCATTGGATATGGGTGCCCTTAGTGTGGCCAAGGCCAATTTTTACCAAATAGCTGGCTTCCCACACATCATAGGGATTGTGGATGGTACTCACATACCACTTCAACCTTCAGCACGGCTGGAGGCAATTTTTAGGAACCGAAAGCACTATCACTCACTGAATGTAATGGTGGTATGTGATGCCTTTCACAGGAGACAGTGGCTACCCTTGCACACCCTGGCTGCTCACTCCTTATTTGGCTCCCACACCAGGGCCACAAAGTGAGTATAATTCCACACTTACAGCCACCAGGCAGGTGGTGGAGCACTGTATCGGCCTTTTAAAAGGCCGATTCAGATGCCTCCACCGCTCTGGTGGTGAACTCATGTATTTGCCGGCTATGGTTTCAAAAATTGTGGTCCTGTGTGGGATCTCTCACAACATCGCCATAAGGAGTGGTGTCCCAATGCAGCCAGAGGATGCCTTACCTGAGGATGGCCCCCCCGAGGTTGGTCGGAGGTCAGTATGTGGGGGGCCATACGCGATGATGTGGTGGCCCGTTTTTTCAGGTAATTATTGCCAAACATTTCCTTAATTGTCCCAATGTCTACATGTACGATTGTAATGTGCCTTTTTAATCTTGTTTTTCATTTTTTATTCTTGTCTTCCTTTTCAAACCATGTAAAAACGATGCCTACTACCTGACCCACTAAATTGTCTACATGTGGCCACATTGGAACTAACTTGTGGATAAATTATTTCATCACCTCATTTGTGGATTCATGTTGACCTGCTACTTATTACAACAGTTCTTGAATGTTGTTTGTTTTTTATGCGTTTGGTGTAGGTTGTTTTTTGTAGTGTGTTTTCACTGTGTGAATTGCTTGTCACAATTCACTTTCTGTTTGTGTTTGGTGTGTATTAAAGTTTTCTTTTCCGTTAAAAAGACTGTTTATTTACACATTACAAGCACGTGTAACCTGGCTCAAAAAATGCCACCTTTCATAATGCTGAATCCTGTAATGTGTGAAATTGTTAAGTCTTTGAAAATGCTTTGTGGCTTAGAAAAAACAACAAAGGTATTAGGGTGAATCAGTAGTTTGTTCAAAATAGGCCTAAGCAGGTTTCAGTTTCTATTTACATTACCCACCACAAGAAAAACCACAAACTGTTGGTTTTTCCACAAACCTATTTGTATGGTGAGGTGTTTAATGTGTCAGCTTACATACTTTCTACCGCTTTGTACAATCTAATTTACCTTACTTTAAAGAACATGACCAAATCGTGTACTTATGGAAGGTTAAACAATGTATTATTTTCAGTCAAGAAATGAGACTCGTTAACATACAACGCTATTTTATTGTAAAAAATATACAAAACCAAATTACAAAAAAAAAAAAAAAATCAGCTCCGAAGGAGCGCCGCCATGTGGTCCAGGACCACTAGCATGGCAATGACGTGGCCACGCAAGGCGGCCAAGCCCTCCTGCATACCATGCATCCGCCTCTGGTCCTCTGTTGGTATAAAAAAAAGGGATCCTTAATGAAATGACACCTTACATTATAAGTTGAATAAACAAACTAAACAAATAAATCTAGTTGAAAACAAGATCCAGTTTTGTGGTAAAAAAACAAGTACTGGCAAATGCTAAGATGGTATCAATAATAAATTATAAATGAACACACAAAAAGGCGACACAAAAAGGACGAAGTACCCTTGTTAGGGTAAATCATAAAACCCCAAGAATGAGTTTTTTCACATGTATGATATGTATCAGTGGAAAATATCCAAGACATTGTATATCCAATTCAAAATGTATTTTTACAACAAAAGAAAGGTAAACATACCGGTCATTGGCCTGGATGGTCTTGGAGGCCCTCCATCCTCCTCCTCCTCGGAGGTGGGCCAGTGCTGGTGATTTGAGGGAGGGGAGAGGGCAGAAATGGTTGACGGGCCGGAAAATCGAGGGGGTGGTGGAGGGGAGGGTGAAGAAAAGAGAGAGGGGGGTGGAGGGGAGGGGGAAGAAAAGAGAGGGGAGGGTGGAGGGGAGGGGGAATTGGGGGAAGGTTGGGGAGATGGGCTGGGACTGGGCGTCGGCGTCAGGGGCCGAGCCCGGCGACGAACTCTGCGGATTCTGCGTTCAGCCCCTAAATGATTAAGGAAAAATGTTTATAATTTTTTTGGGAGGGGGGGGTGAAACCCAAATTTACAACACAAAAAAAACCCAAACATTCTAAAAAAGGAAAACATGCACACACAGACATGTGTAAAAACAAAAAACAGGGCTATACTGAAAACAAACATGCAAATGCAGATAGGGCCGCAACAAACAAACAGGGCTATACTGGAAACAAACATGCACACGCAGATAGGGCCGCAACAAACAAACAGGGCTATACTGGAAACAAGAACACGCAGATAGGGCCGAAAACAAATCCTACAATAAAAAAAAAACACTTACTTGCAGCGATCCGCTGCCGAAAACATGCCAGCAAGCGGGGGGTGCGGCACCGCAGATACGACCACCTGCGCTCTAATTGGCCGATATTACGGCGTGAGCCAAAGGAGCGCAGGTGGTGGCGAACCTCCGCATAGGTCGATCGCTTGCCCCGGTTTGTGATGGGGGGAGGCTGGCTGGTGATCCTCCGGTCCATGACCTCGGTGAGGACCAACAGCTCCCGTGTGGTAAATGCGGAGGCTCTCATGATGGCAATGATTTTTTTAAGAACAAACAGTTTTAATAAAGGCCATAGAAAAAATTTGATTGGCTAATGTACTTTATAAATTAACAGGAACCATTGTATTGGTTATTGGATGAGTCATGTGTCCTACAGGCTCCAAAATATAATGTGAGTTATGATAGGCTTCATGCAGTGACATGCGTAAGCTAATTTAAATAAAGAAATTTAAACCTGAAAATAGGAATATCCTAATCACAGGAAAACAATAGGATAATTGGTTAAAACATGTTTTTTTGATAAAGTAAACCATTGTTGAAACCGTACGTATTCTGCGGGAAAAATGACACACACGGACAACAATAAAGTTTATTGAAAATGAAAAAAGAAACGGATGGCAAACATGTGAAGAGCAATTAAGCTAATTAATATTTTGATTGGCATGATACCATTAAAGTATGTATGCAGAATGAACGAACAGGTAATCGAAATCTGACAGGCCCACTTCCGGTTTGGACTTGTGCGAGCGTTCCCTGCAACCAAATTTGGAGATGGACGGTCGCAATTTTGCTCGTTCGTTAGCTATAGGAGGGGTTGGGAGACTTTGGGGCGGAAGATTAGCTATGAGCGAACTTACGAGCGAGCGCTTGAATTTACATTTTCTCGCTCGCTCGTCGAACGAGCGATCAGCCACTTGCGTACGCCTCTGGATCAGGCCCTAAGATAGAAATACAGCAAGTTTTATTACCATCTTTGTAATGTTGTTTTTTTGGATTGCAAACTGATGGTTATTGAATGTCATTTAATACTTATATGTTAACATCCTTAAATCCTTCTCCTTCTATCTCTCTATTAACTGCTGATTATCTCAGGTTTAGTAATTCTCTCAATGTGGGTCCAATGCTAAATTAGTAAGACCTTCAACAGCAGAAATGAACAGCTGAGCAACATCACTGTTACACTGTTGTTTCTAGGGACAACCTGCTCTTTAATGATCACTCCCTCCTCATAGATGAGCTTAGGCCCAGCTGAGGAGTAGCAGCATCAGAAATAGCAGCTTCTTTACCCTGACCATCCTTATACCTTTTTTTTTTCTCTTTTAAAAAGGACAATATGGAGACAAATTGAAATCTAGGGATACTAGCAATTTTATTATGATATTCATTTACTATACAACTGTGTGCAGTGGCGTAACCCCCAGTTGTGGTCCCCCTATGCAGTGCCCTTTATATAGTGCCCCCCAGTTGTGGTCCCCCTATGCAGTGCCCTTTATATAGTGCCCCCAGTAGTAGTCCCCACCCCAAGCAATGCCCTTTAAATAGTGCCCCCAGTAGTAGTCTCCCCAGTAGTGGTCCCTGATGGAGTGCCCCAGTAGTAGTCCCCCTGTAAAGGTTCCCCCCAGTGGTGCCCCCAAGTACTGCCCCCAATAGTAGTCCCCCCAGTGGTGCCCCCAATTACTGCCCCCAATAGTAGTCCCCCCGATTAGTGCCCCCAGTAGAGGGCCCCCAATTACTGCCCCCCAGTAGTAGTCCCCTCGATTAGTGCCCCCAGTAGAGGGCCCCCCAGTGGTGCCCCCAATTACTGCCCCCCAGTAGTAGTCCTCCCGATTAATGCCCCCAGTAGAGGTCCTCCGAGTGGTGCCCCCAATTACTGCACCCAGTAGTAGTCCCCCCTGATTAGTGCCTCCAGTAGTAGTCGCCCCGATTACTGCCCCCAGTAGAGGTGCCCCCCCCCCAAATACATAGCAAAAAATAAAACTTACCTGCATCCATGCTCCGGCTCCAGCTCCCGCCGCTGCGACGTCTGCACATCAGCCCTCCCGGGCAGGGGTGCTCTGCATTATGGGAGAGACGTCTCTCCCATTACCCACTGCAGGAGCCGGAAGGGATCCGGCTCTTGCAGTGGGAGCAGCAGCAGCCAATGAGAGTCTGTCTGACTCTCAATGGCTGCTGATTAACACACCCTCCTCCTGGCGCTATTGAGCAAGCGCTCAGGTGGACGGAAGGGGCTCGGCCGTGCAGCACAGGACCGGGAAGCCTAGCGCCGGTCCTGTGTAAATGTGTAGCACTGACCGCACTCAGGCCCTGATTCAGAGCCGGACGCTCTGACAGAGCTCTCACTCTGAATCAGGGCCGTCCATCCTCCTTTTCGGAGCGGCCTCCTGGCCGCTCGCATAGTTGAGGGAGACCACCCACAGCTATAGCGAGTGGCCAAAATGATGGTCAAGACCATCGCGACCATCGGGCTTGCGACGAGACCCTTGCGGTAGGGTCTCGCTGCCGCAAGCCCTGTAGTGCTTTTGGCTCTATCAGAGCCAAAAGCACTCCCACTGACATCACTAATGATGTCAGTGGGGCCGGCCCCAGACGGTAGGCGTTCCCATGGGATCAATCACCATCGACAGCACGCCCCCTTTGGTGCGAGACCCATAATGACGGCTTGGCCATCGTTATTCGGGTCCCGCGCATGCGCATGACGGAGCCGCCTCCATCGTGCGCATGTGCACTTGGGCAACATCGACCCGCTTGCAAGCCCTCACGAGCGGGTCTGAATCAGGCCCTCACTGTGGTTGGCATTACACTGGGTAACTAGGGCGGGCCGGTACCATGGCCGGCGGCGGCCATCCCCCCCCAGTGCTGCCGGTCCCATGGCGCCCAGGGCACGGGCGCCCCGCCTGCCCTAGTTACGCCACTGACTGTATGATATTTCGCCATTAATACATAGGCAAGGGGAGTATATATGCACTTTTACGGTTTCTCTATATTATTTAAAATAACCTTTATTTGTGTGTGCAAAATTTTCATTGTGAACAATGTCAGAATTTAAATATTTGCTTGGTAGCATTATGTATACCATCTCTACCTAGTGTCAGTTGTATTATCACTGACATAGAGTGTATGTATCTACAAGGAATAGTATGCACAACTTTTTAAACTTTATTTTCTTGCTCATTATGACAGAATAATATTTTAACATTTGCATATTAAAAGTTAATTCTTAATATTATCCAATTAAATTTTTTCAGAGTGCTCACCAAACAGAGGGCCTGATTCAGACCCGCTCGATGTTGGCCAAGTGCGCATGCGCACGAGGGAGCCGGCTCCATCGTGTGCATGTGCGAGACCCGCATAGCAATGGGCAAGCCGTCACTATGGGTCTCGCTACAAAGGGGGCGTGCTGTCGATGTTGAGTGACAGCACGCCCCCTTTGGTGGGCATGCCGGGTGCGTTGCTGCCCAGACGGAGGCGTTCCCATGGGAACGCCTACCATCTGGGGCCGGCCCCACTGACATCACAAATGATGTCAGTGGGAGTGCTTTTGGCTCTGATAGAGCCAAAAGCATTCCAGGGGTTGCGGCAACGAGACCCTACCACTAGGGTCTCGTCGCAATCCCAATAGTCGCGATGGTCTTGACCATCGCGACCATCTTTTTGGCCGCTCGCTATAGCTGTGGGCGGTTACCCACAGCTATGCGAGCGGCCGGGAGGCCGCTCTAAAAAAATAGAGGGAGGGCCCTGATTCAGAGCGAGTGCTGTGAGAGAGCATCCGGCTCTGAATCAGGCCCAGAGTTCTTTTCTTTCTATCCTTTTACTGATGCCTTTAGATGTAGGTCATTAGCTGAAATTAGTTAAGTAGCCAGATCAAAAGTAGCATTGATTATGTGTGCACAACAAACAATTATTACAACAAGAACATTGAATGCTGTGAGAAGACTGGCTCAGATCCTTAGCTATACAGGATCTGCTCCTGCTTACAATTGAGTTTGCTCTCCTGTTAGCAATTGCTATTGCATAAGCAACTGTGTACCGGTGGGTGTGTTCAAATCCTATTGCAGTTCTGCAGTTGATCGCAGTTTCTTGCATACGCAGTTGCAATCCGTAATGAATCAGATGTGATGGGGTCTTAGGTTAAATAATGAGTCCTGCTTACATCCACGATTTGTAATTAGTTTCAGTAATCCAGGCTCCTCAGTGCCCGCTGCACTGTAAGTGGGAATCTTAGGTGAAGAAAATCCATCTTAGGTGAAGAAACCTCCTGTAGAAGAAACCTCTATAGCTCCATGCTATAAAGCCTATAGACTATGCTACCTATTTATTAAGCTTTTTTTTAAAGAAAATGACTTAGAAGCTACAGTTTCTGCATAACTTTACGAGTCCCCACTGTGTACTAAGGGCCCGATTCAGACCCGGACACAACGCTGTGCCCGCACGCTATGGGCCTGATTCAGAGCCGCTCGTAAGCGGCCGCTCGTTCGCTCCGAGCGATGTTCGCACATCTGTGCATGCGTATGGGTCGTAATGCGCATGCGCCAACCAGTCAGTGCAGTCGGAAATCGTGTGTTCGCAAAATAGCGAGTGCCTGCTAATTTGAGTGACAGGATGAGGCGTTTGTGGGTGGTAACAGGGGAAGGTGCTTGAAAACGGGGAGTGGAGATCCGAACGCAGGCGTGCCAAACGGTCAAAACGGGCGTTTTAAGGGTGTGCATAATTAACAAATCAGCATCATCGGCCACGTCACTTGGTTGTCTCTTAGCCTGAACTGTTCGCATGATTGCGGTAGGAAAATCCAACCACAAGCACTGCGAGCAGTTCAGACGCCTTTCGATGTACTCGATTAATCTAATAAATAGCGGAGATGACGTAGGATGCGAGCGGCCAGGGGGCGTCTTTACAAAAAAGCAAGCGCATGTTTCGTTCGCTCGCTCAGACATAGAGGCATCAACAGACTGCAAAGAGCGAGTGCTCAATTTAAATAGCCGGCCCTTTTTTCTGACCGACCGTTCACAAATAGCGTCCGGCTCTGAATCAGGCCCTATGTGCGATAGTCACCCATCTGCGCATGCGTATGCAGCAAAGGACCTGATTCAGGCCCGCTTGCTAAGATGCGTTCGCTCGTAGCTGCCGATGGTTCACATTCTGCGCATGCGTACGCATCACCATGCGTGTGCACGAACCACTGCAAGAGATCGGGAAGCGTTCGCACGCTGCGCATAGACTGTCTAGCAGAGAGAGTGACAGGAGAAGCCGTTTGTGGGTGATGACAGGGGCTGGCCATTAATAATGGGGGAGTGGAGGTGCGAACGCAGGTGTTCCTGAGCGTCTCAACGCCATTTCAGAGGCGTGCACAATTAAGTGGCAGCGTCATAGTACACGTCACCTGGCTGGATTTTACACTGAAGTGCTCGCAGTGCTTCCTGGAGATGACGTGCGCAAGTGGGCGTCTTAAGACAGGCTGGTGGGCGTCTGCATACACAGAGCGATCGAACGCCAAGACAGTGGGCTTACCAATGCCTTGCGATTGCCTGCCTTCCCAAATTTGCATACACATCGTACGAGTGAACGCATCTAGTGAGAGGGTCTGAATGAGCTCCTAAGAGCGTAGGAGATTTTACATAAATCTCATGCAAAAGGGTAATTAGCACTGCAGACCACAATCCACATTTATATCAATGGGGGCTACAGTCTGACCCCAACAATAGGTACCTAACCCTCCCACCATAGTGCCTAACCCTCCACCCCAACCCCACTACTTACCTTCGGGATGCCGGCACCAGGATTCTGACAGGTGTCGGGATTCCGGTGCCGGTATTCTAAGCGCCAGCATCCCCTGTGTCAGGATACTAAACGTATCCTGAAACAAGACAGAGGACAGCTATGAGTGCAATGGGAGAGGGAGAAAATATGGAACCACAAGCAATATAAGGAAAGGATCATTCTCCGGGCACTCTACATCGATGGCATCATCCTAATCTGACAAGGTAGCAAAATTAAATAAAATAATTTCATAGACTAAATAAACATGAATGATGTCAGCCTAGAGTTCACAACCAACATAAGTCAACATAGCATCAATTTTTAGATACAACTATCATCATAGAAAACAAAACATTAAACACTATAATATTTGTAAAACCAGTAGACTGCAACGGCTACCGCCACTCGTCCAGCAATCACCATCAGAAATCTCTAACATATCAGGGAGGCAACTGGGACAGATAAGAAGAAACTGTATAAAGGACATAGGGCAAAATTTACTAGGCAGCAGGTTCTAAACCCCGGCGGTTTGACGGTTATTTCCGAACCCTGGGGGTTTGGTGGCGGTTTTGCAGAGGTTTCTAAATGACAGCCCTGTTCTATTCAATTCTAAAATGTGTTTTAATGGCAGTTTTGCAGCAGTTTTGCATCGGCTTTGGCCTTAGTGAATCTGCGGATAGCAAAACCGCTGCCAAACCGCCCAAACCGCTGGGATTTAGAACCCACCGCTTAGTACATTTTTCTCATAAACTTTAAAGAACCTTCTAGAGTACAAGGAAAAAGAATGAAAGAGTAGCACCTACACTATTTGTCACAGGCTACTCAGCACAATACCAACATCGGAGAAGAGCCTCAGAAGACACTGGCATATACTACTGGAAGATGAGGAGCTAAGAGCGATACTCCCAAATAAACCTAGGGTGGTCTACAAAAATGCATCAACTATCCAGACAAAACTTATTACCAGAGGCCTGAAGAACACAAAGAAGCACAGAAACCCAAGATGTGGCTAATAGACACATCTCCAGGTTTCTACAATTGCAGCTTGTAGAAGGACAAATGCTGCAAGCATGGAACCAAAACGGAAAGCAATTTCCAAGTTATATTGGTACACATACAAAATGAGAAAATCACGTGCCGCTCCAAGGGCGTCATCTATATGTTACAATGCCCATATGGACTGCAATACTTTGGGAGAACCATAAGAAAATCTAACATCAGAATTAACGAACATCTGTGCAATATAAGAAAGGAATATGACAACCGCAGCATGCCGGAACACTTCATTAACACAAAAGTGGTCCTCTAGGCCTAACATTCATCGGCATAAAAAAGTGAAGACTCCCCATGGAGTGGAGGAACCACAGAACACACTGGCCCTCATTCAGAGGCGCTCGCAAAATGCGAGCGCTTGTTCTGAATGAGGGCGGCCGCTTGTATTTAGAAGTGCGGCCTCCTGATCGCTAGCTAAGCTGTGGGTTACCACCCACAGCTTTAGCAACCAACCAGGTTGATGGTCACAATGGTCAAGACCATCGCGACCATCGGAGCTTGCGACGAGACCCTAAGGTTGGGTCTCGGCAACCACAAGCCCCAGGGAGCTTCCTGCTCTGATCGAGCAGGAAGCTCCCCACTGACATCACTGCTGATGTCAGTGTGGCCGCCCACAAAACACTTCCGTTTGTGAAACCACCCCCCCGCCAAGCCTTCAAAACGGGGGAAGCTGTCAATCAACATTGACAGCCGCCCCTTTTGTAGTGAGCTCGGGAGCAAGAGAATTTCTGCGTGCACAGGGCCTAAACATCGACGCGCTTGCGAGCGCTCAGCGCTTGCGAGCAGGTCTGAATGAGGTCCACTATTTCAAGAGAGGAGACGAAAATGGCATATGAGTTGTCAATTCTAATCCCCAGAGGCATGAATATAGATTTCAATAGAAGAAACCTCTAAAAACACCACTGTGCCACAGAAACCATGAGGAATAAGAACCAGTACCTATACCCCTCCGGCATAGGAAGCGGGATGCGACCACAACACATACCCAGTGCAAGAATGATCTACTATACCTACACCACAAGTAGGGCTGTCGTAGTTCACAGCTTCGATGCACCGGATAGACTTCACAATAATTACTGGGGGTCACACCAAGGAGCCTTCATTTGTATCCAGCCCCCCAACATATCCATCTAGTTCACCATCACCCTGTCTAAAAATTTTTCCTAAAGGGAATACGACACTAACGCAATTCTACAGGTGCCACATCAACACCTTCCACTAATATAAATCCTATTTGAAGCACTTTATTAGGATTTTAAACCTGCCATATATCAATCTAAATCATTTAGATTGATATATGTTATATGCCTGTGTCTGTTTCTACATGTATTGCTATAATATATCTTTATATATCAGGAAATTGTACATGTACAACATGGCAATCTTATTATTATTATCCTTTATTTATATGGTGCCACAAAGGTTCCACAGCGCCTTACACAGTACAACACTGCAAAAACTCTGGGGGTCATTCAGACCCACTCGCGAGCGGCAGTACGCTCGCAAGTGGGTCGATGGTCCCCACTGCACTTGCGCACAACGGAGGGAGCTCCGTCGTGCGCATGCGCGAGACCCGGCGAGCGAAGGACTTTCCATCGCTCCGGGTCTCGCACCAAAGGGGGCGTGCTGTCGATGTTGATTGATAGCACGCCCCCTTTGGTGGTCGTTCCGGGGGCGTGCCTGCCAGACGGAGGCGTTCCTATGGGAACGCCTACCGTCTGAAGCCGGCCCCACTGACACCATGTCAGTGGGAGTGATTTTGGCTCTGATAGAGCCAAAATCACTCCTGGCCTTGCGGTTGAGAAACCTGACCACAGGGTTTCACTCGCAAGTCCGATGGTCGCGACATCTTGTTGGACGCTCGTATATGCTGTGGGTGGTGACCCACAGCTATACGAGCGTACAGGAGGACGCTCCATTTTAATGGAGGTGGGCCCTGATTCAGAGCGAGCGCTCTGGTCAGAACGTCCGGCTCTGAATCAGGGCCTCTAATCCATGCACTTATTATTTCCCGCATTGACTATTACAATAGCCTCCTTACTGGTCTTCCCAAAAACAGGCTATCACCATTACAATCCATTATGAATGCAGCTGCAAGGCTTATCTTCCTTGCAAAACGTTCTTCTTCTGCTGCCCCGCTCTGTCAGTCCCTCCATTGGTTGCCGGTTTTCTACCGTATTCAATACAAAATACTTTCACTTACACATAACGCTATTAACCAAACCACACCAACATACATCTCTTCACTCATCTCAAAATATCTCCCAACCCGACCTCTCCGCTCAGCACAAGATCTGCGTCTCTCATCCCCATGCATTACTTGCTCCCATTCACGGTTACAGGACTTTCTTCGCGCTGCACCCACTCTATGGAATAACCTACCTCGCACAATAAGACTTTCTTCTAGTCTCCAATCCTTCAAGCGTTCCCTGAAACTCACCTCTTCAGGCAAGCTTATCAGATTCCAGAACCTACCACATAACCTTCATAGCTTCCATATCTAATGACATCACCTTTTACAGTCCACACACAATCTCACACATCGTCTTTCTCTCACATCCTCATGACATTTGGTCGATATTCTTGTGTGACTGGATCATGCAGCCAACCAAGAAACTGTGCATTCTGGCTGGACCAAAATGCAATATATAGCACCTTTCCTTGTGTATCAATGCCTATTTCCCTATAGATTGTAAGCTTGCGAGCAGGGCCTTGCTACCTATATATCTGTTTGTTATTACCCAGTTTTGTTCTGTTAATGTTCCAATTGTAAAGCGCAACGGAATATGCTGCGCTATATAAGAAACTGTTAATAAATAAATAAATAAATGAGCACACAAGAAAAACAGTTATTAGCAGTACAAAACAATGGAGGACAAGGACATGGTTTATAAACATAGCTGCATAATACAAGCAGCAGGGCCTCAGCAACCAAGTGTTAGGTGCTAATTGGGGAGTTAGGAGTAATGATTGCAAACCAGTCTGTGAAACAGAAAGAAATGTCTGACCGAAAGGGACGAAAGTGACACCATCACCAGACGTAAGTCACTACCAGAAGTATCTCTATGGCCAGGTGGAAGTGACGCAGTTGCAGGAAAAATGGCAAGTTGCAGGAAAGATGGAATAAAAGAAGTTGTCAGAGAGGACACAGCATTCACACAATCCCTGACGAAGTCCATGCGCGAGTGAAACACGTTGGATCGAGGGCACGGCACACTGGACCATTAGCTCTAAAGAAACAGCCTTTGTCCTACTATAAGTGAAGGTCCTGTCATGATGGGGAGCAGCATTAAATGTACAATATACTAGAAGGGAGCAGGACCCCGGTCTCCACTAAGGTGATGGTCCCCCGTTCATTACACCTATGGATTACCTCACACTATGGGCTCTATTTATTAACATTATTTTTACTAAAATAAAGTGAAAAAGGGTGTTTTCAGACCCTTTTCACATTATTTTAGTTTCACCTGTAGTTATTACAGGGCAATTGGAGTAGAATTAGTAAAATTCTACTCCAACCCCTAGTATCACTTATTTTTAGTAAAGCAGATCGCATTTCCCATAATTGTAATGGGAAATGTGATCCGACCAGAGTTACTAAAAATGAATTGTAAAAAAATACCAGGGGAAGCCCTGTGATAATAACGCCACTTGGCGGGGAGAGCAGAGGCGGGAGCTGGTACCAGTAATCAGCTGTGTGGTCTAAACAGACTGCAAGCTGATTGCTGTAAAAAAAAAGAAAAAAAAATTGAAACATTTTTTTTTTACTTACCTGAATCCAGGGACCGGTGATCGGGCCTCCGGTGATGGCTCCTCTCCGGTCAGCTGGTCTCCCATAGTGCACTGCGGCCCGGTCATCAGGTGATCGGGTCCCAGTGCAGTATGGGAGATCACCTGATCGGGAAGCCCGGAGAAGATCACCGGAGGCCAGGAGGATGCAGGTAAGTGTAATGAAGGGAGGGGGGGTCGCGGGGGGGGAGGGGGGGTCGTGGGGGTCCGCAATCGTGGGGGGCGGGGCTTAGCGTCAGTGGGGGATAGCAGCGACGGTGGGTCGGCGCATGCGCGGGCTCTTAGTCGCGGTATTTTTTCCGAAAATACCGCGACTAGAGTGCGGATGGGATCCGCAGGGACAGAGCTTTATCACAAGCTCTGTCCCTGCAAGGGATTTATAGTAAATCCCTGTGATATTGCCAGAATTCAATATGCGGATTGTAGTAAATAGAGCCCTATATCTACTGTGTATCTACCATCAATACTAACAAGTTTACACAAAATCTTCGGAACCTTGGCCCTCATTCAGAGCCACTCGCTAGCGGCAGTACGCTCGTTCCGAGCGATGTTCGCACATCTGTGCATGCGTACGGATCGTTATACGCATGCGCGAACCAGACAGTGCGGCCGAAATTCATGTGCTCGCAATATAGCGAATGCCTGCTATTTTGAGTGACAGAATGAGGCGTATGTGGGTGGTAACAGGGGAAGGTGCTTGAAAATGGGGAGTGGAGATCCTAACGCAGGCGTGCTTAAAGGTCAAAACAGGCGTTTTATGGGTGTGCATAATTAATACAGCAGCGTCATTGACCACGTCACTGGGTTATTTTATAGCCAGAACTGCTCGCAAGATTGTGGTAGCAAAAACCAACCACAAGAATAGCGAGCAGTTCATACGCTGGTCGATGTACTCGATTAATCTAATAAATAGCGGACATGACGTATGGTGCGAGCGGCCAGGGGGCGTTTTTAACAAATAAACGAGCGTATGTTTTGCTCGCTCGTTCAGACTTAGAGGTGGGAACAGACTGCAATTTGCGAAGGGATCATTTGAATAGCCACCCCTTGTTTTTGAACAAACGACCGCAAATAGCGAACGGCTCTGAATCAGGCCCCTTATCATTTATATCATCCAGACTTTTTAATGTACCATCCCCATATGTTGTATACTGGTACTAGGAGTTATAGCATTCACAGACTGTTGTATTAATAGTTCTAATCATATATATACCTATTTTTATGGATCAGTCAATTATATTTATCCAAAGTTTATATAATTGTGCACATATATTAACCTGAATAAATGGAATTGGATTTATACACCTATGTGACTGCATGGTTTATTCAATCAGGCTGAATAGAGGTAGCAGTGAAAGTTTTGTCACTATTTTCTGCTGCACAGTCCCATTGTGACATGAGTATCCCTTTATTCTTATAGCAGCACACTCCACCTAACAGATTCCTACACACCGTTCTAGCGCAGAACCCAAACCATACACCAAAGTATTACAGTTAGGTATTCCATGCTTAACAGTGCAATTCTGTAACTTTTTCTTGGCAATCAAATTGCATAGCATAAGCAAGGGCAAATGCGGAATTTCTAGAGGGGTTTCCAAATGCTTGATTTTAGATCAAGTGTTATCAGCGCATAAAAAGGGCATAATTAGCAAGTAGCAAGCTCTAGTCTGCCTCATATTAAGTGCAGCATATTAAATACATAAGACATATACTGTATAAGACCAATGATTACAGTAACCAGTTAGATACACCAGTAGGGACAGCCCATGTGAGCTAAATGGTTTTATATCCGGATGTGGGCACAATCCAAGTACCACATCCTGCAGAGCACTGGAGCAAATCCCGGAGTTTGGGAGAGCGGCAGAGGATTCAGCAATGGGCCCGGACCAGTGCTTAAAGTGGTCCTAGAGATGTGGTGGAACTCACTGCCCCACCTCTGTGCTTTTTCAATAAAGGGACAGCACGTGCCTAGTATTTCCCATTCAAATTAAGCCACACAGTAGCACAATCTTGAATCACATTACACCATATAGTGTCCCTTAGTCATGTATGGCACTCAGCAGTGCCCCTTTTACACAATGCCTACATTTGTGCCCTTTATACACAATGCACACAGTAATAAGGGCCCTTATACAATGCCAAAAGCAGTAGTGCCCTTACACATAATGCCCACTATAGTGGTGCCCCTTATGCAATGCCCACTGTAGTTGTGCCCCTTATGCAGTTCCCCACAGTAGTGGTAGTGCCCCTTATGCAGCCCTCTACAGTAGTGGTAGTGCCCCTTATGCGGTGCCCACAGTGGTAATGCCCCTTATGTAGAGCCCAAAGTAGTGGTTCCCTTTATGCAGAGCCCTCCTTATGCAGTGCCCCTAGGAGTGGTGCCCCTTATGCAATGTCCCCATTAGTAATCCCCCTGTAAGGTGCCAATAGTAATGCCCCTGTAGTAGTGCTCCCTATAGGATTGCCCCAATAGTAATGCCCCCAGTAGTAGTGCCGCCTGAGTAATGCCCCCAATAGTAAAGACGCCAACATTAAAAAATAAAACCTGAGGCTTACCTTAAGCCCCGCAGCCGTCTGGTCCCCCTGGCTGCTCTTCTGAACTATGGGAGAAACGTCATAACGTGACGTCATGAGTGAGCTCCAGCCTGACTGCCGCTGGCATTGCAGGAAGGGAGGCAGGCGCCCGCTGGTAGCAAATTCTGTGCAGGCAACCAGCAAATGGAGCCTCCACACAGCGCCGAGCTCAGGTTGGTCATAGGAGGCAGAACTGGTTCCGTCTCCAAATAGAAGTGACAGAACGCAATTCCGCCCCGTTCTGGACCACTTTAACCCCTGGCTTGGACATATACTGTATGTAGACATTGCTATCCTTATACACTGGATAGTATATGTAATACTGTATTAATAATTAAATCTATAGTCTATTGTATAGGGTGAAGGAGAGAGTCTAAAAGTGAACTTTCTGTATCAAACCAATTTGTCTCACATTAATAACATACAAGTCAGTTTGGAAAACACTGACATAGGTGGTCAGAAAAAGGTTAAACTTAATATAATAAATATACATACAATAAGAGAAAGAACTGAGGTTTCTAAGAACACATTCTCCCACCTATTGGTAAAACACCTGACTCTTTTTGCTAGCAGCTGCTCTTTGGTATCTCTGATCCAGTGTGCTGATTGAGCACTGAGATCCACACACACACAGCAGACTGAGTAGGAGAAGCTGCTGCCACTGGACATGCAGAGCAACTGTGGCCCTGATTCAGAGCCGGACGCTCTGACAGAGCGCTCACTCTGAATCAGGGCCGTCCCTCCTATTTTTGGAGCAGCCTCCTGGCCGCTAGTGATGTCAGTGGGGCCGGCCCCAGACGGCAGGCGTTCCCATGGGAACGCCTCCGTCTGGGCAGCCACGCCCCCGGCACGACCACAAGTCTGACAAGTCTGACTGAACTACAAACTACAAACTTGAACGCGCATAAACGATAATCGTTCATAGTTTGACTCAGAAAGTGAACGATTTTTTCAAACGATTATCGTTAAACGATATTGTTTAACGATAATCGTTCAAAAAATCATTGTATGTGTATGCAGCTTTAGTCGGTATTATGTCACGTCTCTCAGTTGTAGCAGTACACGCCCCCTTTACCGCTGCGCTCATAGGTGTTGCTTTCACAATTGGACACCCTCGGTGGCCGAGAGGGGTGGTTAGGGTGCCAGATCGGATGCCCGAAGTGGCCATAGAGGTGGTTATGGTGCCGGATCGGACACTCGCAGTGGCCGCGGGAGGTGGGCCGTATCAGACACCAGAGGACACTTGGATCGGATCAGAGGGGGGGTGATAGACAGCAGGGAATAGAGAGGGGAGGGGCAGACGCAGTTAGGAAATCCTTATGGCTATCTCACCTGTAGGGGGAAAAAGTATCACTTTTCTGAAAAGCTGACTCCGCAAAAGTGATACTTTTGTGACTGAGGGGCCTATTCATTAAACCTAAAAATTCTCTAGAGATAATTAGGTTTAGAACTTGCATGGAGTTCTACCTAATTATAGGTGGAATTCATCATTCCACCTCTCCATAAGTATCTATTCCGAAAAGCTGTCATTTTTGCGATGACAGCTTTTCGGGAAATAGATACTTTTCCCTGCCTACACTACCTTATCGCATCTGGAAACAGTGCTGCGCATGCGCTGTTACATCTGTAAAACCAGCGCATGCGCAGCACTGCCTACAGATGCGTTAAGTTTGTGTACCCCCCCCGACCCCCCCCCCGACTTACCTGTCCGCGCAGCAGCCTCCGGCTCCGTTCTGCTGGTCTGTCATGTGGTTTCCCAGCAGACCACATGACAGATTAGAAAAAAAAAAAAAACTTTTTTTTTCTTTTCTAAGCTTTCTTGTGCTCTGCTGGGGAGCACACATGTCCGACCAGCCTCCGGAGCCTGAGGACGGAGCAGAGCGCCAGAGGGACTTGTCGGGGGACCTGCACACGCGGATACAGGTAAGTCGATTCTGCTATTCGCCACCTCACAGTGGCGAATAGTAACTGCATCAAATTCCGAAAATTCATAATTTTTGGAATTTGATGAATACCACAATTTCCACATCCCCATACTAATGTATGGGGAGTGTGGAAATTAACGCAGGGGAACTTAGCATGGAGATATCTGTGATATCTCCTGTGCTAAGTCTGTTCATGAATACCAAAATAACGTTATTTAAGGAAAATGTCCTTAAAAACGTTATTTTGGTGTTGATGAATAGGCCCCTGAGGCATCAAAAGATTTTGTAAACTCGCAATGAGTTTGAAACATAATTATCACTACTGCTAATTATGTCACGGTGAATAGGCCTCATAGGGAGACAATAAATGCAAGCAGTAGATATGATAGTAAAAAACAAACTAATAAACATAAAATACTATGGCATTAGTTTTGTGTTGTCAAGTAACTCATGCATTGAAGTCAGGTTCCTTCTTCTTGGTGCAGCTGCTGCTGTGGTCCAAAAGTTATTGGGTGGCTCATGTATTAAAGTTATCCAATGGTGAAACAAATTGTGCTTTATTCTATGTGGAGTCATGTTACATTTATGCTTCTTATTTAACCATAATCATCAGTGAGGATGCAATAGATCACCATAACATTGCAGAGCGTCGATGGTCAGGATTATAGCTGAATTTGGTAGACATATCAGATGGGTGCTACTGTAGGTTTCTTATCCAGACCAGTACAGCCTGTTATTGTGACCGCACACAGCATGTACTGAACACATTCTCAGGAATTCCCAAAAGTCTTCCTCTTGGGGATCACAGTCATTTTGGTGATGGTCTAATTCAATATATTGGCTATATTATAACAACAGGTATGGGCACTTTTGCATTGCTCCGATGCACTTTTACATTAACACAACTTGTGTAATGAAGATAATCTGGTACATTTCTATGATATCGCCTTTTAACGTCAGTTTTACTGTGGTGGTTGCAGGCTTACTGGGCTGTGGAACAAAACAAAATATGAAGAAAAAAAACACAGTTTAGCATGACATGATCATGTAATAGTTGCCATAATAATCTCTCAATACTTAAAACTATAAATTATCTTTTTCACATTATAACTCACCTGGCTGATGTTCAATCAGCAAATGGCCCCTAATTGCAGACTATTATCAATCATACCTACTTCTACCATTCTCTCCCTATGGGGTAAATTTACTAAGATTCGTGTTGGTCCCGATTTGCATTTTCGGGTGATAATATCACTTTTTTTCAAACCTGGAATTTACTATCATTAAAGTCGGGTGATTTCTTCATTCTTTTAGGTTGAAATCGGGTGGTTTAATGTCGCAAATTCAGCCATTTTGAACGATAGAAATGATAGTACCATAGGTACCAGTGGGCCCTTAATGCCCCGCAAGCTGGTACTTGTGGTTCTCCAAATACCAGTATGCGGGGGAGGCTTGCTGGGACCTGTAGTTCCACTGTAAAGACAATGTTGTTAATTCTACTTTTTACACACTACATACACTATCAGCCCGTCACCCACTGCCCTAGGGTGGTGGGGATAGCCCCGGGTTATCAGCCTAGGCCAGGGGTGCCCCCCTTTTATTGAGGGGGTCCCCAACTCCCCAGGGATCCCTGGCCTGGGCTGACTAGAGGTCAGGACTGATGCTGCAGTTGGGAGGCCCGGTGAAAGGGCTCCCCTGGCTGTGGCATCAGCCCCCGGCTAGAAAGGGTCCAGTGCTGGTTTTAATTATAAGAGGACCCCTACTCAGTCTTTTCCCCTCTATAATTAAAGCCAGAACTGGCCCTGCAGCCTGGTGCTGGTACCTAATTTACGGTGGAACCCTACACGTTTTGTTCCCCGTAATTTTAGGTACCAGGACATGCTGGCAAGTCTGGGGCTGGTTAGCCTTTTGGGGGGGGGGGACCTCACGCCATTTTTTTAACAAAAAATTAACACTAAAAATAAAATACAAACAGTCTGCACATATTTCACCGATATGTGCAGCCTGCTTGTTCGGGAGAGAAATTCGGGTGGTTAAATCGGGACTTAAAAACATACAGGATCAACCAAATACACCATCAATCAAAACGATCCTGTCAAAACCGGGAGCTTGGTAAATTCCTAATTTTTTTAAGCGAAAAAAAACCTACTGTTTTTGATCGATCCTATCCGAGTTGAAAAACGGGACAAATCGGGACCAAATTGAATCTTAGTAAATTTACCACTATGAGTGTATGGAATAATGCGCCACGTACTGGGTATTAGACAAACAGCACAATGAGTTATATTAATTTATAAAGATACTGTACAACACCACATGTATGATTGGTGATATATGTTTTATTACATCAGGTAAGATACGGTTAGTTGTACAGTAATACAATACAGTACTTCCCGATACTACATGATATATACACTGTTCTGTAATAGTAAATGAGGGAAAGACCCTGCCCTGACTTGTGATGTCAACTTAGTGACATTAGTGGGTGATGTCCAGCTCTGGCCAGTGATCACAAGACAAATAATTGGCATTACACTCTGAATAATACTGTATTATTGGGTCATTATTACTATACAGATGTGTCCTCACTCATCTTTGCTGCAGTCACGCCAAGCAGCCACTCTCGGTGCGCCAGGTTCCGTGAGACTCTGCTAGCACCGGGCATCTTTTTAGGGTGTTTTTTTTTTTGCTGAAAATGTGTTTAAGTCGCAACGTGGTGCCACTAGGACGCACCAGGAGACTGTGCTGATGATTGTGACACTTGTATATCTGTGTGTAACTGAGTCTCTCAGCATATGTAGTGCTATGATACAGCAGCTACACGCCACATTCCATTTACAGTCTCAGCTGCACACAGATATAAAAGTGTTGCATATTAAATTAATCAGCACAGTCTCCATTATAACTAAGACGCATTTTCGTCAAAAAAAAAGAAGCCCAATGCTAGCAATGGTGCACGGGACCTGGCGGCTTACTCACGCCAGACATGTCGCGTTGCGTGGTGTATTGAGGGTAGATGTAGGAGAACACATCTGTATGTCACATATAAGTCAAAATTCATATACATTAACAAACATCTCATCAGTACATATAATGATACTTTGCGGGCTTGCACTGAATAATCTACAGGCAGGCGTAGTTTCACTCCTACCCGTGTTTGGATATTTTCAATAAGCAAATTTTCCCAAAGACTATGTGATGTGTTGTTTGTCTGTCTTTTGAATACTATTACCAAGTTGGGTACAGATTTAGAGGGGTATTCAATATGAAAGGTTAACTTCCCTGGCGAAGTTAACGTTTCATATCGGAGTTTTTTTCTGCGTAAAGGTATGGTGCGCGCTCCCGCTTATTCCCGTATTCAATATCAAATTAACGAAAACGGGAAACTCCGAAGTTGGATTTGCGTAAAGTCACGAATTTTTCCTTAAAATAATTGTAAGACCCCCCTAAAGTTGTAAAAACATGGGGGAACACTATGGGTAGCCTTTAATTGAAAGTCGGGGATTTAAATAGCCGCAGTTGTTTTTTTCCCGACATTGAAGAAGTGATGCAGAAGAGCACTTAGGTTATTTTTTTCGTTTTTTTAAGTGGTCCCATCAAATTTGGGGTACATGAAAATGGGTACTAGCATATTTTGGTGTCCCTAAAGTTATTTTTTTTTAAAATTCTGCATTTGTGCACCTGCCGCTATAATTCTATTCTAGAAAACACCTGCCGCATACTTGCAGAATAGCCCTGAACCTATTTCCCTATTGTTTAACAATTTTTTCCCATTTGTTTTTTTTGCACTTTTTTGGGGTGTTCCTATTTTTTTTTTAAACTTTTTTTGACACAGTTCTTTTTTAAATGTCAATCTCAGGGGTGCAGGCTATTTTTTTTAAGCCTGCACCCCTAAACCCCAATTCTGCACTTTTTTTCGACACCTATTCAATGGTGAAAAGTTATCACCGTTTTTTATCAAAGACTTTTCAAAACTGCGATAAGTGTTTGAAATTGAATACGGTGTAAAACTAAAACAAGTGATATTAATGCAAAAACGTTAAAAAGTGCGATATTAACGCAAAAATCTATGTTATCGCACCCATATTGAATACCCCTATTAATTTCATATATATTGATACATGTGACTCCACCATATTCTCGTACCAGTTTGACACGACTTCTTCTGGTATCTAACTCTATATGTGACTTTTTGCTCGCTTCCATTTCCCTTTTCAATACATAATACCGCATCTGTCACATCCACTCCTGCTTTCACTAACATATTCACATGAGTGGGCAGGTCACATACATCTCCTAAAATACTTTGAGCTAAAGTATTCTTTTCAAAATCACCTAATTGGGGACACATCTTAATAACAAATAAAACATCTGGCTTTGTAAAACTTTTTATGGCCTGTGGTAAGAGGGGTTGCCTCTCACCTGAATTGCCCACATTCTTGTAGGATCAGCTCCCTACAAAAAGAGGTTTGAGTGAAGCCTGTGCAGTTTGCAGCAGCGAGATTTGTGACTCCGGTTTTTCACAGTTGCACGAGTTCAGCTGCAGCTCATCACTGAGAGACAGAAATGGTTTAAAACTCTCATACACCCAGTGCTCTGGGCACTGACGCTGGCTAGCGGCCAGTTTAGTAGGCCAAATTTACTTTGGGAGTGCTGGGACGTTTACTTTCTTCTGTTTGTTTATGTTACAGTATGTGCCTGTGTGTCCAAGCCTAAGCCTATGTAGGCTAAAGTGCAGTGTCTGCTGCCAGTAAAGAGCTGCTTTACCGAGTACCTGTTAGTCGTGAGTCCTTATTTCTACACCCCGTGTTACAGGGCTTAAGGGCCCTATTTGTACAAGCATGCCTGACTAAGCCCCTTACTCGCTTGTCTATCTAGCTGGTAAGCAGATATTACATACGTCATATCCAGCAGGAGGGATCCAGCTAATAGTTATGGTTTTCTGTTGTCCGGCATCAACCACAGCTTTTAATGGCTCTATGGTGAATCCTTTCTGCTGTAAGAGCTGCACATTGTCCCAGCTGAATTCTACATTCTGGAAACAAGATGTGATTTCATGACATCAATGCTTTATGGTACACCAGTGCATACTATATAGTGCACCTGTTACATACATTATAGTGCACCTATTACATACATTATAGTGCATCTGTTACATACATTACTGTATAGTGAACCTGGCACATTACTGTATAGTGCACCTGTTACATACACTATAGTGCCCCTGTTACATACAGTTTAGTGCACCTGTTACATACATTAGTATATAGTGCACCTGTTACATACATTACTATATAGTGCACTTGTTACATACATTTGTATATAGTGCACATGTTGCATACATTACTCTATAGTGTATATGTTACATACACTATAGTGCTCCTGCTACATACATTACTCTATAGTGCACCTGTTACATACATTACTATATAGTGCACATGTTACATACACTATAGTGCTCCTGCTACATACATTACTGTATAGTGCACCTGTTACATAGATTATAGTGCATCTGTTACATACATTACTGTACAGTGCACCTGTTACATACATTATAGTGCATCTGTTACATACATTACTGTATAGTGAACCTGGCCCATTACTGTATAGTGCACCTGTTACATACAATACATTGCCCCTGTTACATACAGTATAGTGCACCTGTTACATACATTAGTATGTAGTGCACCTGTTACATACACTATAGTGCTCCTGCTACATACATTACTACATAGTGCACCTGTTACACACATTACTATATAGTGCACCTGTTACATACACTATAGTGCTCCTGCTACATACATTACTATATAGTGCACGTTACATACACTATAGTGCTCCTGCTACATACATTACTATATAGTGCACCTGTTACATACATTACTATATAGTGCACATGTTGCATAGACTATAGTGATCCAGCTACATACATTACTATATAGTGCACCTGTTACACACATTATAGTGCACCTGATACATACATTAGTATATAGTGCACCTGTTACATACAATATAGTGCTTCTGTTACATACATTACTGTATAGTGCACCTGTTACATACACTATATTGCCCCTGTTACATACAGTATAGTGCACCTGTTACATACATTACTATATAGTGCACCTGTTACATACACTATAGTGCTCCTGCTACATACAGTACTATATAGTGCACCTGTTACACACATTACTATATCGTGGACATGTTACATATACTATAGTGCTCCTGCTACATACATTACTATATAGTGCACCTGTTACATACATTATAGTGCACCTGTTACATACAATATAGTGCATCTGTTACAGACATTACTGTATAGTAAACCTTGCACATTACTGTATAGTGCACCTGTAACATACATTACTGTATAGTGCACCTGTTACATATACTATAGTACCCCTGTTACATACAATATAGTGCACCTGTTACATACATTAGTAGTTAGTGCACCTGTTACATACACTACTATATAGTACACCTGTTAAATACACTATAGTGCTCCTGCTACATACATTACTATATAGTACCCCTGTTACATACAGTATAGTGCACCTGTTACATACATTAGTATATAGTGCACCTGTTACATACATTACTATATAGTACACCTGTTAAATACACTATAGTGCTCCTGTTACATACTGTACATTATAGTGCACCTGTTACACAGATTACAGCGCACCTGTTACATACACTATAGTGCTCATGTTACATTGATTATAGCGCACCTGTTACATACCTTACTATATAGTACACCTGTTACATACACTATAGTGCACCTGTTACATACATTACTGTATAGTCCACCTGTTACATACGCTATAGTGGACCAGTTACATACATTATAGTGCACCTGTTACATACACTATAGTGCATCTGTTACATACATTACTGTATAGTGCACCTGTTACATATGCTATAGTGGACCTGTTACATACATTATAGTGCACCTGTTATACACACTATATTGCACCTGTTACATAGACTATAGTTCACCTGCTACATACACTGTAGTGCACCTGATACATACACTGTAGTGCACGTGTTACATACACTATAGTGCACCTGTTCAGTGGCGTAAATTCATACCAGACGCCCAGAGGCAAGTTATAATTTGGTGCCCCCCCCTGCACCTGTTACATACACTATAGTGCACCTGTTACATACATTATAGTGCACCTGTTACATACACTACAGTGCACCTGTTACATACATTATAGTGCACCTGTTACATATATTACTATATAGTGCACCTGTTACATACATTAGTGTATAGTGCACCTGTTATATACGCTATAGTGGACCTGTCACATACATTATAGTGGACCTGTTACATACATTCATACATTATATTGCACCTGTTACATAGACTATAGTGCACCTGTTACATACACTATAGTGCTCCTGCTACATACACTATAGTGTTCCTGCTACATACATTACTATATGCTGCACCTGTTACATACATTATAGTGCTCCTGTTACATACATTATAGTGCACCTGTTACATACACTATAGTTCACCTGTTACATACACTATAGTTCACCTGTTACATATATATACACATACACACACATTATGTCATAATAAATGCACTAAATTAGTTTATTGCAAAATTTAAGTCATGGGGACACAAAGAGCCCAACTGGAGTAACCACAGACACTCTTATTAAAAAAAAAAAAATCACTACAAGAGGAGTGTGAAGTGTGTGTTGACCCTTTGAAGAGCAGTTTTAACAGACTTCAATTTGGACTGCTTTTTTTTTTTTCTTCTTTTTTTTACTTTTGCACCTGGTACATACATTATAGTGCACCTGTTATATACATTACTGTATAGTGCACCTGTTACATAGGCTATAATGGACCTGTTACATACATTATAGTGCACCTGTTACATACGCTATATTGCACCTGTTACATAGACTATAGTTCACCTGTTACATACACTATAGTGCACATGTTACATACATTATAGTATACCTGTTACATACATTACTATATAGTGCAACTGTTATATATATTATAGTGCACCTGTTACATACATTACTATATAGTGTTCCTGTTACATACACTACAGTGCACCTGTTACATATATTATAGTGCACTTGTTACATACATTACTATATAGTGCACCTGTTACATACATTACTATATAGTGCACATGTTACATATATTATAGTGCTCCTGTTACATAGATTATAGAGCACATGTTGCATTAATTATAGTGCACCTGTTACATACATTACTATATAGTGCTCCTGTTACATAGATTATAGTGCACCTGTTACATACATTATAGTGCACTTGTTACATACATTACTATATAGTGCACCTGTTACATACATTACTATATAGTGCACATGTTACATATATTATAGTGCTCCTGTTGCATAGATTATAGTGCACCTGTTACATACATTACTATATAGTGCTCCTGTTACATAGATTATAGTGCACCTGTTACATACATTATAGTGCACTTGTTACATACATTACTATATAGTGCACCTGTTACATACATTACTATATAGTGCACATGTTACATATATTATAGTGCTCCTGTTACATAGATTATAGTGCACATGTTGCATTAATTATAGTGCACCTGTTACATACATTACTATATAGTGCTCCTGTTACATAGATTATAGTGCACCTGTTACATACATTATAGTGCACTTGTTACATACATTACTATATAGTGCACCTGTTACATACATTACTATATTGTGCACATGTTACATATATTATAGTGCTCCTGTTACATAGATTATAGTGCACCTGTTGCATACATTATAGTGCACTTGTTACATACATTACTATATAGTGCACCTGTTACATACATTACTATATAGTACACCTGTTAAATACACTATAGTGCTCCTGTTACATACTGTACATTATAGTGCACCTGTTACACAGATTACAGCGCACCTGTTACATACACTATAGTGCTCATGTTACATTGATTATAGCGCACCTGTTACATACCTTACTATATAGTACACCTGTTACATACACTATAGTGCACCTGTTACATACATTACTGTATAGTCCACCTGTTACATACGCTATAGTGGACCAGTTACATACATTATAGTGCACCTGTTACATACACTATAGTGCATCTGTTACATACATTACTGTATAGTGCACCTGTTACATATGCTATAGTGGACCTGTTACATACATTATAGTGCACCTGTTATACACACTATATTGCACCTGTTACATAGACTATAGTTCACCTGCTACATACACTGTAGTGCACCTGATACATACACTGTAGTGCACGTGTTACATACACTATAGTGCACCTGTTCAGTGGCGTAAATTCATACCAGACGCCCAGAGGCAAGTTATAATTTGGTGCCCCCCCCTGCACCTGTTACATACACTATAGTGCACCTGTTACATACATTATAGTGCACCTGTTACATACACTACAGTGCACCTGTTACATACATTATAGTGCACCTGTTACATATATTACTATATAGTGCACCTGTTACATACATTAGTGTATAGTGCACCTGTTATATACGCTATAGTGGACCTGTCACATACATTATAGTGGACCTGTTACATACATTCATACATTATATTGCACCTGTTACATAGACTATAGTGCACCTGTTACATACACTATAGTGCTCCTGCTACATACACTATAGTGTTCCTGCTACATACATTACTATATGCTGCACCTGTTACATACATTATAGTGCTCCTGTTACATACATTATAGTGCACCTGTTACATACACTATAGTTCACCTGTTACATACACTATAGTTCACCTGTTACATATATATACACATACACACACATTATGTCATAATAAATGCACTAAATTAGTTTATTGCAAAATTTAAGTCATGGGGACACAAAGAGCCCAACTGGAGTAACCACAGACACTCTTATTAAAAAAAAAAAAATCACTACAAGAGGAGTGTGAAGTGTGTGTTGACCCTTTGAAGAGCAGTTTTAACAGACTTCAATTTGGACTGCTTTTTTTTTTTTCTTCTTTTTTTTACTTTTGCACCTGGTACATACATTATAGTGCACCTGTTATATACATTACTGTATAGTGCACCTGTTACATAGGCTATAATGGACCTGTTACATACATTATAGTGCACCTGTTACATACGCTATATTGCACCTGTTACATAGACTATAGTTCACCTGTTACATACACTATAGTGCACATGTTACATACATTATAGTATACCTGTTACATACATTACTATATAGTGCAACTGTTATATATATTATAGTGCACCTGTTACATACATTACTATATAGTGTTCCTGTTACATACACTACAGTGCACCTGTTACATATATTATAGTGCACTTGTTACATACATTACTATA
Organism: Taudactylus pleione; assembly: GCA_031769625.1. NCBI lineage: Eukaryota > Metazoa > Chordata > Amphibia > Anura > Myobatrachidae > Taudactylus > Taudactylus pleione. The sequence continues at coordinate 9,212,824 of JAUIMM010000081.1, read as the reverse complement.
TAGTGCACCTGTTACATACATTACTATATAGTGCACATGTTACATATATTATAGTGCTCCTGTTACATAGATTATAGAGCACATGTTGCATTAATTATAGTGCACCTGTTACATACATTACTATATAGTGCTCCTGTTACATAGATTATAGTGCACCTGTTACATACATTATAGTGCACTTGTTACATACATTACTATATAGTGCACCTGTTACATACATTACTATATAGTGCACATGTTACATATATTATAGTGCTCCTGTTGCATAGATTATAGTGCACCTGTTACATACATTACTATATAGTGCTCCTGTTACATAGATTATAGTGCACCTGTTACATACATTATAGTGCACTTGTTACATACATTACTATATAGTGCACCTGTTACATACATTACTATATAGTGCACATGTTACATATATTATAGTGCTCCTGTTACATAGATTATAGTGCACATGTTGCATTAATTATAGTGCACCTGTTACATACATTACTATATAGTGCTCCTGTTACATAGATTATAGTGCACCTGTTACATACATTATAGTGCACTTGTTACATACATTACTATATAGTGCACCTGTTACATACATTACTATATTGTGCACATGTTACATATATTATAGTGCTCCTGTTACATAGATTATAGTGCACCTGTTGCATACATTATAGTGCACTTGTTACATACATTACTATATAGTGCACCTGTTACATACATTACTATATAGTGCACATGCTACATATATTATAGTGCTCCTGTTACATAGATTATAGTGCACATGTTGCATTAATTATAGTGCACCTGTTACATACATTACTATATAGTGCTCCTGTTACATAGATTATAGTGCACCTGTTACATACATTATAGTGCACTTGTTACATACATTACTATATAGTGCACCTGTTACATACATTACTATATAGTGCACGTTACATATATTATAGTGCTCCTGTTACATAGATTATAGTGCACCTGTTGCATACATTATAGTGCACCTGTTGCATACATTATAGTGCATCTGTTACATACATTACTATATAGTGCTCCTGTTACATACATTATAGTGCACTTGTTACATACATTACTATATAGTGCACCTGTTACATACATTACTATATAGTGCACATGTTACATATATTATAGTGCTCCTGTTACATAGATTATAGTGCACCTGTTGCATAGATTATAGTACCTGTTTATACATTATAGCTCCTTTTACATAGATTATAGTGCACCTGTTACATACACTATAGTGCACCTGTTGCATACATTACAGTGCACCTGTTACTGTACATATGAAACCAATAATTAGTATTTCCACTAATCCCTAGTAAAGTGATACACTGCATCCTCAGGAATATTTATTCAGCTCAGAAGTAATACATATATTTTACCTGAAAAAGACAAGCAGTTTTAAAAGAAAATGCAATTAGTATTTAAGTGCAACATAACTTCTGGTCCTGCTGAGAAGGTGATCTGACTTTCAAGAGGGAAATGTGGACAATACTTCCATTTTTTTTATGAATATTAAATGAGCAATACAAATTATTAACAGTTTAGTTTAATTATAGGGTAGGTCCAAGGTAGATAGTGCTGTTAGTGTCACCAGACGTTGTTTTCTCTCTATTACCTGGGTAGGTGGAAAGGCAGGACCTCAATACAACACTAGAAATGCATTGCTATTTGGCAAGCTATCAGTGAGACATAACACTGCAAATCCATATGCAACATCCTAAATGACACTGTGCCGTCTGTTTCTGCAACAGGTGAAATGTCCCAAGAATGAATGAAATGCTAAAGACTGGGGAAGAATTATCAAACCTTCTAAAAAGTAAACATGGAGGTGTTGCCCATAGCAGATTCTAGGTGTCATCTATCTAGTACACTCTAAAAAATTATAACGAGAATCTGATTGGTTGCTGTGGGCAACACCTCCTTTATAGAATACACAATAAGGTATGATAAATCTACCCATTAGTTAATTTTCTGCCTTGCTAGGGAGACTGAGTGGGTCATTCTATTTGTTTATATTAAAGAGAATATAGTTACCCTAGATGCAGTAATGTAATTTCCTATAGAGATGCACTTGGCCCAATATTCTGACACCAATGTTACAACAGGCTCACATCACTGGCCCTGCTCCTTCCACTATCTAATCCTCACAGTCTGCCCCTCACTCCTGTCTCTATTCATTCTCTCCTGAAACTCTTCTCTTGTCCTTCCATCAATATTGCACTTTTCCTCTCTATCTGCCTGGTCACTTATATCCATCTTATTAGCATTTACTGAAGGAATAAGTAACTTTTCCCAGCATATTTGAGTCAGGAATAAGATAAAGCTATTAGCAAAATGACAGTGAACTACTTCCCAGGTGCTGAGGCAGCTATTATAGAGGCACCGTTTTTCCTCCCAACACAGCAGGTCGCTGCCCTAATTTTTGATCAGTGATATAAAGCCAAAATAAGTTCTCTGCACAAAAGAAAGCACTGGAGTACAAAACCATAGGGTACTAGCATAAGCCAGGCAATGGGAATAATAACTGTAACTGCGCTTACTATTGATGCAGGACAGGCACAGCCTGATGCAGGCACATATTGGCACTGTATTTTGCAGAGCACGCAGATACCTGCTGCTCTACAGACAAATTTAAGGTCATTGATTTTCTTCTTCCTTTGGACTGCGTAACTGTAGCCTACACTAAATCAGACCCAATGAGTGCACTGTATTAATAAGTAATATATTGAGCCAGAAAATCTCATGCTGGGATCCAGTGCTTCCTAGTTACATGTACGTTTTAGCTCTCTTACACTCTCGGGCATTGCACTTGTTTACCTTCTTCATGGATAATAATGATGTACGTATACAGCCAACGTGCAGCTCCCTGACAGCTGGCCTCAGATCATTCTCCGTCTGGGCACACTGGAGGGTCAGGAGAAGTGAACTCACCGGTTTTTCTGAATCTTAAGAAACATGGATTAACAAATCATTATTCCATTGGAAGATGATGAATTGTGAAACTGTGACTGGACAGGTTCAGCAGTGCATTAAATCTCAGTCTACAAAGTGTTATATGCCTACATAAGAAAATATATCCAGCATGTAGTGTTTGAAAAGAGAACGTGTGTTACATCAGGTTTGGAAAACACAAGTTTCTCTATATGCTCCACAGCAACTCGAGAGATTGCCATTGAGGTCAATGAGGATATTCATCTCATACCACCAGCCTCAGAACAGAGCAGGGAACGAATTGCAATATACAGAGCAGAACATATAAAATACATGAATTATGCAGTAACTGGCATGGTTCTTAATACAAAGCGATAAAAGCCACTGGTGACAAGTGCTGCCATTAGGAAAATAATATGGATTAGATAACAGGTTTCCAGGGTAACAGCGTAAATAAAGAGTGTATGCTCTGCTGGCACTACATTCACCAGCATGCACTCATACCCCATTACTGTTCTTGTATTCTAGCGCTTGCAGTACCACAAATGTGCACTACAAGTGTCGACTATGTAAAAAATAAAAGGATTGTCCCCTCCATAATAAATATTGTATAGTGCCCCCTTATGACAATAAATAATTGACATGGCTCCCAGACTGGTAGTCTGTATATATACATGTAGCAATAATATCTACACTGACTTGGGGACAATACTCTTTATACTAACGTGGACATTTCCCTGTATACGCCTGCCATGGGGCAGTAATGTGTATACTGACATATATCCTACATCTGGGAATGAGTTTACACTCGGCATTAGGTTGTGTGAGTATACTAATGACTGATATTAGGAAAATACTATGCATAGTGGCATAGTGAGTACAAATAATAATCAGTTATATCTACACACTTGTTCAGAAAGTGTATTGATGCAATGTTCGAAATCTATGGCGGCATTATGGATGTTAGAGGAGGAAAGGACCGTCCATCGGTGATAGAGACAGTGAGCATAATAGTTTAACTAACACACTTTATTTATTGTTCAACAACTGATGGTTTACATGGGGCTCCTCTACTGCATTCTGGGAATAAGGTTATACTAACATTAGGACAGTGGGGGTGAGGACTCCTGCCTGTATATCTGACCTGGTACTGGAGAGGAATTCTCATATACTTATTTATTTAATAGGAGAGAGGGTAGATGGTTAAAAAAATGGAGAAAGCAAACATTGAGAAATAATGGGAGATTGTAGCTGTGGGAGTTCCAGGCCATCCATGGTCCAGGTTTAGCCTGTGCACATGGATTTCCTATAAAAGCAGCACTGGCTTGAATGTCCCACAATAAAACCATGGTGACTTCCCTTAGATCCAGAATATGCTCTTATGTCACATAGCACCTCTGTGTTGTCCTATAGCCTCAGACAATATGTGATCAAGTTTGGTGTGCCAGTGATGAGTTAAATGGACTATAAGTTGCTGTGAATTGCTTTGTGTATTCAATAAGCATTGTGTGTGTTCATAGTATCCAAAAGTTTGGGTAAGGGTGGTCAGTGGGATGGGGTAACCTATTGGAACAAATGGATCAGACTTACTTGAGGAGTACAATGCATCCATGTCTGGGTCTCTCTGTGGCCGAGCCTCATTGAGGTGCTACTGGGGGCAAGGCTGGGGACTAGCTCTCAGTGTAAAGGTTTTTGAGTTGTGAATGTTGGGAAAATTTTTTACTGTATTCAGGTCGCACCTGTCCTATGCACATTAAGTGTATTCAAATATTTACAAAAAATGGGAACCATAAATAAATGATAGTCCTGAATTAGTTTAGTCTGCAATGGCTGAAATTAAATTTGAAATGCCAAGGAAGGCAGCGGAGCCCAGATCATGTGTGTATGTATACATACATACAGTATATACATACACACAGATTTTTGAAATATAATAGAGATTTCATTAATTTGACCAAACTTTCAAAATAACGAAGTATTATCAGTTGTAGCTGACATTCTCTTTTATAGGTACAAAAATACTTCTCAAAAAAACAGTTCTCACCTCCTTCATTTGCCAAGACTACGCTGAGTGATTCAGTAGGAAGATCCAGTAGATCACTCCCTTCAACAAACATGATATGATTCCTGGATGCACCCTTCAGTTGGATGGAGTGTGCTATATGCTGCAGAGACATAATCCTAGATTTAATTTACGTCTAACAACGACGCCTCTAAAATAAGTATTAAGCTAATGTGTTCCTGATCTAGCTCCCTGATCTGGTTATATTCTAGCATATAGAAAAATAAAGTTTGAATGGTTAATTTGTATTGTTCCAAGAGCAATTACTGAAACATTGTGCAATGTGGCAGTTGGTCTTAGGCTATTTCTTTATGTTGGTATTAAAGGGGGGTGACCACCTTTTGCCGAAACCCCCAACACATTATTTTAGAGACTGAAGCTACAAGCATCATGGCTGAAGATGGTAAAAGACACCTGGACCGTCAACATCATTATATATTAGTATGGAGGATATCGACAAACGTCTCTTCCCCTCTATAGGAAAACTCCACTTACGTATAGGTTTTCTTTCTTACAGAGGGTAACCCCTAAGGGCCTAATTTACAAATATAACTCCTATTCATTTTGTGACCATTTGCTTCATACAGTATGTTTAATACCAAAATGCGTCTCAGGAGGGCAGGAACTCTGTTGTGCTATCCGGAATTTCTTTTCTACGGACACTGTAGGAAAGAACAGCCAGGACTTCAGACCTTATTATTACACAGCTTTTTCCAGCTGTTTGCAGGTATGAGTTTGGAACATCCGCTATCATGTTAAAGAATTTGAATGATATGCCATAATGATTTTATAAATGTGAGTCTAACTTTAAATACTTTATAATGTATTAAAGGGTAAAATGCACAAGGATCCCTTTGTCATTTTCTCCTTATATGTTGGAGCTGTCTACATGTATGAATTATGGTGACATTCCCTGCCAGCACACAGAACAGTATTGGGATGCAAAGCAAATTGAACTAAGCGATAATCTGTCATTTAGGTGAGGAATTCCCAATCAAGGCCCTATCTGTGTGGAGTCTGTATGTTCTCCCTGTGTTTAAGTGCCCTTCCTCCAGGTGCCCCATTTTCCTCCTATACTCTAAAAACATACTGGTAGGTTAATTGGCTTCTGATAAAAATGAACCCTAGTGCATATGTGTCCATGTGATAGGGAATATATAGATTGTAAGCTCCATAGGGGCAGGGACCAATGTGAATTAGTAAATATTCTCTTTAAAACGTGCTGTGTAATATATGTGCAGTGTATAATTAACTGACAATGAATACATAAGAGTTCTTACCTAGTGATCATTTAAGATACCCAAATATGATGCATTCTGTTTAGCCAATTACACCAATCATTATACAGTGTGTGAAGTCCAAAAAAAATTATTATATACAATCAATATTGTATTCTACTGAATTGGATTTGACTGGGTACAGTATGGTTGAATGACAATAACCATTAATGGTTACTTATTTGTACACAACTAAAGAAATAATGGCAAGTCATTGAGAAAGAAAGAGACAAAAACAAAACTTTTGCACCAATAAGCACAAGCATTTATTGCATGAAAGTAATACATTTGAGACCTCTGTGTAAACTGTATCTACCCAAAGAGTTAACAAGCCTTTACATGGCTAAACCTGGCATATCCCTTGTTAATATTTAAATCATCATTATGAGATTTAAAAAGTAAAGTAAATGAGAAAAAAGTATCCTGGAACAAATGTTGGCTAACGTTACACATGGATAATTGTTTTGTATTGTACTGCAGAATAACAAAATGTTCACTCAAGTAGACAAGTTTAAAAAACAATAGTACATGTGAGTCTCTAGTCTTAGTCATTCAGAATGAGCTAATGGAGAATAACAATAAATAATCCAAAGTGTAAAAATGGATGTGCACTGTATTTAGTTTTGCACAATTGCATCTATTTGACCAACTTATGCACAACAACAGGATCACCCCTTTCAGTAATTACTTTCCCCTGTTCTGTTGGAGCCTTATGTTTAATTAATAATTATGCCATAGAAATAAGAGATATGGGAGGTGTTTTCACTTCATTTGTCACATTGTAATGTTTTATTCCCATGGTAGAATAGTACATTGGAGTCTGCTTTGTCTAGTAAAATGTGCTTGGATTATTACCAAACATGTCCCATGGAAAATTACATTACACAGCAAGAGAAAAGGCTCAGTTGCTTACACCAGGGTGTAATATGGACCACAGTGGTTTACGATGAGGGTACAGGGCTGTAACTAGGGTGGTACAGCGTGTCACTGCACAGGGCACCGCAGGGCAGAGGGGGCTGTTCAGCTACACCTATCAATTTTATATTTCTAATCATTCTCTTGTGTACTGTAGCTTCCTCTTGTTTGATCCCCGACATCTCCTTGCAGCCTCCCTGTCTGACTCCCCCTCCATCTGGCCACCTTCCCTCCAGTCACAGCCTCCCCCTCTATCTGGCCACCTCCCCTCCAGTCACAGCCTCCCCCTCCATCTGGTCACCTTCCCTCCAGTCACAGCCTCCCCCTCCATCTGGCCACCTTCCCTCCAGTCACAGCCTCCCCCTCTATCTGGCCACCTCCCCTCCAGTCACATCCTCCCCCTCCATATGGCCACCTCCCCTTCGGTCACATCCTCCCCCTCCATCTGGCCACCTCCCCTCCAGTCACATCCTCCCCCTCCATCTGGCCACCTCCCCTCCAGTCATATCCTCCCCCTCCATCTGGCCACCTCCCCACCAGTCATATCCTCCCCCTCCATCTGGCCACCTCCCCTCCAGTCACAGCCTCCCCCTCCATCTGGCCACCTCCCCTTCGGTCACATCCTCCCCCTCCATCTGGCCACCTCCCCTCCAGTCACATTCTCCCCCTCCATCTGGCCACCTCCCCTCCAGTCATATCCTCCCCCTCCATCTGGCCACCTCCCCTCCATCTGGCCACCTCCCCTCCAGTCATATCCTCCCCCTCCATCTGGCCACCTCCCCTCCATCTGGCCACCTCCCCTCCAGTCATATCCTCCCCCTCCATCTGGCCACCTCCCCTCCAGACACATCCTCCCCTCCATTTGGCCACCTCCTCTTCGGTCACATCCTCCCCCTCCATCTGGCCACCTTCCCTCCAGTCACATCCGCCCCCCCACCCTCCCTCTCCATCTGGCCACCTCCCCTCCAGTGACATCCCCCCCCACCTGGCCACCTCCCCTCCAGTCACATCCTCCCCCTCCCCCACCTGGCCACCTCCCCTCCAGTCACACCCCCCCCCCCCACCTGGCCACCTCCTGTCCAGTCATATCCTCCTTTATTTAACACACACATTTCAAAATCCTATCATGCCTGGGACTTACCAGAAACCTTACACATGGAGCTATATGCTCCTGCAAAGTAAGCCTGCAAATTCTTAGGGGCATATTCATCATCACTTAATTTTTAAAAAAGCAGGTACAATTGTAAAGATTAAGTTATTGGGCCATTCATCAAGAAGGTAAAGCAGGAGATATCACAGATATCGGATATCACAGATATCTCCTACTTACCTTCCTTTTGCAGAATGGGCCGCTGTCCCTATACACTAGTAGGGGAACAGAATTCAGATGGCAAATGCTCCCAATACCCGCTCCTTCCCTATGGAAAGGAGGTCTGGGTTGCAAAGAGGGTTCCTTTCGGATCCCTCCGCCCCTGTCCAGCTCCTTCCGCTGGATGTTGGGGCTCTTGTGCACATGCGTCACTTGTAGGTTACGCTTGCGATTTCCTGTCACTCCGAAAGGAGCAGTGAAAAGATTCCGAAAAGGAGCAGCTAAGCCGCTCGTGGGGACAGCTGATTTTGCAGCGGCTGTCACCGCGTCATCATTGCTCCGGATTCCGCGGCTAGTTAAGATGTTAATTATCGGGGTCCTGAGAAAAATGTTGATATAAAACATTGAAATGTGGGTATAACCTGCTTCCATTTACTAAATCTGCTTTGAGTGCCACCGGGCTCTCTGTATTTGTATGTGTGAGATGAGGGAAGGGGCATCTTAACATAAGCTCTCTCTGGGCGCCAGGGCTCGTTGGAGCTTTGCATCCAACAGGCCTGGGGGGGTGGGGGGGAGTAAAAGGGCCCCCAAATTTTCGATGGTGGCCGAGAAAACAGCCACCATTTCAGGACCCAGGTGTTACCAGCACACCTCAAGTACCTTTGCCAGTGAGTTCAGCTGCTGGCATAGGGTACAAACTCGAACCTCCCTGTTACTGATATTTGCTGTATATACACTATAAGTTTATTTATTTATTTATTAACAGTTTCTTATATAGCGCAGCATATTCCGTTGTGCTTTACAATTGTAAGCATTAATAGAACAAAACTGGGGAATAACAGACAGATATATAGGTAGGAAGGCCCTGCTCGCAAGCTTACAATCTATAGATATCACTCTTTCTATACCTTCAGTCAGTGATCTACACTGCTGGCTCCAGGCTTGTACACAGCTGTTCTGATGGATAATTCCTGCTGCAGGTGCAGCTTCACCAGTGCTCTGCTACATCTAGAGCTACATAATTATTGTGTATCATCACTGCAGCCATTGGATTCACACTGTATTTGGCAGTGACACCTGGATAACAGTGGTGCAAAGGTATCAGTACCTCTTCATCATCGTACGGGACAAATCAGATTTATCATGCCCCTTCCCCATGAGCCTTATATCCCTATTTGAGAAATGGGAGGGGGCCCATGCTCTTTCTGGCCAGGGCACCATAAAGTCTAGTTACGCTCTGTGAGGGTGTATTACTGCCTTCCTCCGCTCAAAGCTCATTCAGCAAGGAATACTCCAATCTGCCCAGAAATTACACCAAAGGAAAAATGTTCCTCCTGCAGTCGCCACTATCTTGTCACGCTTAGCCATGCACGTACCTTTATAAGTGGGAAGTATTGTGCAAAAAGAGGCACACAACATCGCAAAATGAAATATGCACTAAGTAGCTGCAATTTTGCAGCTTTGTACACAAACTTAAGCTTTTATTAGCTGAAAATATATGTACAGTATGTTTGCAATGAAAGCAATTAATGACAACGTTGTTAAAAACTTAATTATTGGATGGGTTAATACACGTAACTTTTTACTGTTTATTTCGGCCTATTTAGCACAATCAGATCGCACAAGAAATAAGTCCAGGGCTCATTAAAAGTATAGAAGAATTGTTTCCTTGAGCAGCAATTGGGCCAGTGACTGAACAATCCTGTATTTAGGTTTCATTTTCATGTTGATACAATAGTCAGATAATAATTTATTACATGCTAAGTACGAAATCTAGGACAACTTGATAAAGTAACTTTTGTTGTAATAGATCAGTGTGTATTGTGTACATCTTTTCAGTTTATATGTGTGTCTGTTATGTCCATGCCCTCTAAATAAAAATTATAATGACCTAGATTTATTTAAAGCAGATTTGAAAGAATAAATAAACCAATATCTGTAATTTGTTCTGATTTCCTTACCTTACCAAAGAGCTCCACCGTCAGGATATCAGAGTACTGCACGCTTTCATGGTCTGGAGTGAAAGAAACTGTGAACTCCTCAGTATTTCCAGGGAGAATAACGCCCTCTACAGGAGACACGCTGAAAACACTTCTCCCATTGTAATTTTGAGGCCCTAGAATAGTTTGGATAAATTTAAGACATGTTAATATTTGTCAGCAGACCACAAATTAGCAACATCCTCAACATTTGTTTTATAACCATTTTCACTGATATAGTCAATGAAAGTGTTCCCTTAGTCATACAAGTGTGCATTGCGTATTTAAGAATATATTTACCCACAAAGTTGGGCGATGATTTCTGGGGGGATATGAAATTTGGAAGTGTTTGCAGCTCATTGTACCGAGTCACTGACAGACTCCCCAGCTTAATGGAATAATTCACTGGCACTGTAGACGTGTTGTTTAGCTAAAACAAGAACAAAACAGAAACTCATTACAAGCTAATAACATAAGGGATCAAAAAGAAATGTTGATCGTTTGTTCACAGTTTCCCCATTCATTAGATAAATTAATCAGACATATACAGTAGTGCCTCATTTTAATACCATACTATAGGCGGTATTCAATTGTCATAGCGCGCCCGTTCTTACGTCTAAAGTGACGGGAGATCGCGGGGCACTATTCAATTGTAGCAGTTTTTCACGCTGATTGCGCCCAAAGTGGCCGGGTTTAGCCATGTAAAGCAGCTACCCCCGACCAAAGTGCTGGGCGCGACCGCGAAAAGTGATGTTTGGGCACGCAAATATGTCACTTTTCGTTAATTTCGGCTCGCACCCTGCTGGGGCTGCGAGCTGAAATGGTGCGCAGGCAGCTGATCACGCCCGACAGGAGAAACAATTGAATACCGCCCCAAGATTTGCAGAACCTGCAACGTCTATGGAGGGTTCCCAATGTAAGAAATAGGGAAATTATAAAGTGGTTAGTTATGTGGTGACAGTAATGCTGCTGACATTATTATGGCGACGGGAGAATGCAGACACAGTTGTAATGTTATTTAAAGCATTTTAAATGCATTGAAATTCGCACTTTAAAGATGATCGCAAGCGGAAGGGGATGGGACAGCTCAGGTGTGGCGGAGCAGCAGAAAGGTGGGTGGTACAGGGATAGACAGGGCAGAGGCTGTACACAGCGGGGGCAGACTGAGATGACACGGCACATCGTGGGTCCCTTTACTAATATTATAAAGTGAAATGGTTGGGGAAATTGGAAAGTGGCATGGTGAGGAATATTATTAAAAAGTGACATGGTGGGGGACATGGGTGTAGCTACAGTGGGTGCAAAGGGTGCCATTGCTATGGGGCCCAGAAACATAGAGAGCCCTGACCCAGGTCTTATAGTTGTCTACCAAGTCCCCAAAATTGGCTGCTAAGAAATTGGGTTCGGCCCATTGCCCGTGCCTGAAAAAGGGGACTCATCAGTTACACCTCCATGTTTTCAGCCTTTGTGAAGCTGGGGGTGGGAATTGAGCTCCGACATTAGGACAGTCCTAGAAAGGGACAGAGTGCCTAATATATGACAATCTCCACTAAAAGTAGAATTTCCTGCATTAGGAAGTATCTCCCTCAGGTAGGAGCTAGTTGGTCCTTGCTTCCTGAGTGGCATAATGTGAATTAAAGGTACTGTGTGGCATAATGAGTACTGGCAGCTCCACAATGTGGCATATTGTGAGCTGGTTGGAATAGAATGTGGCATAATATGAACTGGCGGCATTGTGTAGTATAATGTAACTAGGGCACTACTATGGGGCATAAAATGAACTAGGTCACTACTATGGGGCATAAAATTGAATAGGGCACTACTATGGGGCATAAAATTAAATAGGGCACTATGGTGGGGGATATTATAAAGTGACACGGTGTGGGAAATTATAAAGTGGCATGGTGGGTATATCTGTCAGGATGCGGCCTGGAATCGACCACTGCACTGCCTAACCTCTGCATCGGTGTCTTCGGGCTCAGAGGCGTCCAGATGCCAGACGCAGTTCAGGTAGTGGTTCGGATATTCTCTCGGGGACTGCTAGACCTCCATGAGAGCGTCCTATTCTCCACGGTGTGGACATGGGCGCCGCCATGTTGGTCAGTATCACCTGATCAGTTTCCTCCAATGGGTGTCCAGTGATCGGACAGCTGATGTCATTGTCCAATGAACGTAAATTTACCTTCGGGTATTTTAGGACGTCTCGTGGGACAAGGAATTGCCTGTGCAACTTCGCTTCACTAGTGTCTATTAGCTGTTGCTGCGTCCTAAGCTCATTACTGTTTTCAGTGTATTCAAATCCTATATTGTTTTCTGGCGTCAGTATCTCCCGTAGAGGTATTCAGTACTCAACCTAGCATTTGCTCCAGCAGGGCTGTCTCCCAGCGCTCACTAGCGTCTGCATCACCAGCAGTGGGACTCAGTTCACAACTTAGCGTCTGGTCTCCCAGACTTGCTCCCATCGCTAACCAGTGTATACGTCTGGTTGTCCAGAGTTGATCTCATCGCTTATCAGGGACCACTTCATCCTGTAAGTGGTTCTAGTACTCACTCAACGCTTGATTCACCTGTGTTATCCCCATCACTTGTCAGCGACTGCAGGATCTCTTCTCAAGTCTTCTTCAGCACATTTCTGCCATTACCCTTGGTGGCCTACACAGTACTCTTATATTTGTTAGAAGGACTTTAGTTTCCTTGCTTCTCTCAGGTACCTACCCCGTGGGCCGCGACCTGTTCATCTGGTGCAGCGAACACCCACATCCCGCTTGGAGGGATCACTGGTGAAGACCATCAGGTGGACTAGACTCCGTACCTCGGGCTAGGTCTCGTCAACACCTGAGAGTGGCATATGAGGAGGTCCTATATACTCCCAGCCCGATTCCAGTCTCCTACTCACCCTAGCCCTCCAGTCCCTGAGCCTTGTACAGAGGACAACCAGTATCCAGACATAACCATATCATTATGCAGTTACATGGTGGGGAGTATTATTAAGTATCATGGTGGTGAATATTATTATACAGTGACATGGGGAATATTATGAAGGTGACACGGTGTGGGAACTTATAAAGTGACATGGTGGAGGATATTATTATAAAGTGACATAGTAAAGGATACTATAAGGAGAGAAAGTGGGGGAAATTATAAAGTGACATTGGAGTAAATGTAATAGCCTCCATGATACAGGCATTGGCAAGTTTCCGATAAGTCTGTCTGACATTTTAAAGGGACCATCATTTAAGAGGAGAAACTAACCTGTTCCGAAAATTGTAACCAAAATTTAAAATTTTGTGTTTACTCATGGGCAGCAGTCACTGCTGCCCATGAGTAAACATTCTGCTTCAGACATCTGTGTTTCTGGACTACAGCATTGCTGGCCAGCCAGGAGCAGGTATGAGTAATTTTTATTTTACAAATGTGTTTGATGGGCTGAGAAGGAGGCACTGGCTTTTAGGCTTTAGGCTTTTAGGCTGAAGCTTTGCCTTGGGCACTAAAACACCTTGCACCAGCTCTGTTGTATCCTTTTATTGACAAACAGGTGTAAGTGGTTTACCTTAAATACAGTTGTGGTACTGTCTTTAGCTAAAACATATCCCAGGTTTAGTATTCCTCCTTCCAGGGAGCAGATCAATGAGGGTGTCAAGCCTCTCCCTGTAACTGCCAGTATAAGAGTTGCTTGCCGAGTGTAGACATCAAAATTTTCAAAGAACTAAAAGAAGAGATCATTTTAAGGATAAAAAAGATAGCAATAATTTCTAAACATGTATCCCATAACTGTAGCATATTAGTATTTGAATTAAATGGAAGGTTAAAAATATATTTGGCACACACAACATCTTAAGAACTCACATTCCTTCCTTGCCACCACTCATTAATCTCATCAACATTTTTTTACTTTGATTTTTACATCTTGATAAAGAAAAGGCAAGAAAATAGTCGGGCAGCTGTAGTGCTTATAATTGTATTTACAGAAGGGGTCAATCTCACACGTCTAACCCGATTATATCTCCTGTCTGTTATTTTTTATTCAAATATTAGGTTGATATTAGCTCAGGGAGTGGTGCTACCAACTACTTAATGGTTCTATTGGGAACAAAGGAAGCAGTTCAGAGGTGTGCTAATCGGAATCGGTATTGAATGCTGGCAGTCGGATCCTGAACCGGGCATCCCGAAAGGGCTAGCATACCTCTCCCTACCCTAACCTTCCCCCCTAGGGCCTAACCCTAACCTCCCCCTAGTGCCTGAACCTAAACGCCCCCTCCCCGCACCCTAAACCTAACACTCCCCCCTTAGTGCCTAACCCTCTCCCTAGTGCCTAACCCTAACCCTGCACCCTATCCCTCCCCCCCATCCCGCTACTTACCTTCGGTATCCCGGCGGTCTGGATGTAGGCGCCGGGAATGTGATAGGAGTCGAGATTCCAGCACCGGTAATATCAGCGCCGACATCGCGGCCGCCAGAATACTGACTGTATCCCACATAACTATTAATATATCTATTAAAAAGACAACAGGAGTAAACCCATTATGAAGAAAATAAAGGACCTGATTCAGCAGTGGATGCAATTCTGCAATTTACGCAGATCGGGCGATTATTTTCCATTGCCCATGCGTATGAGTCGCAATGCGCACGTGTTGCGATTACATACACAAATAGGAATCATCCATAAGGTTAATCTCATGTGGTCTGCATTTGGGGGAGGTAACAAAGGGGAGTGGCTAGGTTAATTCAGACGTGTCTGACCATTTAAATGCCATTCCATGGACATACTTTCACAGCTGCATTCTGTGCAAAATCGCAGCTGCAATCGCATTAGTGTCCTCTGCTGAATCAGGCCCAAAGTGTGATTAAAATTATCAGATCACTGAATAGATATACAGGTTGAGTCTCCCATATCCAAATATTCCGAAATACGGAATATTCTGAAATACGGAATATTTTTAGCATGACTGAGATAGTGAAATCTTTGATTTTTGATGGTTCAATGTACACAAACTATGTCTAAGGCACAAAATTATAAAAAAATAAAGTATAAAATGACCTATAGGCTGTGTGTATAAGGTGTAAATGAAACATAAATGAATTTTATGTATGTACACAAACTTTGTTTGAGCCACAAAATTATTGAAAGTATTGTATAAAATAACCTTCAGGCTGTGTGTATAAGGTATATATAATACATAAATGCATTCTGTGTTTAGATTTGGGCCCTATTCCTAAGACATTTCAATATGTTATACAAATATTCTAAAATACGGAATATTCCGATATCCAAAATACCCTTGGTTCCAAGCATTTTGGATATGGGAGACTCAACCTGTATTAAAATGTATGTTTTAATATAGTATTTCTTCAACGTGTAGTGCACCTCTGAACTATTACTTTCCTGAGTTTCTAATTATACAATATAGAAATGTATTAAATACTGTCAGCACTGTTGCATAATCAATGGTTTTATTGTTTATTGTAATAATTATGTTGTTTCTAAATGTGCAAAAATGCTTTTTTCTAGATTCACATTTATTTGCAGCCCTCATAACCAGAAATAGTTATCAACTGGAAATGGGGAGCTCAATGGAACACAAGAATTTATTGCAGGAAGCACCTGTGGTTGAGCTCTAAGCAGATCTAATAGAAATAGCTGCACTCACATCCATATGATATAAAGGCAGCCATATAACAAAGAGATTTGTGTTGCATCTTATAGGAATCCTAGGAGTGTCTAGTGTGCAGAGGTATCTAATGAAAGCAGACGGTAATATGGGAAGGGACATCCGAACGCTACAGTGGTAACCGTGGCGTTTTGTGATTTGCATGCATTGTGCTTCATAAATGTGATCTCCTTATTCTCATTTGGTGGGAAGTAGCTATATAAGCTATAAAAGTCAGACTACAATCTTTTTGGGTCGAATCCTGCTCTATGGAAGTATTTTATATAACTCCAGGGAATTGATTTGCAGACTGAAGTATGTATATGCACAATAATGATACAGATTGCATACATTGCTTACATTCCAGAGACCTTTTATTGCGAGACCACTTACAGTTTCAGGTACATCAGGTGAAAAGGCGATAAGAAGATGACAGTTTGCTCCAGGTTCCACTGTACTAACAGGATTCAGCAACACAAAAGGACCGATTGGATTCATAATCGAGAAACGAGGCTACAAAATGATGGGTTAAGGAACATAACATAAAGATAACATACAATTTAGTTACAGACTAAAGATACAATCATTACTGTAGATCATGAGCATTACTGCCCTTTCAAATACGGATTCACGTATTTCGATGCCTATCCTAAGTCCCGTGTCGGACTTCCAGCATTGGGATTCAGACCGGCAGCATCCCTTCCGCCGGTCTGCTAACTACATCTCAGCCCAGGGGATGCAGAGAAGATCCCTAAGCTAAAAGTCCAAGGCTGGTTGTCCATGAGAAGGGAGCACCCTATTTTTGGACTGTTAAGTTTGGGGCTGGTTGCTATTAAATGTTTCAGTTGCCCCCCTGTGCTATAGCATCAGCTGCCCCAGTTTGTTCAGCCTAGTTCTTGCTATTGGAAAATAGGAACCCCACGCCATTTATACCCCCTATTTTCCAATACCAGACGGGACTCAGAGGCTTGAGGCTGGTTAATGATTGGGGGAAGGAGGGGGGGACTCAACGCAGTGTGTAAAAAAAAAAAAATGTAACCCTTTTTTACACTATTAATAAAACGAAGCTTGCACGGATCATAGTGATCTGTGCAGTGCTTACACTATGTCACAGATTGACTGTGGATTGCCATCGGATCTGCTGTGGAATAGGTGGTTGAAAGCTGACGAGTATCAACCGCAAACGACAAATGGCAGTCAAAACCGATGCATAGTGAATGACATTTTTTTAACTACAATTGGCCGTTGATGCCCATAAATCTGACCTTTAGTAAATTTACCTCATAGTATTAATAACAAGGGCTAATCTAGAAAATCTATACTTTTAAGATTTCAAGGATACTTTCAGAGGCTCAGAGGAAATGTTTTGTAATGTTACTGTTTTTACCACTCGTTGACCTGCAATAAAGACAATTATATAAAGTAAATTTCAAAAAATGTCAAATAAACATGCTCAATAAAAAGGCTGCAATTCTGATTAATAATTCTGCTGAGTCTTTCACTGCCATGCAACCACAGTCACATGATGTAATGAGCAGAGCTGCCCCTCTGAGCTCTGTCAGCTTGCCGTACTGTAAAGTCGGCCCTCTTTGCCTTCCTATGGCATGTGAATCTGTGTCTGTGTAGCAGGCAGCCATACATTTTGCCCTCCAAAAAGGTTTTGGTAAGAAGATAATGATATGATTTGTAGAAGGAAAATGACTGTAGCCTGTAGAAAGGTAAAAACAAAATAAAGCTCATATTTCAGATTGCGGCTTTAAAATTTAAATTTTAAAATTTTCTGTGGGGTTTGGGATGGGCATGTTTAAATATCAAAATATATCTTTCATCAGTATCCTGTATCCCCACTAATAATTTTTTCCAATTTACTTCACACATCTGAGCTGTAATGGGCCAATTCCTCTGTATTACAGGTGATAATGACGAATTGGACCATTATCACGTTTGTAGATCTAAAAGTACTTTGGGCTGATTCATTACGCATCGCAACTGCAACAGCATACGCAGATCGGCCGATGGCGCACACTGCGCATGCGTCGCAGTGCGTGAGTTAGCATTGCAATCTGCGATCACACACGCTGAAAGAAAGCCATCACAGATAGAGGGATGGAACGTCAGAGTTTGGGGGTGGTGATGGGGGTGTGGTCAGAGATAGGCAGGCGTGCTTGTCTGTTTGAACGCCGTTTCCTTGGCGTGCATAAATGAATCAATGTGACGGCATATGCAGCTTTTGTACTCACTGCTTGCGACGAGGTGAGCAATTTCTGAGTAAGGTCACACCGGTTGTAATTGTGCATGAGGGGCCGATGTTACTCGATGGTCCTGATGTATACGCAGGACTGCAGGGTATTACGGATGTGAGATAGCGGTAGTGGGCGTCTCTATGCTGGCTGTGCGACTGCAGTCATTAGCATATTTTTGCAGCAGACCTGCATGCCTAATCGCAGCCATGATCGCAATAGTGATCAGTAGTGAATCAGGCCCTTAGTTCCTGTAAAAAAAATTATAAAATGACTGATATTTGCCTATATGTGAGATTAACATCTAATGCTAGGTACACACTTAACGATGTGTACCCAGCCGATTTGTTGCGCGGCGGGGTGCATTTGGAGGCCATGCTGCATTTGGGGGCCAGTCTAGTAAGTCGTGAGTGTGTCGCAGCCAGTGACTGCATTTTTTTTCACTTGCACTGGCGGCCATTTTCCTACGCACATTTTGAACAACCGTAGGGCTGCTCTAATGTACGATGGTGTGACTTTTCTGGCCAAATTGCGGATTAGAGCTGTAGCTGGTGGACGTCTTTCTACAACTTCCATCGCTGTGGCATTAGCATAAAGTCGCAGTCGTGCTGGATCATAATCTTAAAGTTAGGAAAGAAAAAATGGGAATAATACTTAAAGGGCAACTAAGAAGAATTTGTAAAATCTAACAGTTCCATTAAAATAAAACCTTTGCAATTTGGTTGTTATAAAATGTCAAAAAAATAACAACATATTACTCAGACAATGCAATAAATACCTATAATGACAGCATACCTATAAATGGACTTCTGATTAAGCAGTTTCCTGGCATGTAGACACCACTGACTCCATATACCATAATCATAAGGCTTTATAGCAAAGAATAAATATGATCTGTTATCCATTACAGATATTACATAGTATAATGATTAAACTGAAAAATGTATCATTGTGCTGTAATACATGCTGACACTTTCAATGTTGTAATCACAAGGGGGAAAGGGGCAACTGGGGAGAAAAATCTAAGCACAGGTAAGTCAAAACGAATAACACAATAATTATATCAATAATTCAGTATGTAGCCCCCTAATTAAAGTAAATTCTACTGAGACATTGGCCTTCATTCAGAGGCGGCCGTACGGTCTACAACTGCACGGCCGCCTCGATGTTTGTCAAGTGCGCATGCGCACGAGGGAGCAGAGGCGGGCGGTCAGGATGCAAGCGGCCGCCCAGTTTCTGAGCGGCCGCTTGCATCCTCCGACCGCCTCTGAATGAGGCCCTTTGTCTCACCAGGAATCACATTCGTGGGGGTGCACCCCTGAGTGTATAACATATGACAAAAAACAGGGGAAGAAAAGGACTCTCTTTGTTTGGTGGCACTCGTTGTATATATTATCTTATTAAAACTTAACTTGTAATTAACTTGTTAAGATATATGGATATTTCTACCACCATGTAGACATACAGGAATACAATATATAAATTAAGCACCGTTTTGTGCTTAGTGAGAAGCAACAACAATGTGTTTTAGCAAAATAATGCTCTTGATTTGCTATAATGAGAAGCAACAAAGTATTATTGGCAATATATCATAATATTAGAAGTACAGATACTTCTGTTACATAGCGGCCAGCATAGTCACAGTACATGAGACAGAAATCTGTGCTGAGTGTCATACATTACTGAACAGGAATATAACTTTATCTTGTTTAAAAGTATTGTACAGTAAATCATGCATTAAATCAAACCACAATGGACGGTTTTCCAATAAGAATCTAAACCATACATCATTTCACAGATTTGCCCAGGGAGCACATGTAAATAGGCCCACACAGATCATGCAAATTCAATGCAATGGGGAATAACAGATCGTTAGACCTAATTGATCTGCAAAGTAATCTCTGTTGTGATCTGGTGAGTATCGTTATATAGGGACTTTATACAATAGAGCCAGCATTGCTCAAAAACCACAATGGTGTGTTATCAACATAAATCAAGGATATGCATTATAATTATAGTTAGCAAGCAGTAAATGATTATAACAGAAACTCATATAATTGATATAGGATTAGTGTAAGAGAAATAGAAGATAGGAAAACACAGATCCCTCTCTGGCATACTCCGGTGCAGCCGCTGCTGCCTATGTGCTAGGTATTTAATACAGGGAGCACCCGGGCACGCAGGGGGGGTTTCCGAGTACCTAGAAACCCCCCCTGCCCGTTGCTCCATCGCTGACGGCCCGGCGAGCAGCTGAACACTTACTTTTTTTTTTTGTAAGGAGACACTGCCTGGGCTGGCTGCAGGGGGAGCTGCAACGCGCAAGCCCCTCCCAGTCCGTTCCTATAGGGACACTTTGACCGGCAATGTGAGAGAGCGCCTGCCGCCGGAACATATCAACTAGTGCCAGCGCAGAGAGTCCCGGAGCCGCATGACGTAGGTGGGGGTACAGGGGGGATGATATTTGCTAGACCGTCTGCTATATGTACATGCCGACGGGGGGTGGGGGGGGTGGTAAGGGGAGGGAAGGTAAGGAAGAGTATCTTATGACTGCTGTATGTATATGCCAGGGGAGGGGGAAGATAATATTTACGACATGATGCCAGATCTACTGCTGCATGTATTTGCTGGTGGGTGGGAAAATATTTATGAATTAATACCAGATCAAATGCTGCATGTATTTGCGGGGGGGGGGGGATGGGGGGGGGTTAATATTTATTAAATGCTGCTGTTTGTACTTAACTACTTGTATTTTGGCTCTGCATTCGTGTTTTTTAGGTGAGCGTTGCATTGGGTGTGTGTGCGATGTGTAGTCTTTGTCAGTTTGTGTGTGTCAGTGTGTGATCTTTGTCAGTGTATGTTTGTGTCTGTGTCATTGTGTGTGCAATGCTGAACTGTCCATAAAATATATATATATATAAATATAATCTCTCGATCAGTTTGGAAACCCCCCTTTCAAAATCCTGCGTTTGCCACTGGGGTGTGAGCGTGCCCCATAGTATGCTCCGGGACGTGGAAAAATGAAAGAGCATCTGCTATTGTATTTAGTACATGGTGGACCTTGTTGATTCAGAGCAAGGACCTCCAGTGTATGTAGTGCAATGAGAGTACCCCGAATGTATGGGAAAGATTATAGACGCTATGATATAAAGCAATTTAACAAGAAATAATGGTACACCTAATCACAGCATTCCAAGCTGCTGCTTCCCCATATGTTTAATAACATTTAGTGGAGAGTGAGCGGTGCAGTGTTGGTGGTGACACTAGAATATAGTATAGTAACGTGGAACTGAGCATATCCTAAGGTGGTAAGGTGGTGGGGGGGCTCTGATGTCCACAGACATTGCAGAGATCTCTCCCACCACAACCTATTTGGAAAACACTGAGTCCACTGAGAGAAAGTAAAGAAAAAGTGCACCTGTTTATGTATCAATTAGGTGTATAAAGCCTTAAATGCCTGGGTATGACAGCGATGTCCTGGCTCCACTCAGTTTAATGGTGCTATGTTGCCGCTCTCCATGTGAGACCCACTCGTGCACAGTGGGTCCCTGTGGCACTGCAGACGGCCGTTTCGCTGATCGCTTCGTGAGAACACTGAAGAAGCGATCAGCGAAACGGTCGTCTGATGATGGTCATTATTTTACTATATTTGTGCATATTAAACACTAGCAGCTATTGATTTTACATCTGATTATTTGTTGTGACCTTTGTTATTAAGAGCTACCATTTTTTCTATTTGTACATGTGTGAATCACCATTTATACTGTGCTTATGCAGATAACAGAGGTTATACAAAAGATGATCACATGTAGCTCTTCAGTTTACCCAGATGGCGCTGAAGCACAATGTGCATAGAGTAAAGGTTTTAGCAGCAAGTTACATGGTCACATCGCCACAGCCATCTGGTAGTCACTTTTAGAGATTCCCCCAACACTGGCTCGGGATGGCTATATATATATATATTAGGGATGTGCAGGCTCGGTTCTACTCGGTTCCGTTCGGTTCTTTTTACCGAATCTTATTGGCTATCCAAAACTCGTGACAGCTGAAACCCAATAAGATCCGGTAAAAAGAACCGAACGGAACCGAGTAGAACCGAGCCTGCACATCCCTAATATATATATATATATATAAAACCAACAAGCTACTTTGAATAAGTTGTGGCCGTCACCAACATGGAATGAATTATTGTAGGTCTTCACTTTATTTTCCAAACGCATGGCACACACATAAGTCCTGGCGTCCCAGGCTGCAGCCTAATCAGCCTAGTAGTTGATTAGATATTGTGCACCAGCCATGGAGTGTACGGCATGCAAATTGTGTTTTTGGGGGAGTGGAATAGGATGAAGATGGTCCCTGTGATTCGTGACCACACTTATTTGATGTAGTGTTGACACCATCATTTTCTGCACGAAAAATCGCGCTGCACACACTTGTCCCTATTCACCAACAGTAGGGATGGTGCACTGAAATCCAACATTGATGTTAGCAATGTTTTTAACAATGGAAAATCAACATTGATGGCATTGAATTATTGGGCAAAATCGATTGATGAAAAGCATTGGTACGTACAGTATGTAAATATTTATACAGCTCTATAGCAGTACAGTGTGCAGGGTCTCGCCTAATGTAAATGCAGCTCCAAAACATTACCAGTATGGGGTTATCACATATAGGTATGGGATCGCTTAAATCTTAACTTGACAAGAAAGGGCAGGTGGGGTCGAACCAATCAGCTGACAGTCAGAGCATCGGACCAAAAGCATCGATGATGAGCAAACATTGCAAACTCACCATTAATGGTTAATACATTGACAATCAAAACCAAAACATTGATGGTTGCGACGTTTCGTTATTTGATTCCCGTCCCTACCCAACAGTAAATCTTGGGAAGTATGCTGATATGAATCTGAAGAGAAAATCAAAGAACTTGTAGGACAGTGGCTTCATTAAACTCTTCCCACATTATATTTATTTTGCCTCTATTATAACTGACAGATCCATGGACTTGTGCTATATATGAAAATAAAATAAGAATGTGTGCCCATGTAATATTCACTTTTATATTACATTTTACATTAAGCCAAGCACAGAACAATGAAATACTATCAACATGCCAGTGATGGCAGACACAGCAATACTGAGATCAGACAACAGAAAGAGCGGGGAGAGAAATACTGAAAAACGATAGCACTTGGGAGATATTATAGAATGCTATAAGCAAATTTCTGTCAATATGAATCAGGAAATTATTCTAGAACTACATAAGGCAAAGTTTCATAGAAGATAACATTAAGGAAATATTGATATCCTGTACAGGAGAGTAGTACTAATTACTATGATAAACCAAGTTACATTAACAGTTACTGTTTTTCATGTAAACTGTATAAAGTGCCTTTTTAAGACAATAATAAGTCTGAATTATTGGAAATTGTATCCAATAATGGCAGATATAAACTGTAGCTTACAACTGGACACCTCAGCATAAAATGTAATTGAGCCATTCACATATGTTTGTACAGATGTGCCCACATACAACTATCCTCCGTGAGTTACAAGCTGCGTTACACATAACGTGTGAGCGACATGTGCCTCGTTAGCGCGAGCGCCTTTCCTTGCAACTTTTTCCCTTCAAATGCATCTTATGCGCACAGCAGCTTCTGCTGATTAAAATGATATACAGCATGCCTATATTCTGTGGTGCATCTGCATGCACAATGCTACATTATTGTGTTAGCGGCTGTGACACTGTAACGCAGCATTTTGCATGCAGATACAGCCACAGTCGCACACAGAATATAGGTATGCTGCATATCATTTAATCTGCAAAAGGTGCTTGTACATCCTGTTCACAAGGCTGTGCGAATAAGATGCATTTGAAGGGAAAAAGTTGCGCAAAAAGATGTTTGGCTAGTTGTACAGTATGAGGACACATCTGTATCTCTTAATTGGAAAATCCATTAACCATTGTAAGCTATGGTACAAATACAGCTCTTCAGTTATCTGGTATGCCTGCGTCGACCTTTCTACGTGATAAAGATGGAGGCACAAGCATAGGGAAGTTTACTGACATGTAAAATGGTGTCTTCAACTATCAATAAACTGTTGATTGTAATGCTAAATGAAGCTACTCTGGTCATGTAATAATGAAGTGTAAAGAGTAAATGCACAGGCACTAACTACTATAAAAGTCATACAAGTGACTAAGTACCTATGGCAGCTTCTCCAAAATTGATGAGATGGTGTCCGTTTTCAGAGGTTACGATCAAGGGTGGTGCTATAGCAGGGCAGTGTAGCTCAATGTACAGGGTATTGTGTGGGCTGGGGAAACACATAGCAAAAAAGGGTTAAGAAGTAATTTAAAAAGCTAGAATTTATTTCCCACACAAAAACACTTAGTGCCTTGCAAAAGTATTCACCCCTTTGGCTTTTTACAATTTTTGTTACATTACAACCTGTAATTTATTATTGTTTTTTTTTATCTGAATTTTATGTTATGGATCTGCACAAAATAGTCTAATTTGGTGAAGTGAAATGAGAAAAATATATATATAAAAAAGAATCTTTATAAATAAAATTCTGAAAATTGGCATTTGCATATGTAATCAGCCCCCTTTGCTATGAAGCCCCTCAAAAGTTCTGGTGTAACCAATTACCTTCAGAAGTCACATAATTAGTGAAATTAAGTCCACCTGTGTGAAATGTAAGTGTCACATGATCTGTCAGTATTAACACACCTTTTCTGAAAGGCCCCAGAGGCTGCAACACCACTAAGCAAGAGGCATCACACCATGAAGACCAAGGAGCTCTCCAAACAAGTCAGGGACAAAGTTGTTGAGAAGTACAATTCTGGGTTGGGCTATAAAAAAATATCCAAATCTTTGATGATCCCCCGAAGCACCATCAAAGCCATCATCATCAAATGGAAAGAACATGGTACCACAACAAACTTGCCAAGAGAGGGCCGCCCACCAAAACTCACAGACCGGGCAAGGAGGGCATTAATCAGAGAGGCAGCACAGAGACCAAAGGTAACCCTGAAGGAACTGCAGAGTTCCACAGCAGAGACTGGTGTATCTGTACATGTGACCACAATAAGCCGTACACTGCATAGGGCTGGACTTTATGGAAGAGTGGCCAGAAAAAAAGCCATTACTTAGTGATAAAAATAAGACACGATTTGAGTTTGCCAAAAGGCATGTGGGCGACTCCGCAAATGTATGGAGGAAGGTGCTCTGGTCAGATGAGACTAAAATTTTACTTTTCGGCCACCAAGGAAAACGCTATGTCTGGCGCAAACCCAACGCATCCCATCACCCCAAGAACACATCCCCACAGTGAAACATGGTGGTGGCAGCATCATGCTGTGGGGTTGTTTTTCAGCAGCAGGGACTGGGAAACTGATTCGAGTCGAGGGAAAGATGGATGATGCTAAATACAGGGATAATCTTGAGCAAAACCTGTTTCAGTCTGCTTGTGATTTGAGACTGGGACAGAGGTTCACCTTCCAGCAGGACAATGACCCGAAACATACTGCTAAAGCAATACTCGAGTGGTTTAAGGGAAAACATTTAAATGTGTTGGAATGGCCTAGTCAAAGCCCAGATCTCAATCCAATTGAGAATCTGTGGTCAGACTTGAAGATTGTTGTTCACAAGCGGAAACCATCCAACATGAAGGAGCTGGAGCAGTTTTGCCTTGAGGAATGGGCAAAACTCCCAGCGGCAAGATGTGGCAAGCTCTTAGAGACTTATCCAAAGTGACTTGCAGCTGTAATTGTCAATCATCATCGACAGCTCGCCCCCTTTGGTGCGAGACCCGGAGCGACGGAGCACCCATCACTAGCCGAGTCTTGCGCATGCGCACGACGGAGCCGGCTCCGTCGTGCGCATGCCCGGTGGGCAAACATCGACCCGGTTGCGAGCGTTCAGCGCTTGCGACCGGGTCTGAATCAGGCCCAGAGCGTGACCAGAGAGAAGGAGGTTACTGTAGACTAAGTGGGAAATTATGATGTGTATGAGAGTTTTGGTGGCATGAGGGCTAAGGAAGTGCCAGATTCTTGCAATGTTCCAAAGCTGGAAGCAGCAAAATTGACAGATGGCCTGCATGTGAGGAGTGAATGAGAGCACAGAGTCCAGGATGAGACCAAGGCAGCGGACTTGGATGACAGAAGAGAGGGTGATATTATCAACAGAAAGAGAGGTGGGGAGAGATGGAAGTGCTTTTGATGGGGGAAAACAATGAGTTCAGTCTTGGGCATTTTAAGTTTCATGAAGTGATGAGACATTCAAAGGAGATGGTAGACATGCAGCTGTAGACATTAGAGATGATGGAGGGAGAGAAGTCAGGAGAGGAGAGGTAGATTTAGGTGCCATCAGTGTATAGATAGTATTAAAGGCAGGAGAGGGTGAAGAGGAGAGAGAGGGTGTCAAGAGAGGAGCAGAAGCGGGTAGGGTCAAGAGCAGCAAGGTTGCTCTTGGCGAGTGTATCCTTGGGAGGGGAGATGAATAGAGGAGAGAAAAGCCAAAGGTGAGAAGAAGGTGGTGGTCAGAGAGGGAGGAGGAAATCAGTGAAATCAGAGGCATTACAAAGGTACAGTAGGAGAAGACTAGGGGCCTGATTCAGACCCACTCGCAAGCGGCAGTCCGCTCGCAAGTGAGTCGATGTTGTGTATTGCGCATGCGCACGACGGCGGGAGCTCCATCGTGCGCATGCGCCAGACGCGACGAGCGAAGGACTTTCCTTCGCTCGTTGTGTCTGATCAAAGGGGGCGTGCTGTCGATGTTGATTGACAGCACGCCCCCTTTGGTGGGCGTGCCGGGGGCGTACCTCCCTGACGGAGGCGTTCCCAAGGGAACGCCTACCGTCAGAAGCCGGCCCACTGACATCACTAGTGATGTCAGTGGGAGTGATTTTGGCTCTGATAGAGCCAAAATCACTCCGGGCCTTGTGGTTGAAAATCTCAACTGCAGGCTCCGGCTCGCAGTGGCGATGGTCGCGATGGTCAAGACCATCGCGGCCAACAAACTGCACGCTCGTATAGGCTGTGGGTGGTGACCCACAGCTATACGAGCGTCCAGGAGGACGCTCCATAAATATGGAGGGCGGCCCTCATTCAGAGCGTGCGCTCTGCTCAGAGCGTACGGCTCTGAATGAGGGCCCAGGTCCGCTAGAGTTGTAGGGGGAGTATGTCCATTGGGTAAGGTCAAGGGAGGAGGTGGGGGAGAGCAACTTGGAGGCTGCAGCATCAGCGGAATTATCAAATGGGATATTGAAGTCACCCAAGATAAAAGATGGAGAAGGTTTGCAGGAGAGAATGTGCAGAAGGGAGTCAGTAAAGTTAACTTGGGAGTGGGATGAGGTACCAGGGGGCACAGTAGATGACTGTGACCTGAAAATGAAAATGAAAAGTGTGGAAGAGGTGGATGGAGTAGACCTCGAAGGAGGAAAAGGAGAAGGAGGGTTCAGCGGGTAGGACATGAAAGATGCAGCAGGGGGAGAGAAGTAGTCCTACTCCACCACCTTGAGAGTCGCCAGGCTGAAGGGTGTGGAAGAGATAAAAGCCCCAAATGAGAGAGTGCCGGAGGATGTGGTGTCAGATGAGGAGATAGATGTTTCAGAATTAGCAAGGAGGCAGGGGGAGTCAGAGAGTAAATGGTCATGGATGAAGGCCAGAGTTTTACAAACTGATCAGAGGACATAGGAATGACAAGGGGATGGGTATGAGGTTGGCAGGGCTGATGGTGCAGTAAGATAGTCCAGGGGTATAATAGGGTGAGTGAGAGGGGGATACAGTTGATATAGGACAGGAGACATGGGCAGAGCAGAGAGGGGAGCCAGACGGGAGAAGGAGATATGTGGGGGAGCAAGTGAGGAGGACGGTGTAGCAGGAATAGAGGGAGAGAGAGGAATAGGGTGTGGGAAGATATAAGCGAATGGCTGATATAGTAGTAAATACTGTATTAAGTGTAATCAGAGAGAGGGTAATGACAAAAGGGTGAAACGACTGGGAAGCGGCAGTGGTTCAGAATGAGTGAGCGGGGCAGAGAGTGTGGGGAGGAAGACGGGGGAGCAGAATGTTAATTGAATGTATGGGTGGATGGAGTAGGAACGGGTGGCATGGCAGGAGACAGAAAAGTAAAATTTAAATAACAGTGGAAAAACAATGCAAAAAACTTGAGGCATTACAGCGCAGAGTAATACAACTTAAAGTATACAGCTAAATAAAATGATGATAAAAATAAATGAGCAAAAAATGGTAAAATAAGTAAAGAAATTGTCCAAGAGTTGCAGGGCCTAGAGACAAAGTTGGTCATTGTAAGTGAAGGTAGGATTTAGGATTTGAGCGGCATCAGTGAATGGGTCAGGTTAGGGATGTCTTTCGAATGGTGCACCATTGATAGTGCCATCAGTGATTTACATCAGTGGAGTGAATCCATCTATGGGAAAACATTGTGGTTTACACAATCGATGAACGTTCCTACTTGTGAGATTCAGTGGTGGGCCAATCTGAAAAAGGGGCATGTCAGGTTAGAGGGGGTGGGGCTGAGCAATGCATTAGAGCTATGCATTGTTGCCCCTATGCTGTAAATAAAAACAAAAATCACTGCACATCAGTTTACTATTAATGGTGAAGAGCCATTGGATCCTTACCATCGGTGGCAAACCATCAATGGCTGCTAACCATCAATGGTCGAAGAACATCCCTAGGTCAGGCAGTAGAAAAAGGAGTATGATCCAGATGATTAGTGACTGACAGATATCAGAAAGAGAAAGTTTAGGGTCTTGCAGGACAAGGGCTAGGGCAAGCCAGATGAGTGAGTCAGGGTCCAGGTAGAGGTGGAGCAGGTCATAGAAGCAGGTCCCAGGAGCTATGGGCTGTGGAGAACTAACTTATAGGATCGGATACGGCAGTGGAGGAGGAAACTGAGTGTTGGCAGTGGAGGAGGGCATTGGTGAGGACATTAGGAGGAGTCCAGCTGAGGATAAAGGCTAGACCCCAAGGAGAGCTTGCAGGATGCTGCTGTTCAGTCCAGGAGTCGGTAGTACAAAAACATAGACATGAGTACATTTAAATTGCATAATTGATGCTGTTAAGCTGTTTGCATATTTTTCTTTGGAAGAATTTAGACATACAATTTATAATCTCACTTCAATATCTTCAAATATAAGCAGCCGCCCTGAAAGCACCAATTTTGGTGGGTCAGTCCGGCTTTTAAGCCACTGTCCCATCGTCCATCCAGAGGGCCATAGTGTACCACAGTGAGGAAATGTTTGGGAGGTCATGTATATTAGTGCAGCGGTGCTGCATCAAAATAGTAGACAGAGGGACTGGGTGCAGCCTAGCAACTCAGAAAGGGTGAAAAACAGGAGTGTGATACGTGCCAATGCCCCATGTCACGTGTCCACATCCTCAGGCGGGTGCATGATCCCTTTTTGAGTGCACAAAGTCCCGTTCCCCACCTCCAAATGTTGGGAGGCATGAATATGAGGAATACAGTAATATGAGTGTATTATTATTTATAAGTCACCTAACATTAACAATTAATACTAATGAAAATGATAAAATTGTGGATAAAAACTAACATACTTTATGTTCATGCATGTAAGTACCTGAAGGGTAGACTCTCGCCATCTTTCCGTTTGCTGACGTCGCAGCTGGCTATGAAGCACGGAATTATGTATTTCTCAAACTTGCCTGTAAATCTTCGGTAGATTGAGAGTCTGGCGGCTGCATATATGTCAGAGCTGCAGTTAATTAGAAACAAGATGCTCTGAGCTTAGAAAATAGACATTATTACTGAAGTTATAACAAAGAATTCTGATATATGACTATGAATTTATATTAATTTAATTGTCTATGACGCTAATTTAAAATTATTCTAAAATACTTACATTCATATTTGGATAAATTAGATATAACAAGAGATATGGCAAGAACTTACCTTTGTTATCTCTGTTTCTACGAAGTCCATAGGGTCCACAGGGTTGACCTTGGGGTATAGCTGGATCTGGATCCACGGGCACCACGCAGTTAAAGCTTTAGCTGCTCCCAGGATGCTCTTGGGTCCATCCTCCTCTATAACCCGCCCCCGAGCCACAGGCACCTCAGTTGGTAAGCAGCCCAGGCCGGAGGAGGAGACTAAACAGAGAGAAGGAAGACTGGAACACACAAGAAAACCATACTCACAGAAATGGGAGATGGAAAACCGGTGACCAGCAACACAGCCCATTTGAAGCCAGGTGCGTCAGGGCGGGCGCCCTGTGGACCCTATGGACTTCGTAGAAACAGAGATAACAAAGGTAAGTTCTTACCATATCTCTTGTTTTCTACTTCAGGGTCCTTAGGGTTGACCTTGGGGATGTCCCAAAGCAGTTCAACTAAGGGCGGGGACGCTCCTGTGCAGAAAGGAGAATCCTGTGCCCAAAGGATGCATTCTGAGAGGCAAAGGTGTCAAATGCATAAAACCTCAAAAACGTCTGAACGGAAGCCCAAGTGGCTGCCCAGCTGAACCGCGGAGGCACCACGTCTAGCAGCCCAAGAAGGACCCACAGACCGAATGGAATGAGCCTTAACAGAGGCTGGAACAGGTAAACCTTCCTGTACATAAGCCTCACGAATAACAGAACAAAGCCAACGGGCAACAGTTTGTTTGTTGGCAGGCCAACCCCTCTTATGAAAACCAAAGAGGACAAACAAAGAATCGGACCTTCTTACAGAAGTAGTCCGGTCCACATAAATTCTGAGAGCACGGACAACGTCCAACGAAGCCTCACCAGCTGTAAGATCAGGTGACTGAAAAGCAGGCACCACAAGTTCCTGATTGATGTGGAACTTAGAGACTACTTTAGGCAAAAACTCAGGACGAGTGCAAAGCACCGCTCTATCCTTGTGAAAAATTAAGAAGGGGGGACTACAGGAAAGCACCCCCAACTCAGATACCCTCCTGGCTGAAGCAATTGCCAGGAGAAAAACAGTCTTAGGTGTTAACCACTTGAGGTCAACCGACTCAAGAGTCCCACGGAGCCACTGGAGGCACAAAGGGAGGCTGGATTCTAAGAACACCCTGGAAAAAGGTGTGAACATCCGGCAGTGTAGCGATCCTATGTTGGAACCACACAGACAGAGCCGACACATGAACCTTCAGGGAGGCCAGACGTAAGCCTAGGTCAAGACCTGACTGAAGAAATGCCAAAATCCTAGAAACCCTGAACACCTGAGGATCAAAGTTTCTGGACTCACACCACTGAAAATAAGTGTGCCACACCCTGTGGTAAATCCGAGCTGAGGCAGGTTTACGCGCCCTCAGCATGGTACTGATGACAGAGCTTGAAAACCCCCAGGACCTTAAGACGGCTGTCTCAAGAGCCACGCCGTCAAAGACAGTCGACCCAGATCTGGGTAAAGGCAGGGCCCCTGAGACAGCAGGTCCCAACGCTGAGGTAGAAGGTACGGAACGTCGATGGACAAGCTCTTGAGATCGGAGTACCAAGGACGTCTGGGCCATGCTGGAGCCACCAGCAGAAACGTGCCTCCGTCCTGTTTGATTTTTCGTAGCACCCGAGGCAGCATGGAGATCGGAGGAAACAGGTACACTAGGTGAAATGTCCATTTCACCGACAGCGCGTCCACCAGACTTGCGCCTGCGTCCCTTGTCCTTGAGCCGTAAATGGGCAACTTGTAGTTGTGACGGGAAGCCATCAGGTCCAACTCCGGCAGTCCCCATTTGTCCACGAGAAGTTGAAACACCTCCGGGTGAAGCGACCATTCCTCTGGGTGCACGTCGTGACGGCTGAGGAAGTACGCCTTCCAGTTGAGGACTCCCGGGATGAAGACTGCCGAGATTGCAGGAATGTGGCTCTCCGCCCAAGCCAGGATGAAAGACACCTCCAACATCGCCGCTCGACTGCGAGTCCCTCCCTGGTGATTGATGTACGCCACCGTGGTGACATTGTCGGATTGTACCTATACCGCCCTTCTGTGAAGAGCAGTGCCTGACGACAGCAGAGCCCTGTACACGGCCCGCAGCTACAGAACGTTTATGGGAAGAACTGCTTCCTCCAACGGCCCTGAAGAGACAACGAGCCGGTCACTGCCCCCCAACCCCGGAGACTGGCATCTGTCGTGAGCAGAACCCAGTCCGGAATCCAAAAGGGGCGACCCTCGATGAGATGAGCAGGCTGAAGCCACCAAGCTAGAGACCGGCACACTTCCGGGGACAAGACCAGCGTCTGGGATTGGATCCGGTGAGGTAACCCGTTCCATTCGGACAGAGGCCCTGATTCAGAGCCGGACGCTCTGACGGCTTGGCCGTCATTATTCGGGTCTCGCGCATGCGCACGACGGAGGCGCCTCCGTCGTGCGCATGCGCACTTGGGCACCATCGACCCAATTGCGAGCGCTCGCGAGCGGGTCTGAATCAGGCCCAGAATCTGCCACTACAGGGGCCTGGCATGGAACTGGGCAAATTCCACCATGTCGAATGCTGACACCATGGACCCCAGGACTCTCATTGCCGAGTGGACCGACACCCTGCAACTGCTCAGGCAACTGTGTATCCTCAGTTGTAGGGAGGACACCTTTTCTGGAGTCAGGAAAATCCTCTGCTGATGAGAATCCAGAAGGGCTCCCAAATGGACCATCCGTTGTGATGGGATCAGAGATGACTTGTTCCAGTTTATCAACCACCCGTGTGCCTGAAGACAAGCAATGGTCAGGTGGAGATGTCGAAGAAGTACCTCCGGGGAGCTCGCCAGCAGAAGAAGATCATCCAGATACGGCAGCAGCCGTATACCCTGGCCCCGAAGGTGGGCGGCCATAATTGCCATCACCTTGGTGAACACCCTCGGAGCCGTGGAAAGGCCAAAAGGCAATGCCCGAAACTGGTAGTGATGTTGCAGGATAGCAAACCTCAGATACCGCTGGTGTGCAGGTTCTATGGGCACGTGGAGATAGGCGTCCTGGATATCCAGGGAGACCATGTAATCCCCGGGTTTTAGAATGATGGAACGTAATGTTTCCATCCTGAACTTGGGAACTATGAGGTATTTGTTCAGAGACTTCAAATTCAGGATAGGTCGATGATAACCATTGGGCTTCTGTACCAGAAACAGAGTAGAATAGTACCCCGTCCCACGTTGAGACTGCGGAACGGGAACAATGACCCCGGCTTGTAGCAAGGATTGTATAGCCACCTGAATCTGGGAAGCTTTGGTCTTGTCCAGAGAAGGACTCGTGCAAAAAAACTGGTGGGGCGGCCTGAACCGAAAAGATAGGGCGTACCCCTGAGAGACTACTTCTCGAACCCAGGCATCCGTGGTGGTATTGTGCCAACACTGGGCGAATTGGAGAAGTCAGCCTCCCACTCTGAGGTCCCCCAGAGGGAGGCCCGTCCCATCAGGCAGCAGGTTTATCCTCCTGCTTGGAAGAAGGGAGCCGAGCACTCCAGGCTTGCTTCTTGGGTTTAGTGGCGGTCTTAGCCGCCGACTGCCTCGGGAAGGACTGACCTTTTGCCTTACCCTGAACCCGAAAGCAACGAAAGGCCGAGCTCCGGACCTTGGCAGGCGTTGCTGCTGAAGGAAGGAAAGCTGACTTGGATTTAGCCAGGGTATCCACTATTTTGTCCAAGTCCGGACCAAATAGCAATTCTCCATTGAAAGGTAAGGTCTCCAGACCTTTCTTTGAATCAGCGTCCGGTCTCCAGGACCTCAGCCATAAGGATCGGCGGGCAGACACTGCTGCAGCCGATACTCGAGCATCCAAAGAGGCTTCTCCAATGTAGGAAGCAGCGTCTCTCATCTGTCCTAACAACGCCCTTTGGCCATCCGGAGCATCGTCTGGAAAGGTATCCTCTAATGTGTTGGCCTAACCCTCAATGGCCTTGGCCACCCAGTAGATGGCCATGGACGGTCGGGCCACTGCCCCTGAGAGGGAGTAAATGGACTTTGAGCAAATCTCAACTTTTCTGTCTGTGGGATCCTTCAGCGAGGATATAGACTGTAATGGCAGAGTAGCGCTCCTTATTAAACGGGTGACATGGGAATCCACCGCCAGTGGAGTTTCCCATTTTTTACAATGTGCCTCAGGAAAAGGATAATTAGAAGCCAACCGCTTCTGTGGCAGGAATCTCTTACTGGGCGCCTGCCAAGCCACCGCCATATGATCCGTCAACTGATCAGACAGGGGAAACACCGCAGAAGCCACCTTAGTTTTTTTTAAACTAGGATACTTCGACTTAGGAGCTGGTGCCTCATCCTCTATTAGGAGAATGGCTCGCACCACCCTAACCAGTGCTCGCACATTAATGGACGACTTGGTATCTACCTCCTGGACCGATGTGTCCGAGTCAGTGTCTTCATGAACCTCCCCATCATCTGAGGACCCCTCGGAGTCCGATAAATGCGCCGCCTGCACCATTAGTGTGCGTTTTGACGCCCTTGAAGGCATGTCACTCTGCAACATTGACTGAAAAGCTGAAGACGTGGCAGCCAAATTTTGTACTGAGTTGGAAAGCACATCCACCCAGGGTGGAGGAGCTGCCACAGGGGCCTGGAAGGGCACCACAGACTGCTGCGTTACAGGGGAAGCCTGTATACACATAGGTAACCCCACATAAGGACCAACAGACTGAGACCCGGGGGGGGCTCCGCAATAATTGCGGGACACCCGGGGAATGGGGGATGGCCAGCTGGGGCAATGCCCTAGTAGGGACAGCAGTTGGGACCGACAGACGGTCCGCAATAGACACCAGCACCTGAGAAAACATCGCCCATGGTGGTTTCTGCGTCATAGGAGGTTTTGATGGGCCAGGAACCACCTGGCACGGTCTACACAGGCCATCCTGTGACAAATCCTCCCTATCCACTCCTGCAGAACAGCATCCGTAGGAGACCAACACCGGAGCCACGGAGTGCTCAATCTCCTCTTCCAACATGACAAAATATATTATATGAATAAATATATCGGGCAACAGAGCAGAATCAAGCGCACTCACCAGTGTGCTGAACAACAGCCCACAATATGGTACTGTGCAACACACAACTGTATGTGACGGACCTCACAAATACGTGATTTATATAAGTGAGGTCTGTAGAAATGCCCCTCCCCCACACACCTGTAGGGCTTGTAGGAGAAGTAAAGGGATAGGTATAAGCTGACAGTAAGTAGAAATAAGCACAGACAGGCAGCACTAGCAAAAGTCACATACCATGCAGAGAAGATATACTCACTGCACCTTTCCACTACAATCAACCTCCCAGATTCAGTGTCTGGGAGGGCTATAGCGCTGTGTACACTGTCCTTGATCGGGGGAGAGGTACACAGGGGGACCGGTCCATGTGCTCCCTGAGAGATCTGCGCTGCCACAGAGAAAATGGCCCCAGAGACCTCAGAGGAGGAGTGGCCGAGTAACTGCAGCTCAGCGATGCCAGACTACGAGCTGAAAGGCGCGCTGAGCTGAGGGGAGGAGCTGCTAAACAGGGAAGGCTTCCTCCCCTGGCTAGCAATTAACCCCAGGGCTGCCGGCTTCCCGCTTGCCATGTGAAATCCCTGGTGGTCTAGTGGTCTCACGGGGTATACCTCCGCAGAGGGGGAGCCCTCCGCCACCGCTAGCAGCCCTCGGTCTGTTCCCTAGAACCGGGGGCAAAGGACTGCATTTATAGTAAGACCCGCGAGCCGCCGCTAATCGGCGACTCGCAGCTTACCTTCTCCCCGGCGACTCCGGCAGCAGTCCAGGGAGGTCCCCAGAGTCCGGCTAGTACGGACTCTGGCCTCCCGCCGCGATCCCCAGTGCGATACTGGCATCGCGGCGCCAGTGGGGAGTAAGAGCGGCAGCGTGGGCGTCTGTACAGACAGCCCTTCGCTGCCACAATGAAGAGCCCCTATTAAAAATAAAAACTAACAGGCTCTTTTTTTTTTTATTAAAAAGCTTTGGGGGCTGCTCCTGCAGCCCCCCTGCGCAAGGTGACCCGGGCACCAACTCAAACTGAGGTGCCTGTGGCTCGGGGGCGGGGTATAGAGGAGGATGGACCCAAGAGCATCCTGGGAGCAGCTAAAGCTTTAACTGCGTGGTGCCCGTGGATCCAGATCCAGCTATACCCCAAGGTCAACCCTGTGGACCCCCTATGGACCCTGAAGTAGAAATAAGGATATTTAGGGGACAAAAAACAACAACAATATCTTCAAGTCAGCTACACTTAGCATTGGTGACCATGTCTATTGTATGTGTTGGAAAAGTGCGGGTTTTTAGAAGTGGAGATGTTGCCCATAGCAACCAATCAGATTCTACTTAACTACTTATCTAACTCCTTCTAGAAGATAATAGCTAGAATCTGATTGGTTGATATGGGCAACATCCCCACTTTTAAAAACTCGCACTTTAGTAAATACACCCGCTAGCACTTCCTACATGTACTGTACTGTAACATCATCCTCCATTATTTTTAACATAGTTGTAAAAACATTCTAGCTCTTTAAGTGGGTTGCTGCGTCTGTAGATCATATATAGTTGTATTCTTACTCCACTTTTATATCCTCTATTTTGGGTAGATCTATCGGGGCTTGCTCCACTGGCTTTGGGGAGTTCTCCTTTTGAATTTTCGGGGATGGAAGTTGTTTTTTCTTATCCTTCTTTGAGGACAGCTCTCTTCTCTCCTTCTTGCTCTGAAACAGATTCATGAGGAGACAGAACTCCGCATTTCATACCAGACATTTTTATATTCATCATATGTATGTTGAATCGGTGCCTGAAATCTTAGACAGTACTGTAGATAGGACAGGACTATAGCATTGCTCAGGAGTTAATGACAAGAAATTGTGAGTCACTGCACCCTGAATTCTCCAATATGTCTATGTCACAAAACAACATTTTTACACCAGCTAATAGATGGCAGTAGTCATTTCTCTGCCACTAGTTTCCATGAGATACCTTTTGTGTAACCTATGTGCATTTTATAAAGAAAGCATGTTAACAATCCAATGTAATCAAATAGTGACACATGATAAGACAACTTACCACCGCTGTAGGTAGTGCTGTGCATGCACTGGGTTTACGAATGTAATGGCGCATGCGCAGCACTGTTTCCAGCTGTGGTAAGAGGGAAGAGTAGAGAGGGAAAAGTATCTATTTCCCGAAAAGCTGTCATCGCAAAAATGACAGCTTTTCGGAATAGATAGTTATAGGGAAGAGGAATGATGAATTCCTCCGGTAATTACGTAGAACTCCATGCGAGTTCTAAACCTAATTACCTCCATCGATTTTTAAGGTATGATGAATAGGCCCCATAGACCGTTACCACATGTGAGTGACTCACAATCTGCAGGATATGTCTACAAATCAGATTTGACACACAACTGACAGTAAAATGAGTAGAGAGGGAGAAGGAACACACAAGAGGGGGTGGCAATGGGGATAGGCTGTAGTGGGGGATAGCAAAATAGGGTGTGGGGATAAAATGCTATGCAGGGATAACTTCACAACAGAAACAGAACCATACCACTCCTTTCCGATTAGTTGCTTATCTTGAACACATCAATATCAGTTACAGCTAGGGAATCCGATCTCAGGCTCCCAAATTCCCTAGGGTTGTCTGCGCCTAATGGCATGTATCAACGGGATTCTTGCTTACTGAGTTAGACACTCACAGTGACCATTTACAGTCTCAGTGACCACATCCGCGAGTGCCATAGTTCCAGATGCAGTATGTGCAACTCACACACAATCCTGCTGCTGTTGGCACTCATTGAAGGTAACGGGGATAGATTTCAGCCTGCAAGAAAAGAGTGACAGGGGCTGATTGGGAACTTAGGGGCCTATTCATAATCGGGGGTGGCGGAGGATACTTATCACCAGAACAATTCAGCATTGCTCCAATGCAGGGACAGCTGCTCCAAAAATCAGCTGTTCCTGTGAGTCAGTAGCAGTGTTACTCACCACCCCCGTGGTCGGCTTCTATGCATGTGTGACCTTAGGTTACACATGCGCAGAGTCACTGGGTACGCAGTAAGGAGACGGTGGAGGGACTCGCTCGGCTCCCTCATCGCAATCCCGGATGTCCTTCACATAGGAAGGAGTGGGGCTCTGAGAACTAGCTCCATCTGAAAATGGCATTTGTTCTCGCAAGCAAACTCCAAAAACTTTACATTTTTCAGAGTTTGCTGAATATTAGGCGGCCCTATCTGACCCCCAATATTAAAAAGGCCCGTTTCGTAAAGTATGTGGAAACTAGCGTTTCTGCATATGATGATGAATAGGCCCCTTAAAGTGGCCCTGGCAAAATATGAAAAGTTGCCTCATGCAGGTTGGATTAAATCTGCTATAAACTGGACCCAACACAAAAGTAGACGGGGTTAGCAAATTGTTAGCATTAGTCACAATGGTAGTAAGCAAGGCCAATGCAACTTGGTAGGCGGAGTCACAGCACCTGTAGGAGGATCCTGTCACAGTAGATGGAGATAATAAGAGATCTGGTAAGACCTTACCTTTGTTATCTCTAATTCTACGAAGTCCATAGGGATCCACAGGAGACCATGGGGTATAGGTTGATGACGCAGTCGTTGGGAACCTCAACAGTTAAATCTGTGCTCCCAGGATGCACTGGGCCCCTCTCCTATACCCCGCCCCCAGGCCAAGGCAGCTCAGTTACGTAACAAGCCAATGACCGGAGGAAGAGAAGAGAGAAGAAAGAAAAACCAGTGACCAGAATACAATCCATCTGCAGCACAGGTGCGACAGGGAGGGAGTCCTGTGGATCCCTATGGACTTCGTAGAAATAGAGATAACAAAGGTAAGGTCTTACCATATCTCTTATTTTCTACTGCAGGGTCCATAGGGCTCCACAGGAGACCTTGGGGATGTCCCAAAGCAGTCTCCTTAAGGGTGGTGATGCTCCTGTGCAGAATGGAGAATCCGCCACCCGAAGGAAGCATCCTGAGAGGCAAAGGTATCAAATGCATAATACCTTAAAAAGGTATGGACAGAAGACCATGTGGCCGCCTTAAACAGCTGAACAGCCGAGGCGCCACGGTGAGCTGCCCACGAAGAACCCACAGACCGAGTAGAGGATGGAACAGGAAGGCCCTCATGAATGTAAGCCTCTGAAATTATCAAGCGAATCCAGCCTGCCAAAGTCTTCTTAGTGGCAGGCCATCCCTTCTTACGGAAACCATAAAGGACAAACAACGAGTCTGACTTCCGAAATGAATTGGTACAGTCAACATAAGTCCTTAGAGCACGTACCAATTCCAAGGAGGCCTCACCACGTGAGGGGTCTGGGGAATTAAAGGCCGGCACTATAATTTCCTCATTAATGTGGAAATTAAATATCACCTTAGGTAGAAAATCTGGGCGAGTCCGAAGCACCGCCCTGTCCGTTTGAAAAATCAGAAAGGGAGGGCGACAAGACAGAGCCCCAAATCTGACACCCTTCTGGCCAAAGCAATGGGCGAAGAAAAACAGTCTTAACTGTAAGCCATTTTAAATCCACTGAGCCCAGTGGTTCAAATGGCGGTCTTTGAGAGCCCTAAGGACCACAGCCAAAATCCCAAGGAGCCACAGGTGGGACAAAGGGAGGCTGGATGCGAAGCACAGCTTGCATAAAGGTGTGTACATCAGAGAAGCAAGGCGAAGACCGTGATCTAAGCCTGTCTGTAGGAAAGCCAAAACCCTGGATATTCCACATACCTGAGGATCGTAACCTCTGGGGCGACACCATTCAAAGAAGGTGTGCCACACTCTGTGATAAATTCTCGCAGAAGCAGGCTTGCGAGCTCTGAGCATGGTGTTAACCACGAGCTGGAAAAACCCCAGGACCTTAAGAGGGTAGTCTCAAGAGCCATGCCGTCAAAGACAGACAACTCAGGTCTGGGTGATGGTAAGGACCTTGGGACAACAGGTCCGGACGTTGAGGCAACAACATAGGTGTGTCTATGGAGAGACTCCGAAGCTCTGAGTACCAGTGACGTCTGGGCACTGCTGGAGCCACTAGCAGCAGGATGCCTCCTTCTTGCTTGAATTTTCGAACTACCCAAGGAAGAAGGGAGAATGGAGGGAACAGGTATGCGAACTGGAAGGTCCAACTGACCGACAGAGCTTCTACCAGAAGAGCCCCCATATCTCTTGTCCTTGATCCGTACACTGGCAACTTGTGGTTGTGTTGGATGCCATGAGGTCTATTTCGGGAAGGCCCCACCTGTCCACTAGGAGTTGGAACACTTCCTGGTGAAAAGACCATTCCCCTGGGTGCACGTTTTGACGGCTGAGGAAATCCGCTTTCCAGTTGAGCACTCCCGGAATGAACACCGCCGAGATGGCTGGGAGATTGCCCTCCTGAC
Source organism: Taudactylus pleione (assembly GCA_031769625.1). NCBI lineage: Eukaryota > Metazoa > Chordata > Amphibia > Anura > Myobatrachidae > Taudactylus > Taudactylus pleione. The sequence goes on along the minus strand of JAUIMM010000081.1, from coordinate 9,172,115 downwards.
TTGTCAGGATGCGAGACACTTCCATTAGTGCAGCCTGACTTTGAGTTCCTCCTTGGCGGTTTATGTAGGCCACTGTGGTAGCATTGTCTAACTGGACTTGCAAGGGTTTTCCGTGAAGCATGAGCCTTGCTTGCTGAAGAGCTGTTAGAACCGCCCTGAGTTCCAATATGTTTATTGGAAGAAAGGAGTCCTCTACTGTCCACCTTCCCTGGAAGAAGTGTGGACCTGTCACTGCACCCCAACCCTGGGGGCAGGCGTCCGTTGTCAGGAGGACCCACTCCAGGATCCAAAAGGGGCGGCCTTTGGTAAGGTGACTTGTGTGAAGCCACCACCAAGTCAGAGGCAGACGCACCACCGGAGATAGTGCCAATGTCTGGGTTCGTGTCCGGCGTGGAGATCCGTCCCACCTGGAAAGGATCAGAGTCTGTAGAGGCCGGGAATGAAACTGCCCATACTCCACCATGTCGAATGTCGACACCATGGAGCCCAGTAACTGCATTGCCGAGTGAATTGACACCAGGCGACTGTGCAGGCAGCTGCGAATCTGCTGCTGCAGGGTGGATATTTTATCCCTGGTTAGGAAAAAATCCTCTTGAGAATCCAACTATGCCCCATGATGAAGCATCTTCTGTGAGTGCGTCAGAGAGGAAATATTCCAGTTGATCAACCACCCATGGCTTTGTAACACTGATTGTCAGCTGTAGATGCTGAAGAAGCAATTCTGGGGACCTGGCTAACAACAGCAGGTCGTCCAGGTAAGGCAACAGACGGATCCCTTGCAGCCGCAGTTGGGCCGCCATCACCGACATAAGTTTGGTGAACACCCTGGGTGCCGTGGACAGTCCAAACGGCAGGGCCTGAAACTGGAAGTGTTGTTGTAACACTGCGAACCTGAGGTACATCTGGTGAGCCAAAGCTATCGGGACATGCAGGTATGCATCCTGAATGTCCAGAGACACCATAAAATCCCCAGGTTCCATAGCCAGTATAATAGACAGCAGGGTTTCCATTTTGAACTGAGGCACTCGTAGAAACTTGTTCAGGGACTTGAGGTTTAGGATAGGCCTGTATGAACCGTTTGGTTTCGGATCAAAAAGAAGTTGGAATAAAACCCCATTCCCCTCTGGGAAGTAGTTACCGGAACTATAACTCCCTCCAGGAGCATAGAACGTATAACTCTCTGAAGTTCCAATGCCTTTTCCTGATCCATCTGAAGTCCTGTAGGGAAGAATTGATGAGGCGGTCTGATGCGGAAGGAGAGGATGTACCCTTGAGAGACCACTTCCCTAACCCAAGTGTCTGTGGTGTCTGGGCGAACTGAAGAAGTCGGCCTCCCACCTTGGGGTCCCCCAAGGAGAGGCCCGCCCCGTCAGGCTGAGGGTTTAGCATCGGGCTTCGCATCTGGACACCTGATACTCCAAGCCTGCTTTTTGGGCTTTGTGACCTTCTTAGTTCCTGACGGTCTGGGAAAGGACTGGACCTTGGACTTACCCTGAGGACGGAAGGTCCGAAAGAACGGAGTTCCAGATCTCGACGACACTGGGGCAGAGGGTAAACAGGCAGACTTGGCAGCCGCCAAAGTGTCTACAATTTTCTCCAAATCTGGCCCAAACAAGACCTGGCCATTAAAGGGTAAACTCTCTAACCCTTTCTTGGACTCTGCATCCGCTCTCCAAGATCGCAACCAAAGAGAGCGCCTGGCCGACACCGCAGCCGATGAAATGCGAGATGTTAAGAAACTAACATCCAAAGCAGCCTCATTCACATATGTAGCAGAGTCTCTGAAGTAACCTACCAGTTCAATTTGTTCACTGGTAGCTTCCAAAGGCAAGGACTCTTCCAAGGCATTTACCCAACGTTCCATGACCCTGGCCACCCAGCATATAGCCATAGCTGGCCTAGCGACCCCCCCAGAGAGAGAATAAATAGACTTTAGGCACACCTCCACTTTTCTGTCTGTAACATCCTTTAATGATGACATGGAAGGGTCGCACAAGGACCGTAATATGAGAATCCACCTGAGGAGGACTTTCCCATTTAGAGAAATACTTCTCCTCAAATGGATAAGTGGCCTCCAACCGTTTCTGCGGTTGAAATCAGGGGTGTATCTAGAGATCCGAGCACCCCTGGCAAACTAATGGACTGGCGCCCAGGCTTACACACACTGAAGAAATAAAAATAATCACAATTTACCTGAATCCCCGCTCCTGACATGACCGCCGCTGTCCGCTCCTCCCGGCCCGCTCTGCAGTGCACTATGGGAGAGACATCATTACGTCTCTCCCATCACCCGCAGCAGGGGGGAGCCACAAGGTGGAGCTCATGAGTGAGCTCCAGCCGGCACCCTCCAACATGTTTGGATTTGGCTGCCAGGGTATCCTCATCCCTAATATCCATGGCCACACGGACCGCACGAATGAGGTCGTGCAAATAAATTTTGGACAGGCTCTGTCTCTGTTTGAGGGAGCACTGAATCAGATAAGTCCTGAATTTCCTCATCATCAGTCGACACATCATCTTGATAGTAAGTGGACTGGGAAGACAGCACCTCCTTCCTAGCTGGATGCTGGAAAGACTCCCCCTGTAACACTTCCGTCAGGTTTTTTGCACCGTGTTGGAGAGATTACTAACCCAAACAGGTTCAGGTGAAGCCTGATAGGGGGTAGGTTATAAAGGCATATTATGAGCCACAACCAGCTGTCGGGGAGTCCCCTGTGAAGCAGATGGCATAGCAAACTGCAGAGCGTACCCCAATTGTGTGGACACTGGAGGTGCAGCAAGCCGACTCATCAGGGTAGTTAATGCTTGTGCAAAACAAGCCCAGGGTGGCTCTTGAGAAGAGCTAAGCCCAGCAGGTAATCCTGCATTCCTGGCACACAGGGTACACAATCCTCCCATAATAATCTCCATTTCCTTTGGTCCTGCAAAACACCTAGGGCCTGATTCAGACCCACTCGCGAGCGGCTGTCCGCTCGCAAGTGGGTCGATGGTGTACACTGCGCATGCGCACGACGGAGGGAGCTCCGTCGTGCGCATGCGCGAGACGCGACGAGCGAAGGACTTTCCTTCGCTCGTTGTGTCTTATCAAAGGGGGCGTGCAGTCGATGTTGATTGACAGCACGCCCCCTTTGGTGGGCGTGCCGGGGGCGTGCCTGCCAGACGGAGGCGTTCCCACGGGAACACCTACCGTCAGAAGCCGGCCCCACTGACATCACTAGTGATGTCAGTGGGAGTGATTTTGGCTCTGATAGAGCCAAAATCACTCCTGGCCTTGCGGTTGAGAAACTCAACCGCAGGCTTCTGCTCGCACTGGCGATGGTCGCGATGGTCAAGACCATCGCGACCATCATCCTGCACGCTCGTATAGGCTGTGGGTGGTGACCCACAGCTATGCGAGCGTCCAGGAGGACGCTCCATATTTATGAAGGTGGGTCCTGATTCAGAGCGAGCGCTCTGGTCAGAGCGTCCGGCTCTGAATCAGGGCCCTAGTGCAGGACTGTGTGAGGGGGATATCAGCCTCTCCAGAATCACTTCTAGACATAATGAAATGATGTGTCACACTTCGCAGATCAATAAACACACTGATCTGTGAAGTAACCAACACCCTGTCAGTATCTGTCACTGCTGGGGCTAGAGAGTACAGGGATAGTAAGATGTCTGACAGAGAAAGTGAAAATCAGTCAGACAGCGCTAGCATCAGACACATACAATGCAATAAAAATACCTGCACTATTTTGCATCTTAATCAACTACTAGACCTACAGTCTAGTAGGAACAGTGCTACATACACCGACCTACTGGAGGAGAGGTATGTAGAGGGACCCAGGCTCCGCAGCTCCCGGTGAGACCAGCGTTTTATGCTCATAAAATGGCCGCCGGAGGACTCATAGGGGGCGTGCCTGAGGAGAGCTGCCTGCAGCCGCCAGACCGCTGTAGAAAGGCACGCAGTGCTGCCGAGGAGGGGCAGTCTGTGCCTTACCGGGAATGCCTGCTCCCCTGGCATGCTATTAACCCCTGGGATGCCACAGTGTCCGCACATTGAAGCCCCCTATCCTTGGTGGTCTAGTGGCAGCGCAGGTTCCATGCCTGGTGCCACACACAGCCTCTTCCCAGGGGGTGCCTATCCCTGGGAAGTAAAAACGGACTGTGAAGTCAGCTTTAAGTTACCACTTAATCCAGCAGCAGGGAGTTCCAAACATCTGCACAGAAGTAGTAAAGAAAAAGTCCTAGCTATTGGATGAAGCCCGGTCATGATAAAGTAGATCATTCTTACTATTCTTATTCACTGTTAATCACCCACTGGTACAATAAATCACATTGCCTCTGTCTACCATTCTAGCACTAATAGACTGGGGGTGTAAATGGGCCCCTGGCATCTCTTTTTTTCACGCAAACAAAAGGGGCATGGCCACACCTCACAGAGACATGCCGTCTAAGCATGCCAGCCAATTGGGCATTGGGAGGCGTAGCTGCTCGGCCAAGCCTTCACACAGCTAGACCAGCCCATCTGGCATTCGCCAGAATTTACAGATGGCCAGTGTGGCTGTGGTGACGTGCGCAGTAGCATGTAAAGCACGCCACTTTCTCCTGCTGAGTCTTCTTAGCTGGCTAGCTAAAGAGTTACCTGTCACTGGAGTCTGCAGGAGTAGTCGGGGAGGAAAGAGAGTGGGAGTGTGGGGGTCCTGTGGACTATCAGTTGTATTTGTATCTATTGCTGTGGCAGGCTTGAAGCAGCACTTTCAACAGAAGGACTCATTGGGACAGGAGTAAAGAAGTCAGGACTGGAGTTGTAAAAATAAATTCAAATTTTAAGCATGAGGTACTTTATAAATGGAAACATCGAGGTGGTTTACAACTGCCACACTTTCTCTCTTATTATCATGCTGTGCTGTTATGAGGGTTATGGAATGGTGTAGATTGGACGATAGGAAGAAATGGGTTGATATAGAAGCTGCATCTGTCCCTATACTGTCCCCTGGGTTGCCCTGGTTCATTCTCCACCACAGATACACCACCCTTTGCTGGGTCCTACTATTTCTTGCTGGTGGCGTTTACCAACCCAACATCTCTTCTCACCTAACCCTTCCCACTTAACTACACTTTTTGGAAATTCGCCCTTTCCCCCAGGGATGCCACCCAATTCCTTTAGACTATGGCGGCTACAAGGGGTTTTGAAGGTGAGCCAATTGCTTGACTCCTCTAGTGTTATGAGTTTGCCCTCCATTCAGGCCAAATGGGACCTGCCTTATAAAATGATATGGACATATTACCAGATTAAGCATTTTCTTTTAGGCCTGGGGTCCCATTAACGCCTAGGGCAGTGGGCTTACTCCATCTGAAAACATGTGCATGTCCCAATCATATCCTTCACACCCCTTGTCCTCTATTTATAAAATAATTATTGACCACCTCTTTTCCACTAAACCAAAATTTACAAGTGATTGGGAAGCTAATTTGAAGGGTTTGGTGGGTGAGGAAGACTGGTCGGAATTTTTAATGACACATTCTCTAGCTCACTTAATATGTTGGTGATGGAAACGAACTAAAAAGTATTATCCCGCTGGTATCGCTGCCCCAGTCTATTAGCTAAAATGTATCCTAGGGGCACCTAATACGTGTTGGAGGTGTAACATGGCATAGGGTACTCCTCTGCATATTTGATGGGAGTGTCCCATACTGCGACTATTTTGGTGTAAGGTGATACAGACTGCTGGTATTATCCTTCAGGAGGATTTGACCTCCAGTCCTAGTTTTTAGCTTCTGAACCTCTTACGGAAATCCAAGGCGCAATTTAAAAAGACCTTATTGCGGCACATACTTAGTGCCTCAAAGGCAGTCATCCCGGTCGATTGGAGATCAGTTACCACCCCCAACATCACTGAATGCTGCGCGTGGCTTGACCACTACATGGCCAATGGACGAACCCATACTGCCTCTACCAAATGGCCACCAAGATTTCACAGCAATCTGGTACCCATGGCTACTTTACTAAGAATCTGATCACTACAAATTGCTTTGTAAGGGTCCGGGGTGGTGAGGTAGGGAGTGGTTTCTAACCTTTCTTGAGGGTTCCGTACATTGGTTTGACAGGCTTGCTTCTTACTTCTAAAGTTTAGATACATACTTATTTCTTCCTGGCAGCGAGGGACTCTCCTTTCCCTTTTTTCCTTCTTTCCTCCCCTCTCATTCTTTGTGTTTTTTAATTTTATTACTGGCTTCTGTTAACTTTTTAAATGTTATGTTTTGTGTATTTGTAAAATTGGGTCCAACATTTACTGATGTCTTTGTGACACCGTGATACATGTATTGTGTTATGATTTGTTGTTCTTGTACAAGCAATGACATGTCAATTTTATTGTGTGTTGGTCACTAATGAATATCAATTGCAGAAAAAATAAATACATACAAATGACACTGGCATTACCAGGGAGGCAGCATTTGCATTGCCCTGTTCATGTATTAAAAAACAAAACAAAAAAACAATCCAGCCACAGAATAAATTGTATTACATTTGTGGTAAACTGCCTGAGTGACAAAATATATATATATATATATATATATACATACACACAAAATAAGAGATAATACATGTACGTACCTACAGTATGTATATAATAATGTTAATGGTGTGTAGAAAAAATAGAACACAAACAGTTTTCTTGCGGACTGTGCTTCAAAGTGCGGCAGCATCATTGTGAAATTTTATTTGTGGACCTGAAGCCTGATTCAGAGAAATACTCTATGCCGACGTGTTCGACGTTATGCAATTATTGGTAAACTACACATGCATCTAAGTTACACTACATTTGCATCAAATGACTTTACCGTAGTCGTTGCTGTGACTTTTTACTCACAGTGTGATTGACAGGCTGGCAGCGATTGGGGGAGGTACCGGGGAGTGGCGGGAAAAAGCAGGCGTTTCGCGACCGTTTTCGGGGCATGTCGCCGCATGCGCCTGCTATCCTGTACGCATGAAATATGGCTCTGGCGTCTCACTTCCCACGGCCATTCTGGAGGACTATAGACTTACTCAGGACTGTGACAATCGAATGATCTGCGACTGATGCTGCAACATTTTACACAGATGCTTGAATTTCCAAAGCTGCAGGTGAGCGTCTCAGTACATCTCCCGGCGGCTGCAACATTTCCATATATTCGCATAGCAGCTTACTTCTCTAAGGGCCTGATTCAGACCCGGTCCCAAGCGTTGAGCGCTCGCAACCAGGTCGATGGTGGCCTGAGCGCATGCGCACGACGGAGCCGACTCCGTCGTGCGCATGCGCGATACCCGGATAGCGACGGGCACTCTGTCGTTCCGGGTCTCGCAACAAAGGGGGCGAGCTGTCGATGTTGAGTGACAGCTTGCCCCTTTTGGTGGGCGGGCCGGGGGGGTGACTACCCAAACGGAGGCGTTCCCATGAGAACGCCTGTCGTTTGGGGGCGGCCCCACTGACATCACAAGTGATGTCAGTGGAGAGCTTCCGGCTCTATTAGAGCCGAAAGCTCTCTGGGGCTTGCGGCCACGAGACCCTACCACAAGGGTCTTGTCGCAAGCCCGATGGTCTTGTCCAAGGCGACCATCATCATGGCCGCTTGCTGTAGCTGTGGGTGGTCACCCACAGCTATGCGAGCGGCCAGGAGGCCGTTCTAAAAAAAAAAAAGCCCGGCCTTGATTCAGAGCGAGCGCTCTGTCAGAGAAACCGGGTCTGAATCAGGCCCTAAATCAGGACCTTGGTGCACTGTTGGCTGGTGGTACTTAGTAGCAGTAATTTGAAATAAAAGTCATAAAAGTATTAAACAGCCTCTCTGGTATCATAGTAATACCATTCATATACAGTACCTACGGACTGTAATAATAATAATACTACAGATACTACAGGTGTGCAGAAAAAAAATAAAACACACAAAACATTTTTCTTGCAGACAGTGTGGCAGTGCCATTGCAGAATTGTATTTGTGGACTTGGGGCCTGATTCAGACTGCTGCATGGCCAAAAGAGGCCATGGTCACACCAAGTTCAGGAATTGCTCTCATGTTCAAATGATCTCCCACAAAAAATGTCACTCTACAAAATAGGTAAATGCTGAGAAAGGTAAAGAGTTGTCAGTATAGTGGATTGCAAACTAGGAGGAGCTCACTGTTTGCGATGCTTGAATGCTTTCTTGCTTTAAAGACCTCCATTCAAAAAGCACCGATTACTTCAAATATCCTGTAACTTCAACACAATTTCAAGCTACTTGTTGAAATGCATTGTGTCCACAGGATGCACAGTGGTGTATGGCAGTTGGCAGATGCTATTTTTAGAGTTTCTCGTGTCTGAAATACAGAAATATAAATCTTCTTTGGCAAACAATATGTTTCATGCCTTAAATAATCGAATAGGTCAACGTTGCAAAGTAGACATTTCAGATGTCTTGAAATACTTGTAGAAACCCATATACGACAATTCGGAAGTAGAAATTTCAAATTTATTCACTAACTAGTCAAACAATAATAAGGAAGCAAATAAAAAAATTGTTGAGAGGCTAGAAATAAATGGCCCGGACACAACTGTACTAGAGATTCAGCAGGAGGAACAGCAAGAAATACTCCATCATGAGTCGGCCTCGGACCAGTCGCAGACACAGACTTTAAAGCAACGGTTTGATCTTGAAATCAAAAAAGCAATGAAACCGGCAAAGCCAGAAACTTCATTAGCTGTAACAGCAGCAACAATAGAAAAAAAAATGGCACTGTGACCGTGGCCGCCATTTGCAACTACTGTCTATTCCACCCACTGGAGTAGAGCCTGAACGTGCTTACTATGCAACCGGGTATATAGGGAACACCCTGGATGATTTCTTAGGCCATAATATCAGCAAATGAAAAAAAAAAGACTCCAAAAATGTTTTGGAATATTGCAGTCTGTATTACATCATCAGTTTAAAGAACTAACGTCCAATTTCCAGTGTAGAGATTTAGCATGTTTTACCATTTTTCTTCCCGGGATTGTAGTCTGGTAATTTGGAAATTCTGGGACATGTAAACAGTTTCTGGACTGGATTCACCAGTTACAGCACAAAGGGCCCAATTTAACAACAAAGCTAAACACCAGCGGCATTTTTCATTTAGTATCGCAGTGATAGAACTGAAAATGCCACTGCTATTCATCAATACCCCTCCGGCAAGGTCCAGTGAAGTCCTCCTCATCGGCAGGTTCCTCTGCTCAACTGCTGGCAGCCTGACCCTGCCAGCGATGGGCTGGAGCGTAATGCGCATGTGCGACAGTCTGTCTGCACATGTGCATGACACGTTCACCCGGCGGGGACCCGGCAGTGCCTGGAAGGCTTCGCTGAAGCCGGAAAGGCAGCACTGGGTCCCCATTGGCGGCAATGGGAACCACATCACTCTCCCCATCTGAAGATGGCGAGAGCGATACAGTAACAAACAGCGGTAATCTTAGATCGACGCTGTTTGTTGAATAAAGAAAGAATGACATAACCCCATAGCGAGTGCTAAAGGGGTTATGCATCGCTGATAAATTGGGCCCAAAGTCTGCTAAATACTGTGCAAAGCATCACACACGGAGATGAAGGATATGGGTGGCCTCCAATTTATGTGCGGTGAAGTAAAATAGTTATAGTGAGCCTGATTCTGATGCAAAGTAGAATTTTTGTACTGTGCAGGTGTCTACTGTGCAGTTGGGAATGAGACATGCAATCTCAGAGATGGCTTGAAAATGTATTGGACGTTCTAGGGCGGTGACTGGGAGGCGGCTATGTGAAGTTGGTCAGTCTTATGGGTGCATTATGGGAGTGTCATCGATGTGTCACTGCAGTGGTTGCAAACTCAAATGCATAATTGATCACATTAGGCCATGACAATCAATCTGTATCTAGCATGGGGCTGCTGCAACTTTCAATGCATCGATGAGGAGACAGATGGTTGCATTGACATCCTGCAATCAGGATTTGAACGATTAAAGACATACAAAGTGGGCATCCTTGCACATTCAGATGCACGGCTGTACACCAGGGAAGGGCTTATAGCGCTATTTGCATATAGTCACAGAAGCAGTACCGGCAAGAGACGCTCATAAACACGGACACCGCAGCCTCCGACTCAGAACCAGGCCCAGTATGAGCTACTGTTTATTTTACCACAGATTTCTTGAATATATATCTAATACTAAGTTATATTTTAGCTATATCTACTCTAAGTATACTGTATGTATATATATATATTTTTTTTTTCACATAGCAGACTGCACTCACTGTTGAATCTCTTCACTTGAGGCGGTGCTCCACTAAAGACATAGGGGTATATTTACTAAAGTGAAAGTTTTTAGAAATGGAGATGCTACCCATAGCAACCAATCAGATTGTACTTAACATTTAAATAGCACTTTCTAGAAGATAATAGCTAGAATCTGATTGGTTGCTATGGGCAACATCTCCACTTATAAAAACTTGCACTTATACCCCATAGAGTCCAATTATAAAAATCAAAACATATGGGCACTCACCAGACTTCTTTTTCAAAAACCAACAGGTTTCTATTACTCACAAGTGGACATAGCAAAAGACGACGTTTCGATCCCTCAGGACCTTTGTCAAGACAACTTATTCTGTAGAAACATCAGATCAAACCACAAGAAACCATACTCACCCAGAGCCAGTATATATAGCAGTCTCAATTAATGTCAGGGAACGCCCCCTCCTCACCAGGAAATGCCATAACAACAAACCGGAACTGTTAAGATATATACTATACATATAGGGCCTCATTCAGCAAGGATAGCACCTGCTAAAGCGTATGCGTGTGCGTATATGCATCGCAGTGCGCGCGTGTGAATGCCTCACTGCGATCGGGACTGCGATAGCAGTGAGTACACAGACCCATCGCAGAGTGATTGACAGTAAGTATCGTTTGGGGGGGGTGACAGGGGGAGGTCAGAGAAACGCAGGCGAACCAGTGCATTTGAATGCCGTTTCAGGGACGTGCATAAATTAGCCACTGCGATGGCATACACAGCCTGAGCTCTCACTGCGTGCAGGAAAGTTAGCAATTTAGTGATAGGGCAGACCTGCCTTAAATGTGCGAGTGGCTCAGATGTACTTCGATGGTACCGATGTTTTAGGCTGGATTGCAAGGTATTACGGATGTGCATGTTGTCCGTGCGAGTGCTTTGTGACTGCAATTATTAGCATACTTTCGCAGCAGAACTGCGTGCACGATTGCAGCCATGATCGCATCAGCGATCCTTGCCTAATGAGGCCCTAAGTCTAAATAAACAGTGCAAATATATGATCATATGAAATTCAGCCCTCTAGGTGCTGGCAAGAGTCCAAACAACCTTAAACAAGCAAATTGGCACCTATGCTGGAAGCGGCTTGCATTCCACAACTTGGAATGCATAGAGGCCGGAAGTGACATGCCGCTCCGGCTCCTGAGAAGTTAACGATGATTGGGCCATCAAAGGATTAGAGGACTGGCACCCAACCAGGAAATGCTCCGCGTTCCACAGGTGGAACACATGGAGGCCGGAAATGACACTCCAGGCCCAGTTACTAAGTAGAGATCAAAACAAGGCACACAATAATAATAACAAGCGTTCCATACCATGGAACGCATAGAAATAGGAAGTAGCATAATGCTGCAGCTCCAGCTATATAGAAAGAGCAAATCAAATCAATATCACATAGGGTATGTACTAGGGAACCAAGTCAGGGGACCACGGTTCAGTATTGTGCTCAATTTGTAGGAGCGCATAACTGAGCTGCTACATCACCATATATATCAATATGCGCTATCTTTAACAGCTTATACCCATGTCGGGGAACCATAATGAACACTGCAAATATATAGTGGCTCCTAATGTGAAACACTACACACTACACTGCAAAAATTCACTAAAAGGGGCACTACTCTGCACCAACCAATCAGTTCCCAACTGTAATTTTGCAACGTTGCATTTGAATAATTACATTTGGGAGCTGATTGGTTGGTAAAGTACCTTACAGTTTCACTGTCTCCTAACACTGTGCGTGTGTTATACAGTATATACAGGTAAATATAGGAGATTACAGCGCCAACTGTTAAAGCACTAACCACTATTGTGAGATTGTATAGAGGCACAAGATAATAAATATGATACATAATACAGGTGTCTAAAAAACACTCCCTAATTATATACTATACAGTACTGTACGGTAGGTGTCAGCTCATCAGTAATAAAATGTGTGAATATCTGAACTGATATACAGTACTGTAAAGTAGAGCGCCAAATGTGCTATTTTTATAACATAAATCAAAACTTAGTGTGTACAGTACCATTAGAACCATTAGTGTAAAAGTTAAATGTGCAAAGTGGTGCAATAATGCAATGATACAGTACTGTAGGTATATGTGCAAATAAGCGACTACGGGGACGGGGCATGCTGAGGCAGCGGGATATTAAACACAGCAATATTGCGACTGAAACTAAAATGGCCGCTGAGCAAAACAAGATGGCGGCGGGGACAGGACGGTCACTCACGGGAGACTATATGGGACAATGGGCGACTAGGAATCGATCAATAGTATACGGTGTGTTTAATTGACGCTCGATACGCAAATAAGCGACTACGGGGACGGAGCATGCTGAGTCAGCGGGATATTAAACACAGCAATATTGCGACTGAAACTAAAATGGCTTCAGTCGCAATATCGCTGTGTTTATCGTCCCACTGCCTCGGTATGCCCTGTCCTTCACCCATCCCCGTAGATGCTTATTTGTGTATCGAGTAACTATCACACACACCGATCGTTTCCTAGCCTCCCACTGCCCCTCAGTCTCCAGTGAGTGACCATCCTGTCCCCGCCGCCATCTTGTTTTGCTCAGCGGCCATTTTAGCTTCAGTCGCAAAACTGCTGTGTTTAATATCCCGCTGCCATTGATCGATTCCTAGTCGCCCATTGTCCCATATAGTCTCCCGTGAGTGACCGTCCTGTCCCCGCCGCCATCTTGTTTTGCTCAGTGGCCGTCTTAGTTTCAGTCGCAATATTGCTGTGTTTATTGTCCTGTTTGTCTCCTTCACACGGTAGATGCATATTTGCGTATTAAGGGGCATACTATATGTACTGTATGAAAGCTTGATGTGAGATTAAATTGGGAAATATATATCACTAATTGGCTCAAAACTATAATTTATTAAACACAGCCTGCAAAATGAAATTTACTAGCTGGTTATACTGTATATACCGGTGTACACATGTTACTGCTGATGTACAGTAAGAATGTAATACCCCCCTGTGTTCTAAAAGACTGTACAGTACCGTGTTATACAGTATATATTTTTTAAGATACTGAACATTAAATTATGTACTGTATACTGTACTCAGTCTGTATACTCAGCAACAGTATCGAGCTGTATTTCTCTTGTTCTCTCCACAGATTTTGTCATCAAACATGGAAAAAATCAGCAAAGCCATTAGCAAGATAATTGCAAGCATGAAAAAAGAACACAAAACAACACGACAGATCCAGGCCTGGCTGAAAGAGTGTGGTGTTCATCTTAGTTTACAGACTGTGCGCTATCATGCATTTGAGAGAACGCAGACCAGATATAGATTTCCTTCTAAATGCACATGGTAGGTACTTTACAGCAACCTTTTTTTTTTTATTATACTGTATGTTGCTAGATTGCTACTGTATTGTGTTCCAATTTCAACACTAACTGTCCAATAATTGCTACAGTATATGCTCTGTGTGTTCTACCGTAGGAGCGTCAAAAAGATTGTGCACAAATTGACTTGTGAGGATGATGAGCGTACAGCTTTACAAATCCAACGTATTCTAAAAGCAGAATGTGACCTGGACATCTCCTGTTCCAGCATCAAACGGATGCGTAAGGAACTTGGATGGACTTTTGGCCCTACAAGGTACTTTACAAAAAATATATATATATATATATTAATAATGCACTGATTTTACATGACAGTAAACTAAAACTTGTATTTATTCCACAGGATAAATCCCATGATAAGGGATGCTAATAAAGTAAAGAGAGTTGAACAAGCACGACGGTGGATAGAGAGTGGAGAGAATTTTAATGACGTAATTTTCACAGATGAAACTTCGGTTTCTCTCGAGAGGTTCTCAAGACTGTCCTTCCGACATCGTGCACATCTCTCACATAAACCACGTCCGAAGCATCCGTTAAAGGTCCATGTATGGGGAGGTATATCTCGTTGGGGTGCAGGACCGATCTATATTTTTGAAGGTGCAGTACAGTAATGTTTGTTGTAAAAATTATTTACAGTCCTGTACAGTGTACGCTTGTTACTGACAATAATTTCTCATCTCTTTAGGCATCATGGATAAGACCTTCTTCCAAGAAAAAATAGTAGATTGCTGTATGGTGCCATTTGTGAGAAAATGCTTTCCATCAGGACATCGATTATTCCAGGATAATGGGCCTGATTCAGAGCCGCTCGTAAGCGGCCGCTCGTTCGTTCCGAGCGATGTTTGCCCAACTGCGCATGCGTACGGATCGTAATACGCATGCACGAACCAGTCATGATAAATTGGAAACGCACACCACCAGAGTGAGTATTGTCCGATAGTACTGTATTAACTGTTTATTGTACAAAAAAGTGTGTACAGTACCGAGCAGTAATTATTCTAGTACACTTTTTACTAAAGTACAGTACTGTGACTGAATATTTGATTTTTTTTACTTTCCTGTAGGTAACCGGACATGAATCCCATTGAATTGGTCTGGGCCCAGTTGAAGAGGTTCATCAGGTCTGATGTTAAACCAACAACTAAACAGGAACTTTTGGATGGGATAATGAAGTTTTGGAGAACAGTATTGACACGTGCCCAGTGTAACAATTATATTGATCATCTCCATAGAGTCTTACCAGTTGTCATCGAAAGAAACGGTCAAGCAACTGCATTGTAGCTTATACTGTACTGTATATAATTAGTAATGTGGAGGAGGGGTTTAACTTCCTCTTTTCAGTTTGTGATCCGGACTGCTAAGTACTGTACACTGTGTCCATACTGTATGTACAGTATTGTGGTTGTGCTTTCTGTCCCTACATTATACAGTATACAGTTCTCCTAATTTATTTTAAAAGCTCTTTATTTACAATACCTTTCCCTTACTGTACCTTATGTACTGTACTTCATACTTTTCCTCTTTTCCTTTCATTCTTTAATTTCATTAATTTCTCTCTTCCCCTACCCTGTCCTTGCCTTTCTGCTGTTGCACACCTCTGTTCATACAGTATTTAACCCTATTCCCCAGCTATGCCCCGTCACCACCACACTGCTCCCCCTCCCGGCCACCTGGTCAAAGCCGCGAGACCTCTAACGGTCATTGCAACCACAATTAGTGGAGATTAATCAGCAGTTTTGCACCCCCTCTTTTCCTCATGGCCCAGTACAAATCTCACAGCATTATGTCACTGCCCCTACACTGTTTAACCCTTATGCACAGCAGGTTCAATACTGTACAGTACAGTATGTGCCTTGTCAGTGTGCAAGCCCGCAGCTAATGGTTCAACCACCCCTTCCACTGGCTCCTACAGTAAACCTACTTTCAGTGGCGTCACTAGGTAGGTGCGGGGGGTGCGGCCCGCACCGAGTGTCACCCTTCAAAGGGGTGACACCAAGAAGAGCAGCACTCACACCCGCGGGCCGCACCCTTCTCAGACACACCCCCACCGCACACCCCCTTTCCTCTTACCACCGCACTTGGTCCCCGCCGACTTCATGAGCTGGATGCCGCTGATCCTTCACGCCGCCGCCAGGGCTCAGCTAATTCTGTCATCGCGCCGGCATCCAGAGACACACACAGGCACAGAGAATCTCTGTGCTTGTGTGTGGTGCTGGACGCCGGCCGCGATGACATCATCGCGCACTGCACGCTGGCTCTGCTTGTGCTTCTGAGAGCCTACAGGAGAAGAAGAAGGAGCCGGAGGGACTACGACTGTGAGTGCTGCCAGAGAGAGGACCATTATTTAACAAGTGACAGGCCTCGAGTGCAGGCCAGGTCAAGAAGAGAGGGTAAGTAATGCACAGTGCACAGGGAATGGGGCACAGCATAAGGGGCATTACTGGGGCCACTGAATAAGGGGCATTACTGGGGCCACAGAATAAGGGGCATTACTGGGGCCACAGAATAAAGGGCATTACTGGGGCCACAGAATAAGGGGCATTACTGGGGTCACTGAATAAGGGGCATTACTGGGGCCACTGAATAAGGGGCATTTTTGGGGCTACTGAATAAGGGGCATTTTTGGGGCCACTGCATAAGGGGCATTACTCGGGGCACTGCATAAGGGACTTTACTGGGTGCACTGCATAAGGAGAGCTACTGGTGGTACAGTATAATGGGTGCTACTGGGGGTACAGCATAATGGGCTCTAATTCAGGGGCTTTGCATATTGGGCACAACTAGAGGGGGTATTGCATAAAAGGGCATTACTACAAGGGGAACTGCATAATGGGCACTACTACTGGGGGCATTGCATAAGGGGCACTACAGGGGACATTGAATAAGGGGCACTACTACAGTCATCATTGTATAAGGGGCACTACTACAGTCATTGTATAAGGAGCACTACTGTGGGCATTGTGTATAAGGGGCACTCTTACAGTGGGCATTGCATAAGGGGCACTACTACAGTTGTAATTGTATAAAGGGCACTACTGTGGGCATGGTGTATCCTGTTTGGATCGGCACTCACTCTAAGCAGCGTTCAGTAGCTCTGGTGCCCTCCACATAAATACAGTCCACAAGCAGTTACAAAGACTGCGGCACTCAGAGGCTTCCACAAAAATTGATGTATTCAAATAAGCATGTTAGACACCAACATTTCAGGACCACAATGTCCCTATGTCAAGGTAACACTTGGTGGTCCCGAAACGTTGGTGTCCAACGTGCGTATTTGAATACATCAATTTTTGTGGAGTGCCACCGTCTTTTGTAGCTGTATGTGTATATGTATATATATATATATATATATATATATATATATAGATGAGATATTGTGTATGTCTCTTATGTTTGTTTTGTCTTCCTCAATTGCACACATGTATTTAGTATGTGTTTCACAATGTTGCCAGTAAATTCTGAAGGGCATTGTTTATAATATTTGCGGTGCCTTGGTGACACTAACTCTAATAGTATTGCATGCTAAGCCTGTGTTTACTTTGTTTCCTTGGGTGAATCACAGGGTCCCTTATATATACACGTTTTTCCCGTCATTCACATTGATCATTCGTTGCTGCTAGCCCATTGTGGATTGAGGTGATAGGCTACGTTGTCATGGTGACGCATCCGTGGCGTGCGCGCCCAGCCACGTGTGACCCACGCGGCGGTGGGCGTGCTGCCTAGTGATGCAGCGCGTGCGTCACGCTGCGCGACCCAGCGATGCGCTGTCAGCGTGGTGCGCAGATTGATGAGCGCCATGCGGTCTGGGCGGATGGCACCTTGTTGGTTCATCACGCCCACCATGGCGCTCACACCGGATGTTCAATGTTACCGCCGACCCTCCCCTCTAGGTAGGTGGCTTGTTAATTATGTGGCTTGATTGATCATTATTGATACTTGGGATAGATATATAATCGGGGCCTGTGAGACTGCAGGATGTATCTCCATGATGTGCTCACGTTGTCTCTATCTGTGGTGACCCATTTGGACTTATGCTGAAGTTTTGTCTTGGATTACTGTACCTTGATAATGGTCTCTATGTAGACCGAAACGTCGGTAACCTTTTTCTATGAAGCAACCCTGAATATTGAGCTATTGGCCATATTAAATAATTTGACTGTTCTAAATGTGGTGAGTGCCCTTATTCCACCCTTTATTGTGTGTGGTACAGGATTATATATATATATATAATATATACATTACAAAACAAAAGGTGGATAAAGAGCGCCTCCTAGTGCAATATTATTACATATCGGTAACCTTCACCAGATGTGGTTACCCTCTGTGTGAAATACACCACTTATATATCAGCATGAACAACCAAAAGAGTCCTCAAGTTTTAGATTCTGGAAACCACTCTATATCTCACCTTCCATAGATGTTAGATTACTGTGACCTTTGTATCCAGCCCATCTGTGTCACCCCTGGATACCACGATCACAGTAATCTAACATCTATGGAAAGTGAGAGGGGGGGGGGTGACACCATGAGCTACCACACCGGGTGACACCAACCCTAGTGACGCCTCTGCCTACTTTTACTGTATATTGCCCCCTGTTCCAAGGCACACATTGGCATCGTCACAGATTGTGCTGCAGCTGCCAGTTTCTGCTACTGCGCTTGATGTTGCTGTTTGTAATGCAGATGTTTCAAGTTTTCAGGTTCCTTTGGTTCATATACAGTACAGTAGTACTGGCTGCTTCAACATCCACATCCATAGTTGCAGACATACAGTACTGTACAGTAGTGGGTGCACCGTGCATTGAGAGACAGGCTTCTACTGTACATCTACTGTATGGTTGGAGCGGCGGTCCCTTTGACATCAGGATCAGGTGAGAAAAGCATTTTTGCTAATGTTAGTGCTCTGTTATCGCATTCAGACGAATCTTCTGATACTTCTAGCTCCCTGCCAGTTTGTTCTTTGGGAAACCCAGTGCCACCTGCTGCTACAGTAGGGGGTTGGGGGGTTGGAGTTATTTTCACTTTTGACCCCAAAATGCCAGCTGGTGTTCACCTCCATCTGGGGCACCCAAATACTGTCTTGTTTCATGTATTTTTTTTTTTTATCGTTATATGGGCTGTGGGCCTAGGGGCACTGCTTACAGTATTTCACCACCAGGCTTAATTATAATACAAATTTGTTATTAATAAATTTGTTAGGCTGGTTAGTTAGGGCATACAGTATATTAATGTGGAGAAGTGGATTAGTGTGACACTGTTAGAGCAGGAAAGGGCCCTGCACAGCGGATTCTCTCTCCTACAGTACAGGGTGTGTGGGATCGAGCAGGATGAAGAACAAGAGCATCTCTGGTGAGAACCTGTGTGTCTGTCTTTTACTGTCTGTTTGTCTCTGCCTATCCTCCTTTCTTCAGGGCGTACAGTGGACCTTGCACTCCGATGCAAGGTAGAGTCTGCACCTGGTATAGGTGAAACTCTGGATCTGAGGCCAAAAGTGCCAGTGATGATTTTAACTTAAAAGCCTAATCTTTTTGTGTAGTCCTCGGAATTCCAGGACATGCCAGCGGCAGAAGAAAGAAGCGGGGGACAGTAGAGGACTACGGGGGTGGAAAGCTAAAGAAGTTCCCCCCCCCCTGTAAAGCATGTTACTGTAGGTTAAATAAAAATTGTCATTAATTTATAAAATTGGTGTTTGTACTGTATGTAATTCAGTCTTTAAATGCGCCTGAGACCCAACACGTGCATCTGTCATTAAAAAGGTACAAAAAGTCAATAACACACAGATGCAGGGGTGTATTGTCATATTGGCCAGGATTTCACTCACCAGGGGCGCGCCGGCCGATGGGGGTTGCCGCCCACAGTCATATACTATCCCTGTTGCCCATCCCAGTGATTTCACAGCTGCCCGGCACTTACAGTAGTATACAGTACAGTAGACATACAGTACTGTACACACTGAGGGCCGTTTTCAATTTAGGGGTCTATTTACTTTTTTTAGCCGGTCGGCTAAAAAAAGTTTAGCCGATTACGTCATTTCGCCAGGCGTAAAATTATCGCTGTATTCAATTTGAAAGCTTTTCCGCCTACCGTAGGCGGGAAGTCAATGCAATGTATAGTAAGACAGTATATGAAAAAGTTTCGCCTACTGTATGAATAGCAGGCGGAAAAAATTGGTGAATTGGAATGCAACGTTGCGGGAAGCCTTCAACGTGCAGCCTTAAGACAGTCCCCTAAAGGTACTGTAAACTGCGAAACTTTAAAAAAAAAAAAAAAAAGTCAGAACACACCAAACATTCACTTTCATTTTGGGGGCGGAAGAAAAAAAATTGGGGGGAAAAAGTTAAACATGTAGGGGTAAATTTACTAAGATGGGGGTTCTATTTAAGAAGTTACTGTACTGTATGTTGCCCATAGCAACCAATCAGATTCTACTTCTCATTTATCTACAGTAGCACCTTCTAGAAGATAATACCTGGAATCTGATTGGTTGCTATGGGCAACATCACTTCTTAATAGAACTCCAATCTTAGTAAATTTACCCCCTAATATATAAAATGTACTGAGTTTAGTAAGGGTTGGATAACAATACTGAACAAAAGTAGCGAAGACTTAAAAAAAAAAGCGCTACATGGGTATACCGTAGATCTGGGCATGCGCCTGAGATACTGTACGATGACGTACAGTATTGTAGGACACACTCAAGCCAGGTGCAACCTTGGTATTGCAGGCGGCTGTAGTGTAATGGTAAATAATCAAACCAATACATTACGCTGCCGGTACAAACCCTTTTGCGGGTTCGAAACTTGAAAGGTTACACTTTTTAATTTTTATTATTATTACACAGTCAAGGTTACACTTTTTTGTCATAAAGTACTGTGGCATAGAAATACCAGAATTTCTGGATAATGTATTAGTGAAGATTTAAAACAAAATAAAATTAACGTATACAGTATATATTTTAAAGGTCTCGAACCAGCGGCACAAGAAAATGGTAGATGCCGTAGGGCTAGGCATTAGCTCCCTAGACTACTGCATCTACTGTACTGTAGTTCCTAGAGTCATGGAATCACTACAATGTCTACCGTAAGTCCGGGACAGGGTCGACAGTATTGTACTTACTATAATACAGACAACTGGGCATGCGCAGTGCTATGAGACTCAATACGTCACAGTGTAGCGCGCAACGAGCAATGCGGTATAAGGCGTACCGTATGGAGCAACAAACTACAGTACTGTAGCTGGGCACATCTACAGTACATACAGTATAATATATTGAGTTTTGTAAGGGTTGGATAACAATACTCAACTACAGTACTATAGTGAACATTAAAAAAATAAATAAATTATCAAGGTCTCGAACATAAGGAGAGAAGTGTAAGCAAGACGGATCACCTAACCCCTTGCTCACAAGTCTCTCCTAGTAAGAATTGCATCTGTCCTCTACAGTACTTTATGTGACATCTACAGTACCATACGATGAAGTACTCAGGCGTCTGTAGCGTAGGGGGAAGAAATCGAACTTCTACATTGCAGACGTCTGTACAACCCGGGTTCGAAACCTGGAAGGTTAAACTTTTTTTTTTTTTTTTTATTATTATTATTATTATTAGACAGTCAAGTTTACACTTTTTATTTTTAATATTATTATTACACAGTCAGTGTGTAATACAGAGATCCCACTTTCACTGTGTGTGAATCATGACCCGCTACTGTATGATCTTCCATACTGTACACCATGAAATAGCGCTACAAGGGTATGGCTATGGCGCAGCACCACTGGCAATGCATTGCAACCCCGCCACTGGTCACGCGCCAGAGATCCTATTTGTACCGTAACCCCTCAGAACTGGCTATAAGTCACCACAGCGCCAACTGTGCTGACATTGATGCAATTTTGCGGTTTAAAAGCAGAGTCAGTTTGTAGTGCAGGGACCTCTCTCTCAAACAGAGTCAACTATCAGTTACTGAACACTTTAAATCACTAAAGTTTACAAGTCTGGGACAGCACTGCCATTGACACAAGTTTGCGCTCTAGAGCACAGTCAGTTTGTAATACAGAGACTTCCCTCCAAACAAAGTCCACTACTGTAGCACTTTCTGAAGTCATGAATTTACTATTGTGTATACTGTAAGTCTCGGACAGTGCAGAATGGCACAAGTGTGAAAATTCAACAGTACTGTAGCAATACAGACAACTGGGCATGCGCCATGGCATAGCGATACTTGGTTTATGGCTTGGCTCCACTGGACATTCGGCACACATTCCATTGTCATTGCAACCCGTCCACTGGGCATGCGCTGACATTAACGCAATTTTGCGGTTTAAACGCAATCAGTTTGTTATACAGAGACCACTCTCTTTAACAAAGCCCATTACCACTTGATGGTCATAAAAAATCACTATAATGTCCACGTCTGGGTCAGCGCCGGCATTGACGCAAGTTTGCGTTCTAAGGTACAGTACTGTATGTACAATAATAAAAATCCTATTTTCGCTGTTTGACTCCCGAAGCACTGGGCATGCGCTCCACATGTACTGTATTGAATACTGAATATTTTAAGTGAAGATTTTAAAAATAATTAAAAAAAACATATTTTCAAGGTCTCGAACCCACGGAACAAGAAGAGGGGAGAAGCAGTGAGATTAGGCATTAGACCGCTAGGCCACACGCTTCACCCATTACTAGAGTTCTGTAGTTTGTAAAGTAATGAAACCTCTACAATGTCTAAGTCTGGGACAGTGACAACAGTATTTACATTTGCGCAAACACAGTATGATTTCAACCGCATAGTGGGTAATACAGTGCTTAATGATTTCAAACTGTATTAGACATTCTTCTACCGCTTTATTATACCGTACATTCCTGATTCCATGTGGAAAACGCTGTAATACTGTATAGTGTACCGAATCACCACTTCTGTCAAACAATCATCGGGCGGGGATACAAAACATACCGTACGGTACATTGGAAATCACACGCATGCGCTATGTAGTTTAGGAAAAGTGACACCTGGTGGGCAAAATGTTGTATTACACGTAATGAAATCAGACGCATGCGCTATGTAGTTTAGGAAAAGTGACATCTGGTGGGCAAAATGTTGTATTACACATAATGAAATCAGACGCATGCGCTATGTAGTTTAGGAAAAGTGACATCTGGTGGGCAAAAAGTTGTATTACAAGTAATGACTTTTTTCATTGCTAAACTTTCTTTGTGGATCGACTCTTGGCGTGGTGTGTGGTGGTTTGAGAGATAACGCTGTGATGCCATGTTATAGCTGGGCACATCTGTAAGTGTCTAACCCTAACCGTCCCTCCTAGTCCCTAACCCTCCGGTAAGTGCCTAACCCTTAACCTAACCCTGACAATAACAAAGATGTATTGACTAATTGTGTCAACCATTTCCATGTCGACCTTTTGTGACTGTTGACCTTCTTCCATGTCGACCTTCTGGTATCAACCAAATCATTGTCAAACTTTTGTGTGGAACCCGAATGCAATAGTGTTCAACTATGAATCAGGCCCTTGGTTCACTATTTCACAGACGAATATGATGTTTTCACTGTACCATGACAGCGTTAGCACGAAACAGGCACTTTAGCTCTGAACATTTCATTTACTGTATGTTTGTATATTGTAAGTGTCTGTATATTGATTGCCTGTGGTCATATGGAAAATAGGACCCTAGGCCAGATGCTGTAAGCACAGAGATATTGTAGTCGTTACGCTACTCAGTGAATAGATAATGTTTACATTACCAGCTCCTCGCTTTCCACCACCTGCGTGGCTGATTTCTCAAGAAGTGCTCTTGTTTCAATGGCTCGGTGCAACATTCGCATGGTCTCCTCCCTGATCTCCTGATCCGTAAGAGTTGGTTTAAAGGAAACCTGGATCATGCATCGCTGGAAGACAATTGGTAAGCACATAACTTACTGCTAATACATTCCCTTATACCTGTATCTATGCAATTAAATCACAGGTCTATCCTGTCAGGAAGAAAAGCAAATCAGTTTTTTTAAGGAATAGTTTAGCTGGTATCACATGCACCTGTTACGGGGTACATTTCTGGCAAGTGTCTCCAACATCATCATATACCTATCATCTGCTTTGTCTACTATATATACAACAGCTGTACCTGGGCTGTGTCTTCTCTACATGTACTGTTCCTGCATTTCTGTGTATGCTATTATTATTAGATAAGTGCACAGTTATCCCCCATAGTAACAAGTAATAACAAAATATTCTATTTGTGCTAAATATGTCCTGAGACTGACCCAAATTTCACATAAATTATAAATGATAAATTAATAAACCTACAGTAGATATATTTTCGGTTGACACAAAGTGCACTTGGTGTTAACACATTGGTACAATCTCTTTAATATAGATCCACAGCACAATCTCTTTAATATAGATCCACAGCAACTAGTCATCCCTTATTAATGCATAAAGATATTGGGGTAAATTTACTAAAGTCTGGTTTTAGATCAATTTTAAATCAACTTAAAACTGACTGACATTGAGAGCACTTCGGACTTTCGGTTCAAAATCAACGGCAAATAGATGTTTAACATGGTGGCAAACCCGTCTAAAAAAGAAGCAATGCACAGATCACTATGATCTGTGCAGACTTCTTAGCCTTAAAAGCAATTAAATAGTTAAAATGTAAAAATGAACCAGCTAGGGGGCTTACACTATAGCAGTGAGACACAGCTCGGGGTTCCCCTGCCAATATAGTAAAGCAACTCCAAACTGGTCAACCCAGGGCTGGAAAAATAAGATGGGGTCCCCCCTACGAGGATCAACTAGGCATGGGCTGAAAGTCCAGCGCTATTCCCTGCACCTCTGGTTCACTATTTAATTGCATTTAAATCAAACAAGCTTGCACAGATCATAGTGATCTGTGCAGTGCTTCTCCTAAACGCCCCTGCCTCAGGTAGGTCTATTGTCTAGTCGGTTTTCAGCTGATGTCTAAACCGACCGTTAGTAAATTTCCGGTATCTATTGTTGTCTATGTATCGATGGTTGGTCCTATGTTCTAAAGTCTAATTTTTGGTTAATTTGACGTTGATTTTAACTTTACAAAATCTCCAATTTGCAAAATAGACAGTAAAGCGACATTTAATAAATATACCTCTTTATCTTTACATAAACATCACTACACTTAATACATCATATTAAAAATTAAAATAGCGAGTTTTACCTTCCCTGGCAAAACCGTGCCAACTGTTGGTGATACGGTGATAGGAGAATCCTTGGCCACTTGGAACTGAAATGATGTAGGTCCAACTAGTGCAATCTCTCCCTTTCCTATCCTTGGTACTGGGTGAGTGAACTCATTTCGACTGGTGTGTGAATTGACAACAAACAAGGTTGCAGTAGAAGCATCGTTTAATGACGTTGCTGGGAACTGTATCAAGGAATGGGATAGCTCCAGAGGTGGGTGGACACCAATTGCTTTACAAGAAATGCTGCACTGTCTGAGAACAAAATTATGAAAATTGGTTCAATGTAATGCGTTCAAATAGGTTAATGTATATAAGTTACACACAAAACATCTTCAATATTTATCTGCTCACCGATTAATAGCCGATTTGCAAGTGATGTCAAAATTGTATTCACCGGCTTTTGGGGCTCTAAATATGATATCCAGATTCATTGTCTCCAATGGAAGTAGAGTTCCAAAGCCATCATTTGGTTGAATATCTACATACTATGAGATTAATTAGAAATATTAAATAGAATATGTGCAGCAAACTATTTCTTATCTTGATACTATATAGTACAGTAGATTAGAAAAACAACCCTATGTATGCTCCCATAGGCGGTTCTGCTTTTTTTCCCCCTTTACAGGACAACAGGCAATATAACTGTTGTAACAATTATGTTGTCTGTCCCGGTATGTAGTCATTATGGACTGAGGAGCTCATTCAGACCCGCTCACTAGATGCGTTCGCTCGCACCCAGCGTATACAAATCCGGCACACACCCAGCAAGGCAGGCGATCGCACGTCAAGGCATAAGCACGCCCACTATGTCTTGGCGTGCGATCACTTTGAGTATGCAGATGCCCAACAGCCTGTTATAAGACACCCACTTGCGCACGTCATCTCCGGGAAGTGTATAAGACAATAGGTACATTGAGGACCATCGGATGCGATCGCAGCACTTGAGGTTGACTATATCCTGCCGCAAGCACTGCGATCACTTCAGTGTGAAATACAACCAGGTGACGTGTACTATGACGCTGCCTGTTTGCACGCCTCTGAAACCGCGTTAAGATGCTCAGGCATGCCTGCGTTCGCACCTCCACTCCCCCGTTGTGATGGCCAGCCCCTGTCACCACCCACAAACGGCTTCTCCTGTCACTCACTCTGCTGGGCAGTCTATGCGCAGCAAGCGAACGCTTTCCGATCTCTCACAATGGTTCGCTCACTGCGATGCATACGCAGATTGCGAAAATCGGCCAGCTACGAGCGAACGCATCCTAGCGAACGGGCCTGAATCAGGTCCTGAATGTCGACATTCAGGCTGTTGATATGGTTAAAATGTCCCTGCTACCCGCACAAAGCATCAGCAACCGTCCGCAGGCTGTGTTAAACGTAAATAATTTACCCTCCCGCAGGATTTTGCCCGCAAATTCGATACCGCGGGTATCAGAAACGCGCATGCCCACGGTAATCTATTCTATCCTTAGTTACTAGCACTGTTATAAAGTAACATTTTATTGAGTATATTTTATTACTGTATTACCACTTATTTTTTCATTAATTTCTCATTATTATTATTTATTAATTTTCATTCATTTTATTTATTTTTATTAACACAATAACTATTTTAAACATTTATTTGTTTTCCTAATAGAAAGCTGCTCTTCAATATTTGGTGCACTTAGTAATTTTGGTTATATGGGAATTAAATTGTTTAAAGAAATACTTCAGAATACAGTCGTCATGCTGAATCTGTAAATAAAAATGTAACATTAGCATTAATACCTCTGGGATTCCCACAAAACCAAATTCTTGGGGCAAAATAGACTTGTTCGTTAGTTGAATGGAAGTCTGAACAGCATCGTAAATTGTACAGTGCTCGAAATTCACTTCATTTGGGCTGATTTCTATATCTGATGAGGTCACCACTGCATGAACAGTGAAAGAAACAGGTCGAGCCTGAAATCAAAGACAGATATACAGGTATGAGAACTGTCATCCACAATATACCTGCTCCGATTCCCAACATCAACTAAAACCCACACTGCACGTATCATTCCTCCTCTCATTCCATTGTTTAGCAAAGCTCCACATTGTAACTGCGGGAGAAATAAATGGTGTTTATGTCTGATCATATGACAAAATCATCAAACATGCAGAATTGTTTGTTTTTCTCTTTTTTGATACCTGCAAAACATGTTTTTAAATAAGGAGATCACATACCCATAGTAATAAAACATGACAGCTTCTAAACCCTTGTAGTTTCCTGGTATTGTGATCACAGTGTACCTCCGGTGATGGTGTTATGATAGCAGTGCACGTGAGGTGATGGTGTTGTGATCACAGTTCACGTGTGGTGATGGTGTTATGATAGCAGTGCACGTGAGGTGATGGTGTTGTGATCACAGTGCACGTGTGGTGATGGTGTTGTGATCACAGGGCCTGATTCAGAGCCGCTCGTAAGCGGCCGCTCGTTCGCTCCAAGCGATGTTCGCACATCTGCGCATGCGTATGGGTTGTAGTACGCATGCGCGAACCAGTCAGTGCGGTCAAAAATCGTGTGGTCGCAAAATAGCGAATGCCTGCTAATTTGAGTGACAGGATGAGGCGTTTGTGGGTGGTAACAGGGGAAGGTGCTTGAAAACGGGGAGTGGAGATCCGAGCGCAGGCGTACCAAACGGTCAAAACAGGCGTTTTAAGGGTGTGCATAATTAACAAAGCAGCGTGATCGACCACGTCACTTGGTTGTCTTTTAGCCTGAACTGCTCGCAGTGATTGCGGGAAGTAAAACCTACCACAAGCACTGTGAGCAGTTCAGACGCCTTTCGATGTACTCGATTAATCTAATAAATAGCGGAGATGACGTATGATGCGAGCGACCAGGGGGTGTTTTTTCCAAAATAGTGAGCGCATGTTTCGTTCGCTCGTTCAGACATAGAGGCGTCAACAGACCGCAAAGAGCGAGCGCTTAATTGAAATAGCCAGCCCCTTTTTCTGAACGAGCGTCCACAAATAGCGTCCGGCTCTGAATCAGGCCCACAGTGTACTTTCGATGATGGTGTTGTGATAGCAGTGCACGTGTGGTGATGGTGTTGTGATAGCAGGGCATGTGTGGTAATGGTGTTGTGATCACAATGTACTTCCGGTGATGGTGTTGTGATAGCTGTGTCCTTGCGGTGATATTGGTGTGATCACAGTGCACGTGCGGTGATGGTGTTGTGATTATTGTGCACGTGTGGTGATGGTGTGATAGCAGTGCACGTGTGATGATGGTGTTGTGATCACAGTGCACGTGTGGTGATGGTGTTGTGATCACAGTGCACTTCTGGTTATGGTGTTGTGATTACAGTACACGTGCGGTAATGGTGGTGTGATTGCAGTGCATGTGTGGTGATGGTGTTGTGATCACAGTGCACATGTGCTAATGATGTTGCAATCGCAGTGAACATGTGATGATGATGTGATGATTGCATTTCTTGTGTGGTGATAGTGTAGTGACAGTTTTGTGATCACAGTGCATGTGTGCTGATGATGATGTGACCTCAGTGCAGCGCCGGCGCTAGGCTTTAGATAATGCGGGTATCAGTAGACACGGAATCAGTATGATATACCGCCGGCCCGACAGCGGCTGCCCGACACAGGAGGAAATCCCGATCGTCCTAAGGTAAGTATTTGCTAACCCTATTCTACCCCCTAACCCTAACCCTCCCTTAGGGGTGCCTATCCCTAACATCCCCCCCAAGTACCTAACCCTAACCCCCGTCTAAGTGCCTAAACCTAACCCCCCCCTTCCCCGCAGCTTAAACCTAAGTCCCCCGGGGGGGTGCCTAACCCTAACCTCCCCGGGGGGTGCCGAACCCTAACCCCCCCTTCCCCTAGCCTAAACCCAACCTCCCGGGGGGTGCCTAACCCTAATTCTCCCACGAGAGCCCTAAACCTAACCCTCCACCCCCGGCAGCTATCCGCGCCCAGCTTACCTTCGATCGGTAAGCCGGGTGTCGGGCTCCCGGCGTAGATCTAATGTCAGGCGTCGGGATTTTGTCGCCTGTCATTAGTGCCTTTCCCGGGATTAAGCAGTTGGGAAGGGATTAGGTACGCCGGCTTCCCGACTGCATACCGGAGACACATATCCACCGTAATCTAAAATTGATTGCGGGGCCCGCGTAAAGTTTTTGTGGGCAAAACCTTGCCGCTGATTGGATATTCTCTGTGGTAATGGTGTTGGTAATACCATGCACATAACACCGTACATGTGTGGTAATGATTTTGTTATCACAGTACTTGTTTTGTAATAGTTTTGTGAACATCATGAATGTATGGTGACGGTGTGGTAATCGCAGTGCAAATGTAGTGACAATGTTATGAACACAGTGCATCTCTATATATATAAATCTAAAATAAAGTCCCCGGTTTAGGGTCTGTCTGTTCGTTTGGGCTAATCTCTTGAACCACTGGACAGATTTTGGTGAGGTTTTCACTATTCTGTACAGCATTGGTAGAGGAAGCTTTAGAACTATTCATCTGTGACGGCTTCCGGACTATAGATAAACACTAAAAAGGTCGTCAATGAATAGATAGACACCAGATGTTAGACAGTCAATAGGTTGACTGGGACATAAGGTCGACAGTGACAAAAGGTCGACACACTAAAGGTCGACATGTAAGAAGGTCGCCTTGGGGCAGATGCTGTCTAAAGTTGTTGACTAAAGTTGGCCACACAACTTAGCTTGATAACTAAACGCCCAGATCTGTGAGCAATTTGGCCATAAGCACCAAGGCCATCTGATGACCTGTCATATGACCTGACATTCCATTCTGCTTAATCAAATCCGATTTGGTTAGACTTTGATAATCAGAATAATTGATTTAGGCCAATTAGTTAGAAGGGCTTTGTAGTGCCGGGCATTTGCATAAAGTCACAGATAGACGACCACCAAAAAATCCAACCACCTCTGAATCAGACCCAAAATTTCTTAATTTTGGTAGTTAAACTGACCTGGTCAACTACTGATATCATCATTGGGACCTCCAATACTCCAGTCTCCTTATCAAAATAGGAACTGGCATCTTGGGAAAGAGAGTGCCTAGAAAACAAAATGGTCAATGTGTTATATAAATGTTGAACTGTATATAACATTTGTAACCAGGATTCTCAAAATGGATTATCAGGTTTATTTAAAGAATTAAAATATAGAATGACTACTCACTTGATAGAACTCCCTTCTTTACAACTTATTGCCTGGAGGAGCTACTGTAGTCTGCAAAGAGGTTTAGTCATTGACTAATACAGTGGTTTGCAAACTTTATGCCACAGGGCACTTGAGTGGTGCCACATGTTGGTGGTCCAGGACCAAATCTAAATTATTTATGGTAGGCGTGCACCGGCCACTTTTCGTGTTTTGGTTTTGGATCTGGATCTTTCTTCATGTTTTGGATCTGGATTGGTTTTGCCAAAACCACCCTTCCGTGTTTTGGGTTCTGTATCTGTATTTTTTTTAAAAAAGCATAAAAACAGCTAAAATCACAGAATTTGTGGGTTTTTCTGCTCCTATGCTATTATTAACCTCAATAACATTAATTTCCACTCAGGTGCAAGATGGAATTGTCCTTGGGCCCTCCCACTCACCCTTATGTTGTATAAACAGGAAATGCACACTTTAACAAACCAATCATTTCAGCGCCAGGGTCTGCCACATGACTGTGGCTGAAATGATTGGTTCGTTTGGGCCCCCACCAAACAAGCTGGCAATTAATCTGTCCCTGCACAAACTGGCTCTACGGAGGCAAGATGTTGTCCTCATCCACCTATTCCTCACCCTCTTCAGTGCTGTGTACATCCTCATCCTCACAGAGTATTAATTCGTCCCCGCTGGAATTCGCCACCACAGGTCCCTCTGTACGTTCTGGAGGCTGGTCTCCCTCGAAGAGTTGATAATTCATTTTTATGAACATCATCTTCTCCACATTTTGTGGAAGCAACCTCCTACGCCTTTCGCTGACAAGGTTCCCGGCTGCACTAAACACTCTTTCGGAGTACACACTGGAGGGGGGGCAACTCAGGTAAAATATAGCCAGTTTGTACAGGGGCCACCAAATTGCCTCTTTTTCCTGCCAGTACAGACTGACGGACTGTCTGAGATGCCTACTTGGATGCTGTCACCGATGTAATCCTCCACCATTCTGTCAATGGTGACAGTATCATATGCAGTGACAGTAGACATGTCAGAAATTGTTGCCAGGTCCTTCAGTCCGGACCAGATGTCCAACCTTGGTCCTGCCTGCCCTGCATCACCGCCAGCGGGTTGCTTAGAATACCTAAGTTGTTTCCTGGCAGCAACAGTTGCGGGAGAAAATGAAGAAGGAGCTGTTGACGTTTCACGTTCCGCTTCAGCTGACAGTGTTTTCACCAGCAGGTCTTTGCACCTCTGCAGGCTTGTGTCGGCCAGAAAGAGAGACACCACATAGGCTTTAAACCTAGGATCGAGCACGGTGGCCAAAATGTAGTGGTCTGATTTCAACATATTGACCACCCTGGAATCCTGGCAAAGCGAATGAAGGGCTTCATCCACAAGTCCCACATGCTGAGTGGAATCGCTCCGCCTTATCTCCTCCTTCACTTTCTCCAGCTGCTTCTGCAAAAGCCTGATGAGGGGAATGACCTGACTCAAGCTGGCAGTGTCTGAACAGATTTCACGTGTGGCGAGTTCGAAGGGCTGGAGAACCTTGCACAACACGGAAATCATTCTCCACTGCGCTTGAGTCAGGTGAATACCCCCTTCTTTGCCATGTCACAGGTGGATGTATAGGCTTGAATGGCCTTTTGCTGCTCATCCATCCTCTGAAGCATATAGAGGGTTGAGTTCCACCGCGTCACAACCTCTTGCTTCAGGTGATGGCGGGGTAGGTTCAAGAGTGTTTGCTGGTGATCCAGTCTTCGGCTCGCAGACGCTGAACATCAAAAGTGGGCAGACATTTTTCAGGCCACCCAAGGTGTCTCCTGCACGCCCCTGTCATTTTTCAGAAAATTCTGCACCACCAAATTTATTGTGTGAGCAAAACATGGGACGTGCTGGAATTTGCCCAGATATAAGGCCTGCACAATATTGATATCACAAATCCCCAGGAG
The DNA here is from genome assembly GCA_031769625.1 of Taudactylus pleione. NCBI lineage: Eukaryota > Metazoa > Chordata > Amphibia > Anura > Myobatrachidae > Taudactylus > Taudactylus pleione. The sequence continues at coordinate 9,140,135 of JAUIMM010000081.1, read as the reverse complement.
AGTCTAAGTGGGGTAAGCCACTGGGCGATGATTTTCCTCAGTTTCTCTAAGAGGTTGTCGGCGGTGTGCCTCTTACTGAAACCGGTGATACACAGCGTAGCCTGCCTTGGAACGAGCTGGCATTTCTGAGATGCTGCTACTGGTGACGCTGCTGTTGTTGCTGTGTAAGGTGATACATCTACCTAGTGGGCTGTCACAGTCATATAGTCCTTAGTCTGCCCTGTTCCACTTGTCCACATGTCCCTGGTTAACTGGACACTGGGTACAACCACATTTTTTAGGACACTGAGGACACTTTTTCTGATGTTTCTGTACAGTCTCAGTATCGCCTGCCTAGTGAAGTGGAATCTAGATGGGATTTGGTACTGGGGACACACTACCTCCATCAATTGTCTAAATCCCACTGCGCTAATGGCAGATACCAGACGCACGTCTAACACCAACATAGCAGTCAAGGCCTCAGTTATCTGTTTTGCTTCAGGATGACTGCTTTCGTACTTCAACCTCCTCGCTAAGGACTGTTGGAGGGTCAATTGTTCAGTAAAAGTAGTGGTGTTCCTACTTCCTCTCTGGGATGATGAATGACCCCCAGCAACAGCAGCAGCGGCAGCAGTAGACGTAGCAATGCAGGATCTCCAGAGGAATCCCGGATAGGAGAGTCAGTCATGCCAGTGACATGGCCTGCAGGACAACATTTCCGATCCTGACTAAGGAGGAAATTGACGAGGAGGGAGTTGACGGTGTGGTTTGCAGGCGCTTGGATACAACAGGACAAAGGGATTTAGGTGTCCCTGGACGGCTTACGGTCTTACCCAAAGTTTATGAACTTGACAGTAACTTTTTATGAACGTGCTGCAGGTGACGTATAAGGGAGGATGTTCCTAGGTGGTTAACGTCCCTACCCCTACTTATTTCACCTTTACATATGGTACATATGGCAAGACAGTTGTTGTCTGGATTTGAATAGAAATATTGCCAGACCAAAGAGGTGGAAAGTTTGGTCTTCTGCCCAGGCATGACCGTGATGGGCTTTTTCATCCCAAAGACAACAACTGTCCCACCTGAAGTCTAATTTAAACAAACCACATCACCATCAGAATCCTCCTCGCCAACTTCCTTTTTGTGGAGCGCACTTTGGGGGTTACACCACCCTTGAACAGACTTATGACACAGGTGCACGCTTGGCGCTGCTCCTTTATTGATGCACGTGCAGCTACAGCGCACGCAATTCACAGAAAATTATTATTATTTTTTTTTTAAGTGCACTTTGGGGGTTACACCACCCTTTAACAGACGAGCCAGCCGGCCCTTTATTTATGACACAGGCGCACGCTTGGCTCTGCTCCGTTTTTGATGCACGTGCGGCTACAGCGCATACATTTCACACACAAACACAGAAAAAAAGAATTGTTTAATTTTTGTGGAGCGCACTTTGGGGGTTACACCACCCTTTAACAGACTTATGATACAGGCGCACGCTTGGCGCTGCTCCTTTGTTGATGGACGTGTGGCTACAGCGCACACAATTCACAAAAAAGAGAAGAAGAATTTTACTTTTTTTTTTGGAGCGCACTTTGGGGGTTACACCACCCTTTAACAGACTTATGACACAGGCGCACGCTTGTCGCTGTTCATTTGTTGATGCACGTGCGGCTACAGTGCACACAATTCACAAACACAGAAATAAATGTTTTTTTTGCATTTGGGGGGAGCACCCCTGATGTACAGGTCACCCCCTGGACAACACTACAGCACCCCTTTAGGACTACAGCCTTTATGGGACACTGCACAATACAGCCCAGCCAACCCCTATAGACTTTTGGAGTGGACACAGCCCCTATGGACAACAGCAGCACAAAACAGTTCAGAAAGCCCCTATGGACAACAGCAGCACAACACAGCCCAGCCAGCCCCTATGGACTTTGGACGAGTGGACACAGCGCCTATGGACAACAGCAGCACAGCACAACACAACACAGCCCAGCCAGCCCTAACTCCCACCCTCCCTCTTCACTGTCCACAGCCGGGGTGAGAAATGGCGCAGACGCGGGGACCTTTTACAGAATCCAAAACCTGCGAGATTCGGAAGGCGGGATGATGACCCTCCCTACAAACGCCAGGCGTTCCTAAGGGAACGCCTGGGTTTGTCCAGCCACCCCCCCCTACCTGCCCACAATACGGGGCGAGCTGTTACTCACCATCGACAGCCGCCCCATCTTGTTGCGAGCCCCGTAGCGACTGAACTTTAGTTGCTTGGCGAGGCTCGCGCACGCCGGACATGGCACATGTGCAGTGCACAAACATCGGGCCGCTTGCGAGCGCACAGCACTTGCGAGCGGCTCTGAATGAGCGCCTATGGGTGTAGCTAGTTGCATGTTTGGTCTGTCCAGTGACTGTTAGGGTGGGTAAACACCTGAACGACTTGTAATTGGACCGATTTTACATCCAATTTCCCTTGAGGCCAGAACATAAAATATAGGGTCTCATTCAGACCCGGTCGCAAGTGCTGAGCGCTCGCAACTGGGTCGATGTTTGCCCACTGGGCATGCGCACGTCAGAGCCGGTCGATGGTGGGCAATCCGTCGCTCCGGGTCTCGTATCAAAGGGGGGGTGTTGTCAATGTTGAGTGACAGCACGCCCCCTTTGGTGGGCGGGCCAGGGGAGTGGCTGACCAAACGGAGGCGTTCCCATGTGAACGCCTCCGTTTGGGGGCGGCCCCACTGACATCACGAGTTATGTCAATGGGAGAGGTTTCGGCTCTGTTAGAGCCGAAATCTCTCTGGGGCTTGCGGCAACGAGACCCTACCACAAGGGTCTCGTCGCAAGCCCGATGGTCGCGATGGTTTTGACCATCGCGACCATCTTCCTGGCCACTCGCTATAGCGGTGGGTGGTCACTGTGACTTACCTGCTGCCATTGCATCGGTGTCTCCCGGGTCCTGGTGCTCATTGGACTGTGACTTTCAGGTCAGACCTCCGATCCTCCAGCGTTTGGTGTATGAAGTGTAACACAATTTTTTGTATTCTGTATACCTGACGCAAGTGTAACAACTGACATGTTGAAAACACAGACTGGGCTCTGGTCCTGTTATTTATGAATCCGAGACTTATTTGAGATGATATATATATATCAACATTATGCATACATTTGCAATGATTCCTGTGATCATTCAACTTTCACCATGGTGTCCAGGACTTTCTAATTGACAAGGTATTTCAAAACGTGGGTACAAAGGGGTTTTGCTATTTGGGGAGTGCATGTTTGTGGGTATGTGTATATGGGGGGGCGCACTGGCCCTCATTCAGAGGCGGTCGCAAGAAGCAATCGCTCTCTCTGAATTAGGGCGGGCGCTTCTTTTTTTTCTGTGCGGCCTCCTGGTCGCTAGCTAAGCTGTGGGTTACCACCCACAGCTTAGCGACCGACGAGGGTGACGGTCGAGATGGTCAAGACTATCGCGACCATCGGGGCTTGCGATGAGACCCTAAGGTTGGGTCTCGGCAGTCGCAAGCCCCAGAGAGCTTCCTGCTCTGATCGAGCAGGAAACTCTCCACTGACATCACTGCTGTCAGTGTGGCCGCCCACAAAACGGCAAGTGTTCCGTCAGGAACGCCTCCGTTTGTGTAACCACCCCCCGCCCCGCCTACAGCTCCGGAGCGTGCGCAGGACCAAAACATTGAGCCGGTTGCGAGCGCTCAGCGCTTGTGACCGACTCTGTATGAGGTTCACTATTTGTATAAAGTAAATGGTTTTAGGTGTAGTTTTTCTTTAATAACAATATTTGTATTTGGGATAACATATAACATACAGTAAGATCATTATGATGGAGTGCTTCCTCTTAGTTGCTGTGGCCTATTTGGTAGAACAGTATAGGCAACCTGCTTGATTTTGGGAGACCACACGTGCCCCCTACTACTCACAGATCAGGAAAAGCAATAGATTTACAGTTCATTTATAATTCACCTGGATGTCTCCTATGAAGTGCAATATAGCTGTAATAGTGTTATTGTGAAGAACCTGAGAGCATTCATCTACTTAAACGATCACAATTTTCCCTTCTGCTACTCCTATGTCTTCCTTCCTCTTTCTTTCATAGAAGGTTGTTTGGTTTGTTATTGTATTGTTATAATTTGTAAACCGCTGTTAATTTGTTTACTGTGCGTGTTGTTGCTGTATTTGCACTGTACTGCATTGCGGATCATCCTGGCATTCTTCACATGTAATAAATTACTCCCATTTCTCCTGGTTACAAATGTACATGTTCGGTCTAGTTTTGCAGAATAATGAACTTGCCCCAATGATTTCTAAAGAATAATATTTCTGGCTTCAATTATTGTGCCACCTGCTTATGCTGATGTACATAACCAACCTGCATCCAAAGTTAATTAAACACACATATGCCAGCCCAACATTCACAAGCTGTTCTCCTTCTTGGGGGCTGCACTTTAAACTGTACAGGCTCTCTGTCCATATGTCACCTTGACATTGACATTCGTTAATTATGACCCCAAGCCTCTCTAATAATAGGACCTTCACAGTACTCAGAGCCAAAAGCTTTATTTAACCCTGAAGTCAGCAGAGAAATGAGACTCACTAGGAATGCATACATTCATTTGTCAGCATATCATAATGTTTATCTTACAAACACTGTATATAGACATAAAATAGAGAAAACACATAACAATAACAAGTACACTGCAGCTTTTGGTAACATGGGGCCTGATTCAGAGCCGGATGCTATTTGCGCTCGCTCGTCCAGAAAATAGGGGTGGCTATTCAAATGAACCGTTCGCTCTTTGCGGTCTGTTCACGCCTCTAGGTCTGAACGAGCGAACAAAACTTGCGGTCGTTTTTTGGAAAAATACGCCCCCTGGCCGTTCGCATCCTACGTCATGTCCGCTATTTATTAGATTAATCGAGTACATCGACCAGCATATGAACTGCTCGCAATTCTTGTGGTTGGTTTTTGCTACCACAATCTTGCGAGCAGTTCTTTCTATAAAATAACCCAGTGACGTGGTCAATGACGCTGTTTTAATTATGCACACCCTTAAAACGCCCGTTTTGACCTTTAAGCATGCCTGCGTTCGGATCTCCACTCCCCGTTTTCAAGCACCTTCCCCTGTTACCACCCACATACGCCTCATTCTGTCACTCAAAATAGCAGGCATTCGCTATTTAGCGAACAAACGAATTTCAGCCGCACTGACTGGCTCGCGCATGCTTATAACGATCCGTACGCATGCGCAGTTGGGCAAACATCGCTCGGAGCGAACGAGCGGCCGCTTACGAGCGGCTCTGAATCAGGCCCATAGTGAAGTAGGTGATAACTTATCTCTGCTTCTAGACATGAAAACAATCATAAAATAATCAAATACAGACAGGGCCGCCATCAGGGGGTACAGCCGGGACTAGTGTACCGGGCCTGGGCTCAGAGGGGGCCCGCAAAGTATCAGCGATCCCACCTACGAATTGCTTGCGCTTCAAGAGGCTGCACCTCATTTTGCTTCACAGGCAGATAAGCAGGTTGGTGGTCGGCTCATCAGTGCTACAACCCTCCACTGTCTGACTCTTTGACACTGATCAGCGATCTCTGGGCCTGATTCAGACCAGGTCGCTCTGACAGAGCGCTTGCTCTGAATCAGGGCCGGGTTTTTTTTTTTTTAAGAACGGCCTCCTGGCCGCTCGCATAGCTGTGGGTGACCACCCACAGCTACAGCGAGCGGCCATGATGATGGTCGCGATGGTCAAGACCATCGCGACCATCAGGCTTGCGTCGAGACCCTTGTGGTAGGGTCTCGTGGCCGCAAGCCCCAGAGAGATTTTGGCTCTAACAGAGCCGGAATCTCTCCACTGACATCACTCGTGATGTCAGTGGGGCCGCCCCCAAGCGACAGGCGTTCTCATGGGATCGCCTCCGTTTGGGCAGCCACCCCCTGGCCAGCCCACCAAAGGGGGCGAGCTGTCACTCAACATCGACAGCTCGCCCCCTTTGTTGCGAGATCCGGAGCGACGGAGTGCCCGTCGCTAGCCGGGTCTCGTGCGCATGTGCTGTGGGCCACCATCGACCCGGTTGCGTGCGCTCAGCGCTTGTGACCGGGTCTGAATCAGGCCCTCGAAAACTGATCTGCGATAGCTCCCACATCTGATTCAGATGGTTGCGCTGCACTGCAATATCATACCCTGGCCACAGGCCCCCACTCATAGCAAACAGGGCAGCTTCAGTCCATCTCAGCTGTCAGCTCCTCCTATTCTCAGCTCCTCCTATTCCCCGCTCCCAAATCTGCTCCTCCTCGATTCTCCTCCTCCCTCCTGCTTAGTGCTCCGTGTTCTGCCATACTGCTGCCAGAGTAATGGCATGCATACAGTGGTTTATTTTATGTGCCTCTGACCAGGGCCGAAACTAGGATTTCTGTCACCCGTGACAAGACAGTAATTTGGCGACCCCCCCCCTGGTAATTCCCCCATAGTAATGCCCCCTGCAGCAGTACACCTATAGTAATGCCCACTGAGGTAATGCCCCTGTAGTAGTTCCCATATAGTAATACCCATCTAGTACTGCCCCTGTAGTAGTGCCCATATAGTAATGCCCCTGTAGTAGTAGTGCCCATATAGTAATGCCCTTACACAAAAAACAAAAAAACACCGCCGCCCGGTCCGTCCAGCTGCTCCTCGAAACTATGGGAGAGACGTAATGATGTCTCTCCCATAGTGCCCGTGGGGAGAGCCGGAAGCTGGAGTTCAGGAGAGAACCCCAGCCTCGGCGGCGCTGCAGGGAAGGATCCGGGCGCCCGCTGGCTTGGAGCCCCCCTGCAGAGCTGGAGGACACTGGCGGCGGGTGCGGCGACACACTCGGTGCACGTGCACTTCCAGCCACCCCCTAGTTGCGGCCCTGCTCTGGCCCATCTCTCCCTAATTGTGCCTCTTTCTCTGTGCTTCCATCACTCCAAACCTCCCCAATTGTGCCTCTGCCTCCCTCCATCCATGGAGTGCCTCTGCCCAGCTCATTCCCCACTGACTCCCCCCACCAAGTGTGTGCCTCTGGCCCCCCCTCCAAATATGTGCTTTTGACCTCTCCTCCCCAAAGGTGCCTCTTACTCCCCTTCTTAAGTGTGCCTCTGACCACTCCCTCCTGATGTGTCCATCTATTCCCCCTTCCGCCAAGTGTGCCTCTGGCTATTTCCTCCCCATGTGTGCCTCTAACCACCTACCACCTTCCCCACCTGATCCTGCACCTTCCCGTCGACCACCTAGTGATGCCAATAATGGTGGGTGCCAATAAGAATTAGCATGGACAGACCATGTACAACTCCATAAAACTGAATGCACAGATAGCAGGTAATAATTTATTTGGATTTTTATCACTTCATATTTTATTTAATATTTTTAATTTATTTTGTAACTTATTTTTTTCTATTTTATGTTTGTGTCTATGTGCGTGATACGATGTGAGGATAATTCAGAGGTGGACACTGTTTTGATGATAAAGGACTGCGCATCCGTCGGAGATGCATTGTGCACATGCCTCCATATATGACTGACATGCTGCTGGTATTAGGGGGTGATGACGGTGAGCATTCCAGAAAATTGGGCGTGTCGGCCCCGTTTTCTGGGCGTGCCGAAGCCAGTGGCTGCATCCTCAGATGCAGTTCCACTGACCCCAGCAGCATAGTATTGCCAGACATTATGGGATGTTTGCACTGTAAATATGATGCTGCGTCTTTGGACGCAGTCATCGTGTCTGAGAAGCCAGAAAAGGGTGTCTTTTTGCAAAAGACGCCACCTGTGGCATTAGCCTATACACGTAGATCTGCTGCGGTCTAAGACGCACCTCCAATCCACACAGCGCCCACTTCTGAATCAGCCCCTGTGTGAGTGTGTGGGGGAGGGATATCATAGCATGCGTTTGCTCTGGGCGTCAGGGCTCCATGCTGCATCTCTGCATCCACTGGGTCATAGTTCGGGGGAGGTTGAGAGGGGGCCTGCCCTTTATATCTGTACTGGGACCCACAGTTACTGATATCAGCCCTGAATACATAATAGAATATTCGTATATATTTATATAATTCAAGGTTAGAATGTCAGTTGGGCGAATAAAAGTGTTTTAGTATCAGGTCCAGATTATCTGCTTTGCCTTTTATTACTGCACTGCTGGGACTTTAAAAAAATGGATATCTACCTTTTACAACCACACACTGCATGATTTACCTACTTTTCTGTAGGATAGTGCCAGGACAAGACATTCCACATTGTGTCCATCCATCTCCTTAGCATAGTTGGTTTAATGGCAGTTTTGCTATGCATAAATAGTGTGCACTCTCTCATTTTGGGGTTTATTTATTAGACCCCACTGAAAAAGAAAGGTTTTCTATCACTGCTCATCTCAGCAATAGAAAATATTTTCTCTGTATTTAACAACAAAAAGTCAGGTGAGTGGCGGTCAGTTCTCCGGTAATACTGACCAGCAGTGGTTAGAGTAGGATTACTGCTTGCCAGGCCAGTTAGGTACATTTACATACATTCAAGTACATGAACTGTTTTTATACCACAATTTTTTTTCTGGTGTCCAAGTTTTAAATTCTTTGTTAGTAGAAAATATACACCAGAATAAAATTCTCTAAAGTAAACCATTCCTTCTGGAATTTTGAAAAACTAGGCATGATGCACGGAACTCAGAGTTTTAAAAAAAGTAAAAAAAAAAAAAAAATTTTACAAAGGCTGAAGACAGGTCCAAGACGAATGACCCACTGTATGCTTGATCTGTGACTTTATACCAATTCCTTTGCTACAAAAATACGAATCCAAAGTACCTGGTACATTATAAGCAAAGTAAGCTGCAAACTTGAGGAAAAATTTGCAGAATTGAGGAAAAAATATGCAGTACATGTAAAAAGGGAAAAGACAGTCCCGATACAAGTGACCTGTGCCATTCATCATAATGCCTAATTTGCAACTTTATACTATTTGCATTTCTGATTAAAAAAAAACTAAACCATTACCTGTTACACTATAAGTACCTATTATATTATAAAAACAGAATTGAGGAAAAAGTAGCAACATTGAGGAAAAAGTGCACAGCACGGGAATCGCCCCAGGGATCTGATTGGTGTATGAGTACACATATGTATGTGACTGTGGTTGATGTTCCCAGTTTTAACTGTCTTGGGCTACCATGTACATGACATATTTCGGTGGCATCCCAGAAGAAAGCCAGTGGGTTGCATGTGAGAGAAAAGCTGATGGACAGAGGGGCATGTAAGGGATATGATGGCCAACAGAGGACATGCAAAGGAAAGTCTGCTGTGCAAAAGGGTGTGTGGGGAAAAAGTTGGTGGACAGATGTGCATGGGAGGAAAAGCTGGAGTGCAGGAGGGCAGATGACTGAAAAGCTGGTGTGTAGTTGGTATATGAGAAATATAGTATATGGTAAGCAGGACTGACATGTGACTGAATTCTGGTGAGCAGAGGGGTATACAAAAAAAACTGGTTGGCAAAGGTGCATGTTAGAAAAAAGCTGGTGGGCAGTGGGGCATGTGACAAACAAGTTGGTGGGCAGATGGTTGTGTGAGGGGAAAGCTGATGGAGATTTTTATGCTTTAATTAATGTTCTTTTCTCTTTGGGTTTGACTATAACACAATTGTTGCTTTATATCTTACTGCAAAATCACAATTTTTGCTAACTTTGACCCTATTATATTACCCCCTTATGTTTTGTGTAGGTATAAACAATTTCACAGTGCCTTCAAAGAAGTGTATATAAACAAGAGACTCAAAAAATTATCTATTGCCACCTGATTGTGACTTTTTTTTTTCTTTCAAAATATAACATTTGCATACCTCTAGAAATGCTGAGTTTGTCGGCGTGCGGCCATGAAGCCTAGACAGCGTTTTGCATCAGTGCATCTAGAATGCTGCCCCAGCCGCCAGCCAGGAGAAGGTAAGAATTATTATTTTCATTTTACTTAAGTCAAGTTTGGGAGTGGGTGTTGGAGGGAGGGGGGGACATAGGTGATAGGTTCTACTCTTCCTGGTAATAGACAGTACTGATGTATCCTGGCTCTACTGATTAACTTAATATTACCATTAACAAATTAGGTTGGATCAAGCAGTATTATAGAAGAACAATCGAATGTATCATGTAATGAAAGGGAGTCCTGAAGTGATTGTAGACAAAAGTTCCAAGTGATGTTTTTACACTGTCCACATGCACAAGAGCAAAAGTAAATGTACAATGATTTTCTGCAGGCAGTTCCCAAATGTGGTATGTACCCAGGCGCCTATGTATACGTGAGGGAGATAAACGGGAGTATTTGAACTTAGTATGATGCATTTCTTGTCAATATTTAATACTTTTTCACCTTTAGAAGTACTGTACCCCCTGTTGCTTATTGGCCCCTCAAACCAAGGTACAAATTTTATATATGTGAATAAGTTTGTACTTTGCCTTACTTGTTGGATTTATATTATTTCTTGATACGACATTGGGAAGTTTATAATATAATATAAATTATGTTAGTTATGAAAAAAAGTGATCCCTGTGTCTCTTCAGATTTTGTTCTGTGTTCATGGACATATCCATTGTGGAAGGCACTTGTTGCAGTACTGGAGTGATTTTTATTACCTGAGTCTCATTGTACATTCCTATGCACAGTAAAAAGTCCAAGGGGCCTGGAGCAAGCAACATATAGGAGGACATTCAGAAAGCACTAAATGGGCTACTGTAGAGGTACAGGAGAAAATCATTTTTGGTGGTGCTGTGGACTTTGATTATAATTGGATGCCAAGACTTCTGCCAAAGCTCATGGGTTTGAGGAGAAAGATGGCTGCATTTGCAAAGGAACTGAAATTTGCACCAGTCTGGCACAGGCTAGGCAGGGGCATGATGGCAGATGCCCACCCGACTGCCCAATTTTCAGACCTCAGACCAGCTAGTGACTTCTGTAAGTTACCTGAGGCTGTGACTGAGTCAGCAATGTAAGGTGTTTTTGTACAACAGAGCTTGCAGACCGAGAGTACCAGCTGAAGGTTCTCTCCATCAGGACCATCCACCAATGAGCTGCAAATTGTTTATTCCCAGATCTACCCTATCTCTCCTCTCCATCACTCGTCTCCAACTCCCCCTAATCTAATTGTCGGCAGCAAGGGAGTCCTGCGTTCTCAGCCATCAGGAGAGTTAAGGGTGAGTAAATTAAACAGTAATTTCTGATATTTTAGGAAGAACATGGTGCAATTTGCAAAACATTTTACTTATCTATGTCCGGCAAAGACATTTTTCAGGTTTAGGAGTAGGGTTAGGGTTAGGTGTCGGTATCCTAATCCTGTCGGGATGCCGGCATTGGGATCCTGAGCGCCGGCATCCTGCACCCAACCAGAGGTCAGCATAAATAAGTAAACAAGTGTTAAATCACAGTCAGCTTATATCATTAGGTTATTAAAGCAGTCTGAAAATAAGCAAAAAAGTGTAGAATGTTAAAAGCTTTTCAGAATATTAATTCTGCACATTACTATTGCTTATTTGTGGTCCGCGTTACTAAATTATATAAGTTGACTGTGAACACCTCTGGTATTAAAATTATTGTCAGTGGTCAGTGTTGATTCACAATTTCTTGAATATTTACAGTAGTATATGAAACAACACTATTATTGACCACTTTAGTTTATGCCTATGTGATTACTGTATGTATTTGCTGGTTTTTACTGTCCTCTGTTTTTATTTTATTTTTTACTGTTGCTGGTGCACTGTTTGAATAGCCTGAGCCTCTTTTATGTGTTTGCAGCTAGGCCATAAATTGCTAGCCCTTCCCATAGAACGAGTTGATGGGTGGAATTAGGCGGAGAGAGGATGTTCCCTGCAATGTATGGAGTGGCCGCCAGTGCTCCTAATTATGTAGAGCATTGCAAAAAAGAGATGGCATTTCAAGCAAGCTGTTTACAATCAGATAGAGATGTAGAAGAAGTGCACTTTTAGAGGTCTTCCTTGATGTGTGGAAGAGTTCATACTAGGGATGAGCGGGTTCGGTTCCCTGAGAACCGAACCCACTCGAACTTCGGGGATCCGGAGCGATCCGAGCCTAAGCTCGGATCTCCCTGTCTGCCCCGGATCTCTCTCCCGAGGCAAAACCTTGAGATCTGCTGTCGGATCTCGAGGTTTTGCCTCGAGTGGCCATTTAAAAAAAATGCCTTTGCCTTTAATGGGCAAAGTGCTGATTGGCTCTCAGCCAATCAGCATTATGGTGCTCATTTGCATGTAACACGGACTCGTGAGATCCGTGCTACATGCATCTGTGTGATTGACAGTGACACAGAGCACAGATGGGTCAGTGAGACCCGTCTATGCTGCTGTGTATTTCAATGACACAGATGCGTGCACGGACCAGGAGATCCGCTGTACTTGCATCTTTATCATTGACACAGAGCACTGATGGGTCCGTGAGACCCGTCTGTGCTGCTGTGGTTAAAAAAAAAAAAACTGTGTAAAAAAAGAAAAAAATGGCGTGCACCCCCCAAAAAAGAGCAACCAGCCCCAGGCATTAGTGACCCAGTGCTGGGTGTGCTTAAATACAGGGGACAAACGACGTAGGGGTCCCCTGTACTTAAGCACAACGAGCACCGGGCTAGTCAGAGCCAGCGCTGGTTGCCAAAATACGGGGGACAAACGACGTAGGGGTCCCCGTATTCTGCGCAACCAGCTCTGGGCTCTGATCCGGTCCTGGAAATACAGGGGAAAAAATTCCCCTGTATGTTCCAGAACCAGCACTGGACTTTTTCTAGCGGGGGGCTGATGCCACAGCCAGGGGAGCCCTTTCACCGGGCCCCCCAGCCGCAGCATCAGCCCTGACCGCTAGTCAGCCCAGGCCGGGGATCCCTGGAGAGCTGGGGATCCCCCCAATAAAGGGGTCACCATCTCCAGTGCACCCCAGGCCCAGGCTGATAGCCTGTGGCTATCCCCGCCATTCCTGGTGACAGTGGGTGGAGGGTTGATAGTGTGGTGTGGTGTAAATAAATAATATCAAACATTGTCTTTAGAAGTAGAACTGCAAGTCCCAGCAAGCCTGCCCCGCATGCTGGTACTTGGAGAACCACCTGTCTGCCACTGCAGTGCCACTCCTAGATGGGCCACGTGTTTGTGCCGCCCACTTTTGTCGCTTAGCATAGTCATCCAGCTACCTCGGTGCAACCTTTTGGCCTAAAAACAATATTGTGAGGTGTGAGGTGTTCAGAATAGAGTGGAAATGAGTGGAAATTAATGTTATTGGGGTTATTAATAGCGTAGGAACAAAAAAAGGCCCATTTTATGTGATTTTAGCGTTTTTTTTTATTTTTTAAGAAAAAATCCAGATCCAAAACACAAAACCCAGAACCCAAATGTCGAAGCTGGATAATTGGCTAAGACAAGATCAGTTTAAAATTGAATCGCGGCGACGCCATCTTGCCACTGGCCGCAAGACGCCATCTTGGAAATGAAATCGCAAGACGCCATTTTGCAAATGGCCGCCCCAGCGCCATTTTAGATAAACTCACAATTAAGTACATATGGCGAGATTACTATTAGCACCATGCGATTGCATCTTTCATCATTTCTCATATACACAGTAATACGCACAATTGCGCTGTTAACTAGTCATATATTAGCGAATGCATAAGATCCTATATGAAAACACCGTTTAGTAGCTAAATGTGCATGCATCTGTCCCCAGTTAACTAGCGTCTTTATATCAAACCCCGCATACTCACACATTACATATTCACATACAAGGTTTCATAAGCTCTAAGGAATAAGATTTAAACTTGTTCATTAAGTATAAATGCTATGAAATAAAGATTGTTTGGTAACTAAGGTTTTATACATGATAAGTAAGCAGTGTTTGGTTTTGTACTGATGCGTACTCTTTCCACAGTATTCCGGTATTATCGGTGGGGAGATCGCCTCATGCATTCTCAACTTATGGACCGCAGAGACTTCAAGCAACAAAATGTATATGATATGAATAACTGTTAGGATGTTGCATGTGGCGGGAATCTAGGGACCCTCAGTTGTTGGAGGCTGGGTTGTGTCTATTTGAATCAGCCTGTTAAATGCTCTGTAACAGATGTATCCCCCTTGGGAACCAATAGCATCAGCAACAAACTTCTCTATTGTGTTGTCTATTCCTGGGGGGTATAAATATGTGTGCTCCAACACTAGGTCTTTAGTCTTCGTGCTGAATGCTGATAGACGAGTGGTTTCTTGCTGATGCCTAACATCTGGTCCGGAAGCGCTGCGTATGTATACTGTACTTGGGTCTGTAAAATTCCTTTGCACCGAATTGTGTCTAGATCAATAGCGTGTAACTGACTGTACTTTTACTTGAATAATACTTGTGCTTTGGAACCACAGATTCCAGGTCTTAAGTCTTTATTTACTGTATGACTGCGTACGCAAATTAGCATCATCCTTAGAAGGTATAGGCAGGATATTAGAAGGTATAGGAAGGAGTGTATAGAGGTTCTGATCCAGTATCGTTAGTTGGGGGTCGTAGTGAAGTCACTTACCTGCTCACACGGTACATACGGCTATCGATATTTCAGCAAAGGGTGAAGTGGCCACATGCAGGGTTTACCTGCGACCGCTTTGTGCTGAAAGATCGCTATCCGTTTCCGTGTGAATCAAGGAAGCTGACTAGAATCCAGGGACAAGAGAGGAAAAAGTTTGTTTTCCTCTGTTGATAGAACCTATTGTTTAAAGGGGTGCCGCAGTATTGAGTACGCGGCTGAGTCACAGGTTTGCGCACAGCAAAGACGCACTTTTGTGTACGCAGTTAAAGGTTGTCATACAGTTGTGTGGTAGTCGCATTATTGTGTATGCGACTGGTCGCACAATAGCGTATACGTACTTCCGGTTGTGTTGCCACGTGTTTAAATAAAGCCGTTGAGGTTTACATTTTTTTCAATTGTTATCAATATCTGGGTTAACGTGTATTTTTTATCTGCGCATGAAAAAGTGTGTAACAGTGAGTGTTTGTTGGTAGGGGTAAATTGTTCCCTACAGTTAGAGGTACCGTATGACCTTTAAGGGCTAAGTGCTAGTCGCTCGGTAAGCAGCTTTACCGTTCTATACACAGTAGCAGGTGTACATGTTGTCTTTGTTGTAGAGAGGTGCGTGGAAGTAGCCGACATACAAACTTCCATAGGTGTGGAAGTTGCCTTACTAAATCTTATCCGGGTGTGGAAGTTGCCTTTTTCAAATCTTATCCAGGTGTGTGGGCGCCGCCGACTTAAATCGTCCACAGGTAAGTGAAAGTATCTTGATCGTCTTTCACCAGTTTAAATCTTTATTGAAAAGCGTAAAATTTTGTCTCAGAATGGGAGCCGCGCAAACAGTAGAGATGTTAGACAATGATGTGCTGCTAATGGAGGCGCCGATCGGATCGGCTCGTCGTATTATGCATACTAAGTACGGTACTTATGCGATAAGGTATTGTGATGTATGATTTAAAATGACGATGAAGAGTGCTAGACTGTTTCCCAGAATTGGTAGTTTTGATAAAAATGTATTAGATAATGTCCGGGATCACATCAGTCTGATGCGCTCCCGAGAGAAAAAGGTTAAATATTATGTTTAAAATTGTGGCAGCATGAAGGGGATGCGTGGCTTAAAAATGTGCAAGCGACACAAACTAGCGTCACGAGCACATTGCTAGAGAATACATCCGCAACGCAAAATTGCAATACGGGCGACCCGCAAAATGGCGCGCACATGCAGCAATGTAGCGTTGTGGAGAGTATTGCCAGCAGTTCACGCTCACCTCCCCCACCTTATGTGGATGGAGGTGCAAGTACAGTTACCAAAAATAATCATAAAAATGTAACAAGCAATTTGTACCCTCTCTTAAGCAACCATAAAGAAAATGTTTATGATGTGGATGATGAGCCTATTGTAATGTGTGCCATTTCCCATGCTGTGCAAATGATAGATGCTGCATCACCACAATCACGAGTGGTGCCGCCATCTCCATCGGTAACAGCAAGGGAAGTGTTAACACCCTCTGCACCCGTAGAGGAAGTTGTTCATACCATACGTAGCAGCAGCAGATTAAACCCCCATCCAGGTAACCAGGTCAAAGGTAGCAGCGCTACCGGTCTGCATCCCATTCGGACAATAACCGTTCCGAAATGGAAATGCAGATGCGAACGGTGTAGTGCCCACGAGGGAAGTAGTAAGGCATTGTCCTTGGACAAGAGCAGAACTAAATTCCATCATAAATGATTTCCCCGATCCCAAAAAGGAACTAGCCAAATGTCAAAGATTTTTGAGAAATTTGGGTAGTTCACATGAGCCCACTAATAAAGATTGACGTGTGGTGTTAAGGACCTATCTACCATGCAATACCGATGTGACAAAATTTATCACGGATTGTGTATTGGATGGTGACGTTCCCTTAACAGACCAAGTAAACCAAGGTAACATTTCCCGCATTGTAACTCAATTGGTTATATATTTTCCAGTAGTAGTTAACTGTAACAAAATTTTCACCATTAAGCAAAAGGAGAGTGAATCTGCAGAAGATTATTGCGACCGGGCACTGCAGGCTATCACCCAGTACACTGGGATAGAAGATATTAAAGATAGCACTCACCACAGGGGAATGATAGTCACGGTACTCGTGGACGGTCTGAAAGAGAGTTTAAAAACCCGGGTTCAGACCTCACAGCCTGGCTGGAGGGGACTTACAATAGATACCCTCATAGAAACCGCCATCGAACATGATAAAAACATCTCAAAGAAGAGAGAAGCCCAGAGCGAAAAACTAATGGCTGTCAGTATCCAAGCTCTGGAGGGAATGACGGTAACATCACAGCCAACAGACACATTTGCACCTGCACACACACTTCCATCTGAACAAGTATATACCCTCACTAACCCTACGCAACAACAATCACAGCTCTATCCCACTAACCCGATACAACCACAGCTCACAAACTTCATATCCCCCACAATACCCTTACCCTCCCTATCCTTACCCATATCCACCACCTTTACCCTCTGCTCAAACCTCACAACAACACATGTCTTCACCCGATCCACGAACATGTTTTAACTGTAAACAAACAGGACACTTAAGAAGAAACTGTACAGTAAAAAGAGTAGGAACCCCAAGTCAGGGAAGACCTGGATGTCCCCATAAGGGATACGCACAGAGACCAGCAAATGTTCAACAGGCACCAGCTCCAATTGTGGCCGTAAATGCTTTATTGGAGAATGGTAGCCAACGCTAGGGGTCAGGTCATACCTGTAGTCTACAGATAGTCAGGTTAACGGGAAGTACTAGGGAAGAACCGGCCATGATGGTTGATGTAGCTGGTACTGAATATCCTTTTCTTGTAGACACAGGGGCGACCAGGTCAGTGATAAAATCTCCCGTTAATTTACAGGTGACCAACGAGACAGTACCAACAATGGGTGTAACAGGTAAAGTGGAACATTATCCTTTAACAAAGTCCACAGAGGTTACTATTGGGCCGTTGCATACAAGGCATTCTTTCCTTCTGGCTGCTGCGGCTTCTACTAACCTGCTGGGAAGACTTGTTATGCAAGATGGGATGTGTTATATACTGCACCCCTGATGGTGTATTTTTAGATATCCCAGAGAGAGTTGCACACGAGGTGCGGGATATATTGAACACTCCCCAAAGGATAATGTATCACTCTACAAGTTTAAATGAAAATTCATCCCAGGTAGATGAAATGTCCCAAATTCCAGATTAACTTTGGACTAAGGATGGACAGGACACTGGATTAATGGCAAACGTAAGCCCTGTAATTGTAAATTTAAAAGGCGGTAGGCAAGCTCCAAAAATTCCCCAGTACCCACTAAAACAGGAGGTAGAATTCGGGGTTTTTTCCAATAATTGAGCGATTATTGCAACAGGGAATTTTAATTCGTACAGCTAGTATAGCCAACAGTCCCATTTTTCCAGTGAAAAAGAGTGGTGGGAGGGGTTATAGGCTGGTACAAGACCTTAGAGGTGTTAATAAGGTGGTAGAGAGCCAATTCCCTGTAGTCCCAAATCCAGCTGTCATTCTGATGCAGATCCCAACAAATGCAACCCATTTCACTGTCATTGACCTCTGTTCTGCCTTCTTCTCTGTGCCTCTCCACCCTGTCAGTATCTATTCGCATTTACATACAGAGGTTTACAATACACATGGACACGGTTACCCCAAAGGTTTCATAGACAGCCCCAGTATCTTCTCCCAGGCATTGCACGACTGTTTACAATCTTTTCAACCTGCCAATGGATCTGTTCTAATTCAATATGTGGACGATTTATTGCTATGTTCTGACTCGTTTATGTCATGTTTAAATGATACTAAACTTTTGTTACTTCATCTCTCGCATACAGGACACAAAGTGGCTAAGGACAAACTACAGCCGTGCCAATCCAGAGTAAAATATTTGGGACACTGCCTAACCCAGGGTTTACGACATCTTACAACGGATATAATCCAGGCCATACAAAACATGACACTGCCACAGAATCAACAGCAAATTCGTACCTTCTTGGGAATGTGTGGATACTGTAGAATGTGGATCCCAGGTTTTTCTATTTTGGCCTTACCTTTACAGGAATTAGTCTCTTCCTCAAAGCCCAATCGTGTCCTACACAGAGGAATCAGAGCAGGCTTTCCTTAATCTTAAGGATAGTCTGACAAAAGCTCCTGCATTGGGAATACCTGATTATGAAAAACCTTTTGATTTGTATTCTACGGAAGCAGATGGTTGTGCTGCAGGTGTCCTTACACAAAAACATGGTGATGCCAGTAGGCCCGTAGCATACTACAGTGCCCAATTGGACACTGTGGCAAGATCACTCCCCACCTGTTTGAGAAGTGTAGCAGCTACCGCTCTATTGGTGAGTAAAAGTGAGGACGTAGTATTGGGTCATGATATGATTGTCTACACTCCACATGCTGTATCTGCTCTGTTGAACTCAGCTCAAACCAGACACGTCTCTTCGGCTAGGTTTACCAAATGGTAACTAGCACTAATCGCACCCGCAAACATTACTGTTAAACGTTGCAGCACGCTGAATCCAGCAACGTATTTACCATATGTACAACATGATGTACAAAGGGTGGAAGGAGACGAGTTGCTGGCGGGAGGTGAGTTCAGCAGACATAATGATACGCACGATTGTATGACATATCTGAATCAGACCTTTACTGCTAGACCTGACATACATGACACACCTTTAGAGAATGTGGATCTGACTTTTTATACGGATGGGGGTTGTCATAGACAAACAGACACAGGTGAATTATGTACAGGTTATGCTGTTGTAAATGACACAGACATCATAGAAGCTAAGCCTCTTGGTCCTCCTCACTCAGCCCAGGTGGCAGAGTTAGTAGCACTAACTAGAGCATGTGAACTGGCAGCAGGCAAATCTGCTAACATTTACACTGACTCGAGGTATGTGTTCGGGGTGGTGCACGATTTTGGGGCTCTATGGCGTCTGAGAAATTTTATGACAGCAGCAGGCACACCAGTTGCACATTCCCGATACATAAAACATCTTTAGAAGCAATCCAACTGCCCAAAGCGGTGGCAGTAATTAAATGTAAAGCCCATACATGTGAGGATGATCCGGTGTCACTGGGCAACAACAGAGCCGATGAAGCTGCAAAATGGGCAGCAGGGTTAAAAATGTTTTCTCCAACTGAAAAAATTATGTCTTTCCAAACAATTGATATCCTGAAATTAATTGAGATGCAAAATTTGTGTTCAATTCAGGAAAGATCCATTTGGAAGTCCAAGGGATGTGGGCAAGAGTCCTCCGGACTCTGGAGGGATGGACAAGATAAGCCAGTAGCCCCCAAGGCATTTTACCCCAGCCTGGCTGAGGCAGCACACGGTCTGACTCATCTGGGCAAACAAGGTATGTGCAAGTTGGTGAGAGCATACTGGTGCGCACCAGGTTTTTCTTTACAAGCAGAAAAGATAGCAATGTCCTGTCTGACCTGCTTGAGGAAGAACATGGGGAAAGTGATCCCTACTAAACCGTCCCACATTCCACCAACTGATGGACCTTTCCAGGTGATACAAATTGATTTCATCCAATTACCATCCTGCAGGAACCTTAAGTATGTATTAGTGTGCACTGACGTATTTTCTAACTGGGTTGAGGCCTACCCAGTGGCCACTAATACTGCTGCATTTACTGCCAAGAAAATAGTTCAGGAATTTGTATGCCGGTACGGTATCCCTAAAATCATTGAGAGTGACAGGGGTACTCATTTCACAGGTGATGTTTTTCAAAATATGTGTAAGCTGATGGGTATTAATAGCCGACTTCATTCCCCCTACCGACCGCAAGCCAGTGCCAAGGTAGAGAGGATGAACGGGACTATTAAAAATAAGTTAAGTAAAATCATGGCAGAGACTGGACTAGGATGGCCAGAAGCGTTGCCTTTGGTCCTACATAGCATAAGGACCACTCCTAGACCCCCTCTAAATCTGTCCCCATTTGAAATACTGTTTGGTAGACAACCTCATTTGAAGGAAGACCTGAAGGGTAACAACGAGGTAACTGTAAAGTATCTTATATCAATGAGTAAGCAGTTAAAGCAACAGCAGCAGAAACTGAAATTGTTGTCTAATGATATACCTGAAACTAACTGTCATGATGTTGAACCAGGAGAATATGTTATGATCAGAAATTTCTTGCGTTCAGGTTGTTTGACTGATCGGTGGGAAGGTCCGTACCAGGTGCTGCGGACAAGTACTACATCTTTGAAGGTGGCCGAGAGAGATACCCGGGTCCATTTAACTCACTGCAAAAAGGTCAATCAACCGGTGGAGAAACAAGTCGGAGACAAGGCTGATAGTGTGGACCTGTCGCTCGCGAGCTTGTTACGGGAGGATTGAAAAGGTTGTAGTGAGATACCTGAACTAAAAGAAACTTGCAGGTTTTGTTGTGACAATGGACGGGCCTGCTGTGTTCATTTTCATATTCTCTTTTAGAGTGTTCACCATCTTGGTCGGTTCGGGAATATCCAGTTTCTGTGATGGGAGACCAATCGAGGAAATGGGAGCTGATGGCAGTGCTGATGGAGTGGAGTCGTCAGGAGAAGTGCAATGCCAATCAGGGGAGTGTCTGACCAATCTTAGTATTGTTATTGTTAAGAGAGCTGTCATTCCGGATACTCGGGGACGGTGTGGAGGTTTATCGTCTGAAGATTCCTGTATTTGTGAGCTATGTGGGTCCCTAGTTGATGAGAACTGTATCCAACGGTGCCAACCTAAATATAACCCGTACTGGGGTGGGTATCCTGTAGATGATTATCATAGTATGGTAGGCAAATGGCAAAGTGTTAAATCAAACTGATTGCTGGGTGTGTTCACATGTCCCACAGGGACAGCATAATGTAGGGTTGGTGCCATTTCCGCTGAATATCACGGAAATTTTAGAATTACAGAAAGGGAAAACATTGGATGGAAAGTTCCTCTCATCCAAACCACCTAATTTCAAACTCTATCAATTCCAAGTAGATAGATCACTTTTGTGTTTAAACATAACCAACCCCAATAAACCCAGGAGTTGGGAAGTGACGGGGAATAATCAGACAATGGCCTTCTCACAAAGGGCTGATAATGAGCCCATAAACCATGATCTGTTACGCTCAATTAAATCTAGTGGGAAACATTTTATGTATCGGTATACATTGAGATCCACCAAAGAAATTATTGGTAAGGTGCCAAATGGTTATTGTGCTAAAATAATACAGCCAGAAACTTGCATGTACCAGATGGAAGACCCAGAAATAGGATTGTTTGCAAGGGAAATGTGCTTAATGATAATGATGCATACCATTCCTTATGTTCTCCCTGATAATGTATATTTCATATGTGGAAGAAAAGCGTATAAATGGCTCTCCCCGAGTTCCGAAGGTTTGTGTTACCTGGGAAGAGTAGTCCCTGAAGTTATGACCTTCGCACATGTTGAAATGCTTGGTATACATAAAAACACACCGTCACCATATCTTCACACACAATATGAACACAGAGACAAAAGAAATATGATACCTGGTGACGTGCATAAAGCCACTCAGTTAATCAGTGAGACAACTGGCTTTCAAGTTTTAGTCGCACTGGATCCCACCAGGATTGCTCGGGGTACATTAAATTTTAGATATATTCAGGAACTTGCTAAATTGATAGATAATATCACTGAAATGTACGATGACACATTCAGGTATACAGGGAAAGAATTGCAAGCGTACAAGAAAGAACTGGTGCAACACAGGCTAGTGTTGAATTATTTAACTGCTGTTACTGGAGGGTATTGCGTAACATTAGCCACCCAGTTCGGAGTAAAATGTTGCACCTATGTCACCAATGATACCAGTGACCCCAAGGAGGTGATAGACCGAAAGATTGATGAAATTCTGCAGCTAAAATGGGAGTTTCGTAAGAACTATAACGCTTCAGTGGCTGAAGTAGGGGAAAAGATAGAAGGATGGGTTTCATGGCTGAACCCTGTAAAATGGTTCTCAGGTCTAGGGGAATGGGTCCAGGAAGTGATCGCTAGCATAGGCAAATTCTTGATCCTTATACTAATTGTCATCATAATAATTGGCATATGCGTCCGGTGTGTTCCTATTGTGTTGAAGTGTGGAAAATGTAAAATAGAGTAAAACGCAAGAACGAAACTATGATGGTGGTCAGTAATGACAATATGAATACCGAGGTAAATATAGAACTGCATTACAACCCTGAACTAGGAAATACCATCATTTGATGTATTATATTTAGACGTGCATAGAATGTATTATTGAAATTTTATTTTTAGAACACCTCAGATAATGTAAAGTCTCAATTCCCCTTCAAGACTGCTTTTATAAGACTGGTGCATTCCCACACTTTTCACATGATCTTTCAAGATCCGCGGTGTGCGTATAATAGTAGTTTTATGTCCCCACCTAGAGACACATTATTGATGGATTAAGAACCACCTTGTGCCATCCCACAATAACACTAAATAATATGTAAATGTAAGCCTAAATTAAATTCAAAGAGTAGATTGTGATAGCATGTTATTTGCTATCAAAGGGTGGACTGTCGAAGCTGGATAATTGGCTAAGACAAGATCAGTTTAAAATTGAATCGCGGCTACGCCATCTTGCGACTGGCCGCAAGACGCCATCTTGGAAATGAAATCGCAAGACGCCATTTTGCGGATGGCCGCCCCAGCGCCATTTTAGATAAACTCACAATTAAGTACATATGGCGAGATTACTATTAGCACCATGCGATTGCATCTTTCATCACTTCTCATATACACAGTAATACGCACAATTGTGCTGTTAACTAGTCATATACTAGCGAATGCATAAGATCCTATATGAAAACACCGTTTAGTAGCTAAATGTGCATGCATCTGTCCCCAGTTAACTAGCGTCTTTATATCAAACCCTGCATACTCACACATTACATATTCACATACAAGGTTTCATAAGCTCTAAGGTATAAGATTTAAACTTGTTCATTAAGTATAAATGCTATGAAATAAAGATTGTTTGGTAACTAAGGTTTTATACATGATAAGTAAGCCGTGTTTGGTTTTGTACTGATGCGTACTCTTTCCACAGTATTCCGGTATTATCGGTGGGGAGATCGCATCATGCATTCTCAACTTATGGACCGCAGAGACTTCAAGCAACAAAATGTATATGATATGAATAACTGTTAGGATGTTGCATGTGGTGGGAATCTAGGGACCCTCAGTTGTTGGAGGCTGGGTTGTGTCTATTTGAATCAGCCTGTTAAATGCTCTGTAACAGATGTATCCCCCTTGGGAACCAATAGCATCAGCAACAAACTTCTCTATTGTGTTGTCTATTCCTGGGGGGTATAAATATGTGTGTTTCAACACTGGGTCTTTAGTCTTCGTGCGGAATGCTGATAGACGAGGGGTTTCTTGCTGATGCCTAACATCTGGTCCGGAAGCGCTGCGTATGTATACTGTACTTGGGTCTGTATAATTCCTTTGCGCCGAATTGTGTCTGGATCAATAGCGTGTAACTGACTGTACTTTTACTTGAATAATACTTGTGCTTTGGAACCACAGATTCCAGGTCTTAAGTCTTTATTTACTGTATGACTGCGTACGCAAATTAGCGTCATCCTTAGAAGGTATAGGCAGGATATTAGAAGGTATAGGAAGGAGTCTATAGAGGTTCTGATCCAGTATCGTTACAAAACATGGAAGGGTGGTTTTGGCAAAACCAATCCAGATCCAAAACACGAAGAAAGATCCAGATCCAAAACCAAAACACAAAACGTGGCTGGCGCACACCCCTAGTTCATGCTCATTTTCATTCCAAAAAAAAAGCACCAGCTCTGAGCTGGCAGACATTGGTGCACATCAACGCATTTCACAGCTTGCACTTGAACTGTGGCAGAGAACTATATTTCTAGGCGCACTTTGACTAATGTTAAAAAACAAAAATGTATTTGATGATTGTTAATTTAGATCAGGCATGTCAAACATGCGGCCCATAGTTAAAATAAACATTTTATGCGGCCCAACAGTGTATATATTATACTTCACCCCTGCTGCAATCGGGGCTCTGATCGGGCAGTGTTACTGTATTTATAAAAACATGGCCAGCTACTGCATATGCCCACCCGCTGCTGCACGTGCCCACCTGCAGCAGTTCCTCCTATAAGCCTTTGCAGAGCCATCAGTCACCACTGGCGGTCCTGCCTCCAGCTCGTCTGCGGCCTACCTCCAGCCTTCCCTGCACGTAAACACGCAGCAGCAGCCTGCAGCCCTGCGTGACAGTACAGCACACAGACAGGAGCCAGCGCCGGCCCGCAAATTCTTACTGTGTCACAGTGTGAGTCAGTAAGTAAATTTATACTTTAATAAATCTGTCTGCCTGACTAGTGTAAAGGGTGGGGGGAAGGGCTGAAGACACGGCTGGGGAATGGTGAGGCAATCTGTCTGCCCGACAAGTGTAAAGGGGTATGGACACGGCTGGGGAATCTGGGGAAAGGTGATGCTATCTGTCTGCAAGACTAGTGTAGAAGGGAGGTGGGGGGCTAAAGACTCGACTGGGGAATCTGGGGAATGGTGAGGCTCAGAGATGGGCTGGGGAATGGTGAGGCTGAGGCGGAGGGAGGGGACAGTCTTGTTCAGTGCACATATGTGTGGTGAGGTGAGCAGGGGGGGCTGGAGCATATATATTATTTTGTGAGGAGGCGGTCTGGAGCATATTATTGGGGGGAGAGGGCTGGAGTATGTTATTATTGGGAGAGTGAGGATGGTGTTTCTGGAGCATATTATTACAAGGGGGATCTGAAGCATATTATATTATTATGTCATGGTGGGGTCTGGAGCTAACTATTGAGGGAGGGTGTCTGGAGCATATTATATTATGTCATGTGAATGTTATATGCAATTACTTTGCAACCTAACTTTACCTGCAATTTTTATAATGTTATATTGATTGTTTTGTGCAACTTACACTGGAAAGTGCAAACTATGGGCCTGATTCAGAGCCACTCGTAAGCGGCAGCTCGTTCGCTCCGAGCGATGTTTGCCCAACTGCGCATGCGTACGGATCGTTATACGCATGCGCGAACCAATCAGTGCGGCCGAAATTCATGTGTTCGCAAAATAGCGAATGCCTGCTATTTTGAGTGACAGAATGAGGCGTATGTGGGTGGTAACAGGGGAAGGTGCTTGAAAACGGGGAGTGGAAATCCGATCGCAGGCGTGCTTAAAGGTCAAAACGGGCGTTTTAAGGGAGTGCATAATTAATCCAGCAGCGTCATTGACCACGTCACTTGGTTTTTTTTAACTCAGAACTGCTCGCAAAATAGTGGTTGAAAAAACCAGCCCCAAGAATAGCGAGCAGTTCATACGCTGGTCGATGTACTCGATTAATCTAATAAATAGCGGACATGATGTATGGTGCGAGCGGCCAGGGGGCGTATTTTTCAAAATTCCGTTAGCATGTTTTGCTCGCTCGTTCAGACTTAGAGGCGTGAACAGTCCGCAAAGTGCGAACGGTTCATTTGAATAGCCACCCCTTTTTAGAATACGAACGACCGCAAATAGCGAACGGCTCTGAATGAGGGCCTATATCTTGTTATATCTTATTGCGCCCTAGATCAAAATTGCATATACTGTAAGCCTTTTTTTTCTTGCAGCCCACACACTCTTAAACCTTGAATAAGCGGCCCTATTGGGATTTTGAGTTTGACATGCCTGATTTAGATTAGGGAGTATTTGAGAACCAGTCCTCCAATATCTTTTTTTATATTATTAGGTTTGTTTGTTATTCTCATGTTTTTTTGTTTTATTTTTCAGTTCCCTGTATGCTAATCATTTGTAGATGTAAAGACGCTTTCCCTTTTATTTGCCTACCTAACTTTTCTACTTATCGATGTGGAATGTGTAAATTTATGTTTTCGTTCAATAAAGAAAGAGAACATATTTAAAAAAAAATGTAAAATAAAATAAGAATGTTTCCTATACAAAACTGCATAGGAGAGAACTGAAAACATTTAATCCAATGAAAGTGGCAAGAGGTCGGGCTTTAACGTTACATTTATACAGTGCAACTCTTAAGTCTTTCCTGTGTCCCCACAAAACTAGCTGCACCTCTAGCTTGTGGCGACCTCTTCAGAGAGTGGAGATTAGGGATGCACCTTAACTTCGCTGGGAAAAAATCATTTTGCAACTCACATTATGAATGAGGCCCTTCATACTTCCTATTACAATTACATTATATATGTAATTGCAACAGGAAGTATGAGGCCGAAAACAGTCTCTTTTTGATAAATGTATTGTGTGGTATAAGTTTTCTAGGGTGGTGTTCCCCAGAGGGAGCGAGGACACTGGTGCACACTGACGTGAGGCTTGTGGGTTGGGTATAAGATCCCGGCTGTGGGGATGCCACTGGTCAGAATCCCAACAGCGGCATCCCGACAGTCAGAATCCCGACACCCATATGAAAATAAGGTTAAACTAACCCTTACCACACCCCTAACCCTCAATTCCCGGGGCCTAGCCCTAACCCCCCCCCCCAAATGTGCCTAAACCTAACCTCCCCCTACCCGCACCCTAAACCATACCCTCCCCACCTAGTGCCTAACCCTAAGCCTCCCCCTAATGGCTAAACCCTAATCCCGCACCCTAACTCTCCCCTTGACGCCCGATACTTACCTTCGGGATACCGGCGGTCGGGATTCTGGTGCTGGGATGCCAACGCTGTTGGGATTTTGGCGCCGGTATTTCGTCCGTCGGCACCACGCTGCTGACTACATCCGGTTAATTGGAACTTCAAAGTAAATAGTGAGTTATAAGCCCAGCCTTTTTAAATAGCACATCTCTTCAAAATTAAAGTGAACGGGTTTTACCACATAAACCTATACTTGTTTCTTTAAAACACAAAATCAGTATGGCTATGTTATAAGCAGAAAGAAGTAGATGTAATTATCTTTTTGTACAGTGGCAGGAGGTCATCATTCTTTTTAACATCTAGAATTGTGCTGAATTTTATTTGCAATTTGAGGCATTAGGAAGGAAATAGGAACACAACAGGCTCAGACGTACAAGATAAACAATAAATTACAAAGCAAATATTTCTGGAACAAACAGCAGGTATTTTGTACAGTATAAATATTTATTTTCATGCACCATTGAATTAGAAAAGTTACTGTCATTTATTAAAACTAGAAAAGTGAAGCAGAACAGTAAGTAAAATAATTGCCTTTAAGCATATATTTTGATGTGATCGTGTATCCCTGGTAAATGCACCAGACATCAAGTACAGTAGCATATCATTTGCTAGGCATTGACAAAGACAGGTTGCAATGTAAATTAGTGCAATGTGCTGAAATCCACTGTTAATCACACAGGATAGGAACCAAGCCCTTATTTCGACAAAGCTATAAACTTTACATTTTCTGAGTATTTAGCAATTTTAGAAAAAGCAACTAGCAAAGAGTACCAAGACGATATAGAGTTATCACTTATGGCCCTGTATTAGTCACATAAATACCAGCTCCACAACACACTGGATCACAATAAATATTCTCTCTGGGGCCAAATCATTATGTTAATTATCATTGCTACTCGCGGCGAGCAAAAAAAATCAGCCGTCTCCCCAAACGCTTTCACTGCTCCTTTCAGAGCACTCAGCAGTGTTAGTGCGCCTACATGAACTAGAGATCACGCAGGCGCACAAAGCTCTGGCATCCTGCGGTAGGAGCCAGACAGGGGTGAGAGATCCAAAAGGGACCAGAACTCTGAAGATGGCGAATGCTCCCACAGTCAAGCTCCGAAAATATAATATTTTCTGAGTTTGAAGAGTTTAGGTCCCCATACTAGTGTATGGGGACAGCGGGCCACATTGGGAGAGAAAGGTAAGTATCAGGGATATCTTCTGCATTATCGTTATGATAAATGGCCCCAAAACTTAATTTCTACAAAATCAGGTGAAATTGTTATTTTTCAGCTTCTTTTGTAGAAATTAAGTGATAATGAATAGAAGCTTTCCAATGAGTCTTTCAATAAAAAGTCGGACTTGGACATGAGAAGTAGAGATCAGCAAAGCCAAGACAAGAGAGTAATCTATAGAATCAGTATTTCACGGAAGCATCGAGTTTACTGAAATGAACACTGGTCCCTTATGTGCCTAAATATCAATACTTACTCTTTGTAAATTGGCATTAAGAATTGCAAAGTAAGGAAGCTGCGAGAACATAGATTATGTAAATAGACAAATGTGCAACGTGTAAGCAGAAGTTAGTTTTCAGGCTATAGGGCCTATTCATCATCACTTATTTTTCACAAAAGCATGTGAAATTAACATTTTCACATACTTTTGTAGAAATAAGAGTCAGGGCTATTCATCAAGTTACGAAAAAGCATTTTATCTAAACTTGATCATGTAACTGAACGCCACTCTGAGATGGCGTTCAGACCCCGGTAACCTTCACAGGCTGATATTTACATGGCTGCCTGTGAAGATTTACATGCCAGCCACAGCAGAGGGATCTATTCAGATCCCTCCCTGCTGTCTCTGCACTGCCGAGCCCTGGAGCTGAGAGCTCCACGGCACCGCAGACATTTGGCCACACTGCTTATGTTCAGCATGTTCTGGTTGGACACCCGCAGGGGGGTCTCCGTCCTTATCACCGGAAGCTCTGGGTTCCAGCTGCTTCATCATCTTGACCGAGTGGCTGTAGCAGCAGCAGTGGGGGGGGGGGCAGCTGGGACAGACACAGACAGCAGGAGGGGGATATACAGAGTGGATGTGCCAGCAGCAAACCGTGCGCTCGGGACAAACACCGGGGGGGCATTACATACAGAGCTACTGTGGCGGCCAGCGTGGCGGGGATCACTTCAACAGACAACGGCCACGGGGGGTTTACATACAGAGCAGCTGTGGCCATCATGGAGCAGTGGGGGGGGGCGGCGGCCATTGGGACAGACACCGTCAGAGGGAAGCAACTGCAGCGGGTTGGGGGACAGGCTCCAGCGGGAGAAGCAATTATACGTAGAGGCGAAGGGGCAGATTGGCCTGGGCTAGACATCCGTGTCTGAAAGAGACAGTGAGCGAGCAGGAGCTGCCGACCGTGGAGAGGGGAGACAGGCAGAGGCTGTGGGCTAGGAGCAGACAGGGCTTAGATAACTGTGAAAAGTATCACAATTCCGAAAAGCTGACTCCGCAAAGAGTAGTTTTTCCGGAGTGATACTTTAGGCAAGGAGGCATTATGAATACCTCTGAACGGTACTTTGAACTCGCAGCGAGTTCAAAACATAATTGTCACTAATAATTATTATGTAATGATGAATAGGCCCCTATATCAAATAGGTTGTGTCACATAAATCTAGACAATGCCGCACAGTTTTTCTCAATGACTTAGGGCCCGATTCAGACCCGGACGCTATTTGTGGCAGCTCGCTGGCTAAAAGGGGCCGGCTATTTAAATCATGTGCTCGCACTGCGTCGCGTAAAGCCGCCCACTAAGTAATAGCGAGCGGCCGCACTATGCGCTCGGACCTGTATAAAGACGCCCCTTTGCCACTCGCAACACACGTCATCTCCGGCAGTTGTAGGATTAATCGGGAACATCGAGAGCCATCGGAGCTGCTCACAGTGCTTGTGGTAGCCTTTTCCCACCACAACATTGCGAGCAGTTCGGGCTAAAATACAACCCAGTCACGTGTGCAATGACGCTACTTTGCTAATTATGCACACCCATTAAACGCTGTTCTGACGGTCGGGCACGCCTGCGTTCGCACATCCACACCCACGTTTACAAGCACCTTACCCACAAACGGCACTATCTGTCACTCAAAATAGCGGCCCAACTGTGGGCTACGGACGAGCACTTTCCCATCGCAATGACTGGTTTGCGCACGCGCATTGCGACTCATACGCATGCGCACATTGTGAAAAATCGCTCAATGCGAGCGAGCGCAGCATAGCGTCCAGGTCTGAATCAGGCTCTTAGTGTAGAGTTGTACATTTGCTCCTATAAAAGTATTCCTGATGAATAAAGTGTGTGAGATATATATAATTCAAACATTTTTAACTAAACAAAAATAATTGTCATAAAGTGGGAAAGCAGTGGCTCCTCAAACCCACTAGGTGGCATTATGTGAACAGCTCTGTTAGGAAAATGTAGAGATAATAAAGGGGGAGATTACAGATGTGTCCTCATACATCTAGCCTTAATATGCCACGCAGCGCGACTTGCCTGGCATGAGTGAGCCACCAGGTCCCGTGCTACTCTGCTAGCGGCGGGCAACTTTTTTGGCCGAAAATGTGTCTAAGTCGACTAGGATGTACCAGTAAACTGTGCTGATTCATTTGATGACACCTGTATATCTGTGTGCACCTGAGCCTGTATATGAACCACAACAGAACTTAGAATGAAAAAAGCTGCGGCCGCTACGTTG
Source organism: Taudactylus pleione (assembly GCA_031769625.1). Taxonomy (NCBI): domain Eukaryota; kingdom Metazoa; phylum Chordata; class Amphibia; order Anura; family Myobatrachidae; genus Taudactylus; species Taudactylus pleione. Next base: position 9,109,172 of record JAUIMM010000081.1, on the reverse strand, counting down.
TAGCACTTTGTATACAGATTCAGATACTCCGTCGCACACAGATATACAAGTGTAAATTAAATGAATCAGCACAGTCTGCTGGTGCGTCCCAGTTGCATAGCATTGCATTAGACGCATTTTCGGCAAAAAAAGACGTCAGTCTTTAGTAGAGTCTCATGGGACCTGGCGCGCCGTGAAAGGTTGTCTAGCGTGACTGCAGCAAATATGTATAAGGGCACTTCTGTATTTACTCTAATGCTTTTTATCATTCTTTCATGCTATTAAATATGCAATTTGGAAATTTGGAGACTTGTCAATTATATAAAAATGCTATAATTTCACAAGTGACAGTTTGCCAATCTGGGTCCTCTTACCAGGTTGGGTATGGAATGCTGGTGGTCAGAATACCGACAGGATTAGGTAAGTATACTAATCCTAACCCTCCCCCAACCTTTCCTGCAGCCTAATCCTCCCCTTCCGCAGCCTAACCCTAACCCCCCCCAGCCTATCCTAAACCTCCCCCACAGCAGCCTTTCTCTAACCCTCCCCCTAGCGCCTAACCCTAACCCTCTCTCTAACCCTAATATTTACCGTATGTCATCGGTCAGAATTCGGGAGCCGGGATTCTGTCTGCTGTCTAATTCGGGCACCGGTACTCTGACTGCCAACATCTCGACTGCTGGGATGCCGACTACATCCCCTCTTACCATAGTAAGGACCATAGTAGGAGGACGCAGCTCGGTTATCACAGGTCTGTTGCCTCTCTGAAATGGGCAGTCTATATCAGCACTGAAGCTCTCCTTGGCCTCCTTGGGCGCTGGAGTAATTAAAAAGATTGGGACCCCTCAAGTGGCAACTTTGTGAACTTTGTGGTCTCAGTATAATGGTAAGTGGTCTACTAAGGAGAGCCGATACACATCTTACTGTAATCATCCTCCCCCCCCTTCACGAATTGCTGCCCCACTGCTTACCTTAGCAGATGGAAAGTGAGGGCAGCATCCTCTTCTCATGGGACTTGAAGCGTGGCGTTTGTCTGTGACATCATTAACAAGCACCATACTCTCAATGTTACACTGACCTGGAGGAGCTGCAAAAATCAGCTTCACATGTAAGAAGCTGCTGGATTCTATTCATTTGAGTGAGTGTTTACCGCTCCATGTGGGGACATCAACAGCACTGGACATCTGACACTATGTCACTCATTCAGAATTTTAGGTGTCCCCTAACCATTGGGGCACTAGGCAAATTTGCCTAATTATAGCACCTGACCCGCTTATAACACACATTCCCTATCAGCACATTTACATTCTAACCGTTATGTACAGTAAGACATCTTTGTGTAATGCAGAATAAATATAAGTAAAATAAAACTGAAACAAGCATCTGACACCTATTACTTCTAGATCTGGCTCTACCTTTATGTGGTACCAGGCATATTATGAGGATTTAAACATACCCCTGGGCCACAAGCAGCCTCAGTGTGATTATAATACAGGAAAAGTGCAGGCTTATAGTACCCAGAAAAAAGTACATATCCAATTTCTAGGGCTACAGCTCCCACGCTTTAGTATTATTTAAGCCATGTGCAGGGAGTGAGGAACTGTTACCAGTGCTCTGCATTCCATTTGCAAGATTCCAACCCAGCAGGTCTGCTGCACTAAGGATTGCTGGGTTAATGCCATCTGAGCTAAGGGGTTCCCAACCACGGTCCTCAAGGCACACTAACAGTCCAGATTTTAAGTATTGCCATGTTTGGGCACAGGTGACTTAATTAGTAGCTCAGTTATTTTGATTTATTCATCTGTTCTCCAGCATGGATATCACTAAAACCAGGACTGTTAGTGTGCATTGAGGACCGAGGTTGGGAATCACTGCTCTACCTAATGCAAGCAAGTTCTGAAAAGCTAAGCTTAAGTCTGCCCATAAACATGCAGAAACAGCTATTTCTGCATGTTTTAATGGCATAATTAACTTGGTAAATATGCCCCTAAGAGATAAAATAGGGATGGTGCTGAGAAAAGGCAAAGTTGCAATGGGAAGGAATATACATGATGCTCAACCCTAACCCGCTAAAAAATATTGTACCTCCTTGCCCGCCTCCCTTTTCTATATTCTCACTCTGTTGGGCATAATAATGAATATGCTCCATCTGCATTGCCCCATACCCCTATACTTTAATATACAACTCACCGCGAGTTGTGGCATCGGATAACACATTACCTGAGAATTCAAGATTGCTCTAGTGCTGGGAGATCTGCTCTGACAAACCCTAACACGGACAGCTGTGCGGCTAATTAGTAGCAGTGTAACTTTACACCATGGGGTCTTACCAGGGCCGTAGGGAGGGTTGTGCGGCCGGTGCCTCCGCACAGGGCGGAATCCTCAAGGGGCACCGACCACACACTTCCCGACGCCGGAGGTGCATGGCGCACAAGAACGTTGGCATAGGATCCCGCCCGCCCTCCACCTCCTGGAAGGAAAGGTAAGCGCTAAGGGGGAGGAGGGGGACGGAGAGGGAGCAAGAGGGGCGGTAGTGCTGCACAGGGCGCACTGCCGTTCAGCTACGGCGCTGGGTCTCACCCAGCAGGATTAGCACACATGCATGACCTAAGTTCATGCATGTGCACGTAGAGGGCCAATACAAGCGGAGGGATCCATTTGGAGCCCTCATTGCAACCCATACCTCCTTCCCATAGGAAGGACCAGGGTTATGGGTACCAATGCCATCCGAAGATGGTGTTGGTTCCCGCAGTCAGACTCCGAATACCCTCTGTGCTTTTTGTATGCTCTCTTTATCAACTCCAAATTTTGTTTGCCTTAACCCCACCACTTGTCTCCTAGCATGTTCCATTCCCAATTGTCTGGTAACCTATTTAACATCTGCCTTCCTGCTAATCCTCCCACCTCTCCTCTACCACCTTTATCTTTGAGTGCTTCTATCCAGATGACCTCTTATACTTTTACGTCATGAGGGTACTCAGAGCCCATCACCCAGCAAAAGGTGGACGAACAAAACCACAAAGGACAGTAGGAAGCGACAACCTGATATTGGATGGGGCTGATGGGCGGATCCCCGGGCCCTTACTACTCTGGGCTATGAGAATGCAGGTTCCCATGTACCTCATGCATGTAGAAGTACTAGCTTTACAGATGCTTTACATTATTAAATGTTGTGCTAAAATGCCTGTGTATACATGGATTGAGGGTGATGAGAAATCAGAACCCAAAATGGTCATAAATGAAATTAGTAAATGATATACAGTGCATTATTACATCTAACTAAGCACTCACCTGGGTAAGAACTTGAGTTGCACACTGAAGGAAGACTGAGCCTGAATGAAACCAGTCTTCGGTAGCAGCTCCATGTGGTTCCTCAGTTCTTTGCAGACTTCAAACTTTAAACGTAGAGCGGTTGTTGCTCTGCAAAAGACAAAGCATGTCCGTAAACTCTCAGTGCTGAAGGTAAGTTATGCAGTTATTAATCTAAACTAAATACCACTGAATTCAGGGCCTTATTCAGGTTGGATCACACGGATGCGTTCGCACACAGCCGGTCGATGTTTGTGCTCTGCGCATGCATCGTAGTGTGTGTGCGCGAACCGGCCACTGCGACCGGGAATCGACTGCAGTGAGCATGCAGTCCAATCGCATAGTGAGTGACATGAAGTGACCGTTTGGGAGTGGACGGGGGGGTGGCCGGCGGAACGCAGGCGTGCCTGTGCGTTTGAACGCCGTTGCAGGGGCGTGCATAATTAAGCCCCTGCGATTGTATACGCTGGCAAAGGTCTAGATGGCGACAGAAAGTTTAGCAGTCTGTGAGGTAGGGTCAGGTCAACCACAACTGTGCGAATGGATACAATGTTACTCGATGTTACCGATGTTTTTGCTGACTTGCGGATACATGTCATGGGAAGTGGGTGGCTTTATACATTGATGGGCGTCTTGGTATAGTGCTGCGGTTGCTGTGCGATTGCATTCATTAGCATATTTTCACAGCTAGCAGGTGCGTGCGAACGCAGCCGTGTGGTCCGTGCTGAATCAGGCCCCCAATACAATGCGCACTTAATGTTGTGAAGCTGAAAAGCATACTGTACCCAGGAATTATGTGGATAATTAATAGAGCTCCCGCTGTGCTTACAGATAATGGAAGAAATCTGCTCAGATGCTCTTCTTTACATTCAACCTATCCCAATCCTACACTACACTATCTCTCAGAGAATATATTCCAAACCCCCTAATCTCCACAGCCATGACAGTCTACATCACGTGATTGCCCTTTACCCAACGGTAGCATTGGTTGCTGTCAGCTGACACTATCCTCCAATGGACTGCTACCTTAGGGTATTTCGCTGGGCTCCAGACAACAGGAAGTTGCCTCTACAACGTTGTTACTTCCAGTGTATACTTGATGTTGCAGCGTTCCAGGTTCCAAGCTCCTTTCTTCCAGTAATACTCTCCTAGTGTTACCCGTACCCGTGGTGTGTGTGTACTCAGTACATCATCCGAGTACCATCTCCAAAGTGTCACCATCCTGTCCCATTTATGCGTCTGGAGCCACAGTGTGTGTACTTAGTACGTCATCCAAGTACAAAATCCTAGTGCCATTCTCCTGTGTCAGTTCTGCGTCTGAAGCTACAGCGTGTACCCAGTATATCACCCATGTGCAAAACTTCCAGTGTCATTCTCCTGTGCTTTCCCTGTGATTGTGTTCTTCCATTTCCCACTTGTGCTGGATACCTGACCAAAGGGCTTCAACCTGCTTGCTGGGTGCAGTTTAAGCCCAAATCCCGCTTCGAGGGGAACACCTCCCAGTAAATTAGACCCCGCGCCTTTGGTCAGGTCTAGCCAACATCTTGTGGATCAAGAAGGCATATATCCAGATTCCTTTCTCAACCTGGGACCACGTCTTCTAATCCCTCTGCAGGGGACCATCATAGCCTGAACATGACAGCACAACATCAGGTGGCTCAAGATCTCCAGGAACTCTCCGGTCAATTAATCTCCATTCAGTCAACTCTGCCCACTATACTTCCTGTTCCCTGTAGATCTGCTCCAGTTACTCCTCCAGTAGCAGTAACTCAAGAGTCTCGTCTACAGTTGGCCTCTCCAGAACACTTTGATGGAAACCCCAGATGCTGTTGGGGCTCCATCAATCAGTGCGAGATACAGTTCGAGTGCTTGCCCCAGAATTTCCCCACTCCAAGGTCAAAGGTTGCATACATCATCTCCTTACTATCTGGAACTGCCTTGGATTGGATCTCTCCATTATGGGAGCGAGCTAATCCTCTCGTCTCCAAATATGAAAATTGTATTTGTTCTTTCAAAAGAATCTTTGATGAGCCAGGCTGGACTGCCTCGGCTTCCTCTGATCTCCTACGAGTTCGACAAGGGACACGTACAGTGGGCCAGTACGTGGTTCAATTCCAGATGATCGCTTATAAGTTAAAGTGGAACAATGAGGCGCTAAGGGCAGCATTTCTTCACGGATTGTTCAAGAGAATGAAGTATGAGCTAGCTTCTCGAGAGTCCTTATCTGATGTAATATCTTTATGTATTAAGATTGACTTGCGCCACAGAGAACAGCAGGCTAGTAAAGGCTGTGAAGATCATTTCAAGGATCGATTTTCACCAACTGCACGTTCTTTCTCTCCTGCTCCAACTAAAGGAGGAACCTATGCAGGGTGACAGGTCACGTTTGACTTCGGTTGAGCAAAACCACCGATTTCAGAACAAGCTTTGCCTCTACTGTGCAGCCCCTGATCATATTCTTAGGTTTGTCCTCTCCTCTCGGGAAACGAGAGACCCTAACTGGTTTCGGGAGCGTCCAGTTGGGGGTGTTAACTAAGCCTTCCCATTCATTGGATAGTCTTTTACCGGTGTCTATTCGTTTCAAGACTCGAATCAAAAATATTAAAGCCTTGGTGGACTCAGGAGCCCGCCGGAAATTTTATATCTGAATCTCTGACACATGAACTAGGAATCCTGGTTCTTACTCTTCCAAGCAGGATGGCATTTTCTGGAGTAGATGGCAATGTTATCCTAGGAGATGTTATATCTTCAGTGACTCTTCCTGTTCACTTTGGGTAGGATGCATACATCAAGGAGTTAGAACTCTTGGTTCTACCTAAACCTCCCTATTCTCTAGTACTAGGTCTACCATGGCTTAAGGCTCATAACACCACACTGAACTGGTCCACCATGCAAGTACTGGCTTGGGGATCCAATTGTTTTCACCAGTGTCTTCCTCATGTTGTTCCAGTACGAACCCAACAAGTCTCTACTGAATCTTCCCCAAAGCTGCCTATGTCTGATCTATTGACTTCTAAACCAGATTCTCATCTGCCAAAACCATATCACGAATTCTCTGACGTTTATTGTGAAAAAGCTGTGGACAAACTGCCTCCCCGTCGCCCTTGGGACTGCGGCTTCGATCTAATCCCTGGGAAGATGCCACCTCGTGGCCGTATATACCCTCTTTTGGTTCCAGAAACAGCTGCTATGTCCGACTACATTAGAGAAAACCTGGCAAGGGTTTTATAATACCATCTTCCTCTCCTGCTGGGGCTGGATTCTTCTTTGTCAAGAAGAAAAACAGGGGTCTCAGGGCCTGATTCAGAGCCGGACGCTCTGAATCAGGGCCCTCCTACCTTAAAATGGAGCGGCCTCCTGGCCACTCGTATAGCTGTGGGTGACCACCTACAGCTATAGCGAGCGGCCACGATGATGGTCGCAATGGTCAAGACCATCGCGACCATTGGGCTTGCGACGAGACCCTGCGGTAGGGTCTCGCTGCCGCAAGCCCTGGAGTGATTTTGGCTCTATCAGAGCCAAAATCACTCCCACTGACATCACTACTCAGTGGGGCCGGACTCAGACGGTAGGCGTTCCCATGGGAACGCCTCCGTCTGGCAGCCATGCCCCCGGCACGCCCATCAAAGGGGGCGTGCTGTCAGTCACCATCGAGAGCACACCCCCTTTGGTGCGAGACCCAGCTTGGCTGTCGCTATGCGGGTCTCGCGCATGCGCACGACGGAGCTCCCTCTGTCGTGCGCATGCGCATTAGGGCACCATCGACCCGCTTGCGAGGGTCCTGCGCTCGCGAGCGGGTCTGAATTAGGCCCTCAGACCCTACATAGACTACCGTGGGCTGAATAAAATCACCGTAAAAAATAGATATGCTTTGCCACTCATCTGGGAACTTTTTAATAAAGTTCGTAGAGCGTCCCTTTTCACTAAATTGGATCTCCGTAGAGCCTATTATTTAATCTGTATTAAGGCAGGGGATGAGTGAAAACCGCTTTTAATACGCGAGATGGCCATTGGTGATGCCTTTTGGCTTGTGTAATGCGCCAGTAGTCTTTCAGAGCTACGTCAATGAAATTTTCAGAGATGTCCTTTCAAATTTGTTGTAGTCTATCTGGACGACATTTTAATTTTTTCAGCGAACCTGCAATCCCATCGTCTACATGTCAGAGAGGTTTTGTTCCATCTTCGAAGTCATCATCTGTACAGGAACATTTCCAAATGTCTTTTTGAACAGTCTTCCATGCCATTTTTGGAGTACATCATATTGGGAAATTCCGTTCAAATGGATTCAGACAAGCTAAGAGCCATTCAAGACTGTCCCCAACCAAACTCCTTGATAGCCATCCAACTGTTTCTTGGCTTCTCTAATTATTATAGGAGATTCATTTTAAACTTTTCTACTATCATTGACCCATCACAGCTCACTAAGAAGGGTGCTAATCCATCTCATTGGCTTCCTGCAGCGGTGGCTGCCTTCCAAGCACTCAAAACAGCTTTTTTCCACAGCTAGAACTATTTGTCAACCACAACTTGAGAAAACCTTCACATTAGAAGTAGATGCCTCTGCGGTAGGAGTGGGAGCTGTACTGTTTCAAGTGGCTGAAGATGGGAAGAATCATCCTTGCGGTTTCTTTTCTCATAAACTTTCCCCGGCCGAGAAGATTATGCCATAGGGGATTAAGAATTGTTGGATATGAAATTGGCACTACAGGAATGGAAACACCTTTTGGAAGGCGCTAAATTCCCTATTACAATCATCACCGATCATAAGAATCTCCTTTATCTCAAGACAGCACATTGTTTGAATGCCAGACAAGATCGCTGGTCTCTTTTTTTTCCAGGTTGAATTTCAAAATCCAATTTCGTCCTGGCATACAAAATAAAAAGGCTGATGCACTCTCCTGGTCCCTCCTGCCTACACAAGAATAAGCAGAACAACCTCGTCCTATTCTAGATTCTCTTGTTTTTGCTCAAACTCAGTTGCATACTCCACCTCCTGGCAAGATCTTTTGTGGCGCCTCAGTTGCATAAGAATTTATTAATTTGGCCTCATGCCTCCTTGTTTGCTGGCCACTCGGGCATCCTCAAAACTTTTAAGTTTTTACAGCACTCCTACTGTTGGCCCACTATGAAGGAAGATGTCTGAAATTTTATTGTTTCCTGTGCCAAGTGTGCTCATCATAAATCCACTCGCAACAAAATTATTGTCCCTTTGCGTCCTCTGCCTATTCCTCATACTCCTTGGACTCATCTGTCGATGGATTTTATTACTGAGTTACCATCCTCTAAGAGACATAATACTATCTGGGTGGTAGTAGATAGATTTTCAAAGATGGTCCATTTTATACCCTTGGTTGGACTTCCTTCAGCTCCACAGTTGGCCAAAATGTTTATTCGTGACACCTTCCATCTTCATGGACTACCAAAGGAGGTAGTGTCGGATCGAGGTGTACAAATGTGTGGCCAAATTCTGGAGGGCTTTATGTGCCTCTTGTGTAATTAAACTGAAGTTTTCTCCCGCCTATCACCCACAAACAAATGGCCAAACCAAGAGGGTGAATCAGGAATTGGAAACATATCTTAGACTCTTTGTATCTTCTTCTCAAGATGACTGGGTCGATATATTACCTTGGGCAGAGTTTACCCACAAATTTAGGTACTACTCTTCAAATTCTACTCCATTCTTTGCAGTATATGGAAGATGTCCGCGTGTTCCAGATTTCTAAGATTTACCGTCTATGGAAGTACCTGCCGTAACAAATCTTGTGGAATAATTTTCGGATATATGGAAAAACATTCACTTCTCCTTGAGAAAAGCTTATAGTAACTACAAAAAGTTGGCTGATCGTTTGTCTTGCCGTTCCTCTTCTGAAGATTGAAGATAAGGTGTGGCTGTCAACTAAAAACATTTGACTGAAGGCTCCAAGCATGAAATTTGCTCCACATTTCATTGGACCATATCGTATTCTTAAAGTTATCAATCTGGTGGTGTACAAATTGGAGCTACCTCCTCAGTTGAAGTTTTCCAACACATTTCATGTTTCTCTTCTACAACCATTAATTCTTAATCAATTCCAGCGTTCTCCACCCAAGACACCTCAAGTTCATACTCAATTGGGAGTCGAATTTGAGATTGAAAAGATCCTTTACTGTCAACATCGGTTGAATCAGCTTCAGTATTTCATTGATTGGAAGGGGTAAGGACCTGAAGAACGGGCATGGATCCAGGCGTCTGATGTCCATGCTCCACAGTTTGTTCGAGCTTTTCATTAAAAAAAAATCCTGAAAAGCCCTTTGTGGGTGTCCGGAGTCCACCCTAAAAGTGGGGGGTGTACTGTCTGGTTGCGGCCTGGGATCAGCCATTACTCACCTCAGCGCTGGCTTCCTCTGACCTCTCGAGCGGTCAGATGCCAGCAGTGGCGTAACTAGGGTATTTGGAGCCCAGGACAAATTTGAAAATGGAGCCCCCCCCCTCACCACTATGTGCGCGTGCCGATCACAAGGGGCGTGGCCACTGAAAAATGGGGCGTGTCAACATGACACACACCCCTTTCTTGTCACTGGGAATATTTTTCCATTTGCACCTTAATGCAGTGCCCCTTATACAGTCCCCCCTATGCAGTGCCCCTAGTAGTGGTCCCCCTTATATAGTACCCCCAGTATGCAATGCCCCCAGTAGTGGTCCCTCTTATGCAGGCCCCCAGTAGTGCCCCTTATACAGTACTCCCACTAGTGGTCCCCCTTATGCAGCCCCCGATTAGTTCACCTTATACAGGCCCCCAGTAGTGATCCCCCATATGCAGTGCCCCTTACACAGTTTCCCCTGTAGTAGTCCCACTTATCCAGCCTGCCATTAGTTCCCCTTATACAGTGCCCCCAGTAGTGATCCCCCATATGCAGTCCCCCAGTAGTGCCCCTTATACAGTGCCCCCAGTAGTTGTCCTCCTTATGGAGGCCCCAAGTAGTAAGCCCCTTATATAGTGCCGCAGTAGGAGTCCCCCTTGATGCAGTGCTCCCAATAGTAGTGGTCCCCCCCCCAGTAATAGTCCCCAGTAGTGGTCCCCCCAATGCAGTGCCCCCAGTAGTAGTTCCCCCTACACAGTGACCTTTATAGTGGCCACAGTAGGAGTCCCCCTTAATGCAGTGACCTCTGTAGTAGACCCCAGTAGTGGTCCCCCCCAATGCAGTACCCCCATTAGTATCCCCCCCAGTAGTAGCCCCCAGTAGTGGTCCCGTGCCCCCCCTCGAAGCAGTGCCCCCAGTAGTAGTCCCCTCTTTAGTAATAGTCTTCCCCTCTGTAGTAGACCCCAGTAGTGCCCCCCCTCCGAAGCAGTGCCCCCAGTAGTAGTCCCCAGTAGTGGAACCCGCCCCCCCAAAGAAGTGCCCCCAGTAGTAGTCCCCTCCTTAGCCTCCCCCCCAATAAATACACACTGAAATGGCACAATAAATAATGTAAAAATTCTTACCTGAAGCCACGCTGCCATCCGCACTTCAGTCCTCCCGGGCTGGCGCGCTCTGCATTATGGGAGAGACGTCATGACGTCTCTACCATTACCCACTGCAGGAGCCGGCTCTTGCAGTGGGCGCTGCGGCTGCAGCGGTCAATGAGCGTCTATCTGATGCTCATTGACTGCTGTTTAACACACACATCGCCGCCAGCGCTGGCGGTGATGTGTGTGCAGCAGCAACAGCAGCCTGAGCCCACCCACCTGCCACCCTCCTCCTGGCGCTATTGGGCAAGCGCTCAGGGGGAGGGAAGGGGCTCAGCTGTGCAGTACAGAACCGACGCTGGGAAGCCTAGCGCCGGTCCTGTGTAAATGTGTAGTGCTGACCGCACACACTGCGGTCGGCACTACACTGGCTAACTAGGGCGGGCCGGTAGTTAATTTGCTTAATTTGTACTCATGCATTTGTATGCTGAATGCCCAATGCTGTGGATTTTGTGGAGCCATATAAATAAATGATGATAACTTAGCTCATTAGGAACCAATGACGTCACTGAGGTACTTTGTAACCATAATCAAAAGGGTAAGGGGTATATTTACTAAAGTGCAGGTTTTTAGAAGTGTAGATGTTGCCCATAGCAACCAATCATATTCTAGCTATTATCTTCTAGAAGGTGCTAGATAAATAACTAGAATCTGATTGGTTGCTATGGGCAACATCTCCAATTCTAAAAACCTGCACTTTAATAAATGTACCCCTAAATATTAATAAGGCTCTGGCTCCCAATTGCTTAAAATGACACATTTCCCTGCATATTGGCTCAGCTCACAAAATAGCTAATGTGTTTAGAGAATAGTTGCTTTGGAGGTAGATAAGACATGTAATTGAGATATTTTATTGTGCATGTTTTTGGAACGTTTGCAGTTTATATGCAGTATTCTTTTCTACAAAGGGTTTATAAAGCATAAAGCCGCTGCCTCTTCAGACACACTGCATAAAATGGAAATATGGCAACATAATGTCAGGTTATTATTTAGTAAAACATTTTGTCTCTGTAATTGGCAAATTCTCTCAACTTCCGCTCTCAATTAAGATAAAGAGGTTTTTGGGTGGTATTAACCTCCGATCCTCAAATATGGAAGTCAAGAAGATTAATAAGCTTTATGTATAATACATATGTGAATAGTTTCTTGTGGTTACAATTCGGTGTCAGTTACGGGAGTCACTTAAACTGTCGCAATGCACTTTATATTTTGTGCACGCCATTTCTAGTGCACAACATAAGACAGTCAGCGTTGAATGCAAATCGTCCATAATTGATCTCTCATGGTGTGCAAGGAACTAAGGGCCTGATTCAGAGATGGGCGCAATGCCGATATTTTCACAGAATAAATCATTGTTTGCTATGTGCGAATGCCGCACTGCGCACGTGCAGCGATTGCATTGTGATTACTCTGATGCATAGAGATTAGCCATTGCAATCACTATCGCAACATGAGAGCTCTCAGCGTGTCAGTTGAGCTGCAGTGTTTGTGGCTGGTTTGACTTGACTTACAAGCTGCATGACTGCCCGATCTGCGTCAATGTTACAGATGTTTACGCTATTACACGTCATTGGACAGATAGGAGAAGGCAGCAGTGGGCATCCCTATGCTCAGCTAAGCTTTGGAAGGCATTAGCATATTTCCGCAGCAGCACTGCTTGCGAAAACGCAGATGCGTTCATCTCTGAATCAGGTCCTAAATGAGGATATTTGCCCATTAGCAGGGTCATAGCAGGACGATAATGCCGCCAGGACCAGTAAGAAGTTCAGTGCCCTCAGGATGCACTAGGCAGTTCTACAGCGGTTCATTAGGTTGCATGGTGCAGACCTCACACCCCTAGTTGCACACACTTCTGTGTCCAGACCACCCCAATTCGTATCCTGGTGTTTATAGCCTTTATTGCGATCATCGCACACTTGCCTCAGCCCTATCCATGGAGCAAAAGATCCAACTAAAAACAGGTTGTAATTACATGTGTGCACAACTCTGCATAGAAAGCAATTTTGTTGACATGCCTCACTGAACTTAGCCTATGTACGAATGCCCCTTTTGCCTAATTTCTTAGTTACACTCATTCAGTCGCACTGCAGATGCCTAAGACTCTGAACTGCCCCTAATTGTGTTTGCTTGGCTCTAGAGCATGTGCAGTGTGAAACACGTATGGAATGTCTGTAACACCGACTTCTGCTCTCAATTATTTATTATATCTCAGTTAGATTGTTACTAGGGCTCTGGCTGGATAAATAAAATAGCTGTAGATTGAATAGTGAGCTCTACAAGGGGACTTACTAGCACCATCGTGGATATATTGGAAAAACGTCTATAACAAGAATATTTTTTCATATTCCTCCCTAAATATTTAGATTACATAAGTAGAATGTGAGAATATATATATATAATGCTAGAGTTCCTCTAAACCGATTCAGTCAGTGAGCACCAATAGAAAGCATAAGAAAATAAAAGTAGGTGCAGAAATAGGTCAAAACTAGAATTGATCATCATTTTCAAAACTGTCCCATTTAATGTTTGAATGTTTCTCTAGTATAATTTTCCCTTAATGATTCCATTCTGTGTCCCAACAGATCACATTATGGGCATCAGTGTTCTCCCCAGGCTGTTTTCTGCGGGCGCATCGCCCATCAGAAACAGCCTGCCACCCGGCACTTTTCCCCGGCGACCCCAGCCATGGAAGGCTGGCCTCTGAAGTGACCCGAGGCTAAAGTAGCCTCCAATCGCTTCAGAGGCCAGCGTTCCCAGTGATGCACTGCGCGGGTGACATCATGACGTCACCGGCGACCGTGAGGAGCCTGCCCCTTGCGCCTGCTGGATCTAGTTAGATCCAGTCAGCGCGAGGGAGCGGCTGCGGGAGCGGCCAGCAAGTAAAGGCAAGCGCTGGGCTGGGGCCGGGACCAGTCTGGGGGCACTGCATAAGGGACACTATTAAACCTGGGGGCACTGTATAATGGGCACTTTTGACTGAGAGCCAGTGGGGAAGCAGCCTGAGACCTGTCGGGCTGGATTGGTAAGGAAGATACCCCTTTTCCAGGCGCGTGCATAATTGCGAAGGCCCCCATCCAGCTACTTTTGGATGCCACCCGGCTGGAAATAATTTCTGGGGAGAACACTGGGCATATTTATGAGTAAATCCTGAGTATCCCTAGGATTTAAGAAAGATGGACTTCAGCCAATATCTGCCATGGTCCCTTCATATCCGACCGCAAAAGCTGCCCCAATAGATTTCTATAGGGGCCACTACGCTGTCAGATTTACCAAGCGCATACCAGACCTTTTGCCCTGGCAGTTTATGGGCTACTTTACTGCCTTATTTTCAGGCAGAGATCCTCCAGATCCTTCTCTGTCGGCCCCCACTGACGTATGTGCAGCCGACGGACACGCATGTGCAGTAAGCTCGCTGGGTCCAAACCAGGAAGTAAGATGATAATGGTAGCTACTTTGCTTCCAGCCATTTCCCGGGACAGGGCTTTTTCAGAAGCTCTGTCCAGGTGTCCCAACTATAACAAATGTAAGCAGTAAATTACATTACCACATTGCGAGTTGAAAAGCGGTAGCTTATAAATATGCCCCTTTATATGGAAAGCCTTAGAAAGACTTATAAAGACACACTCCAAAAGTTGTTAAGGGCCTGATTTAGGGCAACAGGTTGTGGATGATGCAGCTTTGGAGTAGTTGCACCTCACACTGTCTACTTCACATAGGTGTTCTTTGAATTACAGCTTGGTGGAATGAGGCCTCATCTGCAATGCCTCAGTGTATACATGAAGCTGCAGGTGATCCGTTAAAGGTCTCTAGAACCATCTATTCTGGATTCTCAAGACACTTCAAATGATTGGAAGACATTACACTTTGCATTAATTAAAATTATCTCTGCTAACTTCCTTCTGTCTCTCTATGAGCTTGCTGTGCCTGGTGGACTGTCAAAGGTTGGGTGAGTGAGGATTTATTGATGCTATTATGTCCATAGTATTAAGAGTTCAGTTTTACCACTGCAGGTTTTCCTTTTCATTTGGCATTGTGGTGAGATGATCATCAGTATATTATAGTGTTGTATTTAATGTTCCACAATCCCTTATTACATATAAATGTATCCAACATTCCTCCACTGTGCCAGCTTCTACTTCCTATTTACCTTTTGCACTAACTAGTTTCAACAACCAAGCAGCACGTTTGTTCTCTTCTTAATCCAACAGAGCAGAGCAACTCTCATGGTGATCAATACGCTTCACTAGCCAGTGAAAAGAGAGTTACCTGCACAGAAAGTCTACCCGGTGCTTATAAATGAAAACTGTAAATGGTTGGCTGCTTTATAATCAGGGGGCACATGAAGACAAGAGAATAAAGGGGTAATTTGAGGGTGAAAGCTTAGGTATTAAACACAAAATAAGTTACAGAGTATAAGTGATTTGTACTGCCATATTTCACAATGGTTGGAGGTATTGGCTGGAACCGATATATGTTAATGTTAACAAGTCTCTGTGGTAGAACCAGACTGGTATGTTAGATGGAAGAGGAGACTTGATAACCAGACTTGGAACTGGAATATAACAGACTGGAACCGTTTAGATACAGAGCACCTGGGAGCTCAGCACAGAGCTGTAACTTCAGCAGAAGTGATGTTGTACTGGCAACAGAGGCCAGCCAGGAAATAGAATTCATAGGGGAGGATTCCCAGGGATTGGATGCTGTGATCAGCTTGTCTGAGGAGCAGCGCTCTGAGTGAAGGAAGAGCGTCAGGTGACAAGAGTCCAATGTGGCTGCGCCCATACTGTGGTTTAGGAGGGAACTCTGGCATGTAGCTTGTGTGCCATCATGCTGGGAAGACATGATGTGAGCAAGGGGTTGCGGAGAGCCATCTCAATACAGGACACTGAACAGATGGGGCAAGAGCAGCACAGCCAGATCTCAGCACCCGGCTGGGACCACTTTCTTACCTCTCCAGTGTCTGTCCTGACTGGCACGGAGGTCCACGCTCCGTGCCAGTCAGGATAGACACTAGACAGGTAAGAAAGTGTTTTTTAAGGCTGGAGCGTGACATCACCCATCCCCCCTTCCTTCACGGGTGGCCCCAGGACACCTCTTAGGCTTACGTGGAAACTTTGCACGGAACGCTCGGATCAACCGTAGCCCTTCCAGTCGATCAAGTATTGGAGACGTCCATAACAGATTCTAAAGTCCAGAATCTTTGCCACTTCGTATTCCACTCCACGATGAGTCTGGACTTTGGGTGCCATTGGAAGTGCCGGTTGAGTATGAGTGGTTTCAATAAACATAATGGAAGGAATTTGGTATCCTTAGGAATGGAGGTAGCTTGAGTTTGAATGAAACGTGTTAATAACATGCTCAATGACGAATGGCCCAATGTAGCCGTGCTCAAATTTCATGGCTGGAAATCTTAACCACGGGTTTCGTGTAGAGGGCCAAAGTCGATCTCCTTGCTTGAGACTGGGGACTGCTCTCCTCTTCCTGTCAGCGAACTTCTTGTACCGCTCAGAAGCCTTCACCAAGGAGGAGCGGATCTTTTTCCAAATCTAGGAAAAGTGCTGCAAGGTGCAGCTTAGAACCTGTGAAGCAGGTAGAGACTGAAACTCAGGAACTTGAGGGTGAAGGCAATGAGTGGCATAAAGTGGCGTGGAACCAGATGAAGAATGGTACTGTTTGTTGTGACAAAATTCCGCCCAAGGAAGCAGTTCAGCCCAGTTGTCCTGAGAGGAGGATACATATAGACAAAGAAATTACTCTGGATCTTGGTTGACTCTTTCCATCTGCCATTAGACTGGGGGTGATAGGCAGTGGAGAAATTAAACTTGACTTGAAGTGAAGAACACAAGGAACGCCAAACCTTGGCGACAAACTGCACTCCCCGGTCAGAGATGATTTCCAGAGGTAGTCCATGGAGTCTGAAGATTTCTTGTAGGAATAATTGAGCCAACTTGGGAGCTGACGGAAGACCGGTGAGGGTTATGAAGTGAGCCATCTTGGTGAACTGGTCAACTACCACCCAGATGGTGTTGAATTTGTTTGAAACCATGAGGTCAGTAATTAAGTCCATTGACAGATGTAACCAAGGTTGAAGAGGAAGTAACTGCCCAACTGGACACTGTTGAGGCACTTTATGTTGGGCACACTTGTTACAAGAGGCAATGAAGTCTTGGACGTTTTCTCTGAGAAAGGGCCACCAGTAAGACCTGGAAATGAACTCAAAGGTCTTTTGAATGCCTGCATGACCTGCTAAGTTGGAAGCATGAGCCCAATGTGGCAGTTTCTTGCATAATGCGGGCTTGACAAGAGTTTTACCAACAGGTGGTGAGGATTCTACTATGACTGCAGAGACAGCCACTGGATCAATGATGAGATGCTTCTCAGAGGATGTTGTCTCATTTTCTTGCTCCATGGAGCAAGAGAGGGCATCAGCATTTCGGGTCTGGATCCCTGGACAAACAGACAATTTGAAGATCTATCGTGAGAAGAAAAGAACCCATCTGGCTTGCCTCGGATTCAGACAATGAGTTGTCTTAAGATATAAGAGGTTTTTGTTGCCTGTGAAAATAGAAATTGGATGCACAGCTCCTTCCAAAAGATAGCACCACTCCTCCAAGGCTAAACTTAATAGCGAGAAGTTCTTGATCTCCAATAGAGTAGTTGCACTCAGCCAAAGTGAATTTTCTTGAGAAAAATCCACATGGGTGGAGAAGACCATCAGGAGCTCTGACTCCTATGAAAGAAGTGTCCACTTCCAAGACGCATGGCTGTGTGACAACAGGTTGAAGAAGAACAGGAGCTGAAATTAACTTCAGTTTGATTATTTTGAAAGCTTCCTCTGCTTCCTCTGACCATCTAAATGGACTGGCACCTTTCCGGGTGAGAGTCGTAATAGGTGCAATTGTGGTGGAAAAGTTCTTTATGAATTTGCAATAGCAGTTTGCAAATTCAAGGAAGCACTGAACAGTCCTGAGAGTATTAGGAAGAGGCCATTCCTTAATTGTTTGGAGCTTTTCTGGGTTAATTTTGAGACCAGAACCTGAAATGATACATCCCAGGAAGGGTATAGACTTGACCTCGAAGACACACTTCTCCAATTTGCAGTAAAGATGATTGAAACGGAGACGTGTTAGAACCTCATTTACTTACCGGTGATGTTCTTCCAGATCATTGGCGAATATGAGAATATCGTCAAGATAGATAACATGTTTGTACAACAGATTGTGGAAGATCTCCTTAACATAGTGCTAGAATACTGCGGAAGCATTGCTGAGACCAAAGGGCATAACGAGGTACTCATAGTGCCCATTGTGGGTGTTAAATGTGGTCTTCCATTCTTCGTCTTACCACCCACAGCTCTTGCGATCGACCAGGGTGATGGTCGCGATGCTCAAGACCATCGCGACCATCGGGGCTTGCGACGAGACCCTAAGGTTGGGTCTCGTCAACCGCATGCCCCAGGTAGCTTCCTGCTCTGATCGAGCAGGAAGCTCCCCACTGACATCATTGCTGATTTCAGTGGGGCCGCTCCCAAACGGCAAGCGTTCCATCGGGAACGCCTTAAATTGGCCAGCCACGCCCCCTGCCCGCCTCCCAAACGGGGCGAGCTGTCACTCACCATCAACAGCTCGCCCCATTTGGTGCGAGACCCCTAGCGATGGAGTGCCCGTCGCTAGCTGGGTCTCGCGCATGCGCAAGTCGGAGCCGGCTCCAATGTGCGCATGCCCAGTGGGGAAACATCGACCCGGTTGCGAGCGCTCAGCTCGCATGGAACAGATGGTTTGAGGTATCAGCTGAAACCGATATAGGTTACTGTTAACAAGTCTCTGTGGTAAAACCAGATTGGAATGTTAGATGGAATAAGAGACTTGATAACCAGACGTGGAACTGGAATATAACGTGCTGGAACCGTTCAGATACAGAGTACCTGGGAACTCAACACAGAGCTGTAACTTCAGCAAAAGCGACGTTGTACTGGCAAAAGGAAATTGAATTTATAGGGGAGGATCCCCAGTGATTGGATGCTGCTATCAGCTGGTCTGGGAGCAACGCTCTGAGTGGAGGTGACAAAATCCAACATGGCTGCGCCCATACTGTGTTTTAGGAGGGAACTCTGGTGTGCAGCTTGTGTGCCATCATGCTGGGAAGACACACAGGGCCTGATTCAGACCCGCTCGCAAGCGGGTCGATGTTGGCCCAGTGCGCATGCGCACGACGGAGGCGGCTCCATTGTGCGCATGCGCGAGACCCCGGATAGCGATGGGCAAGCCGTCGCTCCGAGTCTGGCTACAAAGTTTGGTGGGCGGGCCGGGGGCGCGGCTGCCCAGACGGAGGCGTTCCCATGGGAACGCCTACCGTCTGGGGCCGGCCCCACTGACATCAAAAGTGATGTCAGTGGGAGTGCTCTCGGCTCTGTTAGAGCCGAAAGCACTCCAGGGCTTGCGGCAACGAGACCCTACCACAAGGATCTCGTCGCAAGCCCGATGGTCGTGATGGTCTTGACCACCCACAGCTGTACGAGCGGCAGGAGGCCGCTCTAAAAATACATTAGGCGGGCACTGATTCAGAGCGAGCGCTCTGAAAGAGTGTCCGACTCTGAATCAGGTCCACTGTGAGCAAGGGGCTGCAGAGAGCCATCTTCATGCACTGAATGGAAGGGGCAGGACAGACAGATCTCAGCACCAGCTGGGAGCGATATGCAGCATGACAGACACCAGACAGGTAAGAAAGTGGTCTTTAAAGGTTGGAGCATGACAATACCTAGGCTTTGACCAACCACTAGCCAGTGAACAAAACATAAATAAGCAGTAGTTATAATATATACTCATTCTGGTACACCACATCAAGATCAGTTTAAATGAATGAATGTTGGATGTAATTCTCTTTCAATGCTTGGCTGTGTTAGTCCCATCCTTTTTCTTACCCAAACAGCACCAGACGGGACATTAGCAGACTATAAACTCTGCTAAATGATAATATACAAATATAGCACAACAAATGGCGATCCCAACGGAAAGTAAAGCAAAGTGTAACTCAAAGACTGTATTGCCCCAACTTCTCTCTATGATATGGACGATTCTGTTACAAAAAAGCTACATTTCACTGACTTTGTCTATTTCTAGTTCAATCTATGCAGAACCGTTCTATGCATTACATAGTGTAAAACAATGAACAATGTTGCTGGCATACCTATTTTTAACGACAATACTGTCTTGATACAGGCGGTCATAAGTACAGATCTTCAGATCAATGTTAGATTTTGGAACATAAACAGGAACGTCGATAGCAACCCCAGTAGCAGTCATAAGAATCTGAAACAAAATAGAATAAAATTGAAGAGTGCTTCACAGATATGTAAGTACACACAATACCTGAGCTGAGGTAGCCATATTGTGGTATGCATCAATATTCAGGATAATGTAGCCTATTCACAAGGAATTATTCACATAAATGATGCAGCGTATAGAAGATGCATGTACTCTATAAAATAGAACCTACAAACCTTAGACTACAGGTTTTAGTCATAGGATATTGTGTTCTAGGTTAAATTAATTGAGTGGTTATTGGTGCAGGATTGGAGATAACCTATTTTTCATATAATTTTTGGAATTTTTTTTTTTTGAAGTTCTGTTCTCCTACACACAACCACATATATACTTATTAAATTATTGGAATCCATTTGGCACCGGCCAGTCAAACTCTGTACCATGTATAGAGTTTCTGCAGGAGAGCTACACAACATAAAAACACATGATTTTTTTTTTTTTAACAGGATGAAGGGGTATATTTACTACAGTGTGGCTTTCTAGAAATGGAGATGTTGCCCATAGCAACCAATCAGATTCTAGCTATTATCTTCTAGAAGGTGCTAGTGTCGAAGCCGGATAATTGGCTGAGACAGGATCGGTTTAAAATTAAATCTGTGCGACGCCATTTTTGCGAATGGCAATGGGACGCCATTTTGCGACTAGCCGCCCAGCACCATTTTAGTGAATCTCGCCCATTATAAGTACATACAGCGATGCTATTATTTAGTGTTGTGCGATTCCCACGCAATAGAAAGAAGTTAAAAGTTCTCACCATATAAATACAGACACTAAAACATATAAAATGATTAACCCTGCAAAACACGTACCATGGTGTACTCCACAAACATGTAGTCCAATACTTACACACTGCACACTTACATAAAAGGTTCCCTAGCATTAAAGTGTAATATTCAAGGTTCATTCAGTAATTATTAATGTTGTGAAATAAAGGTTATTTGATATCTATGGTTTAGTACATGGTAAGCAGACCGTGTTTGGTGTTGTACTGATCCACTGTGTCTCCACAGATTTCTGGTATCATCGGTGAGAAGATTGCAACATGCGACTGCAAACTATGGACTATGGAGAGTTAAAACATTAAAATGTACTCTGTAATGTTATCAGCTTAGATTTGCATGCAGCGGGAAAAAGGACACAAAGGGCTGTTGGAGGCTGCTTTGTGTCCATTTGAATTGACCTATGAACTATACTGTAACAGAAGAACCAGGAAGAACCAATGGAATCATTCCAAACTGTTCTATTGTATTGCCTATCTCTGTAATGGTATATATGTGGGCTCTCTAAACTTGGATGCCAGTCTTCTTGCTGTGCTGTTGAAGGAGGTTTCTATACTGATGCCGGTATCTGGGTCCAGAGCGCGTGCGCATGTAACAACTGTACCTTGGGTCTGTATGATTTATTTGCGCTAATTGTCTTTAGATCACAGCGTGTAACCATCTGTTTTTATATTGAATAATAACTTTTTGTGCTTTGGAACCACACTCAAAGTCTGAAAGAATTTATTTATTGTGCGACTCATAACGCTAAATAGCGACAATTATTAGAAGGTATAGGCAGCATATTAGAAGGTATAGGCAGGATTTTAGAAGGTATAGACAGGCAGAAATCGATAGTTGGGGGCTAGCAGTGTGAATCACGCTACCGGTCACTTGGTAACACTCGGTCAGCGATCTCTCAGCAAAAGGGTGGAGGCTTCATAGCAGGAGAACGCATTGTGCCTTCAAAAATCTGCTACCACCGTGTTGCTGAGAGTCCGCTACCCGTTATTGTGGCTTAAAGAGCGCTGATTAAGAATCCAGGGACAAGGAAGGAGAAAGTTTGTTTTCCTTCATTGATAGATTTTATGTTTAAAAGGGGAAGTCGCACAATAGCGTAAGGGTAATAATACGTTTTGTGTAGTAGTCGCATTATTGTGTATGCGACTAGTCGCACAATAGCATATACGTATTTCCTGTATTGCTGCCACGTGTTTTAAACAAAGCCGTTGAGAGTGCACGATGATATTGATAGATAGCATTGTTGTAAATACCTTCATTAGTGTTGCCATAGTCTGGGAAAACGTGTATTTTTTTCTGCGCAGGAAAAAGGTGTGTAACAGTGAGTATTTGTTGGTAGGGGTAATTGTTCCCTAGTTAAGGGTATCGTAGGACCCTTAAGTGCTAGGCGCCTGGTGTCGGCCTAGTGGTTCCGTAGTAGATACAGCAATCTATACACATAAGCAGGTGTAGTTGTGGTCTTTGTTGTAGTTTCGGCTCTCAATGTGATTACAGTATTCAGTGATCAGTTAGGGTTAATTGAGCATTGTAATTGAACCGCACAGTTTTGGCTAAATTGTGATTGTGAACTGAGCAGAGGGTGGACGAAATCACTGAAAAGGGTAGGTGTTATTGGAATATCTACATGCTAGCAGTTGAAAGGTAGTCAAAAAGGGATTAGGTGCGTGGAAGCAGCCTGGTTATTCTTCCATAGGTGTGTGGGCGCATCCTGTTAATATCGTCTGCAGGTAAGTGAAAGTATCTTGACTGTCTTTCACCAGTGTAAATCTCTATTGAAAAGATTAGGGTTCTCCCAGAATGGGAGCCAAGCAAACGGTAGAGATGTTAGATGATGTGCTGTTGTTGGAAGCGCGGCTTGGGTCGGCACGGCATATTATGTATACTAAGAACGGTGCTTATGCGATTAAGTACTGTGATCTATGGTTTAAAATGACGATGAAGAGTGTTAGACTGTTCCCCCGAATTGGCAGCTGTGATAAGGAGGTATTAAACAATGTCCGAGATAGCATCTGTATGGTGCGCTCTCGAATGAAAAAGGTAAAATATAACGTGTGTTTAAAATTATGGCAGCGTGAGGGGGATGCGTGGCTTAAAGGTGTGCACACGAAGCAAACTAGCGTCACGAGCACGTTACCGGAGAGTACACACGCAGCGCTAAACCGCGGTGCGCGCGCGCCGCGAGATAGCGCGCACGTGCCGCAAGGTAGCAATGCGGAAGGTATTGCCAGTGGTTCACGCGCACCACCACCGCCCTATGCGGGTGGGGGTGCAGGTACAGTTGTAAAAACCCATAAAAATGTAACAAGTAACTTGTACCCTCTCTTAAGTAATCACAAAGAAAATGTTTATGATGCGGATGATGAACCTGTTGTTATGTCTGCCATTTCCCATGCTGTACACATGTTAGATGCTCCATCACAACAAGCACAAGTGGTGCCGCCATCTTCAACAGTGATAGTACAGGAAGTGTTAACATCCACTGCACCCGTAGAGGAATTTGTTAACCCTATACGTAGCAGTAATAAACTAAATCCCCAGCCAGGTAACAAGGTCAAAAGTAGCAGTGCGGCCAGTCTGCATCCCATCCGGACAATAACTGTTCCGAATGGGAATGCGGATGCGAACGGTGTAGTGCCAACAAGGGAGGTAACAATGCATTGTCCTTGGACAAGAGCGGAGCTAAATTCCATAATGAATGATTTCCCTGATCCTAAAAAGGAATTAGCCAAATGCCAAAGAGTTTTGAAAAATTTGGGTAGAGCCAACCAATAAAGATTGGCGAGTGGTGTTAAGGGCTTGTCTTCCACACAATACCGACGTGAAAAAGTTTATCACGGATTGCGTATTGGATGGAGATGGTCCTGTAACAGACGAGAGTAACCAAGGTAACATTACCCGCATAATAACTCAATTGGGTGTATATTGTCCAGTAGTAGTTAACTGGAGAAAAATTTTCACCATAAAACAAAAAGAGAGTGAATCTGCATAGGATTATTGTACCCGAGCTCTGCAGTACACTGGGATAGAGGATAATAAAGATAGCACTCACCACAGGGGAATGATCATCACTGTACTTAAGGATGGTCTAAAAGAGAATCTAAAGATCCGAGTTCAGACCTCACTACCTGGTTGGAGAGGAGTTACTGGAGACCCAGAGCGAGAAGCTAATGGCTGTTAATATTCAAGCTCTAGAAGGAATGACTGTAACATCACAGCAACCAGACACACATGCACCTGCACAGCTACACGTCCTCACCAATCCTGCACCACTGCAAACACAACCCTACCCTACCTATCACACACAGCCTCAAAACCCATACTACCCACAACCACCATATTACCCTCAACATCCTTATCCACACGCACAATCTTTCCCTACCACTCAACCCACACAGCAACCCTTTCTCCACCTCACTCACGAAGGTGCTTTAACTGCAACCAAGTGGGACATGTAAGTAGGAACTGTAAGGTGAAGAAGTAGGACCCCCTAACCAGGGAGTACCTGGATATCCCCATAAGGGATATGTGAGTTTTGATTTTGTTGTGGACCCGGGGTGGTGATAGGAGCAGACACAGAAGCAGACTTAAATGAAAAAGTGTAGTTTTTTGTAAGTGACTTAGAAGACATGGGAATGGCAAATGAAAAAGTCGAAGTATAACACTAAAGTGCACTTGATAACTGTAATGGGGGTTAATGGGAGAATGTCCAGATAGTGACATGCAGGAACAGTCCAGTATACAAGTATGGTGAGCTATAACAGAATGCAGGTATGATGAGCTGTAACGAGTGCAGGTATGGTGAGCTGTAACAAATGCAGGCAGAGGTAATGAAGTCCAGCTAGGAGTGAAGGGAGGCAAGGTGCGGGGAAACAACAGGTTCAGGTACTCAGGCAGGTGAAAGGTATACGGAGGGTGCAGGGTAAGTCCAGCAGGTTGGAGCAGGCAAGGTTCAGGCTAGGATTGTTACAAGCAGGCAGGTAAGGCACAGGTACCCTCTCTCAGCCGCAGCTGAGAAACACATTGCACTGGCAAAGGAAGGAAGGCTCTGGACCTTCCTAAATACTCAGTGCCGCGCTGTGACTAGCTGGAATGAGCACATGACCTACCAGGATTGGACAGCTGGAATCAGATGGCCGCAGGCTAGATGGCGGCGCCCATGCCAACGGAACGGAAACACCGCCAGACCTCACCAGGCCTAGTGACAATGTGCCCGCACAGAACCACGCGCAGCCAATGCCCCTTGCCAAACACCAGCACCGTTGCCAGAGACCCCCCGCCACAACGACCTCACAGGTGATACCCGGTGACTACCATGCCAAGACACCCTGGTCGTGACAGGATATACACAGAGTACAGGAAATTCACAACAGTCACCAGCTCCAATTGTGGCCTTAAATGCTGTATTGGAGAGTGAGAGTCAACGCTAGGGGTCAGGTCATACCTGTAGTCTACAGATAGTCAGGTTAACGGGAAGTACTAGGGAAGAACTGGTAATGATGTAGCTAGTACTAAACATCCTTTTCTTGTAGACACAGGGGCGACCAGATCAGTGATAAAATCTTCAGCTAATTTACAGGTGACCAGCGAGACAGTACCAGCAATAGGTGTAACGGGTAAAGTGCAACATTATCCTTTAACTAAATCCACAGAGGTCACTATCGGGCCATTGCATACCAGGCATTCTTTCCTCCTGGCAGCAGTGGCTCCTACTAACCTACTGGGAAGGGATTTGTTATGTAAGATGGGATGTGTCATATATTGTACCCCTGATGGTATATTTCTAGATATCCCAGAGAGAGTTGCGCACGAGGTGAGGGATATATTGGACACTCCCCAAAGGATAATGTATCACTCTACTGGTTAAGGTGAAAATCCATCTCAGGTAGATCAAATGTTATCAAAAATTCCAGATTCACTTTGGACTAAGGATGGACAGGACACTGGATTAATGGCAAATGTAGCTCCCGTAATGGTAAATCTAAAAAGCAGTAGGCAAGCTCCAAAAATTCCCCAGTACCCATTAAAACAGGAGGTAGAATTAAGGGTTTATCCCATAATTGAGCGATTATTACAGCAGGGAATTTTAGTCCGTACAGCAAGTGTAGCCAACAGTCCTATCTTTCCTGTGAAGAAGAGTGGTGGGAGGGGTTATAGGCTGGTACAAGACCTTAGAGGGGTTAATAAGGTGGTAGAGAGCCAGTTTCTCGTAGTGCCAAATCCAGCTGTCATTCTCATGCAGATCCCACCAAAAGCAACCCATTTCACTGTCATTGACCTCTGTTCTGCTTTCTTCTCTGTACCTCTTCATCCTGACTGTCAGTACCAATTCGCTTTTACATACAGGGGTGTACAATACACATGGACACGATTGCCCCAGGGTTTCATAGACAGCCCCAGTATCTTCTCCCAGGCCTTACACGACTGTTTACAATCTTTTCAACCTGCCAATGGATCTGTTCTAATACAATATGTGGATGATTTATTGTTATGTTCTGATTCGTTTATGTCATGTTTAAATGATACTAAACTTTTATTGCTTTGTCTCTCGGAAACAGGACACAAGGTTGCTAAGGACAAACTACAGCCATGCCAGTCCAGGGTTAACTACTTGGGACACTGCCTAACCCAGGGGTTATGACATCTGACAAATGACAGAATCCAGGCCATACGGAACATGACACTGCCGCAGAATCAACAGCAAATTCGTATCTTCTTGGGAATGTGTGGATACTGCAGAATGTGGGCCCAGGTTTTTCTATTTTGGCCTTGCCATTACAGGACTTAGTCTCTTCCTCAAAGCCCGATCGTGTCATACACACAGACGAATCAGAGCAGGCTTTCCTTAATCTTAAGGTTAGTCTGACAAGAGCACCTGCATTGGGAATACCTGATTCTGAAAAACCTTTTGATTTATATTGTACGGAAGCTGATGGTTGTGCAGCAGGTGTCCTCATACAAAAACATGGTGATGCCAGTAGGCCAGTAGCATACTACAGTGCACAATTGGACACTGGCAAGATCACTCCCAATGTGTTTAAGAAGTGTAGCAGCAACTGCTCTATTGGTCAGTAAGAGTGAGGATGTAGTACTAGGCCATGATATGATTGCCTATACTCCCCATGCTGTATCTGCTTTGCTAAACTCTGCCCAAACCAGATATGTCTCCTCAGCTAGGTTCATAAAATGGGAACTGGCTTTAATAGCACCTGCAAACATCACCATCAAAAGGTGCAGTACGTTAAATCCAGCTACGTATTTACCATATGTGCAACATGATGCACAAAGGGTGGAGAGAGGTGAGTCGCTGGCGAAAGGTGAATTCTGCAGGTATATTGATGCACATGATTGTATGGAATATCTGAATCAAACCTTTACTGCAAGATCTGACATACGGGATACACCTTTAGAAAATGTAGATGTGACATTTTACACGGATGGGAGTTGTCATAGACAAACTGACGCCGGAGAGTTATGTACAGGTTATGCTATGGTAAATGACGAGGTCGTCATAGAGGCCGAACCTTTAGGCCCACCACAGTTGGTCAAAGTGGCTGAACTGGTGGCACTAAAGAGGGCGTGTGAATTAGCGGAAGGTAAATCTGCTAATATTTACACTGACTCTAGGTACGCCTTCGGGTTAGTACACGATTTCGGTGTTCTATGGCGTCTGAGAAAATTTATGACAGCAGCAGGCACACCAATTGCACATTCCAGACATATAAAAGGACTATTGACAGCAATCCAATTGCCTAAGACAGTGGCGGTAATTAAGTGTAAAGCCCATACATGTGAGGACGATCCGGTGTCACTGGGCAACAACAGGGAAAACAAAGCTGCAAAATGGGCAGCAGGGTTAAAAATGAATGTACCAACTGAACAAATGATGACTTCTCAAACAATTGACATGCTGAAATTAATTGAGATGCAAAATTTGTGTTCTATTCAGGAAAAGACAGTCTGGAAGTCCAAGGGATGTCGGCAAGAGTCTTCTGGACTCTGGAGAGATGGACAATGTAAGCCAGTGGCTCCCAAAGTGTACTATCCAAGCCTGGCTGAGGCAATGCATGGTCTGACTCATTTGGGAAAGCAAGGTATGTGGAAATTGGTGAGAGCATACTGGTGCGCACCAGGTTTTTCTTCTCAAGCGGAAAAGAGAGCAATGTCCTGTCTGACCTGCTTGAGGAAAAACATTGGGAAAACGATCCCTACCAAACCATCCCACATTCCTCCGACTGACGGACCTTTTCAGGTAATATAAATTGATTTCATACAATTACCACCCTGCAGGAATCTCAAGTATGTATTAGTGTGCACTGATGTGTTTTCTAATTGGGTTGAGGCATATCCAGCTGCCACTAATACTGCTGCGTTCACTGCCAAGAAAATTGTTCAGGAGTTTGTATGCAGATACGGTATCCCTAAAATTATTGAGAGTGATAGGTATACTCATTTCACAGGTGATGTTTTCCAAAATATGTGTAAACTGATGGGTATTAAATAGTCGACTTCATACCCCCTATCGACCGCAAGCCAGTGCCAAGGTGGAAAGGATGAACGGCACTATTAAAAAAAATTAAGTAAAATCATGTCGGAAACTGGACTAGGTTGGCCAGAAGCACTACCACTTGTCCTTCATAGTATTAGGACAACTCCTAGGCCTCCTCTTAATCTGTTCCCCTTTGAAATACTGTTTGGTAGACAACCTCATTTGATTATAAGTCCGCAGGAAGATTTGAAAGGTAACAACATGGTAACTGTAAGGTATCTTATAACAAGGAGTAAACAGTTAAAACAGCAACAGCAGAAACTGAAATTGTTGTCAGATGATATGCCTGAAACCAACTGTCATGATGTTGAACATGGAGACTTTGTTATGATCAGAAATTTCTTGCATTCAGGTTGTTTGACTGATTGGTGGGAAGGTCCGTATCAGGTGTTGCTGACGAGTACAACCTCATTGAAGGTGGCGGAGAGAGATACCTGGGTCCATACCACTCACTGTAAGAAGGTCAACCAATCGGTGGAGATACAAGGCGGAGACGAGGCAGATAACGTGGACCTGTCGATCGCGAGCTTGTTCCGGGAGGGTTAAAAGGCTGCAGTGAGATATCTGAACTAAAGAAATTTGCAGGTCCTTGCTACGGCAATGGACTGGTCTGCTGTGTTAATTTTTGTATTCTCTTCCAGAGTTTCCATCATCCTGGTTTGTTCGGGGATTTCTGGTTTCTGTGACGGGGGACCGATAGAGGAGATGGGAGCTAATGGCAGTATTGATGGAGTGGAGTCGAGAGAAGCGCTATGCCAATCAGGGGAGTGTCTGACCAATCTTAGTACAGTAATTGTTAAGAGATCTGCTATTCTGAATACTCGGAGACAGTGTGAAGGTTTATCTTCTGAGGATTATTGTATGTGTGAGTCCTGTGGGTCCGTAGTCAACGAGAGATGCATCCAACAGTGCCAACCAAAGTATAACCAGTATTGGGGTGGGTATCCTTTAGAGGATTATCACACCATGGTGGGCAAAATTTTGAATCAAACCGACTGTTGGGTGTGCTCTCACGTGCCCCAAGGACAGCATAATGTAGGATTAGTGCCATTCCCATTAAATATCTCTGAAATTTTAGAATTGCAAAAAGGGAAGTCACTGGATGGAGAATTTCTTAATACCAAACCACCCCATTTTAAACTCCACCAGTACTAGGCAGATAAAACACTTTTATGTTTGAACATCACCAACTCCAATGAACCAGGAAGTTGGGAGGTGACTGGGAATAATCAGATGATGACCTTCTCACAAAGAGCTGATCGTGAGCCTATGAATTATGAACTGTTACGCACAATTCGGTCAGGTAGAGGACACTTCCGGTATAAATATACACTAAGTAACACCAAGGAAATGGTTGGCAGAATACCAGAAGGGTACTGTGCTAGGGTTATACAACCAGAAACATGTATTAGTCAGATGGGAGAACCTGAGATAGGATCATTTGTGAGGGAAATGTGTTGGATGATCATGATATTCCTTATGTTCTCCCCGATGATGTATATTTTATATGTGGAAGGAAAGCGTATAAGTGGCTCTCTCCGAGTTCTGAAGTTTTGTGTTATCTGGGAAGAGTAGTTCCAGAAATTATGACTCTCACACATGGTGAAATGCTTGGTATTCATAAAAACACACCATCACCATATCTTCACACACAGTATGAACACAGAGACAAAAGACATATGATACCTGGTGACGTGCATAAAGCCACACAGTTAATTAGTGAGACAACTGGCTTTCAAGTTTTGGTAGCATTGGATTCCACCAGGATCGCTCGGGGTACACAAAATTTTAGATATATTCAAGATCTTGCTAAATTAATAGATAATATCACCGAAATATATGACATATTCAGGTATACAGGTAGGGAGTTGCAAGCTTACAAGCAAGAACTCGTGCAACATAGACTAGTGTTAAATTATTTAACAGCTGTCACTGGAGGGTATTGCGTAACTTTGGCCACCCAATTTGGTGTAAAATGTTGCACTTACATTTCAAATGATAAAAGGATGAAATTCTGCAGCTGAAATGGCAATTTTGAAAGAACCATACGGCTTCAGTGGCCTAAGTAGAAGAGAAG
Organism: Taudactylus pleione; assembly: GCA_031769625.1. Taxonomy (NCBI): domain Eukaryota; kingdom Metazoa; phylum Chordata; class Amphibia; order Anura; family Myobatrachidae; genus Taudactylus; species Taudactylus pleione. Next base: position 9,078,672 of record JAUIMM010000081.1, on the reverse strand, counting down.
GTAGAGGAATAGGTTTCTTGGTTGAACCCAGTGAAATGGTTCTCAGGTCTAGGAGAGTGGGTCCAGGAAATTATGGCGAGTATAGGTAAACTCCTGATCCTCATACTGGTTGTCATCATAGTAATTGACTTATGTGTCAGGTGTGTTCCTACTGTGTTGAAATGTGGAAAATGTAAAGAAAAGGTGAATCAAAGGAATGAAATTATGCTGGTGGTCAGTAGTAACAATTTGAATACTGAGGTAAATGTAGGACTGTATTACAACCCTGAACTAGAAGGTACAATCATATGATGTACAAGATTTAGACATGCATAAAATGTGTTATTAAAATGTTATTTTAAAAACATCTTAAATAATGTAAGTCCCTGTTCACCCTCAAGACTTCCTTTATAGGATTGGTGCATCCCCACATCTTTCCCATGATCTCCCAAGATCCGCGGTGTGCGTATACGGGTAGTTTTATGTCCCCTCCTAGAGACACATTATTGTTGTATTAAGAACCACCTTGTGCCATCCCATAAATTAACATTACGTAATATGTCATAATGTAAGCTTAAATTAATTTTAAAATCAGAGTATGATAGCATGTTGTTTGTTATCAAAGGGTGGTCTGTCGAAGCCGGATAATTGGCTGAGACAGGATCGGTTTAAAATTAAATCTGCGTAACGCCATTTTGCTAATGGCAATGAGACGCCATTTTGCGACTGGCCGCCCAGCGCCATTTTAGTGAAACTCGCCCATTATAAGTACATACGGCGATGCTATTATTTAGCATCGTGCGATTCCCACGCAATAGAAAGAAGTTAAAAGTCCTCACCATATAAATACAGACAGTCACTAAAACATATAAAATTATTAACCCTGCAAAACGCGTAGCATGGTGTACTCCACAAACACATAGTCGCACAGCACTAACTAGAGTCTTTTCTTAATTCCCCAATACTAACACACTGCACACTTACATAAAAGGTTCCCTAGCATTAAAGTGTAATATTCAAGGTTCATTCAGTAATTATTAATGTTGTGAATAAAGGTTATTTGATATCTAAGGCTTAGTACATGGTAAGCAGAGTTGGTGTTGTACTGATCCACTGTGTCTCAACAGATTTCCGGTATCATCAGTGAGAAGATCGTAACATGCGTCTGCAAACTATGGACTATAGAGAGTTAAAACATTAAAATGTACTCTGTAATGTTATCAGCTTAGATTAGCATGCAGCGGAAAAAAGGACACAAAGGGCTGTTGGAGGCTGGTTTGTGTCCATTTGAATTGACCTATGAACTATACTGTAACAGACGAACCAGGAAGAAGAACCAATGGAATCATGTCAAACTGTTCTATTGTATTGTCTATCTCTGTAAGGGTATATATGTGGGCTCTCTAAACTTGGATGCCAGTCTTCTTGCTGTGCTGTTGACGGAGGTTTCTATACTGATGCCGGTATCTGGGTACAGAGCGCGTGCGTATGTAACAACTGTACCTTGGGTCTGTATGATTTATTTGCGCTAATTGTCTTTAGATCACAGCGTGTAACCATCTGTTTTTATATTGAATAATTACTTTTTGTGCTTTGGAACCACACTCAAAGTCCAAAAGCATTTATTTATTGTGCGACTCATAACGCTAAATAGCGATCATTATTAGAAGGTATAGGCAGGATATTAGAAGGTGTAGGCAGGATTTTAGAAGGTAAAGACAGGCGGGAATCGATACTAGAAAAATATTAAGTAGAATCTAATTGGTTGCTATGGGCAACATCTGTACTTCTAAAAACCCGCACTTTAGTAAATATACCCCCAAATATTTAAATTAGAATTAAGGACTACAAAGAATGCAATTATTGGTTTGCTGGAGACCGCACAGCCGTTTTACCCACAAAATGACTAATTCTACAAACTACACAGTATATACTGTATGTATATTCCCCCCAAACAATCTGTGAAAAGTATAAACTTTAGAACTGAGAAATGAAGGGAACTGACCAATGAAAAGGGATCAGCACAATAAATGAAGATGCATTGTGAGAGTTCTATTGTACCAGGACTGAACATATAACCCCCCAGAACATTCCTGAGAGACTGTCTCTTTATATTTTAAAATTCACATTTTCTAGTCACTAACTGCCTGATAAATGCTCGGAACTGCCGGATAATCCAGAACACAACTGATACACCAATTTCCATTTACAGTTCATAAAGGAAGAAATAGCCAAGCAGATAAGAACTCCAAGCCATTTAGAACAGGCCTTCTCTACCTTAAGCACAACAACCAACATCTTCACCTGCTGTCTAATAATGTCCAAGAAAGGAAAGAGGGTGGGGGAGACTTGTGGCTGTGTCTCCTTACTGAGCATGTGGAGTATAGAGGTAAAAGCAGAGCAGAAATTTGAGGCACATAGACAGGGAGACCATAAGTTACTGGTGCTCCACAACTGCACTCATCATGTGTGCTAAAGTCTCCCCACTACAGCCACCAGTACAGCTCCGAACCCATAATGGGCACAGTGTGCAGCAGGGACACTGGAGCTGGAAAATATCCATGTCAGCAGCTAGCTACCCCATCCAACAACCTTCATGCTTGTAGCCCCACCAGGGACACTGGAGCTGGAAAATATCCATGTCAGCAGCTAGCTACCCCATCCAACAACATTCACGCTTGTAGCCCCACCAGGAACACTGGAGCTGTAAAATATCCATGTCAGCAGCTAGCTACCCCATCCAACAACATTCACGCTTGTAGCCCCACCAGGGACACTGGAGCTGTAAAATATCCATGTCAGCAGCTAGCTACCCCATCCAACAACCTTCATGCTTGTAGCCCCAAAAGGGACACTGGAGCAGTAAAATATCCCTGTCAGAAGCTACAGTAGCTACCCCATCCAACAACCTTCACACTTGTAGCCCCACCAAAACACACTGTGCACCAGGGACACTGGAGCTGTGATATATCTATGTACTGACATAGATATATCCCAGCTCCAGTGTCCCTGGTGCACACTGCTTGTAGCCCCATCAAAACACTACATACACTATTAAATGCAACACTATTCTGAGCTATATGACATGGTAATCACTGTAATGAGAAGCTTAGTTTTCCATCTCTATTTTTTGTCATCATCACCATGGAAGGGCTAAGGGAAAAAGCTAGCCTCCAATCAGAAGGAATGCAGAAAAGGTCGCTTGTTGGTCACCTGTGGTCTAATGAATACTTGTTGCTCACCAGCCTGGATTAGCAAAAGAGCATAAAATCCCTGCAGAGTTTTTTTCTAGGAGTTCCTGCCAGTTTAAAACACCATCATGATAATAAAAAAAGGTTACTTACGGCCTTGCAACTTTGGTTCTCAAAGGTAATCTCAAACAAGGCACTTGCTTTTCCCGGGAATGTAGGAGTAAATATAATTGGAATTTTCAGGGTGGAAAGAGGTCCTATCTCTCCATCTGTTCCCTGAAAATAGAGATTACATCAGACACAACAAAAGCAGCATGAAACATCAATTCTGAGTTGAAGAGAAGAGAGAACAAGCGATTAGTTTGGAAATGAAACCAGTAACCTGTAGTCTGTATCACATTTAATCACATTGTATGAACATACAGTCAGGTGCATAAATATTGGGACATTGACAGAATTTTCATATTTTGGCTTTGAAATGAAACAAACAAGATGTGCTTTAACTGCAGACTTTCAGATTTAATTTGAGGGTAATTACACCCAAATCAGGTGAACGGTGTAGGAATTACAACGGTTTCTATATGTGCCTCCCACTTTTTAAGGGGCCAAAAGTAATGGGACTATCAACTCAAAAGCTATTTCATGGACAGGTGTGGGCTATTCCCTCATTATTTCATTATCAATTAAGCAGGTAAAAGGTCTGGAGTTGATTTTAGGTGTGACATTTGCATTTGGAATCAGTTGCTGTCGACTCTCAATATGAGATCCAAAGAGCTGTCACTATCAGTGAAGCAAGCCATCATTAGGCTGAAAAATCAAAACAAACCCATCAGAGATATAGCAAAAACATTAGGTGTGGCCAAATCAACTGTTTGGAACATTCTTAAAAAGAAAGAACGCACCGGAGAGCTCAGCAATACCAAAAGACCCGGAAGACCACGGAAACAAATGTGGTGGATGACAGAAGAATTATTTCCCTGGTGAAGAAAAACCCCTTCACAACAGTTGGCCAAATCAAGAACACTCTCCAGGAGGTAGATGTATATGTGTCAAAGTTAACAATCAAGAGAAGACTTCACAATAGTGAATATAGAGGGTTCACCGCAAGATGTAAACCATTGGTGAGCCACAAAAACAGGAAGACCAGATTAGAGTTTGCCAAACAACATCTAAAAAAGTCATTACAGTTCTGGAACAACATCCTATGGACAGATGAGACAAAGATCAACTTGTATCAGGAGTGATGGGAAGAGAAGAGTATGGAGAAGGAAAGGAACTGCTCATGATCCAAAACATACCATCTCATCAGTGAAGCATAGTGGTGGCAGTGTCATGGTGTGGACATGTATGGCTGCCAACGGAACTGGTTCCCTTGTATTTATTGATGATGTGACAGCAGAATGAATTCTGAAGTGTTTCGGGCAATATTATATGCTCATATTCAGTCAAATGCTTCAGAACTCATTGGACGGCGCTTCACAGTGCAGATGGATAATGACCCGAAGCATACTGCAAAAGCAACCAAAGAGTTTTTTAAGGCTAAAAAGTGGAATGTTATGCAATGGCCAAGTCAATCCCCTGACCTGAATCCGATTGAGCATGCATTTCAGTTGACGAAGACAAAACTGAAGGGAAAATGCCCCAAGAACAAGCAGGAACTGAAGACATTTGCAGTAGAGGCATGGCAGAGCATTACCAGGGATGAAACCCAGCGTCTGGTGATGTCTATGCGTTCCAGACTTCAGGCTGTAATTGCCTGCAAAGGATTTGCAACAAAGTATTAAAAAGTGAAAGTTAGATTTAGGATTGTTTAGTTTGTCCCATTACTTTTGGCCCCTTAAAAAGTGGGAGGCACATATAGAAACTGTTGTAATTCCTACACCGTTCACCTGATTTGGATGTAATTATCCTCAAATTAACTCTGAAAGTCTGCAGTTAAAGCACATTCTTGTTTGTTTCATTTCGAAGCCATTGTGGTGGTGAATAGAGGCCAAAATATGAAAATTCTGTCAATGTCCCAATATTTATGCACCTGACTGTAGGTAAGACAAAGCAACAATTATTTGCTGTGAAGGAATCCCTAAGAAATGCAAGCCAATAAGACACTTCCTGTGCTCATTGTCATTTGTTTATCATACCTGACAATTTCCAATGTCATTGGATCACCCTATGCTATGTATACTGTAGCTGCTCTGATACAGAGATTCAGAAAACATTAAGACAAATAATTACTTTTGTGTCAATCAGCTAAAGGAACAGTAGGGAACTGCTAATCCCCAGTATTTACTGTAGTCATTATGTAGAAATTCAGAATGTCGCCATGGTCTGAATGCTGACATGATAAAAATGTCGACCTTAACAATATATCGATATGATCATTATGCTGACGTTGTGACTGGTGGCAGTCACAATGGCAACATTAAAGGTTTAAATTTAGGGTTAGGCTGCTGCATACTTACCGACTTTGATTAAATCTTTTCCGGAAGCAGCCTGCTTCAGGTCGGTTCGAGGGGTGGGACAGGATGGTTGACGTAATTAGGCCCCACCCCTTTCTCAGAAAGTTAGGGGGCGGGGCTAAACGATGCGATTTGCGTCATTTAGCCCCACCCCCTCCCTAAAGACCCTCAAATTCCTCAATAAATCTCCCCATCCTGCCCGCTTCACAAGGAAATGGGCAGGATGCAAAAGATCTGCATACACTTCCGGGGGTGCGGGGTGTTACCCGAAAAATAGAGAGCATCCCTCGACTTCCGGGAGGCTAGTATGGGCTGCTGTTAGGGTTCAGTTTAGGGTCACACTGCTGTTAGGTTTTGGTTTAAAGTTGGGCTGCAGTTTGGGTTTGGTTTAAAGTTGGGCTGCAGTTTGGGTTTGGTTTAAAGTTTGGCTGCAGTTTGGGTAGTTTAGGGTTACACTGCAGTTAGGGTTTGGTTTAGGATTAGGCTGCAGTTAGGGTTCAGCTTAGGGTTATGCTGCAGTTAGAATATGGTTTAGGGTTAGGCTGCAGATAGGGCTGGGGTTAGGTTGAGGACTTTTATTAGGGTTCGTTTTAGGGTTAGGCTGCAGTTAGGATTTGGTTTAGGGTTACATTGCAGTTAGGGGTCGGTTTAGAGTTAGGCTGCAGTTAGGGTTCAGTTTAAGGTTAGGCTACTGTTAGGTTTAGGATTAGGTTACTGTTATGGTTCGGATTAGGGTTCGGTTTTGGGTTAGGCTGCAGTTAGGGTTCGGATAGGGTTAGGCTGCAGTCAGGGTTCGGTTTAGGGTTAGGCTGCTGTCAGGGTTTGGTTTAGGGTTAGGCTGCTGTCAGGGTAGAGTTGTGGCTTTAACAGTAAAAAAATTTATGTTGAGATGCCAGCTGTAAACATGCACAATTGCAACATTATGACTATGGGTCTGATTCAGCAAGGATCGCAAGTGCGATTATGCACGATGGCGGCCGATAGCAGCTTCTGCGCATGCGTATGTATCATAGTGCGCATGCATGAACCAGCCACTGTGATCGGGACTGCGATCGCAGTGACTATACAGACCCATCGTAGAGTGATTGACAGGAAATACCATTTGGGGGTGGTGATGGCGAAACACAGTCGTGCCAGTGAGTTTGCATGCCATTTCAGGGGCGTGCATAAATTAGCCTTTGCGATGCCATACGCAGCCTGAGCTCTCACTGCGTACTGGAAGGTTAGCAATTTCTGAGTAAGGTCTGACCTTGTGCAAGTGTGTGTGAGGCACCAATTGTACTTTATGTTACCGATGGTTTTGCAGTCTTCCTAAGTATTACGGATGTGTGTAAGGTAAGGTGAGCATCCCTATGTTGTGCTGCGACGGCATAGCGATCACAATAGATTAGCATATCATTGCAGTGAAAAGTTGCGATCACACTTGCGATCCGTACTGAAGGCCCTATGTCAACATTGTGCAGGACAACATTTAACATGTCGACATAACGTTCATGTTAACATATTGAATGTTGACATAACATACCACACCCCTAAACTCCAACATGTCACCCTGACAATGGTTTCTCCAGGCAAGGATGTCTCAGCAACTCCACAGAGAATGGAGACAAACTAAATGTTGCCCTCTACTAGGTGGATAATATTCCAGCACTGACAGTAAAATGGCTGCTGTCTACAGCTAGGCTACAGTATATCAGAGACATCTTATATGAAAGCTCTGTCCCCCCAGAATGTTATGGGGCAGGAAAAAGATCTAGTTTGGTACAAAGCTTAGCAGGTACCATTTTTTGAGGCATATGTCTCCACCAAGGGTGTGTTTTATATATCTCTTCTTACTCCAGACTTCCTTAATGGTGTCACTGCCTCTGGTACAGTACTGGTACACCACTCTTACCTCACCCAACTTGAAATCTGTAAAGTCATCATGATGCTCTATTTGCATATGTCCATCTTCCACAGCCACAAGAGTTTCTTCACTGACATATTCTACAAGCAAATGTTTCAGTCATTAAGGAAATAGTCACATTGCCTAATAGTAACAAAAATATTGAAACAAACTTACGTTTCTACTACTGCGCATGATACAGATGTGACTTCATACATTACTGCCGCAGTCTCGCTTAGCGGCCCTTCTCTGCGTGCCAGTCCCACGCGACTGTCTGCACTGAGCGTCTTTTTTGACTAAGCGGCTGAGTTTGAACCTGTATACAAAGTGCTGCGATGCAGCGGCCACGGTTATTCTCACGCCACGTCCCGTTGTGCTACGTATGCAGATTCAGACTCAGTCGCACAGATATACAAGTGTTGCAAATCAAATTACTCAGTGCAGTCTCCTGAAGCGATTTGTCACATCTGATAGATACTAATATGCACATTTGAGTGAAAAGAGAAGCAAAATAAACGTTACACTGCTCGGAGAGGCTCACTCGCTCCAGGTGTTTCGCGCTACATGGCATATTGAGGCTAGGTGTATGAGGGCACATCTGTACTACCCCTATTTACCAAATGGAAGAAACCAATTGCAGGAGATATTCTTCTCAGTCATGGAGAATACGAGACCCTGAGCTTTTATGCAGCATAAAATCCTCCATGGTGGGGCTGTGCTTCTTCATTTTTTACAAATGAACCTAAATTGTTTGAAGGCACATAGGATTGTGGAGCACATAGGATTGTGGAGCACATAGGAAGTGAAAGTGGACCTGCAGGAATATGCAACAAACAATGGGAGAAGTTGGACCAAGTGGGGGTTCCTTGCTAGGTACAATATTTTATTTTGCAGCGCAATATTGTTAGGACAAAATGGAGTAGAGAGCACATTTTAGGGGCTTTATCTGCAAACAGATTTTTCAATCTAGAAAATCCCTGGAATTTTGCTGTAACTGTGTGCAGTTTGTATATTCTCCCTGTGCTTGCGTGGGTTTCCTCCGGGTACTCCGGTTTCCTCCCACAATCCAAAAATATATATAATGGTAGGTTAACTGGCTCCCAAAAAAAATAATTAACCCTAGTGTGTGCGTTCATGAGGTAGGGAACATAGATTGTAAGCTCCACCGGGGCAGAGTCTGATGTGAATGGCCAAATATTCTTTGTAAAGCGCTGCAGAATATGTGTGATATATATATATATATATATATATATATAGTGCAAATGAGACCAGCAGCACACTCTTGGTAGCAGCAACTATGAGGAGTGCAAACACATAATATGATATGTAATAAAGAAAGAAGGAGTCAGCACATCCATATCAATCCATAGAAAATGTATTAATCCAGTAGAGAACAAATGTCGAGGTTATTTGAGGGGCTTGTGAGCAAAGTCATAGCAATAGTTCATCATGGCACAAACAGCAGGCAATCATGAAAATACTCATCACAAGTCCTCCCTCCAGAGAGTAGCGCCCGACAGCCGTTTCGGTGTCAATCCGACACCTTCATCAAGGGCATATCATACAAACCACAACCCCTGCCTACATATACACCCAACAATCAAAGTAAAGCATACTCACCTGTACATAGACGCACAGCGGCGGGTCATGAGACCATAGCTCAGACACACGCCGGATATGCCGGAAGTGACGCTCCTGGACCGGAACTGGTCACAGGTAACCAAGACAACCTAACAACAACGCGAGCACCGGAAGTGACGATCCGAAAAACGGATCGAGTCACCAGTAACCAGGGCAACGCAACTCTATGAGCAGTGTAAACTAAATTAATAATAAATAACTCCTTAGGTAATAGCTCAAATAAACACTGTCTACAAAGAGAGCACCAGTATAAAAGCGCCATGTACTCCAAAAGGTTGGTTACTCCAGCATATTGGTACGTAATGTAACGTAGCGAGCATGATCCACATCATTGGTGGGTGTATAATAGACAAAAAGATTTTTACAAAAGAAACCCAAAGAAAAAAAGTAGAAAACCATAATACAAAAACAATAACAATACAATGAAAAAAAACAACAACAACAACATTTCCATAACAGCGAAACCACCAATATAGAGAGACTAAATAAAGTATACAAAAAACTATAAAAAACAACTCAATGACAGCCCCTCATTAAGTCCGTGCGGGGTCACAGTGTTAAGTCGACTAATCCAGAAACATTCACGTTGTAAAAGCAATTTATTACGATCTCCTCCTCTCCTTAATGGAGCAACATGGTCAATAGGAAAAAATAAAAAATCTTTCATAGTGTGACCATATGCTGCAAAGTGTCTCGCTACCGGAGGTGTATTAGCATCAACAGCCCGTAAAGCCTTCTTAATGGACGACCGGTGTAAGGCAATCCTCTCCTTAAGGAGCCTTATGGTTTTACCAACATAGAGCAATAGACAGGGGCACCTGATGAGATAGATAACGAAACGGCTGTCACAGTTCAGATGGTATCCAATATCATATGAAATGTTGGTACTTGGATTAATAAATTGTGCTCCAGTCTGAAGAAACGGGCAGTTCACACAACCATGACATTTGAAAACTCCATTCTTTTGTCGCAACCACGTATTAAGCTTCGTGGCTCCAATGTCGGTTTTAGCCACTGCATCTTTAACATTACTGCTACGTTTGTAGCAGAATAGAGGTTTTTCTTTACAGAGATGTCCTATGGTATCATCAGCTTGAATGATATGCCAATGCTGTAACACAGCTTCTCGTATACGCTTAGACGCAATAGAATAAGTGGAAGTGAACACCATACGTGAAATCTGATCACCACGGTTGCTGCTGACCAATGCTTCGTCCTGCGTCAGAGTTGCACAATATGAAATGGCCTCTTGAATCTCACTAATAGGGTAACCCCTGTCTATGAACCTCTTGCCCATCTGTTGTAGTGCCAAGGGAACCTCAGTAATGTCCGAAGTAATCCGAACAACTCTCAGTAGTTGTGATAGAGGAAGTCCTTTTTTAAGTGATAGAGGATGAAAGCTATCAGCCTGTAACAACGTGTTTTTATCTGTGGGTTTCCTGAATAATCTAGTTGACAATCTGCCCCCAGATTTATAGACACAGACATCCAAATAACAAATGGTGGTTTCACTGTAAGATAAAGTAAATCTGATACTGGTGTCCAATGTATTGAGTGAATCAATAAAATCGGTGAGTAGGCTCACACTGCCAGTCCACACAAAAAATAGGTCATCAATATAGCGTACAAAAAAATGTATATATTGAGAAAACTCTTCATGTGCAAAAATATGTTGATTCTCGTACATATGCATGTACAGATTCGCAAATGCCAGGGCCATATTCGACCCCATCGCAGTTCCCGTTAACTGCAAAAAGAAAGAGTTTTCGAAAAGGAAATAGTTCTTTCGTAAAACTATTTCCATAAGTAATAGCAAAAATTCGATATTAGGACCTCCATAATGTGGACTGCCAGTGATGAGGCCCCTCACTGCATCTAAACCATCTCTGTGTCCAATGTTAGTATAGAGGCTAGTAATGTCAAGAGTTACAAGTAAACTGGAGTCAGGGAGCGAACCCAGTGCTCTGAGTTTGTTAATAAAGTCCGTGGTATCTCTAATATAATATTTAGTATGTTGTACCACTGGTTGAAGCCAAAAATCAATGTATTGTGACAAGGGTTGGCACAAAGACCCACACGATGAAATTATAGGCCTCCCTGGAGGCTTAACAAGGGTTTTATGCACCTTGGGCAATACATAGATGAAGGGTATCTTGGGATGCGTTTGTGTAAGGAAATGAGCGGTAGGTTCATCAATATAATCATTAGAAAGGCCTAATGTAATCACTGCATCAATCTCCTTTTTATAAACATAAGTAGGATCATATGTAAGTTTTTTATAGCAGTTAGTATCATTCAACTGCCGCATAATTTCTGACACATACTCATCCCTATTCAACAATACAATACCACCCCCCTTATCGGAGGGGCGGATCACTATATCAGAATTGTCCCTAAGTGTATTAATAGCTATATTTTCTTCCTTAGAGAGATTACAGTAAGAAATCCTTTGATTATCCATAAAAGATAAAGTATCGCGTTTAACTAAATGAAAAAAGGTTTCAATTGAGGGATTTGTCCCTGGAGGGTCAAATGTACTCTTGGGTCTGAAATTACCACCAGCATCGATGGATAAAGGATGCTTACAGAAAAAATCTTTCAATTTAAGCAATCTGTGGAAACGATATAGCTCAACCCCAAATTTAAAGGAATCCTGTCTAAAGGTCCTAACAAAAGAAAGGCCCCTGGACAAGACCCCCAACTCCGGGGGAGTGGGAATATAGGAAGACAAATTAAAAATAACTACTTCCTCCTGCCCCTTTGATTCGGATTTCTGTTGTTTGCGGTGTCTAGCCCCTCCCCTTCTACAGGGTTTTTTCCTTTTGGACCCTTGAATTTGGGTCGAGTTGCATCTCCCTTTAAAAAAGGCACTTGTACATGAGAATGATAAGAATCACTAGCAGAGGTATGAGTATCGACCTCAGAAAATGACCGATCTACTCTATTCCTCCGGAACCTACTGCCACCCTTATACCCAGGTTTGAACTCGCCCCCCTGCATCCAGGTATAAACTCGCAAATCCTTATAATCCTCTTTCACACGTTTATATTTACTTTTTTTGAACACAAGGAGATCAGAATAAAACTGATCAACACAAGTCTCAATTTTGGTCAACCAGTCAGTACCAGTATCAGCTTTCAATATACCGAGACTAGTAGATTCACATACAGAAATTTCTTTGTCCAGTGTCACAATGTCAGAATTAACTTGTTCAATTACCAAAACCATCAACTGAAGAGAACATTCATTCAGAATTTGGCACCATTGCTTGCAAAAGGCCACATTTGATCTCCCTAGAGTTGGTTGATTCTTGATTCTAAAACCCCTAGGAATAATTTTCTCCTTATAATATTGGGAGAGAGTCAAACCATGAAGATTTAATTCTACTTTTCTCTTTCGTAACTTCAGTAAATCTGAATAAATTTCCAAGGGGGAATCCACATCAAAGGCCAAAGATTCAGTATCGGCAAACAAGATACGAGTAATATCCTTATTTTCAAATCTTTTAACTTTAGTTAACTCATCAAAAGTATTCACTGTAGTGTCCATTGTAAAAAGAAAAAAGAAAAAAATCCAAAAAACTCAAGAATTTCAAACAAACATTAAAAAATTAATTTAGAGGTGCTATCCAGCATACAAAGGGTTAATAGTAGTGCAAATGAGACCAGCAGCACACTCTTGGTAGCAGCAACAATGAGGAGTGCAAACACATAATATGATATGTAATAAAGAAAGAAGGAGTCAGCACATCCATATCAATCCATAGAAAATGTATTAATCCAGTAGAGAACAAATGTCGAGGTTATTTGAGGGGCTTGTGAGCAAAGTCATAGCAATAGTTCATCATGGCACAAACAGCAGGCAATCATGAAAATACTCATCACAAGTCCTCCCTCCAGAGAGTAGCGCCCGACAGCCGTTTCGGTGTCAATCCGACACCTTCATCAAGGGCATATCATACAAACCACAACCCCTGCCTACATATACACCCAACAATCAAAGTAAAGCATACTCACCTGTACATAGACGCACAGCGGCGGGTCATGAGACCATAGCTCAGACACACGCCGGATATGCCGGAAGTGACGCTCCTGGATCGGTCATTTTCTGAGGTCGATACTCATACCTCTGCTAGTGATTCTGATCATTCTCATGTACAAGTGCCTTTTTTAAAGGGAGATGCAACTCGACCCAAATTCAAGGGTCCAAAAGGAAAAAACCCTGTAGAAGGGGAGGGGCTAGACACCGCAAACAACAGAAATCCGAATCAAAGGGGCAGGAGGAAGTAGTTATTTTTAATTTGTCTTCCTATATTCCCACTCCCCCGGAGTTGGGGGTCTTGTCCAGGGGCCTTTCTTTTGTTAGGACCTTTAGACAGGATTCCTTTAAATTTGGGGTTGAGCTATATCGTTTCCACAGATTGCTTAAATTGAAAGATTTTTTCTGTAAGCATCCTTTATCCATCGATGCTGGTGGTAATTTCAGACCCAAGAGTACATTTGACCCTCCAGGGACAAATCCCTCAATTGAAACCTTTTTTCATTTAGTTAAACGCGATACTTTATCTTTTATGGATAATCAAAGGATTTCTTACTGTAATCTCTCTAAGGAAGAAAATATAGCTATTAATACACTTAGGGACAATTCTGATATAGTGATCCGCCCCTCCGATAAGGGGGGTGGTATTGTATTGTTGAATAGGGATGAGTATGTGTCAGAAATTATGCGGCAGTTGAATGATACTAACTGCTATAAAAAACTTACATATGATCCTACTTATGTTTATAAAAAGGAGATTGATGCAGTGATTACATTAGGCCTTTCTAATGATTATATTGATGAACCTACCGCTCATTTCCTTACACAAACGCATCCCAAGATACCCTTCATCTATGTATTGCCCAAGGTGCATAAAACCCTTGTTAAGCCTCCAGGGAGGCCTATAATTTCATCGTGTGGGTCTTTGTGCCAACCCTTGTCACAATACATTGATTTTTGGCTTCAACCAGTGGTACAACATACTAAATATTATATTAGAGATACCACGGACTTTATTAACAAACTCAGAGCACTGGGTTCGCTCCCTGACTCCAGTTTACTTGTAACTCTTGACATTACTAGCCTCTATACTAACATTGGACACAGAGATGGTTTAGATGCAGTGAGGGGCCTCATCACTGGCAGTCCACATTATGGAGGTCCTAATATCGAATTTTTGCTATTACTTATGGAAATAGTTTTACGAAAGAACTATTTCCTTTTCGAAAACTCTTTCTTTTTGCAGTTAACGGGAACTGCGATGGGGTCGAATATGGCCCTGGCATTTGCGAATCTGTACATGCATATGTACGAGAATCAACATATTTTTGCACATGAAGAGTTTTCTCAATATATACATTTTTTTGTACGCTATATTGATGACCTATTTTTTGTGTGGACTGGCAGTGTGAGCCTACTCACCGATTTTATTGATTCACTCAATACATTGGACACCAGTATCAGATTTACTTTATCTTACAGTGAAACCACCATTTGTTATTTGGATGTCTGTGTCTATAAATCTGGGGGCAGATTGTCAACTAGATTATTCAGGAAACCCACAGATAAAAACACGTTGTTACAGGCTGATAGCTTTCATCCTCTATCACTTAAAAAAGGACTTCCTCTATCACAACTACTGAGAGTTGTTCGGATTACTTCGGACATTACTGAGGTTCCCTTGGCACTACAACAGATGGGCAAGAGGTTCATAGACAGGGGTTACCCTATTAGTGAGATTCAAGAGGCCATTTCATATTGTGCAACTCTGACGCAGGACGAAGCATTGGTCAGCAGCAACCGTGGTGATCAGATTTCACGTATGGTGTTCACTTCCACTTATTCTATTGCGTCTAAGCGTATACGAGAAGCTGTGTTACAGCATTGGCATATCATTCAAGCTGATGATACCATAGGACATCTCTGTAAAGAAAAACCTCTATTCTGCTACAAACGTAGCAGTAATGTTAAAGATGCAGTGGCTAAAACCGACATTGGAGCCACGAAGCTTAATACGTGGTTGCGACAAAAGAATGGAGTTTTCAAATGTCATGGTTGTGTGAACTGCCCGTTTCTTCAGACTGGAGCACAATTTATTAATCCAAGTACCAACATTTCATATGATATTGGATACCATCTGAACTGTGACAGCCGTTTCGTTATCTATCTCATCAGGTGCCCCTGTCTATTGCTCTATGTTGGTAAAACCATAAGGCTCCTTAAGGAGAGGATTGCCTTACACCGGTCGTCCATTAAGAAGGCTTTACGGGCTGTTGATGCTAATACACCTCCGGTAGCGAGACACTTTGCAGCATATGGTCACACTATGAAAGATTTTTTATTTTTTCCTATTGACCATGTTGCTCCATTAAGGAGAGGAGGAGATCGTAATAAATTGCTTTTACAACGTGAATGTTTCTGGATTAGTCGACTTAACACTGTGACCCCGCACGGACTTAATGAGGGGCTGTCATTGAGTTGTTTTTTATAGTTTTTTGTATACTTTATTTAGTCTCTCTATATTGGTGGTTTCGCTGTTATGGAAATGTTGTTGTTGTTTTTTTTCATTGTATTGTTATTGTTTTTGTATTATGGTTTTCTACTTTTTTTCTTTGGGTTTCTTTTGTAAAAATCTTTTTGTCTATTATACACCCACCAATGATGTGGATCATGCTCGCTACGTTACATTACGTACCAATATGCTGGAGTAACCAACCTTTTGGAGTACATGGCGCTTTTATACTGGTGCTCTCTTTGTAGACAGTGTTTATTTGAGCTATTACCTAAGGAGTTATTTATTATTAATTTAGTTTACACTGCTCATAGAGTTGCGTTGCCCTGGTTACTGGTGACTCGATCCGTTTTTCGGATCGTCACTTCCGGTGCTCGCGTTGTTGTTAGGTTGTCTTGGTTACCTGTGACCAGTTCCGGTCCAGGAGCGTCACTTCCGGCATATCCGGCGTGTGTCTGAGCTATGGTCTCATGACCCGCCGCTGTGCGTCTATGTACAGGTGAGTATGCTTTACTTTGATTGTTGGGTGTATATGTAGGCAGGGGTTGTGGTTTGTATGATATGCCCTTGATGAAGGTGTCGGATTGACACCGAAACGGCTGTCGGGCGCTACTCTCTGGAGGGAGGACTTGTGATGAGTATTTTCATGATTGCCTGCTGTTTGTGCCATGATGAACTATTGCTATGACTTTGCTCACAAGCCCCTCAAATAACCTCGACATTTGTTCTCTACTGGATTAATACATTTTCTATGGATTGATATGGATGTGCTGACTCCTTCTTTCTTTATTATATATATATATATATATGGCAATAAATAAATACTACATTTGTAAAAGTACTTTGCCCAGTGCAGAGGAGCACAAACTGGCACATGCAATAAAGACAGAAGCTCAGTATAAAAGGAATAAGTCAGAACATACTGAAGGGTGGCACTAAAGTGGTTGGACATTAGATGGGATGTTCACATTTTTGCATTTCGAGCTTGCAGAGACATTGAGAGCAGAGAGTGGCTGCACCATCTAGATGTGTCAGTGCAAAGTCATGGTGTTCTCTGCTGTGCATGTGGGGGCTGATTCTGAGTATGACAAATTTGGGGTTGCTTTCCTTACAGCTGCAGCAGCATGCTTACTACCTTATCCTCTCGTGTATGTCGAGTATACGTGCGTCTGCACGTGGAAGGCTGGTGCGCCCACTGCTTTTCCCTTCACAGCCGTCAGCATTAGTATCAGGACTTGCTCCCACTTCATGCTGGGCGCATAAAATCCGTCCCATCTCCGTCCACAATCCGCCCCATCTCCGTCCGCACGATGAGCATGGAAGTCAGCTTACACACAGCGGCACTCCCACAAGTCGGGTCAGCAACGTGCAATTACACGGTTACCGCCCAGAAAGAGTGGTCTGTCAATGGACTGATTAATCCGTCTGCACTTTCAGTCTCCGCCCATGTGTGTTTGTATTAGAGATGAGCGGATTAGTTCGGATTTTCCCGCCAAGTTTGGATTTTTCCCGCCAAAAATCGAGTCTCAGGAGGAGGCAAAACGTCATCTTTCATGGACAATAGTCCATGAAAGATGATGTTTGTCCATGAAAGATGACATTTTGCCTCTGAGACCCGATTTTTGGCGGGAAAAATCCGAACCTGCTCATCTCTAGTATGTATAGTCTGGCGCGTGCGCAGTCTGCGATTGTTTTCTACAGCGCATGTGCAGTTTGCAGATATCTGTGGCGGCCATTTTTCCAGAGATTTGCACTTGCGCAGTAGAGAAGTCTACGGGAACATGGCGCTTGTACCATGTTACAGGAGAGCTATGTATGTGCAGTAGACTCTGGCTCAATGCAAGAGTCTACTGCAGTGCAGAGAAGAGGGGGCCTACACAGAGTCTGCACACGGACCCCTTCCTCTCTTAAACTGCCCCTACTGCCAAGATAGTGATCTGACTCAGAATCAGGCCCAACTTGTCTAATTTAGTCCCTGACTTTAAATATATATTCCTCTGAAGATAAACATTTGAGGCCTAATACAGAGTTAGGTGCAAAACAAAAGAAGAAGAGAAAAATGGAGCAAATTGCTCCTGGAAAAAAACCATGCCGTAATGCAAGAGGTGCAAACGCATTTGTTTGTTTGCACGCAGGGTAAATGCTGGCTGCTATTGCATGTAGCGAACAAACACTAGAGAGCTTTGTGTTTACAATCAAATTTAGAAATAAGCCAGGACATGCCAAGGTGAAAATTGCTTCTTTTTTTTACTTTGCTCTTAACTATGGACCCTGGGTGATAACTTTATGTTACCTAACAGAAAATGATTTAATGGAAAAATAGCTTATTACTACAGTATGTACCTGTGGTTGTAATTGTTCCCACTCTGTCACTCATGGCTTTCCCCGTCCCGGGACATACTTCCTCACTGACAGGCTCTGCTTGGTTTGCCTTTGGTCTTTCCATATGCCCAGGATCCTGGGACTCTATTGACACAGAAGTATCTGTATTTCGTGAGATGAGGTCAACAGCAGATGGAGATACCTGGGAATTATAAAAATACATGTTATTCTTACCTCTTGCAGTCCCAAATAAATCTAAGCGTCATACATAGGGGCCTATTCATCATCACTTATTTTTTACAAAAGCAGATGAAAATGAACATTATCACATACTTTTGTAAAAATTAAGTGTCAGGGCCATCCATCAAGTTCTGAAGATTTAGGGAGGGTTGTGGCCGGGTCGGACACCGGAAGACGCGGGGAGAGGAGGTGAGACACAGCGGGGGAATACAGAGTAGGGGAGAGACATGCAGCAGTGAGTAAATCCTTATGGATACCTCAACTACATGGGGAAAGTATCACTTTTCTGAAAAGCTGACTCCGCAAAAAGAGCAGCTTTTCGGAAGTGATACTTTTGTTAAGGAGGCATGATGAATCCTCCAAAACATATTTTAAACTCGCAGCTAGTTTAAAACAAAATTATCACTAGTGATAATTATGTCATGAATAGGCCCCATAATCCCTTCCATGCACAAATTCCGTGCTCTTATTACTAAATATTTTTACCTGACCACTAGCCTCTATTTAAAAACATATTGCTTTCCACATCATTACTTTGTCTAATACAGATCTTAACAATCTTACACCAGAATTGAACAATAGGCATATTCCTAAGGCTCTGAAGGTTAAAAAGATCTCACAAAACACATCTTATTGGAGAAGTACTGCTAACACAATAACACTCAGTATTAAACACCTCACTGCCTACACCCCTAATATATAGATCAGATTGTATGATTCAGAATATTGTGCAAATCTCCAAGCTTCAGCACATAAGTAGTAGCCCTCCCACAGCTTTGGCTAGCGTGTACACTAACTCAATATCTAACAATCACGGTGTTGCAAAGGATTGCGTCTATGATCACTGAGCTGACTGCCATCTTTACCAAATTATTTACATAGGCTTTGCAGGGATATTTGCACAAAGATATCATCTGCTTACTGAATTTTTAGATGCCCTAAAAAAGTGTAGATGAATTGGGATGGTATTATTCTTGAGAAGATTGCAGAGTCCATACACATGGTGATCAATGAGCTAGAATAACTAGAAACTTTACATTATAACATCATATCATATTGTTAGCATCATGTGAGCTAAAAAAAAAATGTAATTTTAGGATTGCTCACATTACATTCACCATATGACTCACAAATGCTAAGCATAGACATGACTGGTGCTTGAGCACCCAGAGGGCTGGCTCCTACGATTATCGTTACTCCTGTGATCTATAGCAGTAATGCTCTCCCCATGTATATTTTTTCTATTCCGTAATACCCCCAAACTTAAACTGTTTGATTCCCAATTTATCAATATAAAGATCTTTTCATTTTACCACACAGACCTGTTTTTCCCTGAACAAATTAGATATTAAGCTTAGGCTGGACATGCATACTATTGTACTACTGTAACAGGATGTCACGTTACATGGGAAGACAGCTGGTAACATGGTGGGAGACATGTGAGAAATCTTATATGAAGCAGCCAGGGAGACGGCTTATGGCAGTGGAAGTAACTGCTGGCAGTGATGAGAAGTGGAGATTAAGAGGATGTACTTTGAGTAAATGTGGAAAGATCACACTTTTTAATGCATTTTGATTAAGTTTCCAGGACCTTGGGAACAAATTCATTTTATTTCAATTAATTGTTATGGGAAATCAAGTTTTGTTTACTGCTTTTATGGTTTCCAGTTGTCAAGAATGAACTACAGATGTGTCCTTATACATTTTTGCTTCAGTCGCGCTAAAAAGCCCCTCAGCGCAAAAGGTCCTTTGAGACTCTGCTAGCGCCGGGCATCTTTATGGCGTCTCGCATATCAAATTAATTAGCACAGTCTGCTGGTGCGCCGTAGTCGCATCGCATTGCGACTTAGACTCATTTTCAGCCAAAAAAATACCTGACACTAGCAGAGTAGCACGGGACCTGGCGGCTCACTCACGCCAGGCAAGTCGCACTGCATGGCGTATTGAGGTTAGATGTATGAGGACTCATCTGTAACAGAGCTAAGCGGGGGATTGCCATACTTACAATCTGCTCAGGGGAGAGCTCCAGTGGCGTCTTCTGTGTATCTTTAGCTTGATTTAATGGACGAATGCAAAATCGCGTCCCAAGAGCTCCTCGGTTTGTCAATGTGATTGTCTGGGTCACTGTCTCTCCAATAACATGTGTGCCAAAGTCAATGGATTCCTTATCAATGGTCAGCTGTAAGAAATGGCCTTCAACGTCACTAATTAGCATGATCATTATTATTCACTATTGTTATTTTTTATTGAGAATGTAAATAAATGTGAAGATGCTTCTGTAGTTTTAAACCTCTGATTCTGTTTCTTGGACTATGAGAACAGTGGCGTATTTATAATGGGTGCATTGTAAGGATGGACATTGGAAACCGATGGTCAGCAAGTATTTATGTTCCCAGTCTGCTGGAGCTACTTTTTTCCATCGAATTGCGGGGTTTCGATTGATGTAGCTTTATAATGCCCATCCGATGGCTGACAGCCTTGTATGCAACTTCTGATACCCGGAAGTGGTGTCCGCAGCTCAGTTTATGTGCACATGCCCGAAGCTTTGACTGCTTCTGCATAAACGCACAGTTTAACCACTGATGGTTATGCCATGGAATGTTTTTGATGCGATGGCTAGGCTAGTAGCCATCGCATCACTTTATTTGATATCAGAAGCCCGGCGACCATGCGATGACGGGCTTCTGATGTCCATCTTTAGTACATAGCATACAAAAGTAAACACTGGCATGCTCTCTGTTTTTTTTTAATACTTACCATGTTCTTAATTTTATACTATAGGTAGGGCCCCTGTTTTGAGTGACCCGAGCAGGGTTGATAACGAGCAAACCTGAAGGGGTGGCACCGTTACTGCCCCGTTAGCACCTGCATTTAGCTTGCAGGATGCCAAGAAAGGCACCCTGCAACCTGGAGATCAGTCTGAGAGCCACCTGGTGCGTCCTTAGCTGTCAGTTTCATGGTCCTGGATCCATCTTTGTGACGTTGTGCCAGTACATGTGCAGAGAGTCTCAGGTGGATTATTGCCCTGCTACAGCGCTGCGTCCGACAGTCATAATTCTGTGCAAATGCAGATTTTATAAGGTAAGCTTATGAATTTCTGGCCAAGATGGCTTGCGGAGTGCAGATTGTTTGAACCCACATGCTGAAAGAAGAACTCATTTAGTGGTACACAATTACTTGAAAGAGAGAGAGGGGTAGAGAGGCGTATCTAGTACAGTATTCCCTGTTTTATGGAAGGATACACAGCCTTTTTATCCCAGCTAAATGATGTAATTATTCCTCCTCTTCTGAGGTGGGAGTGATTGGCGGTGTCTTATGTTACATTTTTGGGTTCACTTCAAACAATGTAATAAAAACTGTCACACAGAAGTAAAACATGCATTAAACACTACTCACAATTGCAATTGATTTAACAACTAAATAACGCTCAAATGAACAGTATATCATGTTAATAGAAAAAGGTAAAAGATTAGATTAATGAAGCTGGGGATCCTACAGTAGTAGATTATCAGGTGGGTCAGCAACCCACCAAAACTGGGATAATATAATGCATATAATTTTTTGATGTCATGATGCAAGCCTCTGAGGACTGCACTCACCAATGGTTTATTTCCAAACAAAGATGAGCCGGAAGATGGTTGTTATTTTGGTAGTGGCCCGTTCTCTCTAAGCCTGTAAACACTTTTGTGAGCATAAACCCGCAGAAGTATTGCCATTACTGACACATCTATTTATACTGTGACAAAAGCACTGGTAAAGTCATACACGGGAGATATAATTGTCCCAGGTTTGTGACCTATATGTAGTAAAACTCCAGGAAAAAGTCTGTGATTGCAAAACAGACTTTATAGTTGTTTGGCTTTAGTAAAAGCCAGTTAAGGGTTCCTGGGGTTATGGATGGAGAGTGAGGCCGGGCTCCACTCATTAGGGCCATTTCAGGTCTTCGGGCTGAGAACAGGCTAATTAGTATTTGCACCTGTAAGAAGCTGATAAAGGTGTGGCAGCAGGCCTGTTAAGAGACATTGTGATGTAATGACCGTAAGTCCTGTGCATATGCCTATGTTTGTGGTAGGGGCATTGGGTCCTGCCACTTATGAGAGAGGGACCCTCTGTGTTTAGTTAGAGCCCAGATGGGCTAGGAATTTATTTTTTGTTTTCCTTTTACTGCACAATAAACTAGCTTTGGATAATTTCAAGCAGACCCTGGACTGGTGTGCTGTCTCCTGGCTGCTGTGTGTTTGGAAGTGCCCATCTACCCTAGGAGAGGGCACCCCAAACTTGATCCCCTCACAATATATATATATATATATATATATATATATATATATATGTCATACAATGTCACGTACATCTCATAACATGCCAGTCATCCTGATGAATTGCAGGCACAAAATGCATTTTTTGCTCGTCTATAAATTATTTTTGGTTAAAACACAAATCCCACCAAAACAAAAAATCTTAAACAGGAATTAACAAATAGTTATATCACAGTGGAAAAACAAGAGCTAAAACTCATTTCTTTTTACAGTGCAAGGGGTGTAAAAACAAAAAATCAAGTACAAATCCAATCATTAAATTCACCTCGAATCAAGACAACAAAGAGTATCAGATTAAAGAACAATTAACATGTAATACAGAAGGCAGGATTTATTTTTTAGAATGCCTATGCGGTTACCAATATGTAGGACAGACTAAAAGGAAAATAAAAATTTGAGTTGCTGAGCATATATACAATATAAAGAAAGGATTAAAAACACACAGTGGCCCTGATTCAGAGCCGGACGCTCTGACCAGAGCGCTCGCTCTGAATCAGGGCCCACCTCCATTAATATGGAGCGTCCTCCTGGACGCTCGTATAGCTGTGGGTCACCACCCACAGCATATACGAGCGTGCAGGATGATGGTCGCGATGGTCTTGACCATCGCGACCATCGAAACTGCGAGCAAAAGCCTGCGGTTGGGTTTTTCAACCGCAAGGCCAGGAGTGATTTTGGCTCTATCAGAGCCAAAATCACTCCCACTGACATCACTAGTGATGTCAGTGGGGCCGGCTTCAGACGGTAGGCGTTCCCTTGGGAATGCCTACGTCTGGCAGGCACGCCCCCGGCACGCCCACCAAAGAGGGCGTGCTGTCAGTCACCATCGACAGCACGCCCCCTTTGATGAGACACTCCGAATGAAGGAAAGTCCTTCGCTCGTCGGGTCTCGCGCATGCGCACGACGGAGCTCCCTCCGTTGTGCGCATGCGCAGTGGGGACCATCGACCCACTTGCGAGCGGACAGCCGCTCGC
Organism: Taudactylus pleione; assembly: GCA_031769625.1. Classification (NCBI taxonomy): domain Eukaryota; kingdom Metazoa; phylum Chordata; class Amphibia; order Anura; family Myobatrachidae; genus Taudactylus; species Taudactylus pleione. The sequence continues at coordinate 9,055,117 of JAUIMM010000081.1, read as the reverse complement.
GAGTGGGTCTGAATGAGGGCCAGTGTGTCTCAGCATTTTCTTGATAATCACAATAAAGATCCGTCAGGCCTGAAATGTATTGGTATACAAAAAATCATGCCCCATTGGAGAGGAGGAAACATTGCTGATACATTAAAAAGGAACGAAACCAAATGGATTTACTCCTTAAAAACCTTGCAGCCTTTAGTGCTTAATGCAGAGATAGAATTTAATGTATCTTTATAGAAATATTTTTATAAAAACAATTTTAATAATTTTTATAGTTTTCTCCTATTTCCATCTTTTAATGTCTACTCTATCTATTTTATGTTGTTTAACCCCTTCTTCTTTTACTTCCTTTTTTTTTTCCATACACCACGAAACCATATTACTGGCCCATGAGCTTACCGCTTTTTTCGGCCATTTTATCTATGACCACTTCCGGTTTTGTCTATTTTTTCCAATAAAGTTTTCCCTATATAAGGAAGGATTGTATGAGCAAGAAACCATCCTTGAAAAAGTATCTAGACAGGTACGAAACGCGTTGGACCTAGAAACAGAGTGGAGGAAGAAAAGCAGAATACCAGCGGATCAAGTTGTCGCGATCTTCTTCGACCCACTGACGTCATCCCGTGCCGCCGCGCACAGCTGCCGCTACCCGACCAACACATCGGATGGCTTCCCCGTGCATTACAGGCAGGTTAAGTATATGCTGCCGGCACTGGAAGCCGAAAACTCAGGTAGGGACAGTTAGGTTGCATTGGACTATACACACCTCTGTATGCTTGCCTGGACCTGCCTCAGACGTCTGTTAAAAGAGCCTAAACATTATATATGGTTTAAGTGATGTTTATGTTTGTTTGTTTTTGTTTGTCTCCTTTTTCTTTCCTTCTTTTTTTCCCCCTTTTCTGTTTTTACATATTAACATTTTTTCATCTATTATTAGCGCTCGTTTGTTTTTCTTTTTTACCTGACTTTTTTTTAACTGAGCAGCTTTTTATACCATTCACCAAGCGTAGTTAATTCAAACAATTTTCATCTATTCTCTGTACACTGTCAGACTGAGCGGTGAATTGTATTAGACAGGCAGATAGAAACGATAACTAGCTCATTCCATGTATTCATTAAATGTATAGAATGGTTGTACAATGGTGGAGTGACTAGACACAATACACGGTTACCCGTGTCTGGCTGGGGGATAATGTCAGTGCTCACATTACCTCACACTTCTTGGTTGTACATTTTACAGGAACAGAAAAGGAACCAGCTTGAGCCAGGAACATCACTTCCCCTTCAAGATCTTCATTAATCTGATTAATAAAAGCTAATTAGACACATTAAGTAACACAGCACTGTTAGAGAACATCGCAGTAGCCAAGATTACTTTGCATTCAGTATGAAGCTGAGGCTTAATAATGTATTGCGTTTTATTTCCCATTTTCTTAACTGTAGTGTCAGGGTCAACCATAATGCACTGCTGCAACATAGAATATTATTGTAATCTGACCACTGTCAGACCAATGAAATGTCATGTTGACACAGGGCCTGATTCAGAGTTGTGGCCGATATTGATGCAGAATGAGGGATTGTTTGCCATTGCGCAGGCGTGTAAGCCTCACTGTACAAGCACAGCAAATGTTTTGTAATTAAGTTCACACAGAATTAATTTGCTAAGTGATTGACAGGTAGTCATCGTTTCATGGAACGTAACAGGGGGTTGCTAGGCAAACGCAAGATGAGCGTTTAAACTCCGTTTCATGGGCGTGCTTAATTTAGCCATTGCGATCTGCTTCGCAGCATCAGAGCTCTCTGCATGTCAGGAGAGACAATGTTTTTGAGACAGGTCAGACTTGAAGCATATGCTGCCCGATCTGCATCAATGTTACCGATGTTTACGCTGTTGCGTAATGTCGGATGGATATGAGAAGGCTGCAGTGTGCGTCCCTATGCTCGGGTAAGCTTTGGAAACATTAGCATATTTTCGCATCTGTGTTCCGTGCGATATCGCAGATGCTATTGCATTAGAGTATATCTCTGAATCAGGCCCACAGAACATGTAGTACTGTAATTTATTTTATCATTAAAAGTCCAATGTTGGCCAAAATAATGTTTTAATGAAGTTCATAGCTCATTAATCATATAACATACTGTATACTCTACTGTATCAACTTACCATTGGTTTAAATGTCACTATCATTTCACATGACATTCCAGCAGACATTTGTCCAGGTGGGTCAAATCTATAATAGATAAATATTAAGGTTACAGGGAATAACATAGGGTAGGGCTGGAGTCATCTCAAGCCACTAAGGGGATCCGGCTTATTCATGTGTAGGCAATGTACTTTCCTTCCATTTCCACTTTTTGGATTATAGAACTTACTCAATACAGACCTATTAGATTTGGTTTCTCTGACATCTAGTGACTAAAGTTATTATTTACTTTTATATTAATTGTGTTTCTATGACGTTAAAATTAGGTTTGGCAATGAAAATTATAAAACATGGTGCCGAACGATGTTCCCTTAGAATATAGACCAGGGCCATACTTGCCGATTCTCCCAAAACTTCCAGGAGACTCCTGAATTTGGGGGGGGGAATCTCCTAGCTCCTGAGAAAGTGGGCAACTCTCCCGCATTCTACCGGCCAGCCCATGAAGAAGGCAGGGCACAGGTCATGATGATGCAGGACGCTATGATTACATAATTTGTAGAACTCCGTCCCATCCTGCCCACCTGCCTCCTCCTGTCCTCGGACCTCCCGGACAGTCAGTTGCTGAAGTCAGCAAGTATGTACCAGGCCATATGCTGTATGTATATAGGAAAGGTTCCTGGACTGCACACCCTGAATATATATATAATGGGAGGTGCTACCTGATGAGACTAATTGCAGGCACAGAAACAGACAAATCTCAGATGCACAACTCCAAATAACTGATAATATATAAATGGAATAAAATTTTGCAATCAATAGAGGTTTTTAGCATAATCATGGCCAAGGCTATGGGCCTACCCACCATATCCAGGTAACCTCTTTAGGGTAGGTCCCTAACATACTAGGTTTCAAATCCAGAGCGCACGACACCCCCAAACTAGGCCCGCTAAGCTGCCCCAGGGCACAGCCATAGTAAGAAAAGTGCAGTGTAAAAGAGATAGTTAAGAGCAGCCACAGCTGCATATAAAGAATGAAAATGAAAAAGTGAAGTACATGTATAATAAACAAACAGTGAAGGGTTAAAATCATACTTGCCGACAATCAGTTCCCTCCTTCCGGGAGGGAGCGGCTTGTCGGCTAACAGCGGGGGGCTGCCCGGCCATGACATCTGGGGGCGGAGCCGCACGAACGCGTCATCGTGGCCCCGCCTCCTCTTCACAACGCCATTATTTTCGTCATTGTGAAGCAGGGGGCGGGGCCACGATGACGCGATTCAGCACTAATCGCGTCACCGGGCCCTGCCGCTGCGGGGGTTTTGACATTAACTCTGCAGGAGGTAGGGAGGGATGCCGGTTTCCGGGAGGCTTGCCTGCCTTTCCCAGGGGCTGGGAGCGGCACCCGAAAATCGGGAGGCTCCTGGCCAATCGGGAGGGTAGGCAAGCCTGGGTAAAATGTGTTATAAAAGAAGAATGTGTTATATGCAGTGCCCTGAAACAGCTCAACCAGCAATCCAGGGGGTCCCACGGCCCAAAAATTAACCAAAGTTGCACTACAGTATATAACTTGTAGGACTTACCTAGAATTGTGCCTAATGCTAGAGTGCATATACATTACAGACACCATGATTTTAAACCAATAAGGGGTCCTAACCCAGACTGAGGGCGTCTCCTTTCCCTCAGATGTGCAATAAAGCACATTAAATGGAGTATATAGGAAAGGTTCCTGGACTGCACGCGCTGAATATATATAATGGGAAGTGCTACCTGATGAGACTAATTGCAGGCACAGAAACAGACAAATCTCATGTGCACAACTCCAAATTACTGATAATATACAAATGCAATAAAATTTTGCAATCAATAGAGGTTCTTAGCATAATCATGGCCAAGGTTATTGTCACGATTGGTGTCTGTGAGTTACCTGTCTCAGGTGATGAGTTGGATTCAATGGAGGCTGGCATGACTGGAACCACAGATTACGTAAATAGGTCTATTGCAAGACTTACGTGGCATTGAGAACTGCCTTTGATGATAGATGACAGGAACTTGGAACCAGCAGGAAACTTGGAGGAACCGGACTGGGACCGGCAGGAATACTTGCTGAGTTAAACTGGTGAACTTGGAACTTGACTCTGGAGTGGAATAACGAGGATTGAACTGAAGAACTTGGAGCTTGAATCTAGACAGGAGTGACGTGACTGTGACTGAAGGGAAATCAGGTAATGCTGAGACGAGGGCTAAACAGGGTAATTAGGAAATGCTGTGACAAAGGCTGGAATTTAGGTGCAGGCTGGATTGGGTAATTGGGAATAACAGGTTCAGAAAGGAATGGGTAGGTTTGGGATTTTGAGGGCTAAACAGGGTAATCCGGAAATGCTGTGACAAAGGCTGGAACTCAGGTGCAGGCTGGATTGGGTAATTGGGAATAACAGGTTCAGGAAGGAATAGGTAGGTCTGGGAATTTTAGGTTCAGGGTAGAAGGAGCAGGAGTTGATCCAAAGCAGGTAGCAAGGCAGGGTAACAGTGCAGGTTTGTAGGGTGCCAGGGACCAACCAGGAGTAGGGCAAGCAGCAGGACACAAGACTAAGGTCAGGAGCACAGGAACTCACTAGCTAATGCTGAAACACACGAGTTGCACTGGCCTGGGAACTAGCAGGATTTCTGGATGCTCCAGGTATTGCTGTAAGCAGGACTTCTGGATTTGCCAGGAATTGCTGTAAGCAGGACTTCTGGGTTTGCCAGGAATTGCTGTAAGCAGGACTTCTGGGTTTGCCAGGAATTTGCTGTAGCAGGATTTCTGGATTGCCAGGTATTTTCTGTAGCAGGATTTCTGGATTGCCAGGTATTGCTGTAGCAGGATTACTGGATGAACAGGTCTAGGAACCAGCGGAAGCCTGGGATACACTTGTACGAACTACACACCATGAGAAGTAACGAGATGTTCAGGCCCAGAATGCTATCAGGGGAGGATATATATACCCTGGGTCTGGCAGCAATTGGTGGATACGGACAGGTGGTCTGGCAGTAGCATTCTGAGTGGTGGAAGGCACAACATGCAGAGGGAGTAATCAGCTCTGCAGCACTGAGAATCAGAACCACACCTGCAATTCCAATCAAGACTAGCAATGCTCAGAGACAGAGGAGAGCCCAGGTGAACAATCAGTTTGGAAGGGAATGCATACAGAGAAGTGCTGCAGCCAGCATGATCAGAGCAGATCCTCCAGGCAAATTACACAGATAGATCCATGGAGACAGCTGGCAGTGGTAAGTCAACAGGCAAAAGGTGAAATCTAGACAGGGTCGTGACAGTACCCACCTCTTTATGGGTGGACTCCGGACACCAGAAAAAAAACTTTCTTCAGACATCTTCCCAATTCTCAATTTTGTTGGGATACTTGGAGTGGAAAGTCTACAAAGAAGATAGTTCAAGACATTCGCCGATTCTTCCTTTTGCTGCGAGAATGTTTTGTGCCAACCAACGGACATGGAATCTCTGGTAACTCCTGTGGAAATATGTGACTGGGAAGGACAGGATCGGAATTTTGGGAGGTACAGTAGTACAAAGGAGACAAGGAGGTGTGCGCACAAGTCATGTTCAGGGTTACAGATTCAAAAGTGCTGTTTTCATGGGATGCCTGGAATTCAGCACGCTGGCCCTTGAAAACTTGACCTTGTTCAGACTTCAGGGGAGTGGAGGACGAATTCTTGGTAGCACTAACAGACTGTTTGGACAATATTTTGGAACTGAGAACTTCGCTAGAATTTTGGTTTACAGGGTAAGGACCAAATTCTTTGACAACAGCTTCACTGAAAGTCTTTATATTTAGAAGCATTGGATCATTGGAGTCGTAAATAGGGGCAACCCAGTCCCAAGCTTTACCTTGAAAAGATGGGATAATAAACTCTACAATATTTGTAGGCTTGACTCCACATGGCAAAGAAGAACTCATCATAGCAAAGAATTGTTTCAATAAAGCATAGTATTGAGATAAGTCCCCATCAAAATAAATACATACTGGAGCATCCGACGAATCCTGTGTGTTCGAGGATTGCGGAGCACTTTCAGGTGCAGGGCTGGAAGAGACTTGAGGATGCTCCGATTGATGAGGAGTCAAAACTGAAGCTGACAGATGTTCGGTATTCAGACCAACTGATGGGACTGAAAAGGGTCCAGAGGAGCTAGAGACAGTAGCATCAGCAATCAAAGCTGAGAACAGACTACAGAGATTGTCATCTTCTGGAACGAATATTGCAGGAGACGCTGAACAGGAACCATGATCAGATTTTGTAGTACAAGACACTTCTCCCTGGTAACAGGAACTTGAAACCCCCTCTTTGGGTACGAGACTTGAGACCCCCTCCTGGGGTGCCAGACTTGAGACCCCCTCCTGGGGTGCCAGACTTGAGACCCCCTCCTGGGGTGCCAGACTTGAGACCCACTCCTGGGGTGCCAGACTTGAGACCCACTCCTGGGGTGCCAGACTTGAGACCCCTTCCTTGGGCGCCAGACTTGAGACCCCCTCCTGGAGTGCCAGACTTGAGACCCCCTCCTGGGGCGCCAGACTTGAGACCCCCTTCTGGGGACTGGGACTAGAAAACCCCTCTCTTGGGGTACGACAGTTGAGACCCCCTTCTGGGGTATGGTACTTGATACTCCATCCTGGGGTACAAGACTTGAGACCCCCTCAAGTGGGTCTCAAGACTACAAATTGTCATCTTCTGAAACGATATTTGCAGGAGACGCTGAACAGGAACCATGATCAGATTTTGTAGTACAAGACACTTCTCCCTGGTAACAGGAACTTGAAACCCCCTCTTTGGGTACGAGACTTGAGACCCCCTCCTGGGGTCCCAGTCTTGAGACCCCCTCCTGGGGTGCCATACTTGAGACCCCCTCCTGGGGTGCCAGACTTGAGACCCCCTCCTGGAGTGCCAGACTTGAGACCCCCTCCTGGGGTGCCAGACTTGAGACCCCCTTAACTTTTTTATTTTCATTCTTTATATGCAGCTGTGGCTGCTCTTAATTATCTCTTTTACACTGCACTTTTCTTATTATGACGGTGCCCTGGGGCAGCTTAGCTGGGCTAGTTTGGGGGTGTCGTGCGCTCTGGATTTGAACTCTAGTATGTTAGGGGTTACCTGGATATGGTGGGTAGGCCCATAACCTTGGCCATGATTATGCTAAAAACCTCTATTGATTGCAAAATTTTATTGCATTTATATATTATTAGTAATTTGGAGTTGTGCACCTGAGATTTGTCTGTTCATATGCTGTATGTGTCTTTCTTTATTCTCTGCCAGGCCTGGTAAATAAATTGTACATTCCATTTCTGGTATGTCATATCACAAAGTATATACTGTGACTTTAAATAATTATTTGACTACAGGCTTATTGCAGTCATGGGGCCAAATAGAATCTGTACTTTCAGTAATCAGATCAAATATGCAGCGCTTACCATATGCGGCCAGATAAAGGCTGCCTGGACATAGTGCTACAGGATCAATGTGTTATTACCTGTAGGATTCAATAGCTCGAGACAGCAGTCCCTGGCTAGCACCTAAGCTGGAAGTAGGTGGAGTCTTGGAGCATGGACTGGTGTCAGATAAGGAGAAGTCCAACTAGCAACATAGCAGACATGAGTATTGTGATAGAGGATCAGAGGATGATAGCAGGATTAAATACACAGAGTCAATATAGTGGCAAAGCAAATAAGGATTGAGCAACAAGCGTGGTCGATGGTTGTTGGCAGGACTCAGAACACAGGTGTTAATAGAGCAGCATAGCAGACAAATAGGGATATTCAATATGGGTGCGATAACATCGTTTTTTGCGTTAATATCGCACTTTTTAACGTTTTTGCGTTAATATCACTTGTTTTGGTTTTACACCGTATTCAATTTCAAAGACTTATCGCAGTTTTGAAAAGTCTTTGATAAAAAATGGTGATGACTTTTCACCATTGAATAGGTGTCGAAAAAAAGTGCAGAATTGGGGTTTAGGGGTGCAGGCTTAAAAAAAATAGCCTGCACCCCTGAGATTGACATTTAAAAAAGAACTGTGTCAAAAAAAGTTTAAAAAAAAAATAGGGACACCCCACAAAATTTATTTAAAAATTGGGGTGCAAAAAAAAAAAAAAAAAATGGGAAAAAATTGTTAAACAATAGGGAAATAGGTTCAAGGCTATTCTGCAAGTATGCGGCAGGTGTTTTCTAGAATAGAATTATAGCGGCAGGTGCACAAATGCAGAATTTTTAAAAAATTACTTTAGGGACACCAAAATATGCTAGTACCCATTTTCATGTACCCCAAATTTGATGGGACCACTTAAAAAACCGAAAAAAATAACCTAAGTGCTCTTCTGCATCACTTCTTCAATGTCGGAAAAAAAACACCTGCTGCGGCTATTTAAATCCCCGACTTTCAATTAAAGGCTAAAACGGGGGTACCCATAGTGTTCCCCCATGTTATTACAACTTTAGGGGGGTCTTACAATTATTTTAAGGAAAAATTCGTAACTTTACGCAAATCCAACTTCGGAGTTTCCCGTTTTCGTTAATTTTATTTTGAATACGGGGATAAGCGGGAGCGCGCATCATACCTTTACGCAGAAAAAAACTCCGATATGAAACGTTAACTTCGCCAGGGAAGTTAACCTTTCATATTGAATACCCCTCATAGAGCGGAAAGCATGGTAAATGGATTTTAGCAGGATTTGGTACACAAAAGCCAATATAGCGCCAGAGCAGACAATGAATTAGCAGGTGTGGTTGGGGATGTTAGCAAGATTCTCAAGAGTCAATTAGCAGCACTGAATACAAGTGGTTTAGGAAGGAGCATGGTCAGGTCAAAGCATAGACACGTCTTAGCACTGGAGGTCTTGCAATATTCAAGCAAAGCAGTTTCCTTATATTCAGTAATTACCCAATGACATCACCATCAGAGGGTATATGAACAGTAGCTGCTAGCATGTGCCATGTCTCTAGTATCCCGCTCATGGGTAGAGCCTGCAAGTGCTTTTACTGCCAAAGACTGTGAGCTGCTGCTATCCATAATGACAATCATTACATACCATATTATCTATAGTAACCATATTAACTTGAGCACTATTTGGCAAGGTTTCCATGCTGTAAATATATTTTATCTATGCTAATATATACCTCTGAACATTGACGGTGTACAGATCGGGACAGAGGGTGTGGCTACATAACCCTTTTGAATAACTTAAGTGAGGGTAAGACCATAGGTATTTTAGGAGGAAAATGAGAAAAGGTTACATGAATATAGAGCGTTGGGCTAAAGTGACACTATGCAGGACTTTACTTGCCCTTTTTACTCTTTTCACTTTTTGTGGCTCTACAATCCCACACAGGGCTGGCAGGGAATTGTCCATTGAAATGTCCTTGTTGATCAACTGTATAGTAAACTCTGGCCCCTGACCCTTGAAAATAAAATCCAGGTGGATGCATGCACTGTGAACGTGCATCCTGCTGGAGGTTGTACACATTTTAACATAGTTGCCATTGGACTAAGGATGACCACTGGTGTGTTATCTATCGATGGTACCAACCAGAAAAAGGATTGTGGCTTAGTGGTGCCAACCATTAACCCATTGGGTGCCCGGCAGCCATTTTGATACACTTGGAGCAAACATGGGGTCCTGGCTACAATAATCCACACACAAATACTAAACTAAATTCAACAAAGAGTAATAGTTTCTGTGTATAACTGTTTGTGGTTCCCATTTGGGAAATACAGATGTGTCTTCATACATCAAGCTTCCTTATGCGTTAAACAGCCCTTCTAGTTGTGCCATGTCGTGGTGTGACTCGGTAGCATCAAGCGTCTTTTTGTGCAACTGTTTACTTTCAAATGCGTCTTATTTGCATGGCGAATAGGACGCACAGCTTCTGCTGATTGAAATAATATGCGGCATGCCTAGATACTGTGTGCAAATGAAGGTGTATCTGCATGTGAAACACTACGTTGCAGTGTCAACACTGCTGATACTGTAACGTAGCATTTCTCATGCAAATACAACCACAGTCGCAAACAGAATATAGGCATGCCGCATATCATTTTACACAGCAGAAGCTGTTTTTGCGTCCTAATCGCATTGCTGTGCGAATAAGACGCATTTGAAGTAGGGATGTGCAGGCTCGGTTCTACTCGGTTCCGTTCGGTTTTTTTTACCGAATCTTATTGGGTATCAGCTGTCACGAGTTTTGGATAGCCAATAAGATTCGGTAAAAAAAAACGAACGGAACCGAGTAGAACCGAGCCTGCACATCCCTAATTTGAAGGTAAAAAGCTGCACGAAAAGACGCTCAGCACTACTGAGACACACAGCTGTCACGCATTATGTGTAACGTGACTTGTAACGCACGGAGGATAAGTGTATGTGGACACATTTGTAGCACACATTTGAAAGGCACGCAATAAAAGTTAACTTAGCTGTATTTTAGAATGGGAAATGGAGGGATTGCAAATGGGTTAGGGGACATCACTGATACTGATAGTTATTTTTTTAATTACATGCAAGTGTTTATTGCGTTTTATAGATGCAATACAATATGCACTTTTACAGAGTTTTAGTAAACAGGAGTTAATACACCATAATATAAAAGAAAACTAGGCTACTAGTAAATACATATTTCCACATTTGAGCAAAACAATATCTACTGTATTGCCCAAAAATAACAACAGAACAGAGAGCATATTGCATTTCAATGGCACCTCGTTGTCTTTCCTATCACACCCTAACAGTGAAAGCTTGTCACCGGTGAGCTGGGACGTGAAGATCTATGATAATCTAATTCTGTAATGTGGCATGTTGGTTCCACTAGCTCATGCACTGTCATTCTATAACCATCACTCACAATCCAATGTCACAAACAATTCCTCATCTTCAAGTGCACTTTGCATACTTGTCACATCATTTTAAGCAAATGTTTACAAATATAGGAATTATACTGTATAGGTGCTAACCAGTGTAAATTTTACAATTGTATCCCATGAAGCTAAATAACAATCCATAGTCTAATGTAGGGCTATATGATTACAGGACTTGAGGCATGATTTTTCATTGGATGCCACCAATGTATAGGTCTTTGAGAATAAACACGAAACCTGTGTTACCATTTGTATTAACTGTAGAACCCTGTTTATAAGGTGCCTGGCATAACCAAAGCTCTGCTGTTTATGATTTGGTCATCCAGACCCAACTGTTCCATGCACAGGCTGAACAGCTGGATCCCATAGGACACAGGTTCTCAAACTCGGTCCTCCGGACCCCATGTTTTCCATGTCTCCTCACAGAATCACAAGTGAGATTATTAGATCCACCTGTGGATCTTTTAAATTGTGTCAGTGAGTAATGAACACACCTGTGCACCTGCTGGGTGACCTGAAAAAGTGAACTGTGTGGGGTCCTGAGGACCGAGTTTGAGAACCACTGCCATAGGACATAAATATGACAAATCAGATTGCATTAATTGGGGCAATCCAGTTACTGGCGATGTGCCGTTGCAATGTGTGAATAAGGCACCCTGTGCCAATGTGTGAATAAGGCACCCTGTGCACCTCTTTGGGTGCGAAGAAAACTATTCGATGGCTGCAAGGTGCCGGAGAAACGGTGGAAACGCTGGCACCTTGCACTGTCGCATCTTACTGAATTACCCCCATTGTAGGGATGTGCAGGCTCGGATAGGTTCGAGTTTGCACGTGGAGTTCGGATTTTTCCCTCCAAAAAAACGGAACTCAGAAAGAGGCAAAGCGTCATCTTGCACGGACGAATATCATCATTCCTGGACTTTTGTCCAGGAATGATGATGTTCGTCCATGCAAGATGACGTTTTGCCTCTTTCTGAGTTCCGTTTTTTTGAAGGGAAAAATCCGAACTCCACGTGCAAACTCGAACCTATCCGAGCCTGCACATCCCTACCCCATTGTATAACTTAATTTGCCGTATATTGCGACTGATATTTAATGTTCCTGATCAAATGGGGATTATTGGAATTGGCAGCAGTATTGTGTCTGCACATATTTGGATTCCCTGTCAAATTAGATCTAAAACATCCTAATCACAGTGCTAATAGGTCTTAGAACTCTGGGTTTATTTTCGCATGTCAAGGTTTTTCAATGTTATCCTTATATTCTTTTTTTTTTTCTTATTCTCAAGTGGTCCTGACTGTCATTATAGAGCATAACTAAACATGACAGATCTTGCCAATGAAATGTCTAAAGTAACCAGCGATGTACCTACTGATTCTGGTCCCCTTACTTAGAATATGTATACAATATGGCAAATCACAGCAAAACAATTTCCAGTATGTATTGACATTTTGTTAGTATATGGTTCTTGAATGGTTCTTGGGCTGAAATGTTATCAGTGAAAGGTTTGTCTACCATTTGGAGCTATTTTGGATACAGGACAGATATGAAATGAGTCTGAGTAATAAATGACTTACTGTATAGAGAGGAAGTCCTTCAGGTGATCACTTACTCCCACCAGCTTGCAAAAATTAATGGTGTATGATGCATTTATCAAAGTGACCTTTTTCTTATAAGTCTTCCCCACGTCAAGGTCCTGAAATATCAAGCAGCATAAGAACTAAAGATGTGATCTTCACTATAATAATATATAATTTCTCAGTTATGTAATAATGTTTGAGCACGTAAGCACACGATGATTGTTCAGCTGGATATAAATGATACAATGAGAATAATGCATTAGAAAAGGATCTATCATTTTGAGAGTCAGTAGCTAGGAAAAATCATGGCTGTATCTGTTTCCCCCGTTTTGGAGGTGCCGGCATGGGACAGAGTGACAAGTCTATTTAGTGCACAAAGTGTGATGGTGAAAGATGGCCATCTCCAAGTGCCAGACTTCATCTATCAAACAGGAGTAGCCTGGAGGGCAACTGTCTCCACTGCCCTACTGTACTGAGAACAGAGATTGCCATTGCTATGCATAGAAAATAAATTATTATGGAAGAAAATGACCTTTTAAATGATGTATTTTAACTATTTATAGCTTGTTTTTTAGTTTCTGGTTAAAGAACATTTCTATTGCTCCCTCATTATAAACCCCACCCCTCCGAAAGCCAAATGTTCCCTATATACTGCATTGGATTGCAATGTATTAACTCCACTGTAATGTCACTAAGGCTAAGGTTTAGGAGGCCACTAAAAACAATAGTAATATAAAGTGCTATAATGCTGATGGACCTGTCTTCATTTTTTCACTGGCCTTAGATAAGAAATAGCAAGTGGAAAGGTAGGAAACATATTTAAAACCATTAAATAATTAATTAGAAAAGTACAAGCAGTTATCAGAACATTTACATAATTTATTACATAACATTATAATGGAATATGTTCATCCATAGTGAAAGAATGTTATTTGAACATTGATATGACGCTAGCAGTTACAATGCTGCCCTCAGAGCATGTCTTTCATTAAAGAGCTCTTACCTTGAAATGAATAAACTTTGGTTTGCTATAAAATGGACAACCCTTAAATTCATGTCCTGAGACCACTTGCTTTTCAACTATTCCACTACGAAGCTTCCTCAGTGTCTCAGTCATAATCTGCATCTCCATTATACTGCCACCTAGAGGCTTGGAGTCTATGTCTTCTTTTGGCACCTAAGGGGAGCAAGAAAACTAGGTATTAAATGCATGATCAATTTTAAAATGATAAACAACAAATTACATAGGAGACCATCGATGTTCAAAATATCCAAAGACCAGTGGGAAATCCTCTTTGCATGCCTCCATTTGCTCAGGTGCATCTAAATTTCCACTAAAGTAGACACAGTAGGTTTGAGAAGCAGAAGTTTGTATCAGCCAATAGGATGAGTTAAGCATAGCGAGGATCTTTGCAAAGTACGGAGAAGGATCTTTAAAAGAGTTTCCAGCCGGAGACAAATGCATTGATCTGTTCACACCGGGAGATATTTCAGACCAGACTTGCAGATCTAACTGTGCTGTTAGATCTGGGCCTGCATTGTGATCACAGGCTAACAGGATGGAGCGCTTTTATTTCCAAGCCCCGTTATTACACCTGTATTTGGATGCTGAGGTTTCCCAGATGACTGATCATATTTGCTGGGACATTCAGCTAAAAGCAGCATTTATCATGTATGACGTTGTGGAGGATTTAGATGTAATATCACATCAGCACACACCAGCAGATATTGGGCTTGCTTTTGGGCCGCACACAAACGGAAATGCGGACAGATCTTGTGGATATCAGCATATTGCGCATGTGTCATAGTAAGACATTGGCGACTGCTGAATCAGGCATATGCACGTGGACTGAGATCACTAGTGTATACGGATTGATCGGACTGTTGACGGACCACACTTTCCGTGAAATGGGCGTTTCTCTGCGGTGACTGGATGGTGACCATGTTATTGCACAACTTGGTTCCATCTAGCGCGAGTGTCACGGGGGTGTAAGCTGGCTGCCTTGCTCGGTTGTAGCGTACAGAAATTGGATGCCTGTTTCAGACTGATCTTTTGCACTGGGCAAGGGGTAGGTGGAAGTCCAAATACAAATGATAATGATTGCTGAAGTCAAAACAGGGGGCGGGATAGGCTTCCACACACAGATGTTTGCCATACATGGGCGGATTCTTGCTGTACTCATTTTATCCTATGGAGGAATGATTAACCCCTGAATGGCTGGTTTTGATTACTTAGAATATTTGTATAATTTTTTTAAAACTATTTTCTGCCTAGTTAACTTTAAATGAATGATTGCACTTACAGTATCTGCCTGCAATGAAAAGTGACCGCACACACAACCATACTATACTATGTAAATGGGCCCAAACATGCAACGATTGTTTGTCTCAAAGCGATTATATTAGATGAGTTCATACAAGTGAGTAACTAGGTATTTGAAGGGGATTGGTATGATGTACCATGTCCGGCGGTTCAAATCCCGACGCCGGCAGCAGAGAAGATCCCAACAGCTCCAAAGATAAGTATTTACTTACCCTACTCCCCCCCCCTAACCCTAACCTTCCTTTAGGGATGCCTAACCCTACCCTCCATCCCTAGTGACTAACCCTAATCCCCCTCTAAGTGCCAAAACCTAACCCCCCCTTCCCCGCAGCCTAAACCTAACCCCCCCGGGAGCCCTAAAACCTAACCCTCCCCCCCCCAGTGTCTGTCCGCCCCGGCACCTGGCTTACCTTCGTTCGGTATGCCGGGTATCGGGCTCCCAGCGTAGGTCCAATGACAGGCGTTGGGATTTCGATGCCTGTCATTAGTATCTTGCTGGGATTTGACAGCTGGGAATGGGGCGGTCAGCATTTGGAACGTAGGCTTCCTGACTGCATCCCATTTGAAGGCCCCATATCAAAAGTTTGTAAGGGCTTCTATGTATCACCCAATGGTGAAAAATGTATATACTGTACCACATGTAACTTTGAAAAGGAAGATGGGCCTCCCTAAGTTCTGAGCCCCATAGCAGCTGCACCCTTTGCACCTATGGTAGTTACGCCCATGAGTTCCTACAATTATTATTTGTGTCACACAAAAAGTTATTAATAAAGATCTTAATCACAAACATAAAAATCATTATTGTTGACATTTTGGTTGCCGAGTACTTTAAAACAACTGTATTACTATAATTCAGTGATCTCCTTCCTGCATATGCGCACTACAGGTGGGTCTTCATACACATCATTTTTGCGCCGAGATGCCTGGATCAACTTACTTGCTCCACCACGGGTAGCGATTCCTGTGCTTGAGTACTTTTTTCCGAATTTTGGCCCTCATTCAGAGCCGCTCGTTAGCGGCAGTACGCTAGTTCCGAGCGATGTTTGCACATCTGCGCATGCGTACGGTTTTTAGTACGCATGCGCGAACCAGTCAGTGCGGCTGAAAATCGTTTGTACGCTATATAGCGAGTGCCTGCTATTTTGAGTGACAGAATGAGGCGTATGTGGGTGGTAACAGGGGAAGGTGCTTGAAAATGGGGAGTGGAGATCCGAACGCAGGCGTGCTTAAAGGTCAAAACGGGCGTTTTATGGGTGTGTATATTTAAAACAGCAGCGTCATTGTCCACGTCACTGGGTTATTTTATAGCCAGAACTGCTCGCAAATTTGTGGTAGCAAACACCAACCACAAGAATAGCGAGCAGTTCATACGCTGGTCGATGTACTCGATTAATCAAATAAATAGCGGACATGACGTATGGTGTGAGCGGCCAGGGGGCGTTTTTAACAAATAAACGAGCGTATGTTTTGCTCGCTCGTTCAGACTTAGAGGTGTGAACAGACTGCAATGTGCGTACGGATCATTTGAATAGCCACCCCTTGTTTTTAAACGAACGACCGCAAATAGCGAACGGCTCTGAATGAGGGCCTTTGTGTCTTAAGTCACTAATAATATTGTACTACGGGCCTGATTCAGAGATATACACTAATGCCACAGATACTGCCAATTTGTATGCAGCGGCTGTGTAAAATAAGCATATGTTGAAGCTGCCGGGATTTGTATTGAGAAGCCCACGGACAGCTTAGCAAATTTAAACTCCTGCGTACAAAAATGCAGCATTGGTCAAAGAACAGTTATTAACAGAGTTCAGAGTGACCATAAGGTTACTCGGAATAGCTAGCGCAACAGAGACGCCGGAGCCATTTTTACTGCGTACGTGATCGCAGTCGCAGGCTGAGACATACCCTAAAAACGGTCGCAACACTCCTGCGTTTGAATCCCCTCTCCCTGTTGCCGCCCACAAACGGTCCCTGCCTGTCAATCACTTTGTGAATAAATCCTCACTGTGAGCGACATCAGTAATGAAAATAGCCACATGTGCAGTGTGACTTGGATGCGTGCGCAGATCACAGATAATTGCTCACTTGCGTAAACTGTGGCATTGCGTCCATCTATGACTCAAGTCAATTACTAGGATTGGTATTTCTGTCTCAAAGGAATTTGTATGCTTAATCTGCTACTTTATACCATGTGTGTCTGGAGTATAGGACCTGTGCCTCTTGCCGTTTTACATAGATTATGCACTTTTTCCTGAATTTGGTGTCTTAGGGTCTGATTCAGCAAGATCGCAACTGTGAATGCAATAGCGATTAAGCATGCAGTTCAACTGCGATAGTACGCTAATCCATTGCGATCGCTATCCCATGACCTTACTCTTAAATTGCTAACCTCTATGTACGCTATGAGTACTCAGGCTGCGTATGGCACGCCTGCATTGCTCTGACCACCCCCCGTCATCACCCACAAACAGCACTTCCTGTCGATCAATCTGCGATGGGTCTGTGTAGTCACTGCGATTGCAGTCCTTATCGCAGTGGTTGGCACAAGCACTGCGATGCTTGCGCAGAATGCAACAATCGACCGATTACGTGCGTAATCGCAGTTGCGATCAGTAATGCTTCAGCCCTTAATTCAATAATGGTGTACTAAGTATATAGCATTAATCACTAAAGTTGCATGGCGTGCCAAAGTCGCCAAGTCCATGGTGAGCCAAACGGGGCTATTTGGCGCGATTTGAGGATCTGTGTATGTGGACACATCTGTATATCATGTGTGTCAAATTTAACTGTTCTGTGTGTGAAAATCATTTATCATTTAATGACAAATTTATTTGTACAAAAATATCTTTATTTAAATATATGGAGTACTTCCAGGTGCAGGTACATTAATGATCAGCCAAAGATCACTCAGGCATCTTGATTGATTGGGTCAAAATGATTTTCAGAATCATTCAGAATTAAATCTAATCAGATTTTGGAGGGCCGGCTGTACAATGATCAGTCAATAACTTGTCTGGATTGATAAAACAGAAATATACTGTGTGTCAACAGCTTAGTAAAGATTTCTACAGTAAAACATTCTCTATACTTGTTTCTACAAAATTGTCTACACAGGAAACTATTTATAAAGGCAGTCCCTACTGTATTTGGTTATTAGGATTGTATGGTTAAAATGATGCCTGCAAAATTCATTAACTCGTATTGAATTAATCAATTTTGCAGGAGAACTGTATAAGAGCCATTTAATTATTACAGAATAAACAGCTGATGCCGTGATTTGGGAAATGTGCAAAATTAGCAATTTAATTGCAAAAAGTGTTGCACGGCTTAGTCAGTATGACCTTATAAATATGTACTAAAAGAAATATTAATCTGAAAAATACATAGAATTGCAAATCCTGACATGACATGATACAGATTTCACCAGCACGCCTGTCATGTTCAGTTATGTATAGCACATAGGCCAATAGAACACGATGTGGTCTGTGGCTTTGGATTCTGTACACGGAGCACAGTGCAGGGGATAATCAATTCTGTGTGAGAGATCAATGTGTAGACACATATCCACAGCTCTCTACTCTGGCCAGTCACTTCTGATCAGAGCTCAGTGGTAAACTCCAGAGGGCACACGTGAATAAGCACGCTCTTATAGGTATACGCCTAAAGACTACTGATTATATGAGGATCTTACAGTCGCATACACAATGTTACATGAACACAACTATTCATTTCTGTGAATACAGTAGGACTATTCAGGAGATTCAGTAAAATAAACCTTATTTATGCTTTATGATATCATAAGGTCGATAGTAAAAATGGCAACATTCATAATGTCCAATACCTTCATCTATATGCTGCTGCTGAAGGTACTGGACCTTTTTACATAAGTGATGTATAACAGTGTATTATATCAGTAAATATAGACATCCATTGCAGGTAGCATTCTTATCTATTCAGAATTTACATATAATCTGCATAAATTGTGAGCTGGCTTTATTTCCCAGAGTCTACATTAGTAGGTACATACTCTATACATATCCCAAATTTCCTGGCACAATCCTTGGGTCTTGCTCTAATTATTGGGTCCAATGCGACCAAGAACACATTATCCACCCTACAATTGTAGTAAAGGCATTACACCCAGCGGAATGGAGTCTGTCAGCCTTGGCCATGTATAATATTTAAAATTATATTTATATTATAAATTATATTTAACATTTCTGTTGCCTGTTAAGAAATGTATATAGTAGCCACCAAAGAGAGGTCTTCACTCTATACTAGTAGAGACGGATTTCCACTGAATACAAAATACAGAAATGGGCCATGACAGTATGTTAGCCAGCAGGGGAGGGGTCTTCACTGTAAACCAGCCGCAAGAGAGGGAAGTTTTAATTGTATAGTAGCCACCAAAGAAAAATGGCAGTGTAATCATAAAAAATCATCTATTTCATACAATGGTGAACAGAAAGGATCTTCACTGTATACAAATCCCAATAAAGGTATCATAATTCTGTTGTACCTATTTTGTGCCTAGCCACAAGAATGGGATATATTCTCTATATTAGCCACTGGAATGTTTTCTATTTTATTTATAGCCACCATAAGGAGTCTGGTGTGTATACTGGTCTCAGGAAAGGTTATATTTCAGTACTAGTCATCAAACCTGGATCTGCTATGTATATTTACCATACTTGCTATATTGTAGATACCAGAATGAGCTATGGGCCTGATTCAGAGTTGTACGCTAGGCAGTAGCAGCTGCAAATGTTGTCGCAGCCGCTACTGTGATATAATGCTAATGCCGCAGGAGGCGTCTCGTGTAATTAGACCGCTCCTGCCGGATTCTGTGACTCGCTGCTGTATCGGAGGACGCAGCATCGGATCACCATCTGGCAGCCATCGGCCATCCGAGTAAGCCTAAGTTTACTCAGAATGGCTGCCGAAATCCCGCTCTCGGGAGCAGGAAAACTGCATTGGAAGGCGCAGACCCTGGCCTCGGCACGGCCAGAAACCAGGGCCGACGTGCCCTTGTCTTCTGGGACACGCTGTCCGGAGCCACAGTTGCATCGCAGGACATGCATACTGCAGAGGTGCATGCCCAGTCAACCCACCATCGCATTTGTACGCAAACATCTATAAGGATATCTAATAGGTATAAGGATTCAGCCTGGGATCAGCCGTTACTCACCGCGGTGCTGGCAACCCCTGACTAGCCGCGTGGTCAGACGCCAGGAGCGGCAGCAGGTGACACGCTGAGTATTATCCCCGGGGCCCTGTTGACTTCCACACAATCCTCTATATTAGAGTTCCCGCGGCGGCGGTCATTGGCGCAGCCATATTGTCTGTCCCACCTGACCAGACCTTCCACCAATGGTAGCCTGGTCTCAGCTGACTCTCTCCTCCAGTGGACGGCTACCTAAGGGTATAAAGCAGGACTCCAGGAAACAGGAAGTCGCCTGAACAACTTCTCTTCTCCAGTAGCTGCTAGCTTCGGATCTCTGTTACAAGCTCCACGCTGTTGTATCTCAGGCCCTGATTCAGAGCCGGACGCTCTGACTTTTGGAGCGGCTCCTGGCCGCTCGCATAGCTGTGGGTGACCACCCACAGCTATAACGAGCGGCCAAAATGATGGTCAAGACCATCGCGACCATCGGGGTTGCGACGAGACCCTTGTGGTAGGGTCTAGTCTGCCGCAAGCAATGGAGTGCTTTAGGCTCTATCATGGGAACGCCTCCGTCTGGGCAGCCACACCCCCGGCACGACCACCAAAGGGGGCGTGCTGTCAATCACCATCGACAGCACACCCCCTTTGGTGCGAGACCCATAACGACGGCTTGGCCGTCGTTATTCGGGTCTCGCGCATGCGCACGATGGAGCTGCCTCCGTCGTGCGCATGCGCACTTGGGCAACATCGACCCGCTTGCGAGCGCTCAGCGCTCGCGAGCGGGTCTGTATCAGGCCCACAGTACGCTTCCCCAGTCTCTGCGATATTCTCCAGTGATATTTAACTGCAGTCACTACTGTTATTCTCCAATGATATTCAGCATCAATCACTACCGATATTCTTCAGTGATATTCAACATCAGTCACTATTGATAGTCTCCAGTGATATTCAACATTAGTCACTACCAATATTCTTCAGTGATATTCAACATCAGTCACTACCAATATTCTTCAGTGATATTCAACATGGGTCACTACTGATACTCTCCAGTGATATTCTACATCGGTCACTACGGATATACTTCAGTGTTACTAACATCAGTTACCGATATTCTGCATTGATAATCTCCAGCCACGCAGTTGTCTTTCTTATCTCCCTCTCAGTTACTAATTCCCTGGGCGCAGCTAAACCCATATCCCATTTGGAGGGGTCACTGCTGAAAACCACCAATAAGTTAGACTCCGCGCCTCTGGTCAGGACTCGTCAACACCCGGAATTAGCCGATGTACTTCCTCCTTGTCTACTTCTGTCTCCCCATCTGGTCACCCCACTCCCAGTCCACTGACTGGAAACCTCATGGGCAGGTCGTGACAATAGAACTTTTAATAGGACATCTAATCTGTCTCTGTATTACATAACGGTCACCAGTGGAATATGCTGGGCAGTGCTAAGTATAATACACTGTCATAATGTTAGCTATAATGCCTCGGGCAATGATGGGTGTGATATGCTATAACTACTATGCTGTGCAGTAATGTTTATGAATCATTGAACTACTTAATTGCGTTACAACAAAACAGAAACTTTCCCACCATTGCCACTTCCATGACTTTACACAGCCACTACCCCAAAACGTATTTGGATCACACTCAGGGCCTGATTCAGACCCGGTCGCAAGCGCTGAGCGCTCGCAACTGGGTCGATGGTGGCCCAGAGCACATGCGCACGACGGAGACAGCTCCGTCGTGCGCATGCGCGAGACCCGGATAGCGACGGGCAATCCATCGCTCCAGGTCTCATACCAAAGGGGGCGTGCTATCGATGTTGAGTGACAGCATGCCCCCTTTGGTGGGCGGGCAAGAGGAGTGGCTGCCCAAACGGAGGCGTTCCTATGTGAACGCCTCCGTTTGGGGCCGGCCCCAATGATATCACGAGTGATGTCAGTGGGAGAGATTTCGGCTCTGTTAGAGCTGAAATCTCTCTGGGGCTTGCGGCAACGCGACCCTACCACAAGGGTCTCGTCGCAAACCATCTTCCTGGCCGCTCGCTATAGCTGTGGGTGGTCACCCACAGCTATGCGACCGGCCAGGAGGCCGTTCTAAAAAAAAAAAATAAAGACCGGCCCTGATTCAGAGCGTGCGCTCTGTCAGAGCGACCGGCTCTGAATCAGGGCCTCAGTGCTGATCAGTTCTCCTCTTTTGATTTTCAGAAAAAAATATAACACTGGAGATTTTTTACCAAATTTTGGCAACTATGCATTTAGGGGTTCATTTAGATGTAGACACATTGCACACGCATTTTACATAGGAAAAGATGCAGGTGTATTTACATGCATATCCAGCAATAAAACAGTAGGTGTACGTCATACCTTTTATGTGCGTCCACTTATACCCCCAACTATAGCTTACACATATTAAACAATGTCAAATATAGAAAAACTGCGCTTCAAACAATCATGGAGCAGTGTAACCGCAGAAGTGGTCATCACACTCCCAAAATCCAAATCTTATAACAGAGGGCCTGATTCAGAGCCGAACGCTCTGACCAGAGTGCTCGCTCTGAATCAGGGCCCTCCTCCATGAAAATGGAGCGTCCTCCTGGACGCTCGCATAGCTGTGGGTGACCACCCACAGCTTATGCGAGCGTCCATGATGATGGTCGCGATGGTCAAGACCATCGCGACCATCGGGCTTGCGACGGAGACCCTGCGGTAGGGTCTTGCTGCCGCAAGCCCTGGAGTGATTTTGGCTCTATCAGAGCCAAAATCACTCCCACTGACATCACTAGTGATGTCAGTGGGGCAGGCTTCAGACAGTAGGCATTCCCATGGGAACGCCTCCGTCTGGCAGCCACGGCCCCGGCACGCCCACCAAAGGGGGCGTGCTGTCAATCAACATCGACAACACGCCCCCTTTGGTGCGAGACCCGGAGCGACGGAGAGCCCGTCGCTATCCGCGTCTCGCGCATGCGACCCGCTTGCCAGCGTCCTGTGCTCGCGAGCGGGTCTGAATGACCCCCAGAGTACTTGCGCAGAGGACCACAAGTACTGTGTTATAATCTTACACATATTGGCCCTCATTCAGAGGCAGTCGGAGGATGCAAGCGGTCGCTCGGAAACTGGACGGCCGCTTTCATCCTGACCGGCCGCCTCTGTTTCGGTCGTTAGGCTGTGGGTTTACACCCACAGCTCTAACGACCGCTAGGGTGATGGTCGCGATGGTCATAGACCATCGCGACCATCGGGGCTTACGACGAGACCCTAGGCTAGGGTCTCACTTGTCGTAAGCCCCGGAGAGCTTCTGGCTCTGTCAGAGCCGGAAGCTCTCCACTGACATCACTAGTGATGTCAGTGGGGCCTCCCCCAAACGCCTCCATTTGGGTTGCCACCCCCCCCGGCCCGCCTTCCAAACGGGGTGAGCTGTCAATCAACATCGACAGCTCGCCCCCTTTGGAAAGAGACCCGCTACGACCGGCGCTGTCGGTCGTAGCGGGTCTCACGCATGCGCACGAAGGAGCCGCCTCTGAATAAAGCCCATTGTCTTTAAAGTCACACAATATAATAAGGAATAAATGGGAACCTGTGGTGTTTGTGCACGGAATAAGTAAATACTTTTAAATCCGCTCTTATCTCCACACTACTAAATCTTGTGCTTGTCTCCCCAACAAAAACACGAATTTAGTTCCAATGTATGGCATTGAATAGTCATCACTGGGCAACACAAATTTTTCCTGTACCTTATAGGGCTTGTATTCATGATTCCATAATCCCATGAACTCTGGTTGAGCCAAACTCTTACTTTCTTCTTCAAGTTCCAAAGTGTGTTCTGGTATCACATCAGGCTCACTTGCAGAGCGATCATCATCATCAGATGACACAGGGGAGGGAGAACGCCACCTCTTCTGCAGGCAAGATGAAATCTTAAGACATCCTTTCTGATGATTACATATATACACATATAAATACAATACCCAGCAATCTACCATTGCCCTCTAAAGTGTGCTCACTCACTAAATCACAATGGCTCTAGGCCTTTCAGTATTTTCAAACCTGAGTAACCTTTAAAGATATTTTTATAATAAGAAAAACATTAATACTGAGTAGGAGTGAGTAAGAGTATCGTATTGTAATATATAGAACCTGGGCTTTTTGACACTGTACAGAATAACAAAAGTAAAAATGTAGCTTTGTTCAATGAAAAAAAATAAAATAAATAATAATGTTTACTTACCTTCCACACTGTCAGCCTTAATCAGTCTGGGCGTCGGAACCCCTTTGCCAGGTCCAGGAAGTCTGCTTCTGATGACACAGACCCTGGGCTTGGCATGCCTACAAAACTGGGCAACATTAACTTGTTTTGTAGAACGGTCCCAGTCGCCGCTCCCCAAATACTGCAGCATGTCATTCATCTCCATTGGGTTTACGTACTGCGAGCTGCACCATTGGGTTTACGTACATATCTGAATCAGGCCCTCTGTTGACAGTATCTACCAGGGTTCCTGATTGGTTTAATGCAGGGAACTGATTGTAGATTGTGCATTGAGTTTCCGCTTAGGCGAATTCCAGCTGGAATTTAATGTGGAGATAAGTTCCGACCAGGTGAAAAGCGGCAATAGGCGAAATTTTTTCGCCGATTACAGCTTTTCGCTTCTAATTGAGAACGTCCCTAAGATGCAAAGAGTGAGAGAAAAGTACACAGCGTGGGAAATGCACCAGTTGTCTAGCGCCATTGGTCACAAAAGGGATAGTTGTAGGAGGACACATCTGTACATGAAATAATAAAAATTATTCACAAATCTATTTAAGCTAAAGAAGAGAATGTAATTGTTATTTGAAATATCAGGCACTGTGTGCCTCATTCAGTATCATAATTAGAATCTTTAGAACATGCTGTTCTGATACAATCAAACTGCAGGTAGCACATATAATATGAAGCTGCATTACATCCGCTCTCTCTTTACAAAGATGGGTAAAACACTGCATAACAGTAGGGTACGCTGGTACCATAGAAAATTATCTGCATATACTTTAAAACAAGGCTGAATGAATTTTCACAAAAGAAAAGACTGGCTGCTTTTCTTACATTGCAAATTCAGTTATATTGCAAAGGGCATATGCTGTTTATAATCATTATTCCCTATCAAGCAAATGTGTAATTTTCTGAGTTGTTAAAGTTCTGCATGTAGAACCTAGTGAGTGGTAAACATTTCACAAATTATACTTTTACTGGTTAAAATGCAAATAATAATGTATTATTTTATCACTTGACTACACTTCAAAAGGGTGAGATTTACAATCGATTAAAATGTTTTGTCCCCCCACCCCCGCTCATACAGTACTTGCCTATTCCTTCAGAGTGTCCAGGAGACTCCTGAGATTGGCTGGGTTGGGCCCATGATTCACTGCGAATGGCATCATCGTGGCCCTGCTGCCCACGGTGCTATGCCACAAATCCCCTGCCCAAAGCTGCCCCTTGAACTTCCCCCTTTGGCATCTCCCAGTGGGGAGACATTAAAAGTTGGCATGAATGGTATTTTAGATTTAGTTTTGCTACAGAATTCAAAAATTATCTAGGGTGTCAAGTTACGGTTATACACTTTTCAAGCTCCTCTCTTTATTCACTCCTGTATTCCATGCTGTATTTGTTAATTTTATATTTCACAGAATGTATAGAGCTGGAGCAAAGTTATTTAATTCTCTGTTTTGTGGTGTGATTGAGTAAAATTAGATTGTGTAATGCAAAATTCCAGCAGATAAAAATTATATTGGGGCTATGTGTCTATAAAAATGTATTTGAATAAAAAAAGATCTGTCTTTATTTTTTTGGATATTGTACTAATTGAATCAAAAATATAACACCTAGGTGTCATGTTTTTTTAATCCACAGATATGGAAGTTTAGGCAGTATCATGTTTGGCCAGGGGGCTTGGTAGAATGTTAAACTATTACAAGGTGTCACATGACTAGCACAATGTCACATGGTTGTATGAAGATCAATGGAATCCTGGAAAACAGTAAAAACTTTACAAACAAATGAAGTTGTTTTTCACCAGTAGGCAACTTTGTTGACCTAAAACAGAGCTGTCAAAGTTATTATATGAAGACAGTTTTTAAATTGTTAATTATAGCTCACACTGTAGCATAAATGTACAATAGTGAAATGCTGCTGGGCTATGTAATGCTCTGAGAAATGTAACTAGTTCTTACCGTCTGCATCTGCTCCTGGTCTGGCTCCATCAATACGGCTGATTGGATGTACTGCATTGTTTTGGCTCGGAGTTTAGTGGTTTCCTGACTCTTGCCCATCTCCATAGAGAAGCCCTGTTTTTTCAGTTTTCCTTGGCTGTTTTCCTCTTGTAATATCCGACTAATTATTTCTTGCTTTCTTATTTTCTGTGACTCTTCAAATTCTCTATGTGAAATCAATAATAATGTACAAATTACTATCTTTTCATGAAGCTTGATACAGTGCAAATAAATGACAGTAAAACCAGCATGAACAAACATTTCTTTTCTATTTTTCCCAATTTACGTTCAACAAATGTTTATTTAAAGGACGGTAATTTTGTATTGAACTTTGTCATAATTCAAGGAAGAAATGCAGCTGAAGTTCTCAGCCACTGCAGAAATAGCTAAAAAAATATGTTTATTCCATAATAGGTTTTCTAATTGTTATGGTGCGTACACACTTGGCGATAAAGTGGACGACTGAACGATAACGATATCGTTATCGTTCAGTCGTCCACTTTATCGTCCATTTTTAACATCAAAACGATGAACAATGACGACGACGCACGTTCCCGCGGTCGTTCGTCATCATCGTTCATCGGGCTGACATGCAGGTCAACCTGACGATCTCGTCAGGTTGCTGCATGTCAGGGAATGGGGGAAGAGAGCCCGGCGCTGAACGATATCGTTAATGATATCGTTCAGCGGCTGTGCTCAATGTCATAAACGACATTGAGTACAGCCTGCTGGGGACAACACTACACGATATCGCTCAGGGAGCATATCGTGTAGTGTGTACCCACCATTAGTCTTACACTGGTGGTAATGGGCACCTGTACAAGAGCAGATTTCAGGCTGCTCTCCAACCCCTGCCATATTCTCGCTCATATATTGAGGCAGCCAATGGGGTGGGTGGCAGAGTGAAGGTGGGGTGTATGGGCGAGATGTATAAACCTTCTAAAGAGGACAAGTGGAGGTGTTGCCCATCAGTGGCAAATGCAGGATTTCTAGAGGGGGGTTTCCAAATGTTTGATTTTAGAGTGAATGTGGAGGGTAGAATTAGCCTTTAACCATGCATCATAATTCCAGCATGTACAGGACCAGCGATCACAATAAGCCATTAAATGCGGCAGTAGGGCCATCCTGCCTAAGCTGAAAGTTTATTTTAGATGTGGGCACCATTCCAGAGTATTAGAGCAAGTCCGGGAGTCTGGGAGCAACCTAGCACTGCCCTGGACATATATGTACATATTGGGCTCTATAGCAGCACATTCCTAACAGTGAATGTTTTTCAGATCTCCTAGTTGGTGCACAGGTTATTTATTACTGGCTGATACATGTTAAAAGATCCACAGGTGATGCTAATTATTTCATTTGTGATACTGTGAAGAACATGCAGCACTAGTAAAATTCTATTACATTACTATTTCTATTGTAGTCATGGTGTGGGCTGGGGAGGGGGGTTTCCAGGCAGACGGAACCCCCCCCCTGCATTTATTAACCAAGTAGGATGTACTAGATAAATGTTAGCTAGAATCTGATTGGTTGCTATGTCCTCTTCAGTAGGTTTAATACATCTCGTCCATAGTCCACACCTTCTCTCTGCCCCTACCAGGGCCGTAGAGAGCCCGGCAGTGCCCAGGTAATGGTAATTGCAGGAGGCGTGGCCACGCCCCTTGACAAAAAATAATCACTTTTGCAGAGCTGCTACGTGCTGGGGAGGGGGGTGCTGTAACCCTCCCAGCCCAGCGCTAAGCGGGGGGGGGGGCGATCATTGTGATCACTCTCCCCCACAGCCATAGGAGACTTCTCCATGAGCAGTCTCGCACTGCAGCCCAGCACAAGCTGAGCTGCTGTAAGGGAGGGGGGGAGACGCCGGACCCCTCTAGCAAGCTTGGGCCTGGGTAAACTTTACCCGCTCTCCCCCCTCTCAGCGGCCATGCCTCCCACCCCATTGGCAGCTATATTTAAAAAAAAAACAGTGTCCAGATTCAATTAGCTGCGAAAAGCTGCGTTTTATAAGTGTTCGCATGTGCAAACGTTTCGCACAAAACTGTGTATCCTGAAAGCCTATTGTTGATGTTTCCACATGTGCAAAAACCCCATAGACAAAAACCAGCAAACTGTTTTCACCATCTCAGAGCAGGTGAAAAAATGTGCAATATCCTTATTTTTTATTAAATATGTGGGGACTGGTTCAGAACCTTTTAGATACAACTCTAATGACTAAGTAGGCAAAAAAAAAAGTTATATTTAACTTAATTCCCCCTTGACGTGACATGTCATTTTTGGGGTCAAAATGTAAAATGTGTTTGAAAATGGGTTTAAAGTACTGGGTGAGGTATTTTGGGGGGCTGTATGGATGGGACAGGTGTTTTACACATTGCAGGTGGCTGTACCAGGTGTATTTTTAAAAAAACGTAAAAGTGCAAATGTAAAAGGGTACAGGCTGATTTCCCCAAAATGTGCTGTACTTTTTGCTGATTTCACCATGCGCAGTTTTCACACAAATGCGCTTTTGTAATAGGATAGTGCGAAAATCAGGAGCGCGCGTAGACAAAAGACACAAACATATTGCACCAAAACACAAGAATTGTGTGAAAGTTTTCGCTTTTTGGCTAACTGAATCCAGCCCACAGTGTTAATTACTCATGTAGTGTAAAGTACAGTGGGGTATATGTATTATCTGGTGATAAATGTCAAATGAGCTAGTTACAGTGCAATCTGACACTTGTATCGATCTTCACTATGTCCTGGAGCAGTCTCTGCATACATGTAACGATATCGCCCTTGCCATATTCCTGTATGGTGGAGGCATTCCAGCAGCACTTATTAAAGGACAATAAGCTCATCCTTGCGACTTATCGTTTTTCCAAATGTCGGCAGGACTACCTGTCTATATGTGTAGTATGACCAGCGGTGGCTTACTTAGAAACACGGTGGGTATCTCGTGCATGCACAATTCATCCTCAATCCATGTGGAATGAGATCTCGCAGCACTTCCAAGATCTTGTGCATTGGGGCCATTCAGGAGCAATGACGGGACTTGCATAGATCAGTGGAGGAGTGAGGTCTCTCTCCTCCATTACATCGGCCGAGATGTTAATACATCTCAGCGTTATTGCTTCTCGCTTCTCCTCCATAGGCGGAGAAGCAGCAGCAGTTTTAGCAGCATGATATGTGCCTTAATAATACATCTCACATACAGAATCTTGAAGATGAAAATTATACAAATGGACCAATGCTGCAGAGGAGACCTGCTTACCCAAATCATTTTTATTATTGTCAGTATAGATTATAGCAAGACAATGAGCAGTAGACCATCATTACTGTATAGCTGTGGAGATTGCAGCAGCTGCAGGTTCAATGCTGTTGTTAAGCCACATGGGCGGCCGCATCAGTAGCAGTGGCAAAATTGGTGCAGGACGAAACAGTGAGTGACGGTCGCAGAGGCTGTGCATATGCAACCATCTGACGTATAAAGCTTCATTAGGCAGTCCAGATGCTGGATCAGTGGGGTGACATCACACAGAGAGAAGCATGAGAGGGTCGTCCTTCAGCCACCACTTTCCACCACAGTCCTTGTGCCTCCTCTGCCATGGATATGATTCTGCCCCTGCCCCCCATATGTAATAATGGTAAACACAGTTGCCAGCCGGGATCTTCTAACTGCTGAGCAGTCCCAGTTGCACAGAGGAATCACTCGCAAAGTGGGTGACAGGTAGTTAGCATTGGGGGAGGTAACCGGGGGTGATTAGAGAAACGAAGGCGTGACGGTATTGTTTAAGCCACTGCATCCTTGCTCACTGCAGGAGAGCCCTCTGCATGTATGGAGACCCCATGTGTCTGCAGCATGTTAGGCTTGCTCAGAAGGCTGATGGTTGCCTGATCTGCGTTTAAGGTTTCCAGATTTGTGTGTGAGCGGCGGTTGTGAGATGCTTTCCGTGGGCATCTCTAAGCACTGGGTGGCAAGAGAGTCATTAGCATATTTTCGCAGCTGCGTTCTGAGAGAAATCGTAGCTGCAATTGCATTAGCCTTCATCTCTGAATCAGGCCCTCAATTCACACCAAGTACAATTGTACCTTTGGCAACAGGATAGGTCTGCGCCTGAGATCTATTATATTTAGGTACCAGTTATGTATTCATGGTGTGGAGTATCCAAGTAATGGATATGTTGATAGGCAGCTAATAATATTAGTAGTTAAAGGGTCTGATAATGGGGGGAAATAACAGAAAAATGGATACTAAAATGGTGGTATAAACTCTTTATTTTGTTACATAGTAAAATATATTATTTTTTACTATGTAACAAAATAAAAAGAGTTTATACCACCATTCTATCCATTATCAGACCCTTTAACTACTAATATTATTAGTAGTAGTGTTATTATTATATGTACTTTAAAGAAAGTCTGGGTCTTCTCTTCTGAGATCTGCTGCCAACCCCTACCCCCAACTATCAGTGAGCGCTGGTACTTTTCTTTATCACAATTGTAGCTTTGTTGATTCTTTTTTTAATGCCGGCCTAGAGAGCAGAGTTTATAGTTGTAATAACTGTCGTGCTCGCTAAATAAACCTCCTTAAACATGTAATTGTGAAGCTTACTTTGATAAGTTTTCATATCAGCATCAGAGCATTCAATTTGTAAGCTACTGTTATTTATCTTTTAATTTAGTAACTATCTGCATGATGCAATAGTGTACATTTGTGTGTAAAGGCGCACATCCACTGCCCGAATAAACAGAGCGATTGAACGATAACAACATCCGTTATCGTTTAATCACTCGATAATTGGGCATGCAAATATCAAAAACGACCAGCGATGCCCGCTCCTGCTGGTCATTTTTTAAATCTATCATCGCCCAAACATACTGGTCAATCTGTCAATAACGACAGATTGGCCATGTTCGGGGATGAGGGAGGGTGCCTACACTGAACGACTTGATCGTTCAGTGTAGGCACAGCACAGACTGTGAAACGACTGCACGATTACAATGTCATAATCATGCAGTCGTTTCACAGTCTGCTAGTGGATGTGCCCCTTATTATTTTATTCCAATACATCTAATCAAAACTAAAAAACAAAAGCCTCTGTAAACAAATTCACAAACCATTCTGAAAGAATAACTTAAATATGTTAATCCTCTGATTGCTAGAACATTCGCACGCAGCCGTCAGCAGCCAAAGTATGCAAATCCCGCGATCGCTAGCAAGACATTAGCACGCCCACAATGTCTTGCTGTGTGATCGCGGTATGTATTTAGACGTCCATCAGCCTGATACAAGACGCCCACTTTCCCTTAGTAACATACGTCATGTTCAGGAAGTGTATTAAACAATCGGTAACATCGGACCCATACGCAGCACTTGTGGCTGACCATACCCTACTGCAAGTACTGCGAGTGCTGCTGTGTGTAATTCAGCCATGTGACGTGTATGATGCGTCTTAATTATGCACGCCCCTGAAATGGCGTTCAGACACACCTGCGTTTGCATCACCACACACCCCGTTTCCATCGACCACCCCCTGTCACCACCCACAAACGGCACATCATGTTACTCATTCTAGCAGAGCGTCTGTGTACAGGGGGCCCGATTCAGACCCGTTCGCTATATGCGTGCGCTCGCAAGTGGCCTGATATTCTGCATACGCGCATGCTTCATTCTGCGCGTGCGCGAACTACTCACTGCGATCGCATACCACTCGCTCGCCCTGCAAAGACAGCCCAGTGTAATGAGTGACAGGAGAGGCCGTTTGTGGGTGGTAACAGGGGCAGGACACTAATAACGGGGGGCTGGAGATGCGAACGCAGGCGTGCCTGAGTGTTTCAATGCCGTTTTAGAGGCAAGCATAATTAACAGGCAGCGTCATAGTGCACGTCACTTGTCTTTTTTTTACACTGATTTAGTCGCAATGCTTGCGGTAGGGTAAAGCTACCTCAAGCACTGCGTTCACATCCGATGGTGCTCGATGTACCAATGTTTTATTACACTTCCTGGAGATGACGTGGTGCTGGTGGGCGGCTCTGCCTGTGCGATTGGGCATAAGCATACACAAAGTGGCCACTCGCTAAGACATGGTGAAGGTGCTTATGCCTTGGCGAGCTATCGCTTCCCGTGGCGTCACTTTGACAAATTTGTATACGCATCCAGCGAGCGTACGCTGATAGCGAACAAGTCTGAAACAGGCCCAGGGTGCAATCACTTCGCGATTTCATGGACTAGTTAGCGCACACGCACTGCGTCTTGTACGCATGCGCAACTCAAACTTCGGCAGGCTACGTGTGAGCAGGTCTGAATCAGGCCCACAGTGCGTTAACTTATTGTCTCATGGAGAAGAGTGCTGACTGTGCATATGCATGCTTAAAGACAACTTGTCACGTTTTAAGATAGCTACATACTGTCAGATTTTTTTAATTAGAAATGGTGCGATTTCCAGCAAATTGGCAGCCCCAATATCTGTGCTAAACATTCTGCATTTTTTCATTAGAAGCTACTGATTTTCCATCACACCACACACATTTTGCATATGTACGCCGTCAACGAGGATGACATAGTGACAGGAGAACATAGTAAATATCAGCAGATTAACGAAAATGCACACACTGCTCGATATAGGGAAATTGAGGACGAGATTTTTGTTCGTGGCTGATCAGATAATCAAAAGAATGCGTTTGTGGACATTTTGTAACCGTTTTATCTGCAAAACGCTAATACAATCGTTCATACACACTATACAATAAATCAGGGCGATCACCCGATTATTGGCAAATCGGCCCAATAATTATATAGTGTGTAGCTAGCTTAAGATGATACATTTACTTACACATTTACTTACATAACCACTAGAGCATTATTTGGAAGTGCAAAAAA
Source organism: Taudactylus pleione (assembly GCA_031769625.1). Classification (NCBI taxonomy): domain Eukaryota; kingdom Metazoa; phylum Chordata; class Amphibia; order Anura; family Myobatrachidae; genus Taudactylus; species Taudactylus pleione. The sequence goes on along the minus strand of JAUIMM010000081.1, from coordinate 9,021,929 downwards.
AATGATCTCCGCTTTTTCATGCTTCCTACATTCAGGCGGGGGCAAAGAAAAACACTGCGCTCTATGCAATTGTGAGTACTCGAGCATAGCGAGTTGTCTGACTCCGATGTGAAGGGAGCATGTAATAAATCAGATTTTTCTTTTACATTTGCATAGTGGAGTGATGCTGAAGACACCTGCTACATCTTCCATGTAGCCAGCAATTGGTAGAGTGCGGCGGCTGTTTTGGGGGAGTGATTTTACTCCATTTAATCCCTTGTATTAGACTGAATGATCTGAAAGGCATTAACCCCTTGCAGCAATCTGCAAGTTACGGCTACCAGCCTACAGGAATCACCGCCACACCTATCACAATTCTGTTTGCTCTGATCAGATCTGCACTGGCCTGACCGGTCGTTTTAGGACAATTTCTCTAAATTGCAGTCTGTGTGGTTACAGGACTCTGAATGTATTACACCATTGTGTTATTGTTTGCTGAGAGAAATGTCAAATATCAAAAATGGACTATAATTGCGGAGTCTGGAAACATCTGCACTATTGTGTTAGTTTGTCTTTTATGCTGTACACTGCTCATTGAGGTTGTTATGAGATAGACAGTTACAGTGCTCAGAGAAATTTGTCCGAAACAATCCTGCACTAGATTGCTGGGGGGCTGATTGAGAACAGCATGCAATCTGCACCTTACTTGCCTACACTCCCGGAAGTCGCGGGAGGCTCCTGATTTTCCAGGTATCCCCCTGCACCCCAGAAAGTGTAGGCAGATCTTCCTAGTGAAGTGGGCAGGATGGGGCGATTTTACTAGGAATTCACAGGTCCGTAGGGAGGGGGTGGGGCTAAAATTATGCGAATCACATCATTTAGCCACTCTCCCTTCTCACAGACCCGCAAATTGCGGTATTTCCTTTGGTGGGATGGGGCCTAATGACGCCTATATTTTGGCCCCGCCCCCAAAGATGTTTGCAGAGTCTCCTCTCTGGGCTGCTCCCGGGGAGGAGCTCTGTAAAGTCGGCAAGTATGATCTGCACGAAATGCCAATGTTCAATTTATTAATTTGCATAAAGTCCAGATGGGCGATCGCCATTAAACGCTGCTGCGTGCTCTTCTGTATCCTTCTCAGAATCAGACCCTGAGGAGTATATTTACTAAAGTGCGGGTTTTTAGAAGATTCTTGCTATTATCTTCTAGAAGGTGCTAGATAAATGTTAAGTAAAATGTGTTTAGTTGCTATGGGCAACTACTCCATTTCTAAAAACCTGCACTTTAGTAAATATATCCCTGGGTGTTTTAAATCTCACTATTTATTTGAGCTGCAGTGATCAGGTGTGCTGTTTGTTTTGTTATTTTGACTCTTATTATATATAGTGTGTGTGGTTACGTTTAGCGCCTATGAATAATTAGGCCTGATTCTGAGTGGCATGCAAGCTGATTACAGCCATATCTAGTGGGATGGGGGGGGGGGGGGGAGTGAGTTAGCAAACTGGGCCTGTGACACAAGGCTGCATACACATCTCTAAGTACCAATAAAAAAATGGTAACACTCTTGCAAACAACATCAAATAGGGATTGGCATAAGGCTGTCTAACTCCCTGCTACATGCTCCTTCCTCCCCATCTACCCCATCTGTGTCACCCCTGTTTGTCTTCCCCTCCCTTTTAGAATGTAAGCTTTTACAAGCAGGGCCCTCTACCCTCTTGTGCTGCTCCCTACTTTAGTTTCATCTACTTCTTACTCACCTCTAAGGCACCTAACACTTGGTTGTCTATGCTCTGTTGCTTATCTGGGTGTTATGGTCGCTAATGTAGCAATGTATATTATCCGTGTCCTGGTCCTGTAGTGTATTGTTCTGTAAGTCGCTTGTCTACAACTTGTTTATGTACTTTGTAAGGCACTGCGGAACACTTGTGGCGCCATATAAATAAATTATAATAATAATAATGTAAAATACCATACAATGATTTAGTCAATAATTTCCTTGTCACTATTATCATATACTCTTGTATAAAGTCTCAATATTAATTATTAATTGGTTGTCTATATTATATTTATACAGCATCATTGGCTCCTAGAATACTATTTGGAGCAAGTTTGAACAGTATAATCACTTTATCACGATATTAACTAGTTCATTTGCTTACACATTCATTTTATTTGCTGAATATTTCATATCAATGTCTTTATCAGTGAATTACACATAAAGTTAAATGTAACAGAGTGCGAGCCGGCACCGCTGTGGTTATACATGCGAGTATTCCCGTATTTTTAAAGCAGCAAGCATGTTAATAGAAAAACCAAGCTGATTTTGCCTTCGACATGCTTGCTGCTTTAAAAATAAGGAAATACTCGCATGTATTCCACTCTATTACATTTAGCTCATTTATCTTTCATTATTATTAATTATTAATCTGTTATTTGTTAACCACCACCCTCTTCCCAAAAAGCATTTGGGACAAGTTTGTACTTCATTGCCCCCAACATCTTATAACACTCTTACCACAGGAACAGAAACACAGCCCAATCCAACTGCACAGAGCCTCACTTTCACAAGCTGCCGTTGCGTCTTGTTGGACAACGGTGCTCCTGGCGGCTCTCTCAGGCCTGTTGCTGTGAGACGTGGACACCACGCTACCAATCTATGAATTCCTCCCATCTGGCTGCTCCGTCATCTCTGCTTGGACCGGATTGGTTCCTCCTCCTTTTCCTTTCCCACTTATGCGTTGCTCAGATGCCGGTGATAGCGTCTTACACATGTTTCCGGTTCCATAGTATTGGTTTCTCTCTTTGGGTTACTCCAGCATCTCCTGTCTTGGTCATGTTGTTGTTCCAGGACACTCTGCAGCGTCTGAGTGGACTCAGCCTAAACACCACGGCTATCTCTGCTGCACTGTGTCTCCAGTCATCTCAGCTGCCGTACTACATCCCGGCAGCATCAGCCGCACTGCGGCGTCTGAGTAACCTCAGCCATAAGACCCCGGTAATCTCCGCTGCTATGCGTCTCCAGTCATCTCAGCTGCCGTACTACATCCCGGCGGCATCAGCAGCACTGCAGCGTCTAAGTGCTCTATGCCATACACCTCGGCTACCTCCGCTGCGCTGCGTCTCCAGACATCCCTGCCAAGTATCTCCAGCCCTCAAGGCTGCAACTTGGCAGCAAAGCCACATCCCTGCCAAGTATCTCCAGCACTCAAGGCTGCAATTTGGCAACAAGGCCACATCCCTGCCAAGCATCTTCAGCCCTCAGGGCTTCAACTCGGCCGCAAGGCCACATCCCTGCCAAGCATTTTCAGCCCTCAAGGCTGCAACTTGGCCACAGGGCCACAACCATGCTAAACATCAATCAGTCCTCCATGCTGCAACTGGCCAATCTTTTCTGTTGACTCCATCGCTTCATATAATCCTCAGTACTATTACCTTCATCAAAGGTGAATCTACCTGGGATTCACAACACTCAGAAATCAGACTGGGAAGGAACATTCCTCCAACCCAATAAAGAACCCATAAGACTCCATACACATACGCCATTCAGATCTCTATGGTAAGAGCCAAGTATACTGCTTTTACTAGACTTATTAGATGGAGGAACACTATAGCACACTTATAAAGCATTCATTATTTCCTTACTCAAGAACAGCGGTTTGGTATTCTTGCAAACCATACACATCCGAACTTTGAGGATTCAAGTCGAATCGAGTCCCGACTCCCGGGCAGGATTTGATTTGGGTCTGCTGTAAGTTCAGAACTCAGATTTAAAGAACTAATTTCGCATTTGAATTGCATATAAAGCGGTCCAAAGGACCGATTTTAGGTGTTTTTATCAATTTTAAAGAATTCCAAAATCAAAACTGAATCTGAACCAAATCACTTGAGGGTGGTTTTGCCAGAACTAAAACCATAACATTTGAGGGTGGTTTTGCCAAATCCAAAACATTCACGTCTAGATTAGTGACCCAACAATCTTTACTCACAGCACAAGCATGTGAGCAGACCAGTGGACACTTACTTCTTCTGCTTTTCATACTCTTGAAGTCTTTTCTGATGGATGATAAACTTTGTTACATCTTCCCCTTTGGCAAGTACGGCATCTCTCTCCAACATCTCTTTCTTCTTGGCCATGGCAGCTTGCGCTTTGTTCCGAGACTCAAAGACACGCAGGTTTTCCTGTATGATTGTTGAAAATAAATGTCATCTATTAGAACAAGACACATGACAGGTGAAAGCAACAGTCAATTTATTACATGTTACTTAAATACATTAATTCTGGCAGGTTTACACACCTGATGAATGTTAAAAAAATATGTAAATAAATAAGAGGCCGCAAACATCATATGCATGGCATTAAAGCTTCAAGATAAGAATTCTAGACAATGTTTTTGTGCCAATATACTTTAGGTAGAACCTTCAGGATGCATGGAAGTATTTGGAATACAATGTTCCAAATCTAATATTTAGAATTTAGCCCATCACAGTTTCCAGGTGTATCCAGTTTTCAGTAATGTCCGGCCACATTTCCATTCGCATTTATGTAATCATGGCACTGTTGTTTCTTTTTCCTGTTTCACCTAGTGCATGACTCCTTAAACAGAAAGTTCATGAAGCTATGGACAGGAGCATAAGACATGCACGTGACACTATCGCACCCCTGGGTCTCACTTGTCCCATCATCACCAGTCTGCATCACCTGTTTGTGAGCCATGTGTCCTTTAGTCACCAGTCTATACCCCAAATGCCCTTTCCTCACTGGTCTGTATGCCTACATGCCAGACTGATCACCTGTTTATCTAGTCACCTGTTTGTTGATGAACCTGCATTCCGCAGGAGTAGTCAAGTGACTTTACTGCAAAATCAGGAGGTCCTTAACTAGAAGAGTCTCCCAATGCAGTGATGACTAACAGCAGGGAAGGGCCGGGGCATGACAGAAAGCAGGGAAGGGCAGTGGCATTACAGAAAGCAGGGAAGGGCAGGGGTATGACAGAAAGCAGGGAAGGGCAGGGGCATGACAGAAAGCAGGGAAGGGCAGGGGCATGATAGAAAGCAGGGAAGGGCTGGGGCATTACAGAAAGCAGGGAAGGCAGAGGCATGACAGAAAGCAGGGAAGGGTAGTGGCATTACAGAAAGCAGGGAAGGGTAGTGGCATTACAGAAAGCAGGGAAGGGTAGTGGCATTACAGAAAGCAGGCAAGGGCAGGGGCATGACAGAAAGCAGGGAAGGGCAGGGGCATGACAGAAAGCAGGGAAGGGCAGGGGCATGACAGAAAGCAGGGAAGGGAAGGGGCATGACAGAAAGCAGGGAAGGGAAGGGGCATGACAGAAAGCAGGGAAGGGAAGGGGCATGACAGAAAGCAGGGAAGGGAAGGGGCATGACAGAAAGCAGGGAAGGGAAGGGGCATGACAGAAAGCAGGGAAGGGCAGGGGCATGACAGAAAGCAGGGAAGGGTCGGGGCATGACAGAAAGCAGGAAAGGGCCGGGGCATGACAGAAAGCAGGAAAGGGCCGGGGCATGACAGAAAGCAGGAAATGGCAGGGGCATGACAGAAAGCAGGGAAGGGCAGTGGCATTACAGAAAGCAGTTTCAGATGATTTCTGCTTCTTTTTTTGCCCTGGTCTGTTCAATTAAATTTTTCTGTTGATTTACACCATAGTCCTGTCACCTTTTGTTCTACTACTTATCTTCCGCCTCTCTCCTCCTTTATTTTACTCTTTGGGGGGTATCCAATTAGCCCCAATATATTTGGGGGGGGCGAAAGATGGGGATTTTTTGACGATATTCCCGTTTTTCGATAATTTATTTACCCCCGTATCTTATTTGTTGGGACGAGCAAATAGGAATTTTCGGCCGAAAACACATAGGACCTGTGATAAGTTCACAGACCCATGTGTTTTTGCTATCGCGGTGGTGAAAACACTGCACTTTTTGGGGATTAATTTTCAGGACACATCAGGTCCCGAAAAAAAATTCCCGATAAGTGCTGGCGTTGGGCCAGCTTTCAGGGCTATTTGGCCCATTAGCACCTGAATAATGATTGGGGCTAACTGGATACCGCCCCTTACTGCCCTTTCCTATTAAGTCAATCCATCAGTGTACATAATCTAACAAGTCCCTCTATTCATCTCACAAACCTCCACACAACATCCTTATTTCTGCCACCCCCAACACCACTGAATGCAATCCCAACCATGTTGTTTCATGTTCCCCTCTCTTAGCTTTTACCCATATCCTATCCTATAGGGTGCAGTGAGAATTTGATGCTTGGTTATATTGACTTGGGCTTGGCACATTTTGCTCTTAGCCCCAACACTTTCTATAATATCCACCACTGTGTCCAACAATCAAAATGATTCCAATTATCTTAGCTGAGCATGAGATTCAGGGCCTGATTCAGTTGTGGATGCAATGCAGATATCCACACAATTGAGCGATTATCAGCTGACTGAGCATACATTGCGATCGCACTGCACACGCGCCAAGATACCCTAGCGATACCGGTCACTATGAAGATTTCTTTGCAAAGTGATTGACATTCAGCGCCCTTTTCATATCTTAAATTGGATCAGTATTTTTTCAGATCTGGGTATTATTTGCAATGAAGGAATGAGACAGATTTGGGCTATATTTATTAATAAAATGGCAGATTTTTAATGAGCGAGGCAGATTTTAGGTATTTTTTTTTAAAAGGGGATCAGATCTGTGACGTTATTTTAATAATTAAGGACGGGTTTTGCGTGAGTGGGGCAGGGCTGCCATCAGAACTTGAGGGGCCAGGGACAGACAAAATAGGCAGCCTCCACCCAGTGTTTCTGCAACTCCAGCCTTGCAGTATCTCTTCAGTTCCAGCTAGCCCCCTTCTGTCTCTCCAGTCCCCCATCAGTCTTTCCAGTCCCCCTTCTGTCTCCCCAGCCAGAACCTTTTCCATCTCCCCATCCAGCACCCCTTCCATCTCCCCAGCCAGCCCCCTTCTGTCTCTCCAGTCCCCTTTCTGTCTCCCCAGCCAGAACCCCTTCTGTCGCTCCAGCCCTGATTTGCCTCTCGTCTCCACTCTCCAGCCCTAGCGAGCCTATAAATCCATATGACATGACACTTACCTTCTCTTGCGCCACAGCTCCTCTCTCATTCAGCGGAGCTGCATGATGTCATGCACGCCGGCTTGCAAAAATTACTTTATTGCTCGGCTGCAGCAGTAAAAGCGGGTCCCCCTCTCCCTTTATTGCACGGGGGTAGGAGCAGGCAAACCTGGCCACCCCCTCTCACTTATTGCACAGTGGGCTGTAGAAGCGGATGGGCCCCTCCTCTCTGTCTGAGTTTCTGGAACCGGGACTCCAGTCCTGGCAGTCCACCCCCTGATGACAGCCCTGGTGACACATCTCAATAGAATCCAGAGACCAGGTGTGAAGAGATAGACAGACAAACAGACAGACAGACAGACAGACAGACAGATAGACAGACAGGATAGATATTCACTCAACCTGTTAATAAGTAAGTGGTGATATAATCCAGATGTTCTATTAACTTATATTTTCGTCCCTTCACTTATATATTGAGGCACTTTGTACAACATTGACTTATGGTTTATTTTCTGTACTATTCTTTTTTTCCTGCAACAAGTTCATATAAATCCAATTACTGATGTATAAAATGTATATGTATGATAGCTGTAACTCAGCAGCATTGGTATGGTTGCTGTGACATCATACACCTATCCTGTGACATCACAGTGCTTCATCCTGTAACATTCTATCTACAGTTGCTGCAGTCTCCAGTTACCTGCCAAGAAGGAGGAAGGTAAGTCCCACATAGCAGGGTATGTTAGAGGGGGGTAAGGAAAGCAGAATGCAGTAGATTATTGTGAGAGGCAGGATAAGATAGATAGAACAGGGAATGTATGTACAAGGACACATAAGTAGGAGAAGTACAGGAAGGGATAACTAATTTAGGCATGAAAATTCATAATCTAACATTACAGTTATAAAAAAGGCAGCATGGAGGATAAACACGCATAAGGTGGCTGGAAGAACAGGGCCTTGGGTCAGCGAAGAGGAAAAGACAGAAGAACTGTACATGTGATAAAGTAACAAGGGGGCAGTGCAGAGTGAGGAGAGCTGGCAGAGTGATCATTAGTAAAACAATGAGCTGTGAGGAGAGATGGAATGATGGGATGTAGTTTGGAAGCCGACGGCCGGCTTCCAGACTTTCTAATCCCGGCGTGGTACTAATGACAGGCGTCGAAAACTCGACGCCAGTCATTAACCAGACGCCAGAAGACCGACTCCCGGCATACCGAACGAAGGTAAGCCGGGCGCAGGCAGCCGTGGAGGGGGGAGGGTTAGGTTAGGGCTCCCGGGGGGCTTAGTGTTAGGCAACCCCCCCGGGAGGGTTAGGTTTAGGCTAGGGGAAGAGGGGGTTAGGGTTAGGCACCCCCGGGGGCAGGTTAGGGTTAGGCACCCCCCCGGGAGACTTAGGTTTAGACTGTGGGGAAGGGGGGGGGGTTAGGTTTAGGCACATAGGGGGGATTAAGGTTAGGCACTTGGGGGGGAGGTTAGGGTTAGGCACCCCTAAGGGAGGGTTAGGATCAGGGGGGGGAATTAGGTTAGTGATACCTTAGGGACGATCAGGATTTTCACCCTTGCTGGGCTGCCGCTGTCGGAATTTGAACCGCCGGACCTGCGTCCGGTGGTAATACCTACTACACCCACGTGAGAAGCAGACAGGGGCATATAAATTCATCTAAACTATAATATAATCTATAATAATATAAAGTTATCTCTATCATTATAATGTGGGTTTTGTATGGTACTAACATGGTCCTACTCTAGGGGATATAAAACCTGGAGCAGATAACTTGGGTCTCTATAAGGCAGGATCTTGGTTTTGGATGAAAAAAAATCAATAAAACATATAAATGGTAAATTGATAATATTTCAAGTGCGTAACAACATGTAGTAGTACGATCATACTAATGGTATGTCTAACCAAGAAATTCTGATTGTTTAGGTCATCACCTGACGGGTCCTGGTAAAGAGATTTGCAGAGTGTCGTATGACTGGCAAAGAGATGTGCAGAGTGGGACTGATTCAGATGGGGCCGGAGTTGCTATCGCAGTTGTTTACATGGAAACAGGAGCGTTAGCTCTAATATGGTAATGTAACAGGAGGCGTCACGCCTTCTACTTGCATTAGTGATCTGAGCTGCATCCTAAGATGCTTCATCAGCTCATCTGCAATATCATAAATTGGCTGCCAGGAAATATTTGTCCTCCATCGGAGATCCTGGCCTCATCCCTTCCACACCACAGCGGTGATTTGAAAAATGGAGGCCGTCGCCCCGTCTTTGCCCCCAAACGGTATCAGACTGGCATCTTGTGGCGCAGACCAATCCTGCACTTGCACAGTATGTTTCCGGGGGATGGGCAAAGTACATCATCGGTACTCCGTCCACATCTGAATAAAGCCCAGTGTCAGTTCCTACATGTCAGATAGGACTGGAGGATGGTATGCATGAGGTAAGTTAACATACTGTACTTGAGTATGAGTGTATGCAGGGGGTGTTGAGAGCACAGTTAAAGACATAGACACTGGAATGGGGGAGAGTGAACAATACAAAACATGTAGGTGTGGGGGCACTCAGTGTAGAACATACAGAATGGGGTGTGGGGACACAATACAAAAAAAATAAATGGATGAATGTATATTACAGGACAAACAGATTAGGGGAGGAGAAAGGTGCAATTCAGGATATCCACTTATTCTTGGAGGGAGATTATAGAACATAGGGCCTGATTCAGAGGCGGACGCTCTGAACGAGCGCCCGGTCTGAATCAGGGCGGTTTTTTTTGGTGCGTCCTCCTGGACGCTTGCATAGCTGTGGGTTACCACCCACAGCTTATGCGAGCGTCCATGATGATGGCTGCGATGGTCAAGACCATCGCGACCATAGGGCTTGCGACGAGACCCTGCGGTAGGGTCTCGCTGCCGCAAGCCCTGGAGTGATTTTGGCTCTTTCACAGCCAAAATCACTCCCACTGACATCACTAGTGATGTCAGTGGGGCCGGACCCAGACGGTAGGAGTTCCCATGGGAACGCCTCCGTCTGGGCAGCCACGCCCCGGGACGCCCACCAAAGGGGGCGTGCTGTCACTCACCATCGACAGCACGCCCCCTTTGGTGCGAGACCCCGAGCAGCCTCCGTTGTGCGCATGCTCATTTGGGTACAATCGACCCGCTTGCGAGCGGGTCTGAATGAGACCCATAATACTGATCAAGAAGGGAAGGTGGGGAGAGCACAATACAGCCACTGTACAAAGTACAAAGACTAACCAAACGCCGAAATGGGACAAAGTAGCGTAGGCTAAAATGTGTGAAATATTGCTGTAACAAGCGACTGTTTCCCTATCTTTGCCTATATATATATATATATATATTATATATATGCACTCGTGGTTTTTAAACTAACATTCCCTGAATTTAAGTATATTACAGTTTGGAAAGATAGATAGTAGAGAAGGGTCCGTCACTCCAATAACGTAGATAACTTTAGCCAGTGCCTGCACAAAGTAATGTAATACAAATCCAAAAGGTGCAGCACTCAGCATAAAAGACCAGGACAGCAACAATGGTTGATCAACATTACGTCATACATGTCTACCCTCCCGGAATTCGCGGGAGGCTCACAATTTTTCGGGTAACCCCCCGCACCCCGGGAAGGGTAGGCCCTTCTCCCGCATTTGCCCACATCCTAGTGAAGTGGGCATAATGGGGAGAATTTCCGTGGCGATTGCGGGTCCCCATGTAGGGGGCGGTTATTTGGCACCGCCCCTATTTAAATTTAATCAAATTGCGGCAATTAGCGTGAGGGGGCAGGGCTTATTGTCGCAAATTGTCAGGCCCCACCGCCCGTCGCCACTTTCCTGCTTGTCTTACCAGGGCATCTCCCGGGAACATAAATATAAAGGTAGTCAAGTATGCGTTACGTACACTATCGTCATGATCAAATATATAAAGGGGTCAATCCAATTAGGTGCGAGTTGCTTTGTGAGAGTCGTTTTCACAGCAAACTCGCACTGTGAAGTGCAGTACCAATCAATTCCAAACTACCATTTTTTTTTTCAGAGGAAAATAACATTTGTTTTGTGCGCACCCCCTGAGGGTGTGAAAAGGAAGGGAAAATCTTTATTGTAAAATAAAAATGTCAGGACACAGGGCCTGATTCAGACCCGCTTACAAGTAGGTCGATGGACCGGACAGTGCGCGAGCCACGGAGCAAGCGAAAAATCATTTACTCCGGGACTCGCAGCAAAACGGGGCGGCTGTCGATGTTGATCGACAGCTATTAGAGCCGGAAGCTCACCGAGGCTTGCGGCAGACGAGACCCTACCACAAGGGTCTCGTCGCAAGCCCGATGGTCGTGACCATCGCGACCATCACCTAGCCGCTCGCAAAAGCTGTTGGTGGTCACCCACAGCTTAGCCGTTTATTTTTTTTAAAAAGCTTTTTGCGAGCGGCTCTGAATCAGGGCCACAATGCAGAAACCCTTGCACAGTCCCCCTAATGATTAATTAAGCATTTAGAAGTATTCAATTAGCTTAATTGACCCAAAAATTACAAATTATTTTTGGGTGTTTAAAAAAAAATGCCCTCAAACTACCCCCAAATCAACTTTTATGTTAGTTTAGGCACCCCAAATGTAATTACAGTATATTTAAAACAAAAATGAAAAACAATTGGTTTTTTTATCACTTTGCAATTTTTTTCTACATTTGTTGAGAGTAAACGAAAAAAGCTTGCTTTTTTAAAATTTTTTCTAATTTTTAAGCTATTTGACACCATTTAAAAACCTCCAGTACTTTCCTTATGCCCACTTACTGCCTATTTTGGGGTCCAGGATGGTTTCCCCACTTTTTCATGCCCTTCTTCCATGTTACATGCTATGGAAAATTGACACACCCTCGCTGTGAGTAACATGAGTTGACATTTCTGATTGGATTGAGAATTTCTCTGGAGCGAGTATTCGTGCGAAGTGTGCGAGTTTCATGAAACAAACTCGCACCTAATTGAATTGACCTCTAAATTTACAAACGCGCACTCTATTATATTCCCCCTAATGTGTGCAATATATGAATAAGATAGGATCTGGGTTAATTGTTCTTATTTTCAATGTCCTCAGTAGTTAAAAAGTCAGATTTACCTAATTATATAGAGAGATATTTCCCTCCTCACATTCGCACCAATGTTTACAGTTTGTCACTCTGCTTGTTCATTCACTAACAGCTGTTTTACCTCCTTTCCCCTTAGTTTACACAGCAGCTGATCTATGGTAGTAAGTAATGAGGCCTCCCCACTACCTATTAGTACACCTCTTAATGCCCAGAGGGAAGGGGCGATCAGGGGCTGGCTGGCAACTTTTAGCCTGGGGGGCAAATGCATGCAGGCGGCCCTGGCAGACGAGTAGCGTGTAGCCAGGGTGCTCGAAAGAACGTGCGTGCTGCGGCACCCCCCCCCACCCTCTCAAGTGTTCTAGGGAGGAGGCGGGTCCATATGGGATTAATGTAAGGTAAAAATAAAGATATGGGGCAGCCCCCTGTCGTAGTGCCCATATGCAGTGCCACCCTGTGCCACAGGAGGACACCCTTATGCAGGCCTCGAGTAGTGCCCCCAGTAGTGATCTCCGCTATGCAGTGCCCCTTGGGCCCCCAGTAGTAAGCCCCTTATATAGTGCCCCCAGTAGTGGTAACCCTTATGCAGTGCCCCTTAAATAGTGGCCCCAGTTGTAGTCTTCCCCCTATGCAGTACCCCCACTATTGCCCATTATATAGAGCCCCCAGCAGTGGTCCCTCGATGCAGTGCCCCCAGTGGTAGTCCCCTCCCCCCTATGTAGTGCCCCTAGTAGTAGTCCCCTCCCCCCTATGCAATGCCCCTAGTAGTAGTCCCCTCCCCTTGTAGTGCCCCTAGTAGTAGTCCCCCCCAGTAAGTAGTACCCCCCTTGTAGTGCCCCCAGTAGTAGTAGTCCTGCCCTTGTAGTGCCCCCAGTAGTCCCCCCCTTGTAGTGCTCCCAGGAGTCCCCCCCTTGTAGTGCTCCCAGGAGTCCCCCCCTTGTAGTGCCCTCAGGAGTCCCCCCCCTTGTAGTGCCCCCAGGAGTCCCCCCCTTGTAGTGCCCCCAGGAGTCCCCCCCTTGTAGTGCCCCCAGGAGTCCCCCCCTTGTAGTGCCCCCAGGAGTCCCCCCCTTGTAGTGCCCCCAGGAGTCCCCCCCTTGTAGTGCCCCCAGGAGTCCCCCCCTTGTAGTGCCCCCTGGAGTCCCCCCCTTGTAGTGCCCCCAGGAGTCCCCCCCGCAGTTGAGACATAATAAAAAAAATAAAATAAATAAAAACACTTACCTGACACCCGCTCCTGGTCCCGCCGCCGAGATCAGCTCCTCCGTCCGCCGCTTTGCATTATGGGAGTGACGCGTCACTCCCATTTTACCCACTGCGGGAGCCGGAAGATGTCCGGCTCTGGCAGTGGGAGCAGCAGCCGATGAGAGTCTGTCTGACTCTCATCAGCTGCTAAAGCAAACACACAGCTGCCGGCTCCGGCGGCTGTGTGTTTGTGCTGTGTAGCGCTGACCGAACTCCGTCCGGTCAGCGCTACACACGCGGTGCAGCTGTGTCACAGTGACACAGTCTGCACCGCGGCCTGCGGCCCGCATGACGCTGCGGCCCGGGGGGCACATGGCACCCTGCCCAGCCCGCCTATGGGGGCGATCCTGAAGCCATGGTTCCCCAGAGGTTTCCCCCACAGAGGTTTTTTCCTCCTGAGTGCTGAAGGATGACTCTTTGTGAGTCCGGAGGTTGCCCAAGTATGTGGCTGTTATGCCATTATGATCACCCATCAGTCACATGCAAATATTTCCCAACAGTTTCAATTTTAGTGGGACAATCCCGCTTTTCATGCACTGTCCCACCTTCGGATCGCAGTGCCCTGCAGTGGGTGGGCGGTAGGGAGGCCCCCTCTCACCTGTGAATAGATAGCGTGCGCATGTGTGCAGCATTTATTCACAGGAGATAGGGGACTGGGGGCATGGCCAGCAGATCCCGATACACTGGAAAGACCAGCAGGGTGACGAAAGTGGGGGGCATGGCTCGCAGCAACAGGATTTCCTGAGAGGCCACACCCCCTGTTACGAGGGCATGCCCCCTCCCTGAAGCGTGCACCTCCTGTGCACATACAGATCCTATTTTCCATTACTCAAAGGTTGGGAGGTATGACATGCAGGAACAGGACCCTGGTGGGTGGGATGTTTAAGATACAAAGTGATCGCTAATGCAACATTTTACTTTGGGGTTCACAAACTCCACTGCGCTACTGCACATGTGCGGTCATCAGACTGCACATGTGAGAAAGGTATCCTAAGGTCTAGTGGAATATTTTGCGGATGTAGCACATAGGCTTTAATTGCTAACGCCATCTATAAATGGCATTAGCTGCCGGAGCCATGCTCCAGAATGCAAAGCATTCTGGAACTTGGTAAATTTCACGGTTTACCAGCCGCCATGGAAACCTATGAAGGCTGCTTTTGCAATCATAATAGCAGGTCCGCCGCAGATATCTCCAATTTCTTCTTTCTCCACTAGGGGGCACAGGGAGGAGAGCCTGGGCACCATACAGTTCATTTATTTACCCAGCAGCCCAGGGCTTCTTCTCCCCTATACCCAGCCCCCAGCAGGACAGTTTTCAGTTTCGTACCGGCAGGAGCTGGCACCCTTTGAAGGGGGGCTACTTTTAAGTGGTCTCCATTATGGGTTTTTTTATTATTAATTATTATTGTTTACAGAGGGGCAGTGAAAGGTGTCCTATGGATGCCCTCACTGCTGCTCCAGCAACCCCAGTGCCAGTGGCGGCAGCACCGGCACCTGGGTTGGTGACTTCTGCCGCGGACTCCAGAGAGGATTGTACTCACCTTCTGGAGCCCACAGCAGCAGTCTTACACAATCACTCGTGATGTCAGTGGTGAGCTTCCGGCTCTAATAGAGCCAAAAACTCACTGGGGCTTGCAGTAGAGGAGACCCTACCACAAGGGTCGTGTCGCAAGCCCCGATGGTCGCCATGGTCTTGACCATCGCGACCATCAACCTGGCCGCTTGCTAAAGCTGTGGGTTGTCACCCACAGCCTAGCGAGCGGTAAGGAGGCCGGCTCTGAACATAGAAGCAGCCGCCCTCATTCAGAGCGAGCGGCTCTGAATGAGGTCCTGAGTGTGGACTGATGCTGAGGAGGTGGATGCTCCATTTATGGTGTAACCACTCATTGTACTCCATGGGCCAAATATAATAGGTCACGATTTAAAGTAAAAATCCAACTCCCTCCCACCTTCACGCATTTGTTGAAGGTGCGAGTTGGTGCTGGGACTCGCAAATGTAATAGCATGCAAACTTTTCAGCTCAGGGCTACTACACTACGCAAATCTGTGCAAGTATTTCCCTATGTAAACTTACATATTTTAATGCGACTAGCATTAAAAGGTGCGAGTTATACAGAAGCTATCACAGATCAGTGTGAAACGTGAAAGCTTCTGTCTGTGTGTTTAAAAAAAAAAAAAAAAAAAAAGACATGCACCCCCTCACCATAAGCATAACCAGCACCAGGCTATATAAAGCCTGTCCTGGTTCTAAAAATACAGGGGCCAAAATGCGTATGGGGCCCCTGTATATTAAATACCAGCACAGGGCTTTTCTGAGCCATTCCTGGTTGTGAAAAAACGGGACAAAACGAGTAGGATTCCCCTGTAATTTCCATAACCAGCACCAGACTCTTTCTAGGAGGGGGGTAATGCCACAACCAGGGAAAACCTTTCACCAGTTTCCCCGGCCAAAGCATTACCCCTGACCGCTAGTCAGCCCAGGCCGGGGATCCCTGGGGAGGTGGGGACCCCCCCAATAAAGGGGTCCCCCTCTCCAGAGTACCCCAGGCCTAGGCTGATAGCCCGGGACTATCCCCGGCACCCCTGGCCGGTGGGTGCCAGGTTATTAGTGTAAATGTGTTGTGTAAAATAGAAGTGTTAATATTGTCTTTGCATGCTGGTATTTGGAGAACCACAAGTACCAGCATGCAGGGCATTAAGGGCCAACTGTTACCTGTAGTTCCATAGCCAAATAAATATTTAAACAGAGACAATACACACCATGAAAGTACAATTTTATTTAAACACACATGCACACTCACACTAACTGACACACATGCTCAACTAGTTTCCCTGATGACATCATGTCCCTTTATCCAGTAGGACTCCATAGGTGTACCTGTAATAAAAAATCCATACTCACCTCTCCTATGCGATGTTCATGTCCTCTTCGGTCCCTGTAGGCATCCATGGGGTAAAAAAAAACAAAAAAAACAAACCATGCTGCACAGTAGGAAAGGTATGTGTTTACCTCACGTAAACTTGTGGTTACATCATTGGCTACAATGTTGCGGTTCCCACCATAGACTTCAATGGAAATCTCTCACCATTGAAGTCTATGAAGACAGGCTGACCGCACACAGCCAATCAGCGAGCAGCTCCGACGGAGACATCCGCTAATTGGCTGGCAGCTCCTGCAATGACTGGCCACACGTGGGTCCCAGTCATTCACGCGGAGAAAAGGTATGTGTAAACACATGGTTTCTGATTTTTGTGGGTTTTTTTTGTACCCCATGCCTAAATGCACCGAAGAGGACATGAACATCGCATAGGAGAGGTGAGTATGGATTTTTTATTACAAGTACACCATTGGAATACCTACTGGAGAAGAGGATAGATTGGCTTCAGGGATACATAGGTGAGTATGTGAGATAGTGTGTATGCATGTGTGAGTACATGTGTGCGTGCATGTATGTTTTAATAAAATTATACTTTTCTACGGTGTGTGTTGTGTTTTTTTAATATTGCTTTTGTTGTGGAACTACAGCTACCAGCACGTCTGTAATGCCCCGCATGCTAATACTTGTGGTTCTCCAAGTACCAGCATGCGGGGGAGACTTGCTGGGAACTGTAGTTCCACAGCAAAAGACAAAGGGCCTGATTCAGAGCCGCTCGTAAGCGACCTCTCGTTCACTCCGAGCGATGTTTGCCCAACTGCGCATGCGTACAGATCATAATACGCATGCGTGAACCAGTCAGTGCGGTCGAAATTCATGTGCTCGCAAAATAGCGAATGCCTGATAATTTGAGTGACAGAAAGAGGCGTATGTGGGTGGTAACAGGGGAAGGTGCTTGAAAACGGGGAGTGGAGATCCGATCGCAGGCGTGCTTAAAGGTCAAAACGGGCGTTTTATGGGTGTGCATAATTAAAACAGCAGCGTCATTGAGCACGTCACTGGGTTATTTTATAGCCAGAACTGCTCGCAAAATTGTGGTAGCAAAAACCAACCACAAGAATAGCGAGCAGCTCATACCCTGGTCGATGTACTCGATTAATCTAATAAATAGCGGACATGACGTAGGATGCGAGCGGCCAGGGGGCGTAGTTTCCCAAAAAACGACCGCAAGTTTTGTTCGCTCGTTCAGACCTAGAGGCGTGAACAGACCGCAAAGAGCGAACGGTTCATTTGAATAGCCACCCCTTTTTGATGAACGAACGACCGCAAATAGCGACCGGCTCTGAATCAGGCCCAAAATTTTAAATTTAATTGCACCACACTTTAGATAATCAACCCGGCACCCACCGCAGTGGCAAACGCAGGATTTTGAAAGGGGGGTTTCCAAATAATCGCCCGCCCGCCGCCCCCGCAGTAGAATAATATGGCTATACAAGTTGGAAGCTGCTCAATCACTTCAGTAATATCACTCAGGTGCATGTAAGGGAGGGGTTAGTCTATACAAGAAACAACAAAAAGTATTCCCCCAGCACTCAGAATGAAATCAGCAATAAGATTTGAAAAACTACATGGTGGTAGATAATTCAGAGATCTCAGTTGCATATATTTGCAAAGATATGGCTAAGCCTCCGGGCCGCGTCACGGCGTCTCTGATACCGGAGGTCCCTATCACTTGGTCAGAATCTGGGGTGCAGAACCCCAAAAAAGCCGGCGATAGCCAGCCACCCCAGCGAAGCACACTAGTGAGAGACTAAAGTGTTAGTATAGGATTAAAGAAAAAACTATGTGTTAATAAGTGAAGGTGTAATTAAAAAGCTAAGAAAAAAAAAAAATATATATATATATATATATATATATACATACACAAAATATATTGGGAAGTGTAGAAGTGCTAAATAAAGTGTTAATGTGTGCCTCACCAGAGCAGCTCAGCCACACCAACCCCAAGGGCCACCGCACCCCAAACTCATCCCCAAAACTGATAACTATATCCAATTTGGGTAATATATGCCCAATATAAGGCCACATGATAATGGCACATACAAATATACCTGAATTGAGAGCTAGCTTACCTTGGAGTCACCCCTAAGTCCTCCTAATGGCACTATAAGAACCAGCACGCCCTCCTAATGCTGGTCCCATCTATGCCTCTCAATATAGAAATACAAGTTGGAAGCTGCTCAATCACTTCAGTAATATCACTCAGGTGCATGTAAGGGAGGGGTTAGTCTATACAAGAAACAACAAAAACAACAAAAAGTAATCCCCCAGCACACCTAATGAAATCAGAGACGCCGTGACGCGGCCCGGAGGCTTAGCCATATCTTTGCAAATATATGCAACTGAGATCTCTGAATTATCTACCACCATGTCGTTTTTCAAATCTTATTGCTGATTTCATTCTGAGTGCTGGGGGAATACTTTTTGTTGTTTCTTGTATAGACTAAGTCTGGCAGTGTAATTATATGGAAGTGCCAGGGTGGGGGGGGGGGAGCGGGCAGGTGGCGGGGGCTGGGAGTCCGATTAATACTCGGACTCCCAGCCCCCGCCGCCGGCCCACCCGCAAGATCCCCGGCGCTCCCCCGACACATACTGGCCGCAGGATCAACAATTCGGCGGCCGGGCCACTTACATCTTATGGCCGCCGCCCGGCTCCGAACTCTGCAGATGCAGAGGCGCGGCGGACAGTCCACAGCGGCGCTGAGTGGAGTCACGGTGCCTGCCTGGGAACTGGCTGGGAGGAGCTTGCGCGCTGCAGCTCCCCCTACAGCCAGCCCAGGCAGTGTCACAGTCTTCCTGAAAAAAAATAAATAAATGCTTTAAGCAGCGCTGCTCGCCGGGTCGAACAGGGGGGGTTTCCAGGGACTCGGAAACCCCCCCTGCGTGCGCGGGTGCACCGGGCTATCAGCCTGGGCCTGGGGTGCCCTGGAGAGGGGGACCCCTTTATTGGGGGGGTCCCCACCTCCCCAGGGATCCCCAACCTGGGCTGACTAGTGGTTAGGGGTAATGCTTTAGCCGGGGAAACCGGTGAAAGGTTTTCCCTGGCTATGGCATTACCTGCCTGCTAGAAAGAGTTTGGTGCTGGTTATGAAAATTACAGGAGACCCCCTACTAGTTTTGTCCCGTTTTTCCACAAACAGGACTGGCTCAGAAAAGCACTGTGCTGGTACTTAATATACAGGGGCCCCATACACATTTTGGCCCCTGTATTTGTAGAACCAGGACAGGTTTTATATAGCCTGGTGCTGGTTATGCTTATGGGGAGGGGGTGTCTTTTTTTTTTTTTTTTTTAAGTGTTTCTATATGTACACACTTATCTCATGGATATGTGCATGTTTCTATTTTACTCTGACCTGTTCAGGATAAACTCGCTATCCTGAAGCTGGGCTATTGTTTTTGCGAGGTTTCAGGCAGTAATATGTGCGGGTGAAGCACTCGCGCTCTATTACATTGCCCGAGTTCAATCTAGAGAACAGCAAAACATCTAGATGCGATATGATTTTTGCGAGTTATAGTAAAGCCCGAAAAATGCGAATTTTACTATAGTCCAGGGCCAGACTGGCCATCTGGCAATTCTGGCAAATGCCAGAAGGGCCGATGCCAAGATGGGCCGGCGGAGATGCCCATCCTCCTCCCTAATAAGGAATACCACTTGTGAAAAAATCACTCCCAAAATGGCCGCCGCCACGTAGTGAAAAATCTAATGTAATGGCCAGAGGGAGAGTTTGGGCTCTAGTGTTTGTAAAGCAGCACATGCTCTGCGGAGCTATTGGTTCCCTGGGAGCTGCACATCACAGGTGTACACATCCCCCCCCTCCCGCGAGTGCCCAGCCCCCTCCCCCCACGGGTGCCCCCCCCACCCGATCACAACAGCCCCCCCCACAAGTGCCTTCACCCCGCTCCCCCACGCGATCACAGGAGCACCACAGCAGCATAGACCTGCAGGTAGGTGCTACTGGAACCCCTTTGTACATGAATGGATGTGTGTGGGCACCCTGTTTTTTTAGTTAGTTGAAATACACAATCAATATATTTATACATAAGCTTCTATTTAAAATCATGTAATGCTAAAAATAAATGTTTAGATGGCACTATACTATTTTATATAGACATTCTGATATTATAATATTTACATGCTTTGGTTTTTAATGTTCATGTGGCAATATAGCAATATATTCATCTAGTGCACAATAAAATAAATACCTCCAATTATGTCCGGCGACAGGGGGGTACATAGGGTACACCCGTGCTGGGCCCCAAGGTCCTGAGGGACCCAAAGTAAAGAGGGCTCAGGGGCACAAACGCCATCTGCCGTGGTTCCGCGGCTCATAGTTAACAATAAATTGACCGCCCCCCACCCCCTCCCAGCGGCCGCTTGTGTATTCTATGAAAGCCAGTGGCCTCATCACGGGGTCCAAACAGAGTGCACTGCGATGTGGTGCTGGCGTATATCGCGTTGTGACGTAGTAACGTCACTCCGCATGATGCTGCATGGCTGCGCCGCTCCTTCCCTCCCTCTCCCTGGACTGCCGCTGTTTACCCGCAGAGGAGCAGTAGCAAGGGAGGAAATCAAGGTGACCACTACTGGGCACACACGCAGAGGCCACACTAGTTCAAGCTGTGATGTGCCTGCAGCACTGCACCTCCGCTGTCCCAGAGGCTGTTTGTGGGGATAAGTGTTACATCCATCACAGGGTATTTCTTTATTTTAAGATTGCTATTGGTTATTGACATGAGAGTGAGTGTCCCTTTTCCTCATTTTACATATAGCTCCAGTCACCAGCTCAAAATGTGCATAAGTGGAGGGTTTAATTATATATATATATATATATATATATATATATATATATATATATACAGCTAACCTCATAAACATTGCGTGCCTCCCTTCACCCTCCAAGTCACTAATATGTGCCTTATGGAATGCACGCTGTCTGCAACAAACTAACATCCATCCATGACCTCTTTATTTCAACCAACCTCAACCTTCTGGCAATAACAGAAACATGGCTTAACCTACACTTCTCACACACCTCCAGGCCTAGCAATTGTAAAGAAGGTGGGGTAGGAATATTACTCTCCCAATCTTTCACATTCACAGTTCTCCCACAGGTACCTTCACTTACATTTACATCATTTGAAGTACATTCTATCAGGACTTCCACCCCTTTCTCTCTGCGAGTTGCTGCTATCTATCGCCCGCCTGGGCCACCGCAACAATTTCTGGAACATTTTTCAGCCTGGCTCCCTCACTTTCTATCCTCAGACATCTCCACCATCATTATGGGTGATTTCAATATCCCCATTGACAGTCCACAATCTCCTCATGCCTCCAAACTACTCTCTCTAACCTCCTCTCTTGGCCTCTCCCAATAGACTGACTCCTCTACTCATAAGGAGGGCAACTGCCTTGATCTTGTATTTACCAGACTTTGCTCAGTTTCTGATTTCACTAATTCTCCTTTCCCTCTCTCAGATCACAATCTTATCACCTGCACACTTTCCTCCATTACATCAACCTCAATGTCAGTGAAATCAACCAAACCTCCTAAAACCCGCAGAAATATTAATGCAATTAACTTTCAACAACTATCTACCTCTCTACAACAACGACTCTCACCAATTTCTGCACTCACTTCTCCTGAGACTGCTGCATCACACCTAAACCAGATTCTAGTAAAAGCCCTCGATGAAGTAGCTCCAGCTACCCATCACACACCACGTAGACTTAGAGGTCAACCATGGCATTCTAACTTAACAAGGCATCTACAAAAACTCTCACGTAAAGTGGAACGTCAGTGGTGAAAGTCTCGCACTCCACGTGACTTCCTCACATATAAGTCTATCTACAACTCTTATCGTACTGCTCTGGACACTGCCAAGCAAACATATTTCCAATCTCTTATCTCTGCTCAAGCCTCTAACCCCAAGCGACTTTTTAATACATTTAAACTGCTTCTTACCCCTCCCTCACCCAAGCCACCTGCTACTATCTGTGCACAAGATCTTGCTTCCTATTTCAAGGACAAGATTGATAATATCCGAAATGAAATGTTATTCTCTTCCTCAGCTAGTGACCTACTCAATTCCCTATCTGAACCCTCTGGCACATTCTCTTCATTTGACCCCACAAACGAAGATGAAGTATCTACACTCTTCTCATCCTCCTACTCTATTACCTCTCCTCTAGATCCTATACCCTCACAAATTAGTAAAGCTCTGTCTCCTGTGCTCATCCCAACCCTAACTAAAATCTGTAATCTTTCTCTTTCTACTGGCATCTTTCCATCACTGTTCAAACATGCAGTGAGTACTCCCATTCTGAAAAAACAAAATTCTGACCCTAACACTCTCTCAAATTACCGTCCTATCTCCCAGCTCCCATGCCCATCCAAGCTACTGGAGAGACTTGTCTACACCCACCTCACACACTTTCTTAACACCCACAACTTATTGGACCCACTTCATCTGGCTTTCGTTCCCAGCACTCCACAGAGACAGCAGTGACTAAGGTAGTAAATGATTTGGTCACTGCCAAGGCTAAAGGCCATTACTCACTCCTAATTCTTATAGATCTCTCTGCTGCTTTTGACACTGTTGACCACTCTCTTCTCGTACAAACATTACAATCCCTAGGTCTTAAGGACACAGCTCTTTCTTGATTCTCTTCCTACCTATCTGATCGCTCTTTTTCTGTTCGTTTTTTTGATTCTGCCTCCTCTTCGCTACCTCTATCAGTTGGAGTACCGCAAGGCTCTGTTTTAGGTCCTTTGCTATTCTCAATCTATACCACCTCTCTTGGCAATCTAATCCGCTCTTTTGGATTTCAGTACCATCTGTATGCGGATGATACTCAAATCTACCTATCCTCTCCAGATTTATCACCATCTGTATTGGTCCGTGTCACTGAATGTATTTCTGCCATTTCATCTTGGATGTCATCTCGCTACCTGAAACTTAATATTTCTAAAACAGAATTAATTATATTTCCACCGGCCAATAACAGTTACCAATCTGATCTCTTTATCACTGTTGATAACTCAACAATCCACCCCACCCCACAAGCTCGCTGCCTTGGTGTCATCCTTGATTCTGAACTGTCCTTTGTTCCCCACATTCAATCCGTCTCAAAATCATGTTACATACATCTAAAAAACATATACAAAATTCGACCATATCTCACGCAAGACACTGCAAAAACTCTAATCCATGCACTCATTATTTCCCGCATTGACTATTGCAATAGTCTCCTTACTGGTCTTCCCAAAAACAGGCTATCGCCATTACAATCCATTATGAATGCAGCTGCAAGGCTTATCTTCCTTGTCAAACGTTCATCGTCTGCTGCCCCGCTGTCAGTCCCTCCATTGGTTGCCGGTTTTCTACCGTATTCAATACAAAATACTGTTACTTACACATAAGGCCATTAACCGAATTACACCAACATACATCTCTTCACTCATCTCAAAATATCTCCCAACCCGACCTCTCCGCTCTGCACAAGATCTGCGTCTCTCATCCCCGCGCGTTACTT
This sequence comes from Taudactylus pleione, assembly GCA_031769625.1. Taxonomy (NCBI): domain Eukaryota; kingdom Metazoa; phylum Chordata; class Amphibia; order Anura; family Myobatrachidae; genus Taudactylus; species Taudactylus pleione. The sequence continues at coordinate 8,998,081 of JAUIMM010000081.1, read as the reverse complement.
GCTCCCATTTACAGTTACAGGACTTTCTTCGGGCTGCACCCACTCTTACCACGCACAATAAGACTTACCTCTAGTCTTCAATCCTTGAAGCGTTCCCTGAAAACTCACCTCTTCAGACAAGCTTATCAGATTCCAGAACTGACCACATAACCTTCATAGCTTCCATGTCCCCATCCCCTCTCACAGTCCACACATAACCTCACATATTGTCTTTCCTTCACATACCCCTGACATTTGGCCGACATTCCTGTGTGACTGGATCATGCAGCCCACCAAGAAACTCTGCATTCTGGCCGGACCAAATTGCAATATATATAGCACCTATCCTTGTGTATCAATGCCTATTTCCCTATAGATTGTAAGCTTGCAAGCAGGGCCGTCTTACCTCTATGTCTATCTGTTATCTGTTTTGTTCTATAAATGTTTCCAATTGTAAAGCGCAACGGAAAATGCTGCGCTATATAAGCAACTGTTAATAATAATTACATTATATATATATATATATATATATTACACACACAGGTTGAGTCTCCCATATCCAAATATTCCGAAATACGGAATATGTTTAGCATGACTGAGATAGTGACACCTTTGGTTTTTGATGGTTCAATGTGCACAAACTTTGTTTAAGGAACAAAATTATTAAAAATAAAGTATAAAATTACCTATAAACAAACATATATGAATTTCATGTATGCACACAAACTTTGTTTGAGCTACAAAATTATTGAACATATTGTATAAAATTACCATCAGGCTGTGTGTATAAGGTGTATATGAACCATAAATACATTCTGTGTTAGATTTGGGCCCTATTCTTAAGACATTTCAATATTGTATGCAATTATTCCAAAATACGGAATTTTCCGATATCCAAAATACCCTTGGTCCCAAGCATTTTGGATATGGGAGACTCAACCTGTGTGTGTGTGTGTGTGTGTGTATATATATATATATATATATATATATATATATATATATATATATATTATTGTTAAATGACAACCCTCCAGGCTTATGCACATATTGAGCTGAAGCCTGGAGCCATATGTAATATATATATAGATGCAGGAGAGATGAGTGGAATGTGTGGAGGAGGGGTCAAGGGAGGGGGGGCAGAGATGTCATTGTAACGGCCCCCAAGATTTATGTTGCCAGCCCTGCTTCCAATGTTTGGAATGCTTCTCCCATCTATGAAAAAATAAAACTGCAAGCACTGTTGAGTAGAAATAGAGGCAAAAAGACATAGGGGTCTTTTTATTAAAGTTATACTAAAATAAAGTGAAGTGAAAAGGTGTGTTTTGTGTTTTCACACCCTTTTCACATTATTGTAGTATTACATGAATGTACTAAAGGGCAATTGAAGTAGAATTCACAAAATTCTACTCCAACCCCTAATTATCACATATATTTAGTAAGCAGATCACATTTCCCATAATTGTAATGGGAAATGTGAACACAGAAAAAAAGAGCGATTTGCCCTCCAGCACACTGCAGCAAAAACCATACTTAAATCCTACATAATAATAGAGATTTAGAGGTATTGGTTACACATATTTGCAAATATATGAATAAGCGCCAGGCCAATCGTCAAGGCTCCTCTATATTAATATTAGGGACGCCAGTATAGAGGAGCCTTGACGATTGGCCTGGCGCTTATTCATATATTTGCAAATATGTGTAACCAATACCTCTAAATCTCTATTATTATGTAGGATTTAAGTATGGTTTTTGCTGCAGTGTGCTGGAGGGCAAATCTCTCTTTTTTTCTGTGTTCAGAGTAAACCCCGCCCTTTACAAGCACCTGTGTTATGCAATTAAGCTGATCTGAGCAACTACCATTTTTCTTTGTAAATTTGGAGAGGCATGAAGGCAGTCAGCATTAGGAGGAGGTGCTGATGCTTATAGTGCCATGTGGTTTTTTTGGGGTACCTCCAAGGTAAGTTAGCTCTCAGCTTACATATGTACTGTTATCATGCAGTACATCAATTGTAATTATATGACCCAGAGTGGGTGCTACCATTATGTAGCAATAATTATTTTGGGGTGAGCGTTTGGGAGTGGGGCCCCCGGGGGGGTTCTGACTGGACCTTTCTCATGGCATCACCACTTAATTCACATAGAATACTTTTATCACTTCTCTATTTGTTGTTACATTATATATGTCATTTTAATTCTTTATCATTTTTTGGGGTGCCTTGCTTCTCAGACGTGAGCCCCTTAATATTAGGGACGCCAGTACAGAGGAGCCTTGACGATTGGCCTGGCGCTTATTCATATATTTGCAAATATGTGTAACCAATACCTCTAAATCTCTATTATTATGTAGGATTTAAGTATGGTTTTTGCTGCAGTGTGCTGGAGGGCAAATCTCTCTTTTTTTCTGTGTTCAGAGTAAACCCCGCCCTTTACAAGCACCTGTGTTATGCAATTAAGCTGATCTGAGCAACTACCATTTTTCTTTGTAAATAATGGGAAATGTGTTCTGGACAAAAAGTTAGTAAAAATAAAATGTGGAAAAAATACCTGGGGGACAGTGAGTTCCATGCATTTCTGCAGTGTATTGGATCTCCCTGTATATGTCATATAATATTTGCTGGATTTTTCCCGAAAACAGATGTTTTCAGGGGTAACCCGCAAATATCAATTATCCCCCGAAAGTACCATGGAGGGACCACAGCAGATATATCTACATTTCCGATCACAGCCACAACCCCCACATAGGTTGCGAGCATTCACTGTGGGGCAGATGTACTAAGCTCTGGAAAGGGATAAAGTGGAGAGTGATAAACCACCAACCACTCAGCTACTAAGTGTCATTTTTCAAACACAGCCTGTATCGTGACAGTTAGGAGTGCTTGGCTGTTTATCACTTTCCAGAGCTTAGTACATCTCCATAGCGACTGTGAGATATCTGCACTCTGCTCCTGGGAAGGAGACATTTCCCTGTTCCTTCCCAGTGAAGGGAAAAGGAAATGTCTGTCAGTCATCCGCGGCTGGGCATACACTGCCCAATTTAGCCGACATTTAACTTACAGAATATCGCATCGGATGGCCATGCTGGACAATCCACCATGCCCGAACCAATCGATATTTTACCCTCGCCCGCGCACACAGTACAATTATCGGGCGGATATTGGCGTTGAAGCTAGAAAACATTTTCTATGCAATAGTCATGAGACAGGGTGGCAAACTCTCAAGGTAACAAAAGTTCTGGTGATGGTTGGAACTGGGACCCAGAAGGATAGGTACAAAGTACCTAAGTCATTTTAGGGGCATGGTAGTATAGTGTTCACTCTAGGTCCGGCAGCAGGCATGGCGCTGGACCTAGTGCTAGGACACCTCTGAGTGCCCCTTCGGCACTTGCGCGCCTGTATAGGGGGCGTGGCCAAAAAAGGGGCCATGTCTTTATGATGCATCCCTTTTAGTCACTCCTGGGGGCATGCCCGGCACTTACGGACATGCCGGGCAGCCCCCAAGCGCTGCGGTCACAGTGAATGGATGCGCCCGGCATCCATTCACAGGCGGTGACCACTGTGCCGCCGTTTTGACCACCCGTGGGACACTGTGACCCACGGGTGGAGACAGAACCCGCAGGCTGTCTCAGCAGGGCACCATGCTGGAGGGCAGGAAATAGGGTAGGGCACTGCGCCCCGCTAAAACAGCCTAGCGGGAACGCTAGTAGTATAGGAGAGGTATAACCAATATCTCCAATATTCAGCAACCACACACAACTCACACCTCTGCTTCACAGCGGCTCACACTATAATCATGATGTAAATTAGAGGGAGTTGCCATGCCCTCCCATGTAGTCATGCACTCTCACCATACCTGGGCCTGCACAGTGTCTTGGCAGCCCTGCTGGGACCACAAGTTACCAAATGTCTAGTTTCACCTATGTATGTAAGGGTCATTATGGTGTGTGGCATAATGTGTAAGGGACACTACTGTGCAGTGTAATGTGACTAAGGGTCATTATTCTGTGGCATAATTTGAATTGTGGGTACTATTGTGTGGTCACGCCCTTTCCCAGTGAGACTACAACCTGTTTTTTTTCTAAGCATGCCTATGGCATGCTCTTCCCCTCCTCAAAGTCTGGAGGGGGAACCAATGCTCTTTGTGTACACAGAGGGCCTGATTCAGACCCAGTCGCATGCGCGAGACCCGGATAGCAACGGGCAATCCGTTGCTCCGGGTCTCGTACCAAAGCGGGCATGCTGTCGATGTTGGGTGACAGCATGCCCCCTTTGGTGGGCGGGCCGGGGGAGTGGCTGCCCAAACTGAGGCGTTCCCATGTGAACACCTCCGTTTGGGGGCGGCCCCACTGACATCACGAGTGATGTCAGTGGGAGAGATTTCGGCTCTGTTAGAGCCTAAATCTCTCTGGGGCTTGCGGCCACAAGACCCTACCACAAGGGTCTCGTCGCAAGCCTGATGGTCGCGATGGTCTTGACCATCGCGACCATCTATCTGGCCGCTCGCTATAGCTGTGGGTGGTCACCACAGCTATGCGAGCGGCCAGTAGGCCAGTCTAAAAAAAAAATAGCCCGGCCCTGATTCAGAGCAAGCGCTCTGTCAGAGCGTCCGCCTCTGAATCAGGGCGAGAGCACCAAATTGTGTAGTTATGACTCTGCTTTGGTGTGCACAGATGTGTCCTCCTCTGCCCTAAAAATTCTTACAGTGAACGCTATCTAATCCTCTACAACTGCTAAGATAGGGCTTGGTCAATTGGGAAAATTACTTCCCTTTTCTTTTTTAAGTGTGACCTACACCAATGAAGTGCCAGCTTTACCTAACAGATCCAACCAAATATTCAAATATCTGACTATGACACGTTTGAATCCCCTGCAGGATGCAGTGACATCACAAGGTGGGTGCGGGCTGCACCAGGGTGTCACTCGTCGTGGGGTGACACCAAAATGCAGATTCACCCTCAGTGACAGAAGCTGGGTGCTGCATTTCTAGCATTAAGTGCAGCACTCTGCTCCTGATACTGTGAGGGTGCCAGCTGGCCGTCACTGCACACACAGGGCAGTCCGCACCTCCGGCACTCCCCCTTTTACCCCCCCTAAATAATAAGCACAAGGGTTCGGTCCACATGGCCACGCCCCTTTCATGCGTGGCCATGCCCCCTTTTTGGCGGCGCACGGGGGCGGCACTGGGTGACACCGCAGGGAGGGACGCCACTGGCAGGATGAGTTCTGTTGTCTGAATTTTAATACAGAGAATGATGTATACTTGTATGTTGTTCTAATATTAATTATATTTGTAAGAGCATAGACTAAGAAGTGGGAGGAGTCAGGAATAGTAATGGGAGGAGTCTATGCCTGGAGCTAGATGCTGACGCCAAGGTGGGCCTGTGTGTTCTTTAAATGCCAGGGCCTGTTTTTAGTCCCAGTCCGGCCCTGCTATAGTCGCACCCTATTACATTTGTGAATGAGTAAAAAATGGGAGTTTAGTGCAAAACTCGCATTTTGTACAAATTTGTAACCTATTACATATATATATATATATATATATATATATATATATATATATATATATATTTAGATTAGGGATGTGCAGGCTCGGATAGGTTCGAGTTTGCACGTTGAGTTCGGATTTTTCCCTCCAAAAAAACGGAACTCAGAAAGAGGCAAAACGTCATCTTACATGGATGAACATCATCATTCCTGGACAAAAGTCCAGGAATGATGATGTTCGTCCATGTAAGATGACGTTTAGCCTCTTTCTGAGTTCCGTTTTTTTGGAGGGAAAAATCAGAACTCAACGTGCAAACTCGAACCTATCCGAGCCTGCACATCCCTAATTTAGATATAACAGCTGCTGCACTCCAAGTCTGGTGCAATCATGTAATCAAGATTCATTGTATTGGCATAAAGCACCAACAATTCAGAGTCCCACGGGCTCTTTTGTCAAGGTTTACCGAAAATATCAAACAAGCCAAATAACACAGAAACCTTACCTTATATAGGCACATCAGTCCACTGAACTGCTGCAGGCCGTGGTGGAGCGGCACTAGAGTAAGATGGCAGCAAAGACTGGTGCCAAAAACTCCAAACGCAGTTTGATAATCACAGTGACTTATGATTATGAAGAGAATTGTGTCTATCGGTGGATATTGGGGTCAGAACCTTGGCGCCTGTCTCAGGGTTCTTCCAGATAATGACAAAGAAGATGAGAAAATACACAGAGGGACACAAACATGTCTAACAGTGACAGCGAATTTGCAGTCAGGGAATGGGATGAAACCACCTGCCCCTTTAGGGGACACAGATGATCAAGTGGATGACCCCGTGGTAAAAGGACGCCCACCCGTAAGGGTCTTCAGAAAAAGCGGGAGAAGAGGTCAAACCTCTAAAAAGAAAACCAAGTTTATAATTTGTCTTCTCATGAGTTAACAACTTTGGAGATGAAAGTCCTTAACAGAGGTTTTTCATTTATTCCGACAAATTGTTTTGATCATTTGGTACAGAAATGTGTTCTACATCGATTTTAGAAAATTCAAGAAAATTATGACTCCAGGAAAACTTCCAGTTTCGTCAAGAAGAACCAAGTCCAAGTGATTTCAGTAAATTCCTATCCACCAGAAGTAAATCAACCTTCGATCCCCAATCTTCATACGCATATTTGAAGACTTTCACCAGAGTGGTAGACAATTCAGTCACCAAATATATCCAGGCCCCCCCTAAACAACACTTTAAATTATCAGTGGCTTAAAGAACTGCCCTAAGTAATCTGGGCAAGTACAGGGATATTATAATCCTCCCAGGGGATAAAGGGGGAGCAATTATTGTACAGAATCTGGTGGATTACAAAACCAGATTGAAAAACAGCTAGCAGATGGGAATACATATCAATTGCTTGCCAGTGATCAAACTAATCTATTCCAAACTAAACTTGACTCCATTTTGCTTCAAGCTAAAAATTGTGGATTTATTAATGAAAATGTATGGAAAGCATTGAGTCAAGAACACCCGGTGGTACCCATCATCTATACCGTAGCAAAAATCTACAAAAGCCTGACAGCATTGGCGGGCTGTCCAATCATATCGGCAAATGACTCTCTATACCAGCCGGTGTCTATGTTCTTAGATTCTATATTTCAACTGGTAGTAATGAGACAATACTCGTACATTAAGGATGCTACCAATTTCCTACTGGCACTTGAGTCTGTTGGTTCTGTTCCACCAGATACTTTGATATGTGTGATGGACATTTGCAGTTTATATACCTCCATACCCCATCAGAAGGGTCTTCTAGTGATGCGTTCATTTTTGGATGAACAACTAGTGATGGATATTGATGTTGATTTCTTCATGATACTATTACAGCTTACATTGACAAGGAATTACTTAATGTATAATGGTCTATTTTTTCAACAACTAACTGGGTGTGTGATGGTAGCAACGTGGGACCCTCTTATGCGAACATTTATATATGTCCAAAGAATAAAAACGTATATGTTCTTTGATTATTCCTCAGATGTCTCAACACATATTCTACACTAGGTATATAGACTACCTCTTCCTCCTCTGGACAGGAGAGGAAGAGGCAATTATTAGCTTAATGATGCAGATTAATTCGGCCAATTTCCCCATTAAGGTGACATACCAACATAGCAAAACAACATTAAACTACTTGGACGTCCAAGTTTCTTTAAATGAGGGTAAAATCCAAACTGGGGTGTTTTCTAAGATGCCAGATCGAAAAACACACTATTGTTGGCTAGCAGCCACCATCCCAAACCCCTTAAAAGAAGATTACCTAACTCTGAGATTTTCAGGGTGGCCAAAATATCTAGTGACCCAGTACAAACGATTGTGGAGATTGATAAGATCATTGACAAATTTGTGATTTGTAGTTACGATCTACATATGTTGAAGAAACAAAAAGAGGAAGTACTTCTTATACCAAGAGCTATGCTGCTGCATCCATCGGAAAAGAAGAAAGAGGAGATAATTCCCTGGAAGTAGAAATTTCAAACAGATAAGGATCTACCATGCTTCAGAAATAAATCCCAGATGGCTTGCTATACATGGGGCCGACATTGTTGTCCATACGGACATAATGGGATTCACCTATACGACATCACAAGCATTTTAATTCTCAAAAGACCCCCTGGTTGCTATAAATGCCTCAATTGTACGACGTGTAAACATATGATCACTGGTTCATCATTCAAACACCCGTATATGGATAAAGTATATTATATCAAACATGTGTTAACATGAACTTCCACACATGTCATTTATGTGATCATATGTCCGTGTGCATATTATTATGTAGGTAAAAATACAAGATCGCCTGAGGAAATGAATTGTGCTTCGTAGATCATCTATAAAATTGGCATTGATTAAGAAAACCACAGATCAACCAGTGGCAATACTTTTTTGGGATCAAGGCCACACTTTGGCTTCCTTTAAGCACATTATTGTAGATCATATACCTGCATCGTTGAGAGGGGGTGACAGGGGTGGCAAACTATTGAGATTAGAAACAAGATGGATCCACCAAATAAATACTATAGCACCGCTTCATCTCAATGAAAAAATAAATTGGAACATTTTTTAATCTACGTACAGTTCATGGCTGGATTACTCTGGAGACTGGATCCATCTTGTTCTACAAAATTTATAGGATAAAATAGTGGGACAGTTCCTTGGAGTTTTGTTATTTCTGTATTTTAGAAGGTACAACAAATAATCTGAGATTATCTTCTGTAAAATCAGTCCATACTTTTACAGTTACCTTTAACCGATGAATTAGAGCCTTTAGGATGATTAGCTCCACATGGACTTCATATGCATCTTCTCTTTGTACTATTGTTATAGCTCATGTTTTTACAGCTGTTTATTATAGCCCTTAACAGTGTATAAAGGTCCGCTTTGAGAGTTCTGGACTTTTGGAGAACTTTTTCTTAACTGTGAAGATCATATGAGATTGTATTATCTATTAGCATACTATATTAGTGGTTTATTGATGAGCCAATTAATACTCTAATGCAATGTATATGTTATACCAAGTTTATATTTTTTTCTGTGCTACACACAGTTGATATTTATTCCATATATCTGTCTGCTTTATTTATGTGTATTAAAATTAGCACTGTAATGTGTTTGTTTAGTATGCGACACTCACTCTCATTGTTCTGTGTGCGGGACGGAGAGACAATTCCGGCAACAGTCTAGTTGACATGGCTACCCAGACGCATTGTGATGATGTCATTGACTCCAGTCCACCGTAGCGCTCCGCTCGACACCGGCCTGCAGCAGTTTAGTGGGCTGAAGTGCCTGTATAAAGGTATGTTAGAAGTGTTTGTGTTCCTCTGTATATTTCCTAGTCTTCTTCTCCAACTTTGTCGTTGTCTGTAAGAACCCTGAGACAGGGACCAAGGTTCTGACCCCATTAGCACCGATAGACACGATTCTCTTCATAATTGTTAGTCACTGTAAGATGTTTGTTTTCTTTTAATTTTATTAAGTCTCTCCTGTGATTATTACGCTGTGTTTGGAGGTTTTAGCACCAGTCTTTGCTCTAGTGCTTCACCAACCCAGGCCTGCAGCAGTTCAGTGAACTGATGTGCCTATATATGGTAAGATTTCTGTATTATTTGGCTTGTTTGATATTTAGTGTACACTTTGACAAAAGAGCCTATGGGGCTCTGAAACGTTGGTGCTTTATGCCAATACATTGAAACTTTTGCATCAGACTCGGAGTACAGCAGCTTTCTGTTGTTATTTAACCATTACATCTGAGGGCACCCAAGCAATAAGAACCTGAGTGAGTGCCGGTCCAGTCCAGAGTTATACTGTATATATGCATACACACACTGATTCAGCTTTTGTGGGTGGGGACACCCTTGGATTGCTTTTACTATAGCTTCCAGAAAGAAAGGTGGATGCTCCTGTACCACGGACCTGTCGGACCTGAGTTAGCATACTTTCTCCCCAGGACCCAGAAAACGATAGCATTTGTGTCTGTCAGGTAATGTCTCAATTAGTTGATAAGCTTGCTGTGCCCAGGATACCTCTTCCTGCTAGTCTAGCTACAGGGGTGCTCCCACGGTACCAGCATTTTTGCTTACCCAGACTGCTCAGCTGTCTACTATAGAACCTCTGTAGATGTAGCAATTTGTAGATTCGGTACAGGGGTTGGTGCATGTGTCAGCTTCTTTCCAGCAGATACTAGACAGGGATAGTTCATCCAAGCGCAAAGCCTTCCAAAAGGGGAATTTCTCCGCACTTATCTGAAGGCAATGCAGATTCTGAGTTGTCCTCGGAGAACAAGGCTAGTCTCTCAGTCATCTCTGAAGGGGAAACTTCCTCTGTGCCCGAGGATTTTGTGTCTAGAGATGATGTTGAGGCTTTTGTCATAGCAGTTAGATTGGTATTCCAGGTGGAGGATTCTGAACAGACTTCTAGGTCCAAAGCCCCGGTTTTCAAGCATCTGAAATAGGCAACCACTGAGTTCCCTTCTCTGGCGCAGTTGGAGGACTTCCTTACAGATGGTCTTATCCTAATTGGTGCTACCAGTTGTCAAAGCGAATGGCATCCTTCTACACGCCACCAATTGCAGAGCGGGCTGCGTGGGCGTCTCCCCCTCTAGTTGATGCTCACATCACTCGCCTTGTTAGATCTTCCATTCTTCCTATTCCTGTTACGGCTTCCCTTAGGGATCCTATGGATAGGAAGCTGGAGACTTTTCATAAGACAGCCTATACCAATGCGGGGGCTACTGCACACCAGCCCCTGGCTTTGGCTTGGATGACATGACACAGATTGGCCAACACGTTTCGAGCTTAAAAGCTCTTCCTCGAGGCTGCCTCAGAGACAGCCTTGAGGAAGAGCTTTTAAGCTCGAAATGCATTGGACAATCTGTGTACAGCCATTAACTACACTCCAGGATTCTGACTTACGCCTGTGAGTGTCCAGCAGGGTAAATTCTGGAAACCTCTGCTTGTTTCCCCAAATGACACTCATATTCTCAGACTGGCATGATACTTTTATTTGCTCCAATTGGAGCTAATTCATGTCATTGATTTGTATTTTCATTGTTTTACTTGCTCTATTTAGCTTATTGTTATTTTCAATTTCGCTCCCCTATGAGCTTATTAATAACCAAGTATACTGTGCTCCATTCAATTCAGTGCCAAGGTCACTACGCATTTTTCCTAGATTACCATTTGTACTGTCCACAGCTCCTGGTGTTTTCACAAAGGTAATGGCCGTCATGACAGCGTAGTTCAGTTGAAGGGGTGTCAGAATATTGCCTTATCTGGATGACATTCTTCTCCTGGCCCAGTCTCCGGATGTCCTGAGGGACTACATTCGTCTGATGGTGGAATTGGTGTATGTCTACGTTGACATTGGTGGCTCTGAACTGGCCACGGCAGGTGTGGTACGCAGATCTTCTGGGCATCTCCATCGACCCTCCTCTGCATCTGGATCTTTTGTCTCTGGGTCCGTGCTTCCACCCTGATATGGCCTGTCTCGCTTTGACAAGGTGGCTCTTGAGACATCCATCCTGAGCGCAAAGGACAGGTTTGCATACTATGCTTATTGTCCGGGAGCCTTCTTAGACAAAGATTTATTACCGCGTTTGACGAACCTACTTTGGGTGGTGTACGGCCAGAAATTTCAATCTTCGGTTCTCCCAGTTCTCTAGAGTCCTCTCTTTTCTGCAGGCGGGTCTGGATTTGGGCCTCCGGCTCTCTTTTTTGAGCGTACAGGTCTCTGCCCTGTCTATGGATATTTTTTCAGGGACGCTGTTTTTTCTCTGAGTTGCTCCATGGAATCTTTCCTTGGTTTATTGGGCTTTTCAGTTACATTCATTGTCTTACATGGAAAACTGTCTTACTTGCCATGCGTCTTGTTGCTTCCCCTTTCTAAGCTTCCACTTGGATCTGGCTGTCTTGAGGACTCACCTGGGTTACCTACCAAAGGTTGTTTCTCTACATTAACAAGGAAATTGTGGTACCTGCTTTCAGTGTTCTGGGTTCTTCGCCGGAGGAGGCCTTTCTGGATATAGTAAGGACTCTACGGATTTACATGAGCAGGACTAGAGATAGTCACAGATCTGGTTTTGTTTGTCCTGTATGATTTTCACAAGCGGGGCTGGCCAGGTTCTAAACAGACTTTGGCCAGGTGGCCTTATCTGCGGCGGATTTTCCTGCTCCTGTCATGATAACTGTTTATTCCACTAGTACAGTGGCAGTGTCGTGGACAGCTCATTTCGGCGCTTCTGCAGAGCAGCTTTGTAAGGCTGTCACTTGGTCCTCTGCCCATATCTTCATTAGTTTCTATGCCTTTGATACCTTCGCCTCGGCAGATGCGGTCTTTAGGCAATGGGTTCTTAGCTCAGGAACATCACCTCCCATAGAAAGACAGCTTTAGGACGTCCCATCATCCTCCCTATGCCCCCTTGTGGAGGAAGAAAAGAGGTTTTCTGATCTTACCTTGTTAAATCCTTTCTTCGACTACATAGGGGGCACAGGGCGCCCACACCTGTCTTGCAGGGGTTAGTTTCTGTTATACCAGTTTTCTACTCACCTTGCCTAAGTGTGTGTTCTGTGTGTGCCGGCCTTTCTTTTTCCTCGCACCTTGCTAAGGACTTGCTAAATTAACGGGCTGGCCGTGGGCTTGGTATAGGGGAGAGGGAGCCTTGGGCTGCTGGGTAATCAAATTAACTGTTTGCTGCCCAGATCCTCCTCTCCATACTATGCCGATCATCCTTCCTGTGCCCCCTATGGAGTCCAAGAAAAGGATTTAACAAGGTAAGACCATAAATCCTCTTATCTGCTGCAGTACCCCGTACATACAGTAATATTTGTGGGTAACCCCCGAGAATGGCTGTTTTTGGAAGATATCCTGCAAATTCTCTTTTGTTAAATATTCCCATAATAAAATGTTTATATTTTAACATATAACAAAAGTGTTCTGTATTAATTGACTGAGTCTCCATTGTTTACTGATTGCTAATTTCAACATGTCCACAAATTATTACTGATATGACTGTTACACAACACAGTCCTGCTGGTGTGGTGCACCTGATCTGCTGTTTGACAACTAGACATATTCATATTTTATGCACCGCACTCTATGTTATGTCCCCTTTAATTTAGTTAGCAAGTTTAGAATGGACATTGTTTTTGTTTTGATAAGTAGAGTACGAAATTCACAGTATAGAATTATATTAAAAGGGGTTTCCATCTTCAGATTACCTTCTAATAGCATGTCAGTACCCTACTGCAATACTAACTAAATACTTTTATTTATCAGTCTAGTCTCTTCTATGCCAGGCAGAAGCAGATTGGGATGGCTGGAATAACACAAAAGTAGGCAGCGTTAGCAAATTGCTAGCACTACCCACAACGGTAGTAAGCAAGACTAATGCAACATGGTAGGCAGAGTCACAGCACCTGCTCTCTCACCTCACACAGCTCCAAGCTCCTCCTCCCATTCGCGGCACCCTCGACTCCTCCCTCACCTCTCACCTACACAGGTTACCTTTTGCTGCTCTCTCTCCCCTCACATAGCTTCAACCCCCCCCCCCCCCCCCCCATTCGCGGCACGCCCAACTCCTTGGCGGCCGGGTGAGTTCTATCACTGGGACTCACACTATGGAAGGGGGCATCACAGTGTGGCATAATATTTAAGGGCTATTACTGTGTGGCATAATGTGTAAAGGCCATTACTGTGTAAGGGGCACTACTGTGTGGCATACTTGTATAAGGGGCTTTACTGCATGGCGTAACGTAAATAAGATTGCACGACTGTATGGGGTAATTTAAATTGTGGGTACTATCCCTACAAGACCATGCCCCTGTTTTGGGCGCATGCTGTCACTATTTAAAATATGTGGCAGTGGGCAACAATGCTTTTCTGGCACAGGGCACTAAAATGTCTAGTTACAGCTTTGGATGCGGCAAACAAGTAGACAGAGGCCTTGATTCAGAGCCGGACGCTCTGACTGAGCGCTCGCTCTGAATCAGGGCCGTCCCTCTGAATTTAAGAGCGGCCTCCTGGCCGCTTGCATAGCTGTGGGTGACCACCTACAGCTATAGCGAGCGGCCAAAATGATGGCGACGAGACCCTTGCGGTAGGGTCTCGTTGCTGGAAGCCCTGGAGTGCTTTTGGTTCTATCAGAGCCAAAAGCACTCCCACTGACATCACTTCAGATATCAGTAGGGCCGGCCCCAGACGGGAATACCTCCGTCTGGGCAGCCACGCCCCCAGCACGATCACCAAAGGGGGCGTTCTGTCAATCACCATCGACAGCACGCCCCCTTTGGTGTGAGACCCATAACGACGGCCGTCGTTATTCGGGTCTCGCACATGCGCACGACGGAGCCGCCTCCGTCATGCACATGCGCACTTGGCCAACATCGACCAGCTTGCGAGCGCCCAGAGTCAGCACACAAGTGGGTTGAGAATACATATTAGTTGTTAGTGATCGTTATCACTTAATCCGGCATCAAGGAGTTCCAAAGATTGAAATGGAAAAAGTCATGGCTGCTGGATGAAGCCCGGTCACCATGAGGCTTACTCAGCTGACCGTCCACCAACGCGACCATCAACCACTGATGGTCGCGATGGTCATCGCAGCCTGCGACCTCGTCGCAGTGCTGGGATCGCAGATGCAGCAGGGGGCGTAGTACACCTCCTGCTGCATTTGTATTATAGCAAAGATCACAATTGCAAAGCTGCCTGCGTGCATACATCATATATCTATAGCCTGTGTGCAGCTTTGCAATTGCGATCCTTGCTGAATCAGGCCCTAAGTCACCTGTGGTCAACCATGGATATCCTTAAAACCTGGACATCAGAGTGCCTTGAGGCCCAAGTTTGCATTATAACAAGCATGTCAGTATTAATTCCTCCAGCCTGGTTTCAAAACAGTCTCAGCTGTTAACTGTGACTTGCGATTATAGTTTTCTATAACAGTACCCGGCTCATTGAGATGTTGTTTTTCAGAGACAGGACAGCCTGCATCCTCTTCGCCATGTGTTCTCTGTTTTTCTTTTCCTTTTCTGTCTCTTTCTCTCGAACTCTGTGGGTGCCAAAAATATAATTCAACTTGTGAGTTCTAAGCAGGTCAAGGGTGTAGTGTGAAAGTGCACCTACTGTAATCCATTCCTTAGGCTGCATTCACATAAAAATGAGATCAGTCTAGGCTGCATATGATTTGTGTAGGGGGTGAGTGTACGATATGAAGTATGCTTTCACTTTATACATAATGGTACTCTCAGTAGTGGGATATAAACAGCTACATATCAGAATACCCAAGCTCTAAGTGTAGAGCCACCTGAAAAGCAGCACCACATTGCAGGTTTTAAGAGGTTATATAATGTTATAGGATCAAAAATGAATAAAGCTGGACGCTAGTAACTAAATAAACACACTTGGTGTAAGAGATGTCTTGCATCTTTGGAATAAGCTTCAGAACAATGGCAAGAACCACTACATAGGTCCCACCTACTTTTCAGACATTACTTATTTGACATGGTGTTTCTCAATAGACGGCATGCAGATCTGAGGACCAGATCATATTAACATGTTCGAGAAAGGTGTACTCACATTCTAGGGATAGCTATTATCAAAATCACCCACCGAGCATGCACTGGTATTGGTTATATCAAACACTATTCGTTTATGCAGTTTTAGAACTTTATAAGACACTGCTGTGCTCCACAATACACACCTTATTACAGTATTGTGAGAATTAATAAGTGTGTAATTTCCTCTGACTGAAGACCACCCAGAAAGCTATGAGATTTCTAGATGTTTTTTGGGCGGATGTATAAAAACAATTTGATACACGGCTTGCAGTGTGTAAATAAGACCGATCAAGACAGCTAATTAAAATACAGCTATTTGTCATAGCAAAACAAACCTTGTCATAGTTTCCTTCAGAAATAGAACAGCCTTCTCGTGATTCTTTTGTGCCTTCTCCACAGCTGACCGATAACGCTGCTCCTGTTCCTCCATCTTGCTCAGTTCTTGCCTAAAATATAAGAAAAAGTAAGAACTTTCCCATCCAGAGATATTATTATATGTAATAAGCTGGTTATCAAAATGTTATTGCGTTTTTCCTTTAAATTAAAATATCTACTCACTTGAAATTCATTACAAAAAATTCAAGAAGATTAAGGGTCTCATTCAGAGCCGCTCGTAAGCGGCCGTACGCTCGTTCCGAGCGATGTTCGCACATCTGCGCATGCATATGGTTTGTAATACGCATGCGCGAACCAGTCAGTGCGGCCGAAAATCGTTTGTTCGCTATATAGCGAATGCCTGCTATTTTGAGTGACAGGAGGAGGCGTATGTGGGTGGTAACAGGGGAAGGTGCTTGAAAACGGGGAGTGGAATTCAGAACGCAGGCGTGCTTAAAGGTCAAAACGGGCGTTTTATGGGTGTGCATAATTAATACAGCAGCGTCATTGACCACGTCACTTGGTTGTTTTATAGTCAGAACTCGCAATATAGCGGTAGGAAAAACCAACCACAAGAATAGCGAGCAGTTCATACGCTGTTCGATGTACTCGATTAATCTAATAAATAGCGGAGATGACGTATGATGCGAGTGGCGAGGGGGCGTATTTTTCAAATAAACGACCGCATGTTTTGTTCGCTCGTTCAGACATAGAGGCGGCAACAGACCACAAAGAGCGAACGGTTCATTTGAATTGCCACCCCCTTTTTCTGAACGAGCGAGCGCTAATAGCGTCCGGCTCTGAATCAGACCCTAAGTGCATACTTAATGACGCTCCAACGTAATTGTCCCAGTACAGGAGACGGTCTATGCTAGACATACTTTATGAGCCTAATTCAGATGTGTCCTCATACACTATTGCTGCAGTCGCGCCAAACAGCCTTTCTCGGCGTGCCAGGTCCCATGCGACTCGGCTTGCGCTGAGCATCTACTTTTTCGTGCGGAAATGTGTTTTAGTTACAATCAGATGCAACAAAACCGTTTCATGAGTGTGTGCGACTGCGTCTGAATCTGTGTTTGAAGTGTTACAATACCCCTGGGTCCATTGTGCTTCATATACAGACTCACACACAGATATCCAAGTGTTGCATATCAAATTAATCCATGCAGTCTTCTAAAGTGGTTTGTCGCATCTGATGAAAAAGACAGTTGGTGCCATAGAGTCACACAGGACCTGGTGGCATTTCACAAAAACACAAGAGGCCTGATTTTGAATCGCACATATGTCACAATGCTCACAGATCTCGCGGATTTCAGCATACCGCGCATGTGCGGGAACAGGAATGTGCACACAGACGGATTTTGCTAGTGTGTACATTTTGATGTCTGCGTCAAAACAGAGCGCACTACACGTGAAATGGGCGTTTCTGTCCCGTGAAAATGCAAGTGAACGGAACTCTTGTGGGAGTGTCATGGGGCTACCGTAGGCGTGTATGTCGGCTTCCATGCTCAATCGCAGCATGCGGATAGAAATTGGACACTTGTTTTAGAGTAGGGTGGGTGCACATCCAGATACTAAAGATGAAGATTACGGAAGTAAAAACAGCGGGTGGGACAGACTTCCACATGTACATGCACAGGTTTTTGGTATACATGAGCGGGTTCTTGCTGTAGCATAAGTAAGTAAGCTATCACAGTCGAATTGAAAAGTGCACGCAATTGCCTCTGACAGGG
The DNA here is from genome assembly GCA_031769625.1 of Taudactylus pleione. Classification (NCBI taxonomy): domain Eukaryota; kingdom Metazoa; phylum Chordata; class Amphibia; order Anura; family Myobatrachidae; genus Taudactylus; species Taudactylus pleione. The sequence continues at coordinate 8,980,414 of JAUIMM010000081.1, read as the reverse complement.
AATCAGGCCAAAGATAACTACTTTAGTTTTTAGGGTGATGGCATTCACCTTGCGATCGCAGCCTAACATAAGGACGCCCAATTCCCCTTACTCACATCCGTATACTTTGGCAACATAGCGAAATAATCGGTAACATCGCACCCATAAGTACAGTTAAGGTAGGTCAGACCTCACTCAGGAATTGCTAACTTCAGTGCATGCTATGAGGCCTCAGGCTGCATATGGTTTCGCAGTGGATAATTTATGCACTCCCCTGCAATGGCGTTCAAACGCACTGGCACACCTGCATTCGCCACAAACAGCACTTCCTGTCAATCACTCTGCAATTGGTATGCGATTGCAGTCTCCATTGCAGCGGCCGGTTCACGCAAGGGCGAAACAGTCGGACGATTTTGTGCATATTAGCAACTGAGATCCTTGCTGAATCAGGCCCAATGTCCCTTCAATGCATTGATGTTCATGATAATGTGAACACTACTCATCAATCATTTGTTGGAATACAACAATGAAAAACCCTTAAGCTGGGGTCGACTTCCACCCTATCGGACGATTGGTAAGTGTGTACACACTTACCAATTCGTCTGCACGATTTGCCGGGCTTGACAGCTCAAATGGGTTTTAAATGCCCACCCAGTTGAGCTGTTAATCACCGCCCAGTTGAGCTGTCAATCACCGCTGGGTCCCCCCAGCATGTGTACGGGCAATCGTACACACCAGTGGATGACCGATATATCTTTCAGATATGTCGTCCATCTGCTGTGCTGCACAGCAGACGGATATGCCTGTAAACGATGTTGTTCAATGCAACGGGTGATGTATCTATCTGTGTGTACCCAGCGTTAATTTCCCAGACATGCAACCATTCCCAGATAAGAGTAACAGCATTTCAGGCTCTGCTGCACCAAGTTTTTTTGCTAAGGTTTTAGAATGGTACTTTTATACATCACACAGCAATTGAAGCACTCGCTTGCCCTCTGCTTACTTACAGTGTCTCTGTCTGTTTCTTATGCTGTGCCAGAGTTAGTGACACTTTTTCCCTCTGTGCTCGCTGGGCTGCTGAGTCTTTGTTTTGCCTGTCCAGCTCTTCTTCATCTTGTTGTAGCCTCTCGCGTAGATTGGTAAATTTTCCATGTTCCACTTCAATCTGCCAGAGGTCGTACCTGTCCGATAAATACACATTATATAGCAAGAGATTTAGAAGCCTAAATGCCGCTAAACTGCTAAAGAAACTTTTACAGCTCCCTTTGGTTAAGCAGGATCTGGTGACATAGAATGATACAACTATTGTGAACACTGGGCCTGATTCAGATCCAGACGCTATTTGCGCTCGCTCGTTCAGAAAAGGGGGCTGGCTATTTAAATTGACCGTTCGCTCTTTGCGGTCTGTTGACGCCTCTATGTCTGAACGAGCGAACAAAACATGCGGTCGTTATTTTGAAAAAACGCCCCCTGGCCGCTCGCATCATACGTCATCTCCGCTATTTATTTGATTAATCGAGTACATCGAACGGCGTATGAACTGCTCGCTATTCTTGTGGTTGCATTTTCCTACTGCAATCATGCGAGCAGTTCTGGCTAAAAGACACCCAACTGACGTGGTCGATGACGCTGCTTTGTTAATTATGCACACCCTTAAAACGCCCGTTTTGACCTTTTGGCACGCCTGCGTTCTGATCTCCACTCCTCGTTTTCAAGCACCTTCCCCTGTTACCACCCACAAACGCCTCTCTCTGTCACTCAAATTAGCAGGCATTCGCTATTTTGCGAGCACACGATTTTCGACCGCACTGACTGGTTTGCGCATGCGTACTAAAACCCGTACGCATGCGCAGTTGTGCGATCATCGCTCGGAGCGAACGAGCAGCCGCTTACGAGCAGCTCTGAATCAGGCCCAGTGGGTGCTGCTTTAAAATGATTGATATACAGTCCATGCTGGGAACTGCAACTCGACAACAATGTAATTGAAACGCTTTGCCTAAATGAATTTAAGAAATAAAAACTACTTAAATGGGCCTGATTCTGAGTCACATGATGCTGTGAGCGTTAGTGTCTTTTTCCATGGCTGCGTCTGAATCTATATCCTAATGCTAGTAACAGCCCTTCCCCTGGTGTACAAGCATGCATCTGGATGTTCATGGACTGAGACTGCCACTTTCAGCGTCTATAGACGTTGTAATACCATTTGGTGCATCTTAAGTCGCCACCATCGGTCACACCATCGAAACTTGGTCTATAGCAGGTCCAGATTTACTGTTGGCCTCCATTGTGAGCGATTAAGCATCAGTCTACGCTACCACTGCAGAAACACGTCCACAATACTCCCATAGGATGGACCATTTTTGTGTGTCTGAATAGCCAACTCCCAGTCACTGTCCAGGAACGCCTAGCGAATTTCCAGTACATTTCTAATACCGTGCATATCAATAGCAACTGCTCCTCTGTATACAGTGTAACGCATGCGCCATAGGAGATTTTAGGGATTTTAAATGCAAGTGCAGTAGCAAATATTGTTCAGTTCTGTGAATATCGGCATAGCGTGCAATTCAGAACCAGGCTGGAGGGTTCTACACACTAAAAATATGTACATTTCCCTTTAATGAACACTGAATTGTTTCCATTATTTAATTTTTTTGTTAGCTTTACACCCAACTTTTCTAAGCCCCTTTGCCAACTTATTTCTAGTTTGGGTGCTCAGCAGCAGACATTATTGGGGTCAGGCTTATTTTGATCCGAAGGTACAGCCTACAAAGCATACTACCACCTGCTATCAATGCAAAAAGTCTAAGTAACAATATCCACCCCCTCAGGGCTAGGAAGTAAGATCAGGTGGGTGTCACTGGAATTGGGAGTCTTGTCTTATTCATGAATGGAGTACTTTAGCAGACCTTTCAGTAATCCATTACCGAATATCAATCAGTGATGGTTCTAGGGGCGGGCTAATAGGGCCGTCGACCGAAGCACCGGCCCTTAGAGGGCACCACTGAATCCCCAGAAGAAAAAAAAAAACACCAGAAGAATCAAAATAAAACTGCGCCGGTCGTGTGTGTCCCCCCGCTAGCCGCCACAGGGAGGCTCCGTTTGCCGGGCGCCCGCTGAGATTTGATACCAGCAGGCACCCGGCTTCCTCCCTGCAGCAGCAACCGAAAGCAGGAGCTCACTTCTGAGCTCCAACACCCGGCTCCCGCAGAGAGCACTATGGGAGGGACGTCATCTCTCCCATAGATCCGTGGGGCCGCAGTCGGACCGGACGTCAGTGGACGCAGGAGCGGGGCTTAAGGTAAGTATTGTGTTTGTATTTTAATTGTATTTTTTTTTTCAGAAGTGCTAGCACTGGGGGCACGACTATAGGGGGCACTACTATAGGGGGCACTACTATAGGGGGCATTACTACTGTGGGCACTACTAATGGAGGCATTATTACTGTGGGCACTTCTATAGGTAGCATTACCACTGGGGACACTACTATATGGGGCACTACTACTGGGGGGGATTATTATAGGGGGCATTACTACTGGGGGCATTACCACTGCGGGTACTACTAATGGGGCACTGCATGGGGGGCACCACTACTGGGGCCATTGTGTAAGGGGCACCACTGCTATGGGCATTGTATAAGGGGCTCTACTACTGTGGGCATTGTATTAGGGGCACTACTACTGTAGGCCTTGTCTATAAGGGGCACTAATTTGGGCATTGTGTAAAAGGGGTACTATTGTGTGTCATAACATGAATAAGGGACTACTGTGTGGAATAATTTGAAATGGGGATAATGTATTATAAAGGGAATTACTGTGTGTGGCACAATGTATTATACAGGGCATTACTGCATGTGGCATAATGTGTTAAACAGGTAATGTGTTATAAAGGCCATTACTGCGTGTGGCATAATGTGTTATAAAGGCCAATACTGTGTAAAGGTGCCCACACACATAGCGATAGTTTACACGATCTGGCCGATTCCGACGAATCGTGACGACAGATCGTGTAAAATATGGCCAAATCGTGAGGAAATCGTGAGTCCTAACTCACGATCACGATGCGATGCGCGTCCCCGCTGGTCGCACATCGCATCGTCAGATCTGCCGTGCAGTAGGGCAGATCTGACAATCTGGGACAAAATGCACTGGGGAAAAAAAAAAAAAAAGTTAAGCAGCGCGATAGATCTTATGCTTTTTACTCCTACTAATCGTGTGTAGGAGCTGCCGGGGGAGAGTTCAGGGGAAATCGCACACATCCTGGGATCGTGTGCAGATCGGTATGTGTGTGGGCACCTTAAGACATACTGTGTAAGGCGCTTTACTGCGCATGGCAATTATTCACCATGAGGGGAGAGCTCGGGGAAGCCCAGCACCTTCGTAAGTGCTGGGCACGCCCCACAGTGTGATGAATTGGGGGTGTTCTGCAAGGGCATGCCCCCTTTCCGGAAGCGCGTGTGCTGAAAGCGCGGTCAGAGGATTGCCAATTAAAAAAAGTTATTTCTTTATTTTGGGGGGGGGGGGGGAGGGAGATGGGTGCAACTGGGAAATTTCGCCCTGAGCTCCACAATGTCTAGAACCGGCCCTGATATCAATGTATGGGTAACTGGGGGCAATCCAAATAGGTACAAGTTGGCTTGTGCGAGACGTTCTCACCAGGAACTCGCACTGCAATACAATTTTTTTTTTTTCAGAGGAAAATTGTGTTTTTCTGTGCGCACCCCCCTGAGCAGGAGAAAAGGTAAGGAAAATATTTATTTAAAGGTAAATATGTTGGGACACCGTGCAGAACCCCTTAGACACCCCCAATAATGACTAAATTAGGTATTTGGAAGTTTTCAATTAACTTAATTAGGCCAATAATTACATGTCATTTTAGGGTGTTAAAAAATGGCCTCAAATTACCCCCAAATTAACGTTTTCATTTTTTTAATGAATAATAATTGCTTTTTTTTATAATTTTTCTAAAAAAAAATGTACATTTAAAGTGGCCTCAAATTACCACAAAATCACCTTTTTTCAAATTTTTTCTTTTGCATTTTTCGTTTAATTCGTTTCAGACAGCCTTTTGACTCCTCCAGTACTTTGCTTATGTCCTTTAACAGCCTTCTGTATGATCCTGCTAACAAAGTTATCACTTTTTTGGGTCCAGGATAAGCACTTCTCCCAAGTCATATGCTCTAGAAAATTTGCACACCCTTGCTGTGAGTAGCATGAATAGGCATTTCTAACTAGATCTCGCATTTCTAGCATTCATGCGATGTTTGCAAGTGTTGTAAAACAAACAAGCTTTTGCAAACTCGCACCTAATTGGATTGCCCCCAATAAAGATAGGTATAAAATAAATAAGGTATAAACATTTATATATATTTTGCAAATGTTTTCTGTTTATACTGCTCAATATTTGTCACCTTAAATTAAATTTGCAGAAAATATATAACAAAAAAAATTAACATCAATAACATTACATTACCGCAGAGCTGAAAAGACATCACTACCATCTAGAGCTGTCTCTCTAATGAGGCAACCTGAGACAGCAAAGAAAAATTACGGAACATATTTAAAAAAAAAAAATTAAACAGCTAAAGGTAGCTGCAAAGAGTGCCAGAACCTTTTGGGCGCCACCAATTCCCAACTACTGTGCAGTGTCAGACTGCAGAACAAGAATCATGCCTCAGGACCAGCACCTGGAGGGTTAATTGAATCTTACAGTTCCAGTGGTTACACTGACAAAGCTGCAGGGGCATTCCTTGCTGCTGCTCTGTCACTCTCAGTCTCAATGCCATATGACTGAAGCAGTGACATGTGCACAGTGCAAGCGGCTGCTTCAAATGTGCCTGTGTACTGTATCTCTAAGCGACTGAAAAAAATCATGTACAAAAAGGAGTAATATCGGGAACGCTGTTGGGCATGGGAGGAAAAGGCTGGTGGGCAGGGGAACATGCAAGAAAGATAAGCCGGTGATCAGAAAGGCATGTATGAGAAGAGCTGGTGGGCATATAAACATGAGGAAAAAAAGCTGGTGCACAGAGGGACATGTGAGGAAAGGCTGTTTGGCAAAGCAGCATGTGAGAGAAAAGCTGGTGGACAGTGAGGCATGTGAGAAAAAAAAATGGTGAGCAGGGAGCATGTGAAAGAAAGCTCATGGACAGGGAATTGTGTGAAGGACAAGCCACTTCGCAGAGGGGCATCTGAGAGAAGTGTTGGTGAGCAGTGGAGGATCTGAAGGAAAAGCTAGTGGGTAGGGCAACATGTGAGATAAGAGATAGTGGGCAGAGGGGAATGTGATAGAAAAGCTCATTTGCAGAGGTTCATGTGAAAAAAGCCAGTGTGCGGAGTGACGTGATAGAAAGGCTATTTGGCAGAGATCATGTGAAAGAAAAACTGGCAAGCTAGGGGTATGTGAGGGAAAAGCTGGTGGGCAGGGGTCATGTGAGAGAAAAGATGGTTAGCAGGGCCAGCCAGAAGGTGGTAATTATTAATAATTTAAGTTCACAAAAGTGAATAAGGGGATGGAAAGTGGGTATTGGAGACAAGTGGTGATAGGCTGAAGTTAGGCTGGGTCCTATAGTTCTAGTGAAGGGAAAGCTTAACTTTACAGCATACACTGTCATTCTAGAGAATTGTGTCAGTTTGGGGAAGGCCTTTTCCTACTGTAGTGGTACATGACAATGGCCCTGTGCACAAAGCAAGGTCCACCATGGTGTGGAAGAAGGGGACTGGGCTGTACAGTGAGACCTCTACCCCATCAAGTATCTTTGTGATTAATAAAAATGCCAACTGTGAGCCAAACATAATCTACCAACACCGATGCCTGTGCTCACGAATGCTGTTGTGGTAGAATGATTGTGAATCCCTGCAGCCATGTACCAAAATCTAGAGCAAAGCCTTCCCTGAAGCCTGGAGGCTGTTATAGCAGCAAAGGGTGACCAACTCTGTATTAATTGCCATTGTTTTTTGATGGAGTGCTCAAAAAGCACATTTCGGTGTAATGTTTGGTTTTTCACATATTTTTGTCCTTGTATGTATGTACTGTATGTAAGAAATAATTGAAATGCATTTAATATCACTCAACCAATTTACAATACATATCTATACAGTGCGTAAGTGATTAAAGCAGGGGTTCCCAACCACGGTCCTCAAGGCACACTAATAGTCCAGGTTTTAAGGATAGCCATACTTGAGTGGAGGTGTGTTAATTAGTACCTCAGTTATTTTGATTTAACCATCTGTGCTCAAGCATGGATATCACTAAAACCTGGACTGTTACTGTGCCTTGAGGACCGAGGTTGAGAAACACTGGATTAAACTGTGGAAAGATCAATGGTGCAGGGTGGGCAAACTCACTCATTATCTTTCAGCATAGCGGTGATCTTTGACTGCACCTCCTCCTCATTGACCACCTCAGTGCTCAGTCGCCTGTGTAGAGCTTGCAGACGGAACACAACAGCTCTGTGGTAGCAAACAAACATTACAATTATAATCTTGTTACTATTTAAAAAAGCAATCCTCGCTGACAGTGGAATATAACATACAGTATATACAACATATTACTCCTGTAAGTATGTCCCTGCATATTTATTGTTTATCCAACAAATCAGCAAATATAATTTTTCTAAACTCCTGGAAGGAGAAAACCATAAAAGGCAGGGATACATTCAAATCCAATTTTGGTAAAATCAAGTATTAGTTTTCGATTTCCGAAGCAGTTTCAAAATCAGGAATGTGTTAATGGAATTTACACAGGGAAAACACAAGTCTGAAACTCATAATGAAGGAAACTGCAAGGGGCATGTTTTGCAGTGAATACATTGTAATGAAATAAATTGCAAATGAATGAGCACAGTAATGTATGAGGATCCATGTTGTGTATTTGTGTCCAAAATAGGATAGAGGTTGTTTCAATTGGTGAGAATGTACAAATCAACAACCAATTTCCCCGATTCCTACTAAACAGAATGGGGACTTGTTTCTTGGGCCAAGCTGTGTATAGCTATTAATGTCCTCAAATACATAAAAAAAACAAATATGCCATGTCTAAAAAGAATAACAAAGTGTTTTATTTGATTAAACTTTATTTTACAAATGTGTGTCTGCATATTAATTACTTATTTATATTATCACACTAACGCAATGACGGATGGGACAAGTTTGCAGCCAGGGGTGAGCTGGGGACAGAAGGGAACTCTGCTGCACGGGAGGCAAAGCTTGGGGGGGGGCATGACGTACAAGATCCAACTTTCTAGTATTTGTATAAGGGATCAGGGTTTTAGAGACCTAATCGTCGACCATCCACAAGCGTGGGGACCCCCCATAGTGTCTAATCAGTACAGGAATGGCCTGGCAAAAACCAGCATACCTCCTTCCTGAGGCTACCAGCACTGTGCTGAAATAGCTCCTTCAGATCCCCTTGGCTTGTGAGTTCCAATACTGAACCAGATTGGGTCCCATGAACAGGCAACTTTGTCACTGCAGTGTCCAAATATAATGGACAGTGTTCACCGAGGCTACTGCACATTATACACTATGTAGACAAAAGTGATTGGACATCCCCGCACAAGCGAAATGCATACCATGCATCCCACTGCACGAGTTCCAAATGGTCTCTAATGAACAATTCGTAGGGAGGTCCATGCACTTGCTGTTTTACAGAAACAACAAATGTTTTTATCAGGACGACAATGCCACCTGTCTTGTTTCAAGGGTGACAATGGACTGGTATACAGAAAATACGGTAAACCGGATGGACTGGCCAGCTCAGAGTCCAGATCCTAACCCCATTGAGAGCCAGGTGCGTTTTAAGCTGAATCGACCTTCTTCAATGTCACAGTTAGTCACTGTACCTAAGGTGGAAGGCAAAACATACCGCCTGCTTTTGTTCAGGAACTTGTGGACAGTTTGCCAAGAAGGGTGTCAGCAGTAATCACTGCCCGTGGTGGACCTACAAAGTACTGACGTCAATAGAATCTTGATGATTTATTTGCTGTCAGTGTGCAATCACTTTTATCTACATAGTGTACTAAAAGAGTGAAAAACAAACAACAACCTCCCCCCCCACACACAATTTTCAGATAAACTTTAAGTGTATAAGACAGGCCAGACCCTTGTTCATCACTTTCTGATTTTTTTTATTTAATCTTTTCTTCATTTTTTTTGTAAACAATATAAAAATTAACCTGATAAATCCTCAATTAAAAGACAAAAATAACCCAACCACAACTACAACCAATAAACATCACTAGTTCAGTGTCCCTTTACTGGCGAACCAATAACAAGTAGCATGTGGAAGCAATTTGCACTGTACTGGATCAAGATAGAAGAACAGATTTTGAAGAGTCTTTTATACAATTAAACTTTATTTGAAAATTGTGATTTTTTTTTTTATTAAACTCTATTTTTAAAAGTGGACGAAAAGAAAGTGAGACAGTCACACACTGACAAATTATACATTATCAATGTCCAGAAACCAATTTTTGCATTTTGTGACAATAAAGCATGGATATAATAAAGATTTATCAATTCCACTTTGATTTAACTTTTTTGTTGCATAATATAAAATGAATAACAAAATAACAGTGTAGAGATGGAGGTAGGGGGAGAGGGGGAAAGGAAAAGGAAAAAGGCATACACCTCTGCAAATCAAAACATACAAGGCCTATAGAAAGGAATAAAACACTAGAAACCCACATTCTACAGTAGGGCCAAACAGTAGTATTAGAAGGTACCGGAGACTTCTCTGTGTAAGTAACGGTACCAGGGACCCCATGCGCACTGGCCCAACATCGACCCGCTTGCGAGCGCTCAGCGCTCGCGAGCGGGTCTGAATTAGGCCCTCTGTTTTAGGAAGCAATTCCATTTCACTGGGAACCTCTGCCATGGCAAAGTTTTCATTTTGAGAGTCCAAAGTTTGTTCATTGACTAAGCTCACAGCCCAGGGAGGCCAGAAAGTGCCACAGGGATTTTAAGTACGGGGCTGGTACACTGTTATAGAAAACAATAAAAAACAAAAAGTGACACTTCCACACATCTCATTAGTACTGACCAGCCTGGGGCCCACATGCTCATGGTCTCCATTTATAGTGAGAAACAGCTTTATGCTATCAGGTGTCCGCCTATCCACAGACTGTGCAACCGTCACTCACTGTTCTGACCTGCACCAATTCTGGCATTGTGAAGGATGCGGTCGCCCATGTGGTTTAATACAGCATTGGTCCTACAGCTACTGCAATCTTAATGGCTGCCATGCATGGTCTGCGGCTCATTCTCCTGCTTCTGAATGCTTTTCTCAAGAATCAACTAAGGTGCTTATAATTTAATAATGAAAATAATACTATTAGGGGAAAGGGGGCAATAATATTGTGGCTAGGGATGGCCTGATCCCTAAATCTGCTATTGGATGAGGGGAACATGCTACCTTTTTTTCCCATTATTCTATTCTACTATAAACAGTGATGACCCTATGAGATCAGAACTGGGATTGGGGATCAGAGGTGAGAGTCATTCTGGCATCAGCCATATAGAGATTTTGTGTCTCCATGTTGGACTCCAAGCAATGTAATAATAACCTTCACAATCTCATACACAAGTAACACATGAGAACAGTTCTCTCATTCTGTAATCATTAATTTAATCCATAAATAATATTTTATGCCAAAACGCAAACGTGTACTTAGTTGAAGGTGGTGGTAGTTATAGGGAATGCAGTCAAATGGTCAACAATGACAATGTTTACATTCATAATACCGACAGTTATGATGTCGACATTGTTAAAATATAGACAGGCAATGTGTCAACTTTCTGTCAATGCCGACAGGTGAAATGTCTACATTGTAAGAATGCAGTTAGGGTTAGGCTGTGACATTCTACCATGTCAACAGTTTATCACTGTCTACATACCGAATGACTGTCTACTTGACGAATGTCGACATGGTCAACGTCAAAATTATAACGTATGACATTACGCATATCGACATATCATACCCAACCCAGTTACAGGGTAGGAGGCTGAACTTTTGCACAGTCCTCCTGTAAATACTGTTCCACCTCTCTGTACTGTACATTATGGGACGTGTTCAGTGTGCAGAGCTGGCTCCAGAGTGAGGACCGCCGGGGTATCACAGAGATATAAGACCAAGGTGTATTGCCAAGTGCACCTGACCAACACAGTGATTCCAATGGAAGACAACAAACAACATTAACCTGACTTTTTCAAATCTAAAAAGATAATATCCTGTATTTAAAAGCATAATATATATTAATAAAGTTAATAAAGTAAAAAAATATGTATTACTGGTAGGAAACAGACATACCAGCTCTGTAACAAGACTTCAAACCCACATTTATCCACCACATCCCATTATTGTAATGGATTTTGTATAAGATGTTTAATACTGTATGTACAATGGTGTCAATACATTTATGTATTTATTCTACTGTATATTGTTGAACTTCTCTTTATGTTCCTATGTTTTAGTTTTTTTTCTAAAATGCAAATACAATACACAAATGTATAAATTAGAACATTTAGAAGCTGGTGACATTTTAAAATCAGCATGACGTGTATTCCTGATGTATTAGATGAGCACACATTCACTCATATAAACAGAGAGATACGCCTGCAGGTTCACTGTATGAGGGTTCTGCAGTCACTGAGAACTACTGAGCTGTACTGTATACTATACAGCTATAAAATATGTAACATTACACAGTGTGCTGATAAAGCAGAGTGGCATAATATTGTCTAGTATAAATGTTACCTACAACTCCCAGTGACTTGTGCTAATCTTACTTTGCATTGTACTCGGCTATAGGTCTTACCTCAGACTGTTATCTTTCCAAACGTTAGCGCAGAAGATGCGGAGATGTGGAAACAAGACACTAATGATGTGTTACTACTGAGCACCGTAGGGAGATGCTGCATCACCTGTACCATCTGCTTGGCACTGAGGAACCATGACTACAACAAATGCCCAGTATAATAAACATTTGCTTTGTTTCTATCTATGGACTGGGAGGAACCGTCAGCTATACACAGAGGAGTCAATTATTTTGTAGTCAATCAATATTCAGCCTAATAAATCACTTTGTGACTCACGCATCAAGGGTGTCATTGGTTCCTAGAGCACCGATAGGTTGTATTCTCATGAAAATTGGGTCAGCCCACAAAATGGCTGCCTCTATAAAGTGCAAGTGACGGGTAGAGTATTATCAACGGCAGTGGTCGAAGTGGGAATTTTGAAGTGGGGGTATGGAAATGTATTTAGTGTGTGCGTCGAAGGTGCTTAAAAAAGGGTGTGACCACATGTCACAAGGGTGTGGCTATGTGTTATGAGGGGTGTGGCATGCAACTATCTCTCACCCTTTGCTCCTCTTACTACCTCCTTTCCCAAACCAGTATGATGAGAGCAATCTACAGTATCCTAACGAGGACTGGTAGACCCAGAGCTACAGAAAGGAAGATCCAGAAATGCAAAACGGTGCAGGTTATAATCCTATACGTGCTATGGGATGTAGTTATGTGCCTGTCTCAATCCCGACACCACAATCCCGGCAGGGGATTTAACATAGGCATCAAAATACTGATGCCTCCCCACGCTGGGACTCCGGACCAATAGTCCAGCGCCGGAGGTAAGTATCGATGTAGCCAGGGATGGGGGGGTTAGGTTAAGGGACCTCCCCGGGAGGACTAAGGGTTAGGCACCCCCCCCCCCGAGAATGGTTAGGCTAGGAGAAGGGGGGTTAGGTTTAGGCACTAGGGGGGGGACTTAGGGTTAGGCACCCCCTCGGGGAGGGTTAGGATAGGAGAAGGGTGGGTTAGGTTTAGGCACTAGGGGGGGAGGTTAGGGACCCCCTGGAGGGTTAGGCTGCGGGGAGGGGGGGTTAGGTTTAGGCACTAACGGGGGGAGGATAGGGTTAGGCACTATGGGGGAGGTTAGGGTTAGGCACCCCTAAAGGAGGGTTAGGGTTGGGGGGAGAGAAGAGGGTTAGATTACTTACCTGCGCTGTCGGGATTTCCTCCGCGTCTGGCTAGCGCTGTCGGGAATTGAACCGCCGGCATTTCAATGCCATTCCACCTGTTACACCCTCAGCATGAGATTGAGAGTGTGAGGTGCTTGGGAGAACAGTTACCTAGAGGTCTCTGGGAGGAGTCCGCATAGTCTCCGCTGTTAGGTGCCCCGGGATGTGGCTAAGGCAGGCTCCCGGTCCGTCACCCACCTATAAGCTGTGGTCCAGGCAGAGCCATTAAGGGGGGGACGGAAGTAACCCCGCCCCCCCTCCTCACTAGCAGCCCCCTGGACCTGTAGGACATTTTCTGTTGTTACTATAATCAAGCAGCTGCATTGCTGCCATCATGGGGCCAGTCACAGCACTGCTGCAGTGTGCTGCCGAGCTTTACTCTTATGTGAGATGCCTGCACAGTGAGGAAGTCTTTACTCTCTCCCCTCCTGGCCAAGACTCCACCCCTTTCCCCACGAAGCCCCACCCCTTTCCCCACGAAGCCCCGTCCTTTTTATTCACGAAGCTATGTCTGGAGTTTTTTTTTCTAGTCTCCAGTCTCTCTCTCCACCCAGACCTCCTCTCCGTCAAGGCTAGATCCTCAGCCTGGCAAGGCAGAAGACACGGGTAAAGTGAAGGGAAAGATTGCAGCAGGTCAGTGAGAGGAAGGAGCAGAGCTTTGGAGGGAGGGGGAGATCAGCATGCACACCAAGCCGTGCTGTCACAGTCACTGGGGCAAGCAAAAAAAAAATAGTCTCAACAGGTTCCCCAGTACCTACCCGCCACACCGAACACAAGTTCCTGTTGCACTTTCAACTGGAGTCGAACTGTCTGTCAGAGAGGGACCACGGAGCCTCCCCAGTCACTCTGGCTGCTGCAGGTGCATGAATGCAGGGAGGAGGTGACCGGCCCCTAGCTGCTCTGGGAGGAGGGAGGGAACAATGCTGCTGCTCTCTGGCCCATAGACAGTGTCAGGGTAGCGGACTGAGGTCACGCCTCCGCACTCAGCTCAGCCGCCCATGGAATAAAAAAAAATGTTCAGTGCTTGAAGTGGCGGCATACCATACCGTTGTATACCGTCACACTTCGAGCACTGATCAACGGTAATTATAAGTAACCAGACAGCTACAGTATATATCATGCCCAGCGTCCTGCTTTATACGATCTGTGGCTGATGCATATATTGAGTCATTTGCTTACATGTTATTGGTTTGTTGTTCTGTAAGAATATCCATTTCCACACTCGATTTTTGTTCCTCTAACGACTCTATTCTCTGATGACATGCCCTCAGTTCTTCCCTGAAACAAAAGATCAACAATTTATTTTAAGACATGTGCATTTTAGGTCTGCTGTCAGGATCCAGATTTATTTCCCGCATTGTTCAATTCATCTTTAATTGTTGTAACCTGGAAGAAGAAATCTATCTTGGTATTATTGCTGCAATGACTGTATAAATGGCACTGATGTATGACCACAGATTCATGCACATATGGGTGTGTTACATCAGATTTTGAAGGTGAGTCAACATTAAATTTTTCAGCAATTTGTGCTACTGTAGCTCTTCTGAGGGATAGAACCAGACAGGCTAGCCTTCACTCACCACATGCAACAATGATCCTTAGACACCCATGACCCTGTTACCGGTTCATCGGTTGTCTGGCTTGGGCCCCTTTGGTAGGTACGAAACACAGCATACCGGAAATACCCCACAAGACTTGCCGTTTTGTATATGCTCTTACCCAGTCATCTAGCCATCACAATTTGGCCCTTATCGCCCTTATCAAGGTTGCTTAGATCCTTACACTTGGCTAGTTTTTCTGCTTCCAGCACAGCAACTTCAAGAACTGAGTGTTCACTTGGTGCCTAATATATCCCACCCCTTGACAGGTGCCATTGTAACAAGATAAGCAAAGTTATTCACTTAACCTCTTAGTGGTTTTAAAGTTATGGCTGATGGGTGTACCGTGTATATATAACATTATGGCCTACAGCAGGTTAATGTGCCCTACCACACTGCAAACATTGATCAGGAATGGTCTGAGAAATGTGACAAAGTTGAAGCTGTTGATTTGGTTTCTAAATTCCCCAGATCTCAATCCAATCGAGCATCTGTGGGATGTGCTGGAAAAACTAGTCCAAGCCATGGAGACCCCACCTCGTAACTTACAGTACTTACAGGATCTGCTGCTAACGTCTTGGTGCCAGATACCACAGGGCACTTTCAGAGGTCTTGTGGTGTCCATGCTTCAATGGATCAGAGCTGTTTATATATGTTTGTATGTATATATAAAATGAATTACCCCCCAATAAACAACTACAATAGTGCCGCCAGGATGCGGTCACTATCCCAAAGGTGGGGATTCCGGTGGTCAGAATGCCAGCCGGGATCCAGAGTGCCAGCATCCCATACCCATCTCAGTGCCCCCAATGAACACTATGGGACTTTTACAAAACCTAGTGAACAGGGGAAAGCTGCTGCACGACCTATAGCAACCAATAATTATAGTGTGCATGTAAATTCAGTCCTTGGATCTGATGGCTGTGCAATAACTGAGAGATTCCATAATAAAAATGTACCCATCATTCGCTCAATAGGACCCAGTATACACTGAGGCCCTGATTCAGAGCCGGACGCTCCGACCAGGGCGCTCGCTCTGAATCAGGGCCGTCCTAGTTACATTTGGAGCAATGGGCAGCACAGATGGTGTAATGGTTAGCATTACTGCCTCACAGCACTGAGGTCGTGAGTTTGATTCCCACCACGGCCCTAACTGTGTGGAGTTCCTTCTTCCTGTGCCTGCGTGAGTTTCCTCCCATAATATTCTGTCAGGATAATTGGCTCTCACAAAATTAACCCTAGTGTGTATGTGTGTGAGCATGTGGTAGGGAATATAGATTGTAAGCTCCACTGGGGCAGGGACTGATGTGAATGGACAAATATTCACTGTATAGCGCTGCAGAATATGAGTGCGCTATATAAATAACTGGTGATAAATAAATGTGAATGATTAACAAATAGTGAGTCCAAGTAACCAGCATTAGAAGTGTAACTAATGAAATCAATCCGCCAATTCCAGCAATCATAAACTTACTTCTTTTCACTCCTTTCAGGCGCATGTCCCAACAGTTTCCGATCTCAGAAATATCCTGCAGATGATTTATTGGTATTGGATGACAGCAGAGGCATATAGAGGAGGGGGACGAGTACTACTTGCCCATGATGGTTGGAGGGGCCCAGATCAGTGACCTCTTCCACTGCTCTGCCCACTAATACTGGCTGCGCCTATATATAAGCCCAGCCACAGCAACACAACCAGCAGAGATGTGCGGCTGCCCTGCTATACAGGCATGGCCAACAGTAGTGGGCAGAGAGGAGAAGTATTACAGGTGCCCCAGGAGCCGCCCCCCTGTGCTGAGCGTGCGGATAGCAGTTTATTACTTTTTTGGGGGAGTAGTGGATATTTATCCCCCTCCCCACTACCCGAACCCATCAGAACTCTCAACAGCCCTGGATGACACAATATTACTCCTGATACCAGTGGGGAAGTATTATTTCTATATTATTCCAAAAATAATCATACCTGATTTTCAGTATCATAAATTCTTTCTCTTGCTGAAAATTGTCCAACTGGTTTAGTTTTTTATGTAGTTGGAAAGTCTGAACTTTATCGACATGCCTCGTGCCTTTAATTAGTTCATTCTCATCTTGGTACTGTTCATTAGACCTAAAAGGAAAAATATATGGTAGCTAAGGAAAATTTTGTAGTTAAATGTTATGTATGCACATGTATGCTATATGTATCTCAAACTAACCCATCATTTTTTACATTGTTCCACTGGGGAAGAATACAGTATCTTTTTGCTACCATAGTCATATAAAATGTCTTTTCTGTATGGGCATTATACAGTAGGAGGAAACTGCACAGCTCATCACTAATTTATCCCCCAACTTATACAAAATAAGTGTAACTGTTCTATGATAATCATTTGGGTAATGGCAATCCAAAAGGTGGTTTGTGGCCCAGATCACACCATCATACCTCAATTCTATTTAAGTGATAGGCAGGTTTAAGAAAGACTGACGTGATCATGTAATGGCACTCAATCTCGTAAAGGAAAAAATAGAAAGGCTGGAATGTTATATAAGTTCTGATCTGGCAAAAGTCCAGATTTATCAATGATTTTGCCACGGGATTTAAAGTGGGAATTACTATTTTTTTTTTTTTTTTAAGACTGCTGGAGGGCTGTGAGGCATACGTACATGATACAAAATCTCTACACCAGGTGTATTCAACCTGTGGCCCTACAGCTGCTGGGGAACTACACATCCCATCATGCGCTGCCACAATTTTACTATCAGGTCATGCTAAAACTGTGACAGGGTATTCTGGGATTAGTAGTTCCACAGAAGCTGAAGGGCCGCAGTTGAATACTCCTGCTCTACACAGTAGTGGATTTGATTGTCAGATGAGAGAGATCTCTCCTAGGTAAGCTTTATATACACCTCCCAGCTCTCCTGATATGCCAGATGGCCTCCCTAGGAGAGAGAAAAAACAGCACTCTCTAATACCCCTTTTCCACCTAAATTCCGGGTCTGACCCGGAGTTGGAACAAAGTTCCTATATGACGTCATCTCCAAGCGCCACTGAAGCCGGACCAATCGGCCGGCTAGCAGCGCACTCCAGGTCAGCATGACCTGGAGTGCGCTGTTCTCACAGCAGGGTTTCACAGGCTACGCCCGTGTTAAACCCTGCTAGTTACCTGGGTTGGATTGCCGGGTCACTCGACCCGGCGATCCAACTCCCTGCCCTTTTACACCAGGGAGCTGCCCTTGTTAACCCTTCAAAAACCCGGGTTTTAGCTCCGGTGTAAAAGGAGAAATATCCAAAAAGGATGGTATAATACCGCCTGTTGTCCAATTCCTGCTCCTTACTCCACCATCTACGCGTTTCGGACTGATTGTCCTTCCTCAGGATGTGGAGCTGAAACCCAGGAAGGGCTTAATATACCCCTCCTCTAAATAAATCCTTTTTGGATATTTCTCTAAATGGTTTTTTCCTCCATGTGTCATCTAGTTGGATTACCTTCTCTGATTATTCCCGGGCTATCAGAGAGGTTTTAAAACCATATTGTGAATATCCTATTGCCACCTATAGTTCCCAATACTGCTACATGTGTTTTTTATGTGATGTGATTATTTTTGGTTTTTTTATGGTTCCGATTTGGAATAAAGAATTGTTTTAAGAAAATAGACATTTTTTTACATCAATTGGATATATAAGGGGAGTCGTAACAAGAAACCTTTATACGTATGAACCAAGGTGGATTTATGGTGAGTGTCTGTTGATAGACCCTTAAGAAGTGTGATAGGTTGAAAGAAAAAGGAGGTGTTAAAGAAACCTTTCAGTGAACGGTATTAGAGTGCCAGTGGTGAGTTCTATCCAGTATATGGTTCCATATCTTGAAATGAAACAGTGGTGAAGACACTCTGTGAGATGAAGATGGATACTCTGTAGACCTCTCCATACAGACTGCGCCAGTGACACTATCTTGTTGTTTTGTAAGTGGTAGAAGTTGCACATATGGATATGTAGGCCTCTAGTATGTAATATGCAGACCCTCCAACATGCCCCCTCCCATGAGGCACAAAATGCTCTGCTCCTGGACTTCCCACCTGATTTATGATTGCAGCCACTTATGTTGAAGCTCCCTTCTCATCAATTAACTAGTTCAACACAGGTGGCTGCAATCATAAATCAGGTGGGAAGTCCAGGAGCAGAGCATTTTGTACCTGATGGAACGGGTCATGTTGGAGGGTCTGTAATATGTGGTGGTGCAACTCATTCATTTAAATAACTTGGTATCATTTGTGAAAACTGTAGAGATTTCCAAACTTTTTTTTAGCAGGTTTTAAACAAAAATATTTTATACCTAAAAATCAGGGGACTCCACAGCCAGGCTATGGGTTGTTAACCTCTGACCTAGAGCAATCAATCAGATGTTTAAATTCATTGTCTAAATCAGAAGTTCCCAAACTTCGCCATTACAGTCCAGGTTTTAAGGATATCCATGCTTGAGTCCTGATGGTTAAGTCAAATTGACTGAGGTACTAATTAAGTCACCTGTGCTCAAACATGGATATCCTTAAACCGTGGACTGTAACTGTTGGAGTTTGGGAACATCTGGTGTAAACACTGCTAAAAGAGAGGCTGCAATAGATTACAGCACATATTTACGGAGTACCAGCTTTCATAAATGTCCCCCAGTATGTACAAAGTCTGCACAGTAAGTACATTGAATAAACTTCTGTAAAGTTGCACTCAGATGTCTTACCTTGGCTTTTGGAAATGTTATTTTTATTTTGTATTGTTTTTCCCCATCAAATGCACCTATTATTGAACTTATCCTGTTTCTATGTCAGTTGTAAATCTGATTGAGTGTAGCCTGTCTCAATGAAACAGCTCAAATTGCTCATTTGCTAGATTTTTCCTTAAAATAAATAAATACACATCCCAGCGCACAGAGCAGGCAATAGAAAAGATTCAAAACCACCTCACTTCTGCGTAATGCTCTGAAGGATGCATAAAAATAGCATATAGCACACATCAAATGGTTATTGTTTCCCATCTATATTTCTGTATGCACCATAAAGCTCTGATACAATCACAGCAATCAGAGCCCATTCCTCAAACACACGAGAGGAAGAGATTGTGCACAAGGAATATGTCAGGCACTGGGCTTACCAGTTACTATCAGTATCAAGACTGTCACTTGTTTCATCAGGGGCATCTTCATACTGGAGTTTTTCTATCGTGTCTCCAAGAGGAAATTCATCATCTTCAAGAATAAAACAAACAATAGGACACTCTAGTAAACAGATAATTATAAGATGCACAGGTTAAGGCAGAAGAAGACACAAAGTTAACTTTTACTGTATGGTAATGTTAAGGCGATATACTAGAAATACAAACGAGAGCACAATTACGACATTGCAATCGTGCTCTCATTTGTATATCTAGTGATGTGCCTAGACTGAACGTTCACTCGTTCAGTCCAGGCACATCCCTCATCCCCGCACATGCTGAACCATCATGTACAGGCGATGTCGGAATCGACCAGCGGGCACGCGCATCGCTGGCCGCTTCCGACCAAAACATGCGTGACTTGCAAGCGATGTCGTTATTGTGCAATCGCTTGGTAAAATCGCTAAGTGGATACCCCCCTCTCGGCTGGGTACACACCTAAAGATTTTCTGTCCAACTAGTTGATTGGTTGGAATGAAAATTTGGTAAGGTATGAAAGCAAATGACTATCAGCAATTTGCTCCCAAACGCCGGAAAATAGACAAAAATTGTTATTTGAACAAATTGTTTGAACGACCATTTTCATCTGTTTTCTGGCATTTAGGAGCAAATTGCTGATCATCAGTTACTCCCATACCTTACCAGATTTTCATTTCAACCAATCAACTAGTTGGATGGTTGGACAGAAAGTCTTTAGGCGTGTACTTTGCCTAACTCCTCTTAGCTTAAAATAAACCTGCTGCCTACAAACATTGGGGCTAAATCATTATCATTGTTAAACTCATCCAGGTCTAATCCTAACCCAGCCCTCAAGGCTCCCCAACAGTTCAGGTTTTAGAGATATCCATGGTTGAACACAGGTGGTTAAATCAAATTGACTGAGGTATTAAGTAATCTGTGATCAAGCATGGGTATCTTTAAACTCGGACTGTGAGAGCTATTTCACACATGCCGGTTTTGACCGGGCGGCAAAAAGAAGCCCGGTATTTAACCGTCCGTGAAATATAGTACTGCAGGGAAAGGACAGGCTCCTTTTACACGGCATGGTCGCCGTGATATAGCCGGAAAAATATGAGATATGGTAAGAACTTACCCTTGTTATCTCTATTTCTACAAAGTCCATAGGGTTCCACAGGATACCTTGGGGTATAGGTGTGACGTCAGTCGCAGGGCACCAAAGAGTTAAGCTTTCAGCCTCCCAGGATGCACTAGGTCCCCCTCCTATACCCCGCCCCCGGGCCAAGGCACCTCAGTTAGTTACCAAGCCATAGGCCGGAGGAGGAGAAGGAAGAGAGAGAACAAAGATCTGGACACATACAAGAATCACATTCTCACCAGAGGGAGACGGAAAACCGGTGACCAGAGCAAAGCCCATCTGCAGCACAGGTGCGACAGGGCGGGAGTCCTGTGGAACCCTATGGACTTTGTAGAAATAGAGATAACAAGGGTAAGTTCTTACCATATCTCATATTTTCTACTTCAGGGTCCATAGGGTATCCACAGGATACCTTGGGGATGTCCCAAAGCAGTATCCTTTAAGGGTGGGGACGCTCCTGTGCAGAAAGGAGAATCCGCCGCCCGAAGGAAGCATCCTGAGAGGCGAAGGTGTCAAACCTGTAATACCTCACGAAGGTATGGACAGAAGACCACGTAACAGCCTTGCAGATCTGAACTGCCGAGGCACCACGTCGAGCTGCCCACGAAGGACCCACAGACCTAGTGGAATGAGCCTTCAGAGAAGGAGGGACCGGTAGGCCTTCATGAAGATAAGCTTCAGAAATAGCCATACGGATCCAGGCTGCCAAAGTTTGCTTTGAAGCAGGCCAACCCTTTTTACGGAAGCCATAGAGGACAAACAAAGCGTCCGACTTCCTAAACGAAGAAGTGCGGTCAACATAAGTCCTTAAGGCCCGCACAACATCCAAAGAGGCCTCACCCACGGAAAGACCCGGTGAGTTAAAGGCCGGAACAACTATTTCCTCGTTAACATGAAACTGGGAAACAACTTTGGGAAGAAACTCGGGCCGAGTGCGGAGCACTGCCCTGTTCCCATAAAAAACCAAGAAAGGGGGTCTACAAGAAAGAGCCCCTAACTCAGAAACACGTCTGGCCGAAGCAATGGCCAGAAGGAAAACAGTCTTAGCTGTTAGCCATTTAAGATCCACTGAGCCCAGTGGTTCAAACGGCGGTCCTTGGAGAGCCCTCAGGACCACAGCCAAATCCCAAGGCGCCACAGGTGGAACAAAGGGCGGCTGAATGCGGAGAACACCCTGCATAAAGGTGCGCACATCCGGGATTGTAGCAATCCTACGGTGAAACCAGACAGATAGGGCCGAAACCTGTACCTTCAAAGAAGCAAGGCGAAGCCCATGATCTAGTCCCGCTTGCAGGAAGGCGAGAATCCGAGACAGACGAAACTCCCGCGGTGCATAACCTCTCGGTCGACACCACTGGAAGAACGTATGCCACACGCGATGGTATATCCTCGCGGAAGACGGTTTCCGAGCTCGTAACATGGTACGCACCACAGAGCTGGAAAACCCCCGGGACCTCAGCATGGCCGTCTCAACAGCCACGCCGTCAAAGACAGCCGAGTCAGGTCCGGGTGAAGGCAAGGACCCTGAGACAGAAGGTCCGGTCGTAGCGGCAACCGCAGAGGACTGTCCACGGACAGACCCTGAAGGTCTGAGAACCAGTGCCGTCTGGGCCACGCGGGAGCTATCAACAGGAGCGTCCCTCCTTCCTGTTTGAATTTCCGGATTACCCGTGGAAGAAGGGAGACCGGAGGGAACAGGTATGCGAACCGGAACGTCCACCGGACGGACAGAGCATCCACCAGAGACGCCCCTTCGTCTCTTGTGCGAGACCCGTACACCGGCAACTTGTTGTTGTGCCGGGACGCCATGAGGTCGATTTCTGGAAGACCCCACCTGTCCACCAGTAGTTGAAAAACGTCCGGGTGCAGGGACCATTCCCCCGGATGAACGTCCTGGCGACTTAGAAAGTCCGCCTCCCAATTTAGCACTCCCGGGATGAAGACCGCTGATATGGCCGGAAGATTGCGCTCCGCCCAAACCAGGATCCGAGAGACCTCTACGAGAGCCGCCCGACTGCGAGTTCCTCCTTGCCTGTTTATGTAGGCCACGGTGGTAGCGTTGTCCGACTGGACCTGCACCGGGCGACCCTGGAGAAACCGCTGTGCCTGCTGGAGAGCATTGAAGACTGCACGGAGTTCCAAGATATTTATTGGAAGCTCCGCTTCTGTCGGCGTCCACCTGCCCTGGAACAAGTGTGGACCCGAAACTGCTCCCCAGCCCCGAAGACTGGCGTCCGTTGTCAACAGGACCCAATTTGGAACCCAGAACGGACGTCCCTTGTTGAGGTGGGTCGTCTGTAACCACCACGCAAGGGACAGGCGAACCTCCTGGGTGAGCACAATCGTCTGGGACTTCAGAGACTGAGTCAGCCCGTTCCACTTGGACAGGATCAGGTGCTGCAGAAGTCTGGAGTGAAACGGGGGCGTATTCCACCATGTCGAACACCGACACCATGGAGCCCAGTAACCTCATCGCCGAGTGTAAGGACACCCGGCGGCTGTGCAGGCAACTGCGCACCCTTGACTGTAAAGCAGAGATCTTGTCCTCCGTCATGAAGATCCTTTGCTGTCCCGAGTCCAATAAGGCTCCAAGATGCAGAATCCTCCGAGACGGGATTAGAGTGGACTTCTGCCAGTTGATTAGCCAGCCGTGCCGTTGCAGCAGTGCAATGGTCAGGTCCAAGTGGCGTAACAGGAGCTCTGGAGATCCTGCCACCAATAACAGGTCGTCCAAATACGGCAACATGCGGACTCCCTGCAGCCGCAGAGAAGCCGCCATGACCGCCATCACCTTGGTGAAAACACATGGTGCTGTTGCCAGGCCAAAAGGTAACGCCCGAAACTGGAAGTGGTCGCTGCGGATTGCAAACCTGAGGAACTGTTGATGGCGCAAAAGAATAGGGACATGCAGGTAAGCGTCCTGTATGTCCAATGACACCAAGTAGTCCCCAGGTTCCAGCGCCAGAATGATGGACCGTAGGGTCTCCATCCGAAACTTCGGGACCCGCAAAGACTTGTTGAGTGCTTTGAGGTTGAGATTCGGATGATATGACCCATTGGGTTTCTGTACCAAAAATAGATTTGAATAGAAACCCTGGCCCCTCTGGGAGAATGGAACAGCCACTATAACTCCAGCCTGGAGCATAGTGTGCAATACCTTCCGCAGCTCCGTAGCCTTGTTCCGGTCTGATGGGAGACCCGTGGTGAAGAAGCGAGCCGGGGGTCTGTGCCGGAAGGAGAGGGCGTATCCGTGGGAAACCCCCTCCAGAACCCAAGTGTCTGTCGTAGTGGTCGACCAACACTGGGCGAACTGTAGCAGGCGGCCTCCCACCCTGGGATCCCCCAAAGGGAGGCCCGGACCGTCAGGCCGCAGGCTTGTCATCTGGCTTGGGGGCCGGACGTCTGGTACTCCATGCCTGCTTCCGGGGCTTGACCGATTTCTTAGGGCCAGCCTGTCGAGGAAACGACTGTGGTTTGGGCCTGCCCTGGGCCCTAGATGACCGAAAGGACGATGGTCCCGAACCAGAAGGAGCAGCGGCCGACGGGAGACAAGCAGATTTGGCTGCCGCCAGCGTGGCCACAATCTTATCCAGATCCGGACCGAAGAGAACTTCTCCGGTAAACGGCAACGCTTCCAGACCTTTCTTGGATCTGCGTCCGCCTTCCAGGATCGCAGCCACAAGGTGCGACGAGCAGCTACCGCTGCTGAAGAAATTCTAGACACCAGAGTACTAATGTCTAGAGCCGCCTCGTTGATGTAGGTGGCCGAATCACGGAGATTGCCAATCAACTCCGCCTGTTCGGCCGGACAGTCGGATTCAAAAGAAGCCTCTAATGAATCCGCCCAGCGCTCCATCGCTCTGGCAACCCAGCAAATGGCCATAGCCGGCCGTGCTGCCCCCCCTGCAAGGGAATAAGCGGACTTCAGGCAGATTTCTACCTTGCGGTCCGTAGCATCCTTAAGGGAGGACATGGATGGCATCGGCAATGTGGCACTACGGACAAGACGGGTCACGTGAGAATCCACCTGTGGAGGGGATTCCCACTTAGCAAAATAATTATCCGCGAACGGATAAGCCACCGCCAGGCGTCTCTGCGGCTGGTATCTTTTGCCAGGTTGTTTCCACGCCTCCTCTAAATGGTCCACCAACTGACCCGAAAGAGGAAAGACTGTGGCATCGCCCTTCACATCTTTGAAAAAGGCATACTTAGATTTAGCCGCTGGGGGAACTTCGTCCTCAATCACCAAGGCTGTGCGGACCGCCCGAATAAGTCCAGGAATATATACTTTGGACTTAGCATCAGCGCCCTTAGTATGGAGAGGTTCCTGATCGTAAGGATCCAGAATCTCCCCATCATCAGACGTCCCTTCGTCATCCTCATAAGGAGCGGACAGAGACGCCACCGGCCTTTTATGAGGCCGCATCACAGACTCCCCTTGCAACACATCCGACAAGTGCTGTACAGAACTCGTCAGGGAGTTAACCCACGCTGGCTCCTGAGAACCCGGGAGCGGGGAAATAGGGAGACTGTGGGGTACCACCAATTGTCGTGGGAACCCCTGCATGGGTGACGACACCACAGACTGCTGGGACAAACCCATCGGAGTAAACGCGGGCTGCGGAGCTAACTGGCCCACTAAAGCTGTTAACGCCTGAGCGAAACAAGCCCAGGGCGGCTCCTGTACCGGTGCTGTAACCGTAATAGGCCGCGCCATGGACAAACACTGCCGGCAAAGGCCCTCCGCGCTACCCTCCCCCTCCGCTAACGGTACTTTGCACGTGGTACACTGTAGCCGGAGGGGAAAATCACTTTCAGACATGATGGCACCACGTATGTGACCTCTCTCACCAATTAAGTATTAAATAGGCGAGAGACCACCCTGCAGCACCGCACCGCAAGGGCTTTAGCAGAAGAACAGGGACAGTAATAAAGCTGACAGTTTAGAGAAGAAAAGTTACAGGCAGCGCTAGCACAGTCACATACAATGCAGAGAAATAACAATTCCTGCACTAACAGCGCTGATTACTCAACTACACAGACACAGGGCCTGGTAGGACACAGCGCTGCATACACAGACCTGAGCCACAGCGGAGGAGAGGTATGCGGGGGGACCCAGACCACGATGCTTCCGTCCAGCGCTTCCAGCAGCGTTCACCATGCGTTCTGGAGAAGATGGCCGCCGAGGAGCAGAGAGGAGGCTGGCCTGGGGGAGGAGCGCTGCCACAGGACCAGTCGGCAGCATGCAGAGAGGGCTGTGTGCAGCGGGGGAGGCGCCGGCTGTGAGACAGGGAAGGCGCGCTCCCCTGGCATGCATTTAACCCCTGGGACGCCGCAGCGCTACCGCTCTGCTGCGGTCCGCTGTCCCAGGGGGTAGTGGAAGCGCAGGTTGGTCGCCTGGCTCCACGCTGCAGCCAGTCCCCAGGGAGCCCCCTGCCTGGGGACTTAGGACCATGTGATCAGCGGGGACCCACCGCGGGACCCCGCTGCTTACCTCTGTCCCCCTTGAATCCGGCCATGGTCCGGAGCATCTGGGGTCACCGCTAGCTGTGACCCCAGACGCCCACCAGCATCCCCGGATCAGTACCGGCGTTCTGGTACCGGCGGGGTGTAGGGAAGACAGCATGGACGTCAGGACTGACTGTCCATGCTGTTCATCCAGATGTGCAGCCACAGCTGCATGAAGAAAAAGCTTCAGGAGCTCTTCTAGCCCCCACTCCAACAGGTGCACCCGACTCCGGCCGGGCACCAAACTAAACTGAGGTGCCTTGGCCCGGGGGCGGGGTATAGGAGGGGGACCTAGTGCATCCTGGGAGGCTGAAAGCTTAACTCTTTGGTGCCCTGCGACTGACGTCACACCTATACCCCAAGGTATCCTGTGGAACCCTATGGACCCTGAAGTAGAAAAATTACTATGCAGGACGGTGCCGTGCCGTCCCTGCATGCCAGTAGTGTGAAGGAAACAATGTTTCCTTTCACACACACTGGCTTCTGCCGGCCGGGCTTGTGCAGCAGCAGCTGCTGCACATGCCCAATAAGAAAAAAAAAAAACTGACATAAAAAGCGGCTCAAAGCTGCTGCTTATGAAAGCCACGGAGTGCCAGGAAAAAGCCGTCCGGCTACCGCCCGGTTCTTGCCTGGCCGACAAGAACCGGCATGTGTGAAATAGCTCTTAGGGTGCCTTGAGGTCCAAGTTTGGGAAGCTCGGCCCTAACCCAATGCTTTATGCTCCTTGCTCACTGTCCCTCCCCTGTCTGTCTGCACCTCCCCTTTAGATTATAAATTCTGACAAGCAGGGCCCTCTTCCCTCATGTGCTTTTTCCTTCCTCCCTTATACCTTCAGCTCCTCCCTATTGCTGATAGCTGCAGTGCTGTTCAGGTGGTGCTGCTTTTGGGGTGTATTATGCAGCAATGTTTTATACAGTAGCTGGTTTCCCATGTTCTGCAATGTTTTCTACTGTAATTATTTTTCTTCTTCTGTTTGCAGTGTTTCTGCTAATGCACTTACCCCTTGTAGCGCCATCTAACTAAAGAATAATAATAATAATAATAAGGTTTTGCACTGTTCATGCTCTTTTTCTCCAATGTATTTGGAGGACTTGTCACCTCTATTATTACACCCTTTTACGTCCTATTGGAAGATTCTACATAAACATCTCTAAATATTTTTCCTTATTATTGTGAAGAAATACTGCAGTGTGGTTTGTTGTTTTTTTCTTCTTTTATTCAGACTACAGGTGCAGATAGTTAATTATACTTTGGGCCGCTTGTTGAACATTTGCAGATGGATAGATAAATACCCGATCTGACCAGTTTATCCACACAGAAGATCCAGACTTTTGTAGCTCGACGGACATTTTGATGCACAGGACCATGCCTGCAATTTTTTGCAGCTTCATAAATAAGCCTTAATGCCCAAAGAGCTCTGTGGTGCACACTGAAGCTACTAAGAGGTAGGCTAGGCTACACTATGTGACTGTGACCTTCACCCGCGCCCAACATCCACGAGACAGAGCCATAGTGAGAAGCTCAAGTTCCATAAGGAGTCGGCAATTGCCAGGGTAAAGGAGGCAGGTATCTAGTGTCACTGCCCTGTAGCGATTGCAGGGCACGAGCTCTAGTACAGCTTTAGCCTGAACAGGAAGTTTATACACTGAAACTAAGTCAGTGAACTGAAGCTGATGGGACTTTCTAAACATATATAATATCAAGCAGTCAGCAGATAGAAATGTATTGAAAACGTAGTTGATCAGCTGGAGTTACAGGGGCTCACATATGAGGAACACACAGGGCCGGCACTACCATTAGGCAGTTTTAGGCAGATGCATAGAGCGCTGGCCACTGGGGGGCGCTGCTGGGTCCAGAAAAAAAAACCACGTCCGTGGTTTCATTAAATGTAGTGCGGACTGCAAATAAGTGCGATCCGCACTACACATAACAAACACACTGGCGCTGGGTAGTATACTCTTACTACCCGGCGGTTTATTTTAGCAGCCAATGAGAGTCAGACAGAGGCACTGTATATGGGACAAAGCATAGGGACTATATAAGGGGCACTCTATAAGGGGCAATAATTGGGGCACTGTATAAGGGGCACTGCGTAGGGGGACCACTACTGGAGCACTCCATAGGGGGGCCACTACTGGGGGAACTGTATAGTGGGGACCACTACTGGGAGCACTGTATAAGGGGCACTCCATAGGGGGGACCACTACTGAGGGCACTGTATAGTGGGGACCACTACTGGGAGCATTGTATAAGGGCACTGAATAGAGGGGAACACTACTGGGGGCGCTGCATAAGGGCTTGTGTAGCTATACGAGGGAAGGTGGGGGGGGGGGGCGCTAGGCTGAAGCCATGTCTAGGGTGCCAAGAAATCTTGCACCGACCCTGGGAGCAAATTATATACATATCGGTATAAAATTCAATAACAATTACTCCCACCTTTTGTGTTTTCTTCTTGATCCCAGAGGTAATCTGGTAGATTTTCCTCTTCCAAAAATGACACAGTCTCCGATTCATCTCGTGGACTTCCAGGAACAATATCTTCCATATGTACAGACATACTTCTTACATGAGCTAAATGATCTAATGAAACACACACTGAGGCTTAGTGAATAAGACAATGGAAGAGCTAAATGCACGTTCACCTTTTGTTATTATGACATTTTAGAGCTGGATTTGCCAATAATGTTAAATTGTTTCATTATTTGCAAATTTTTCCAAATTTTTTTTTACTACAGTAACTATATTTATCAAAGTCTATTTTCAGGACATTCAAGTTTCAAGATCTTGTACCCACAGGCATTAAAACTAGGTGTTTACATTCATTTTATTAAATCCAGTTAAAAGCACATAAATGGATGTATAAATAGAAACCCATCAGTTGATCTGTGGAGCGTTATTATATTCTTGCTCTGTTATTAGAGTGCTCAACGTGTGTCTGTACACCTGATACAATCCATCTAGCTCAATATACACTTGGGATTAACAATCATACATATACGTGTAACATACTGTTGGGGAGATGTAAGAAGCCCTGAAGCGGTACCAGCGCACGTTATTTGCGCTGATACTGCTTCTCCCCAATGTATGATTGGGAGGTTGGGCAGTAAAAGACAGATGGGCTATGCGCCCCTGTCATTATCGGCGCTGCTATCTGCAAGATAGCAGCACCGGTAGCCTGGGTCATGTATGAACGGTCAGATTGCCTGACCGTTCGGCCCACTGTAGTTGTCGCTATCGACAGCTACTGTAGTTTGCGCTGCCCTATCCCCACAGCAGGGACAGCGCTGTCCCTGCTGCGTCAGCTGCTGGCTCCAGGCTGCGCGCGGGGATCTTGCGATACTTGCGAGATCCCGCGCATGCTAAGTGGAGCCGGCCGGGACTGACACGCAGTGCATCAGCACTAGACTGATGGTCTGTAGCGGGGATCACCGGAAGGGGAGTTATCACTCCCCCGCTCTGGCCGATGAGTTGTTAATACATCTCATCATTAGTGCTTCCTGCTTCGCCTCGGTAAAGAGGCGAAACAGGAAGCGTTATAGCGGCACGTTAAGTGCCAGTATAATACATCTGCCCCTGTATGTGTTTGGCATGGACATGGTGACAACCTTCTGTTTTCAGACAGGAAGCTGGCACAGAGTTGGGAATATAACTGAGCAGTATGGACCTTGTCAACACCATTAGACTACACCCAAATCTGTTTTACTCCAAAATCACTGTACTGAATTATACAAGTTCATGGGGGATTGGTATGAATCTCAGAAGCGGTATCAGCGCACGTTATGTGCGCTGATACCGCTTCTCCCCAATGTATGATAGGGTTTGGGCAGTAAATGACAGGGATGCTATGCCCCCCTGTCATTATCTACAAGATAGCAGTGCCGTTAGCCTGGGCCATGTATGAACGGTCAGATCGCCTGAGCGTTCGGCCCACTGTTACTGTCGCTATCGACAGCTGCAGCCTGGCTGCCGGCTCCAGGCTGCAGGCGGGGATCTCGCGATACTTGCGAGATCCTGCGCATGCTCAGTGGAGCCGGCCGGGACTGACACACAGTGCATCAGCACTAGGCTGATGCACTGTGGTCTCTAGCGGGTAGCGCCGGAGGGGGGAGTTAACGCTCCCCCTCTCCGGCTGATGAGAAGTTCATACATCTCATCGGTAGTGCTTCCTGCTTCGCCTCGGTAATGAGGCGAAGCGGGAAGCATTATAGCGGCACGTTAAGTGCCGCTATAATACATCTACCCCAATGTCACCATTGTAGCAGACAATAATGAAAACACTATTTACTAACACACAGTGAGGGAGATGTATCAGCGTACGTTATGAGCGCTGATACCGCTTCTCCGCAATGTATGATCGGGGGATGAGCAGTAAATGACAGGGGCGCTATGCGCCCATCATTATCGGCGCTGCTATCTACATGTATGAACGGTCAGATCGCCTGGCCGTTCGGCCCACTGTAGCTGTCGCTATCGACAGCTACAGCCTGGCGCTTCCCTATCCCCACAGCAGGGACAGCGCTGTCCCTGCTGCGGCGGCTACCGGCTCCAGGCTGCACGCGGGGATCTCGCAATACTTGCGAGATCCCGCTCATGCTCAGTGGAGCTGGCCGGGACAGACACACAGTGTATCAGCACTAGGCTGATGCGCTGTAGTCTCTAGCGGGTAGCGCCGGAGGGGGTAGTTAACGCTTCCCCTCTCCGGCCGATGAGATGTTCATACATCTCATCGGTAGTGCTTCCTGCTTCGCCTCGTTAAAGAGGCGAAGCGGGAAGCGTTATAGCAGCATGTTAAGTGCTGCTATAATACATCTACCCCCATGTCACCATTATAGCAGACAACAATGAAAACACTGTCGGAGATGTATGAAGCTCAGAAGCGTTATAGAGGCACGTTAAGTGCCACTATAATATATCTCCCCAGGGCCTGTTACCCTGGCATAGCTCATCATGCATATACTTACTTTTGTTATAAATCCCTAAATATCATCTCACTATAGTAAGTAAAGTGTCTCTACTGATAAACTATGGTATGTTTGTGCATATATGTATAACAAATATGTATGTGTATATGTGTATGTATATATATATATATATATATATATATATATATATATATTAGAAAGTTAGTGCATTAATATAAGCAAAAAAATCCACGCATCAAAAGCATACACTGGAGAACCTTATTAAATTTCCAGCTGTCGGTTTGATGTGCCCAGCAAGACCTGTCTAATGTGAATTCAGGATTTGTAGCAGCAATTAGGATTTTTACAGTATGTACAACATAATCAAGGGAAACGTTTTCCAATGATCAACGACTGATGCTGCATCTCTGTACTCAGACGCTGAGATTTGCGAAGCTGCCTGGTTGGAGTCTCAATACAAATTTAGGCGTCGGGGACATTTGCATATTTTTGCACATCCACTGCATAAACAGACGCAGCAGCAGCAGCAGCATTAGTGTCCATCTCTGCATCAGGCCCAGCATAAAAATTGTCATTTGTGCAGGAAAAAGTCACCAGATTATGAATTTAAGTCATAGGCATTGAGGGCCTGATTCAATAAGGATCGCTATTGCGATCGCAGCTCGGTAATCGCACGCAGGTCTGCTGCGAAAATATGCTAATGATTGCAATTGCAATGCCATCGCACAGCCAGCATAGACACCCACTGTCTCCGACTACCGCTATTTCACATCCGGAATACCTTGCAATCCTCCATAAACATCTGTAACATCGAATACCACAGGGCCCTCAAGCAGAATTACAGTAGCCCTGACCCTACTTAGAAATTGCTAACCTCGTAACACGCGGTAAGTACTCAAGCTGCATATGCAATCGCACTGGCTAATTTATGCTCGCCCAATGCAACGGGGTTCAAACGTTTCGCCGACCACCCCCTCTCGTCACCACCCACAAACGCTCACTGCCTATCAATCACTCTGCGATGGCTCTCTGTGGTCTGCTGGATCGCAGTGCGATCACAGTGGTGCCTTTGCGCACATGCACTGTGATGCATGCGCAGTATGCAACAATCAACCAACTGCGTGTGCTGTTGCAGTTGCGATCCTTAATTAATCAGGCCCTGAGTCCTCAATAGATTGCCCTATTCACTCTACCCTTAAGACGGCTCTATCTGGAGGGCACACTGGCACCTATATAGATCTAGGCCTGTCATTGCTTATAGGTTTTTGCTTCCTACCCTGAGTGCTATTTTATAGCCGTTGCTGCGGCTGTCCTTCACTTTCGCCTGATTCACAGGTGGACAGCGAACTCCCAATATTATAATTCTGCGCATGCATCCGAGTAGCACTGTAAATGCATCCCTATGATTACCGCCAGGGAATGCATATCGGATTTATATTGAGATCCATGCGATTTATTATGGCTTCGTGAGCGGTGATCAGTGGCAGATCCTACCTAGTGGCTGCGAGGCTTCAGCCCCCCAGTAAAATCTGCCACTTCAGTGAGCCAGTGCAGTCCATGACTGCACTGGCTTAACTGTGACTGGAGGTGGCTCCCATTGGAAGCACCACCTGCCAGTCACGCTGAAGACATGTAGCCAGGGGGAGGTGTCTCCTCCACCTGGGACTGCCAGTCTGGACTGCAATCAGCAGAGAGTGGGTTTTGTGTATTTTGAGGCACACTATTGGGACACATGAACATTTCACAATGTTACGGGATTTTACATATGTGCATTAGCTAAAAATTCTCTGTCTCAGGCCCATTGAATTATATAATAATGGGGCTCCTAATGGCAAAGCCCGGAACAAGTATGGCTATAGTGGGTGATCTATGGGTCTCACTGATGACCTTTACACATATACTACTTTACTTTCAACCCTTGCTGTAACAGAATTCCCTATCTCTATTTTATAGAGGGGGATGTGTTTTCTACAGAGGAAGATTGAGAGGAATGTGTTACTGCAGAAGTGAGGGGTATGTGACTCTAGAATAGGGATGGCCATCAAGTGGCTAAGCATTGATGGTCACCATCAGTGATTACTATGTTTCGCATAAAACAATCAATCGTAAACAATTAATGGTTTGCACCCGTCAATGACTACCACTGCTGTGAGGCACAGTGGGCAGCAGGCAAATCAGCATTGGGGGCAAGGCGAAGCTTTGTTTCCCCAGAGCCGAGGGGAAAGAAAAACATTGGGCTCCCAGTCTGCTATCTGTGGTTGAGAGCCATCTGATCTCTGCAATCGATGGGAAAACTATCGAACATCAGTGGCAAAGACCAATGGTTGATAACCATGAATGGTTAATGGCCTTCACTACTACAGAGGTGGGTGGGATGTGTTACTACAGAGGTAAGTAGGAAGTGTTACTACAGAGTAGAGAGGAATGTGTTGCTACAGAGGTGAGGGAGATGTGTTACTACAGTGGTGAGGGAGATGTGTTACAGATGAGATAGAGGGGAATGTGTTACTGCAGAGGTAAGGGGGATTGGTTACTACAATGGTGAGGAGGGGCAATCATTAGTGGCAACGATGGAAAAGGACACATCTGTATGTTATTACAGAGGTGATAGAGGGGACTGTGGTGATGAGGGATTATTACATAGGTGGGATGTGTTACTATCAGGGGTGTATCTAGGGATCCAAGCGCCCCTGGCAATGTAATGGACTGGTGCCCCCCCCCATGCAGTGCCCCCAGTAGTAACCCTCCAGTAGCAATCCCCCTATGCTGCATTGCCCCAATTAGTAGCCCCCCCTATACAGTGCCCCAGTAGTAGCCCCCCCTATACAGTGCCACCAGTAGTGGCCACCCCTATCCAGTGCCCCCAGTAGTGGCCACCCCTATACAGTGCCCCCAGTAGTGGCCACCCATATACAGAGCCACCAGTAGCAGGCACCCCCCCCATAAAGTGCCCCAGTAGCGGCCACCCCCTATTTCAGTGCCCCCAGTAGTGGCCACTCCTAAAGAGTGCCCCCAGTAGTGGCCACCCCTACAGAGTGCCCCCAGTAGTGGCCACCCCTATACAGAGCACCCCCCCATAAATTGCCCCCAGTAGCGGCCACCCCCTATTTCAGTGCCCCCCCCTCTACACACACACAAAGAAAAAAAAAAAACTTACCTGATCCTCGCTCCTGACTCGACCGCCGCTGTCCGCTCAGTCCCGCCCGCTCTTCTCCTGCATGGGAGAGACATCATACGTCATGACGTCTCTCCCATCACATGCTGCAGAGGGAGCCGGAAGACGGAGCTCATTAGTGAGCTCCAGCCGGCTCCCTCCGCGACGACGCAGCAGCAAATGAGAGTCTGTCTGACTCTCATTAGCTGGCTGCTATTACAAACACACAGCCGCCGCTGGCGGCTGCGTGTTTGTAAACTGTGTAGGGCAGACCGCTACCACTGCGGTCTGCCCTACACTTGTGGGGCTGGGGGACTTGTCCACCCCTTGGCTATTGGTGGCACTGCCGGACGGCGCCCCCCTTTGGTCAGCGCCCCTGGCGAGTGCCATCCTGGCCAATGGGTAGATACGCCCCTGGTTACTATGGAGATGAGGGGGATGTGTTACTACAGAGGGGGATGAAGTGTTATTACAGAGATGAGGAATATGCGTTACTATAGAAATATGGGGGGGGGATGTGTTATTAAAGAGTTGATGGGGATTATTACCACAGAGTAGGATGGCCATTGACCATCAATGGTTTTGTGACTAACGATGGTCTATGGCTGATGGCAAGTGTTTTTTTGCCATCTATGGGGGACCTCCAATGCCGCACCAATGATATTTAGTTCTGCGCCATAATCAACCTTTGATGACTCAACCATTAATGGTTTCCTGCTAACGTTTGAACATTTTTTTTTTATGGGGAGGGGGGGATAATATACATAATATATGGATTAGAGTGAAATATTAAACAAATTTGAACATTCCAAAAGTGTGTACATTAAATAACACAACAGCACCTAGGTTAGCAAATAAAATGTGATTGATCCCAATCTCTTCACCCACGGTTATCGTTTGGGACTGTGAGGAGGGATGAGGCGACCCTGGAAAAATGTCTTCATATAGAATAAAATATTTTCCAAGGTGATAGTACAACTTGGCTATGCTGAAAATTAAATGTGCAAAACTGCAATGCCTGCACCCAAAAAAAATGGGGACATGTTTAAAATGTAACACATTACTATAAAGTACCCATATTTCATCAGCACATCTATCTTATAAAATCATCAGAAAGTTACCTGAATTACCAAAGTACAGTACTTTAATAGTTTGAAGTATTATAGTCGCATTGTTTCTTCCCTGAAATAAGACAGTTGGCTCTAAAATGTACAGACCATGTAGTGAATTATATGCTACAGAAAGCATACTGTAGTTTAACTGGAGATAGCAAGTGGAAAACCCCTTTAACATACCTGCTTGCCTGACTTATTTGTACATTGGCCCGTATTCAATTAGGGAGCAAAAAGTCCATGCTGGACTTTTCGCTCCACATCGGAGGTGAGAGTGGGGATAAAGTATGGGGCATATGCCCGCTTATCCCTGTATTCAATTTAAAAGGAGCGAAAACGGGACCCGGTGAATTTGGATCTACGAAAGAAAACAGGAATTTTCGGGAAATGTGCCTGGGACCCCCCTAAAGATGTCCAGACATGGGGGATCACTATGGGTACACCAATTTTTGCCTGCTGAAGTCGGGTGCATTTTTGCGGCAATGAAGTGGTGTAGAATAGTACTTAGGGTTTTTTTTCGTTAAAATAACTTCTCCCATCAAATTTAGGGTACATGAAAATGGGTACAAGCATTTTTTTAAGTCCCTAAGGACTTTGAAAAATTCTTCACAAAAACACCTGACGCAACCACCCGTAATGAAGAATACAACTGCTGCATACTTGGGTACCCCCCTTCATTTATTTAGTTAGATAAAAACCTGTTTCCCATATTTTTTATTTTATTTTTTTACCCCAAAATTTAAATAATTTTTTTGGGGTGTCTCTATTTTTTTTTTTTATTATTATTATTATATTTTTGACAGCTTTCATTTTTAGGGGCAATTCCCAGGGGTGCAGGCTATTTTTTTTAAGCCTGCACCCCTAAACCCCAACCCCAATTCCGCAGTTTTTTTCGCCATGTAAAACATGGTGAAAACTTATCCCCGTTTTTTTACAAAGAATTTTCAAAACGTCGAAAAGTCTTCGTAAATGAATACGGGGATAATTGAAACATGCGAAAATGACGTGATTCCGACTTTTCGCATCCAAATTGAATATGGCCCATAGTGTTATTCATTCTCTATTCTACTTTTACTACATATTTATGATACGGGCTAAATCAGTTAATTGATAGCAAAAAGTTTATTAAAGGTCCCCATATATTTGCCAGCGGTGTCACTGATTCCACATACCGACCGATTCGCTAGTCGGAAATGCCGATTGGCGGCCATCAATGGTTGCCGATCCGTCAGGGAATCGGTGAAATTCTTCATTTTAACAATCCCCAATATGCTGACCACAATCCTATATCAATCAGTTAAATCCAACATGTTGGATTGCCCTGACCCGGGAGTATCGGGGTCGGGGAATTCGCCCAATACATTGCAGATGTATGGGAGCCTTAAGCCCTGTTAATTCAACACAGATAATTGCAGTCTAAAATTAATGTTATTGGGAAAAGTAGATTAAACTGCTATCAAAAAAGTCAGTTTTGAACTGATATAGATAATATAGGATAATAATATGCATTAACTGAAAGCCAACTCTATGTCATCTCTATTAGCATAGAACACAAGTTTATATATGTCAAATAATCATATTATAAATGAGAATAGCTGTCCATGGTTACAACATGTTACCTGTACCGAAAATTGGGATATCCTGGAAGTTGTACTCTTAACAAAGTTTTAGTTACTAGGCCCCGGCTCCTTGTTCCCCAGTGAGACGCTGGGGAGACTCGTCACCATAGCAACGGACCCAACCATTATTTACAGGGTGGGGAAGAGGTGTAACAATGTACATTAACTGAAGTGATCCATTCACAACCTGAACCGTGTCTCTGCAGCTAACCACGCCCCTGCAATGTGATTGCTTCACTGGGATTACAGTGTGAGACTGATGTACAGTAAGCCACGCCCTCTGACGCCACATGTTCCGCCCATCTCTGATACAAGCACAAACCAAGTTCTTTTTCTCTAATGATTTGTCATCATCAGAAG
Organism: Taudactylus pleione; assembly: GCA_031769625.1. Taxonomy (NCBI): domain Eukaryota; kingdom Metazoa; phylum Chordata; class Amphibia; order Anura; family Myobatrachidae; genus Taudactylus; species Taudactylus pleione. The sequence goes on along the minus strand of JAUIMM010000081.1, from coordinate 8,942,868 downwards.
ATTTTCTCAGATCCAGGCTTTTTCAAAAGAGAAGAAGGCGCATTCCCTGCTTCTCTGGCTGCAGCTGTATCATGTCCTGATGCCTTAGATCAGGTGGAAAATCTACAGGTGTCCTGCTTATTATGGAGGCAGCATTGCAGTAATGCATGAGCATTCTCTATTATAGTAAGCCAATGTCAGCCTCCACCAGCGCTGATTTGTATTCTATTTGGTATTGGCTTCAAAATATGACACCTTCCTGACAGGCAGCCCTTACTGGCACATTTTACTTCCTGACAAGCCAATGTTACTGACCTATACACCTTTCTGACTGGCTGATGTTACTAACTGATGTCACTAACATAAACCTGTCAGCAAGGGGTATATGTCAGTAACATCAGCCTGTCAGGAAGGGGTAAGAATGTAACATAAGCCTGTCAGTAAGGTGTGTATGTCAGTAACATGAGCCTGTCAGGAAGGTGTGTATGTCGGTAACAGAACGTCAGGGGGATGTAGTCATTAGGTCGATATTCAAAAAGGTAACGTTAAAATGTTGACAGTTGTCGACATGTGAAATGCCAACATTGTCACAATGTCAATATTAGGGTTCGGCACTAGGGGGAGGTTAGAGTAAGAGGGGGGCAGGAGATAGGGTTTGAAACTAGAGGGAGGGGTAGAGATTAGGGATAGGTTGACTACTTACCAGAACATGCTCTGTCAGATGACTGCAGAAAGTGACATTTCCGCAGGACCAGGATCTCAATAACATCAGCCCGTCGGGAAGGTGTATAGGTCAGTAACAGCCCGTCGGGAAGGTGTATATATGGGTTGGGTATGTAATCCCGGCTATCTGGATGCTGCTGGTCAGAATACCGACAGCCAGAATCCCTATACCCAAAGGAACCTAACGGTAAGTATTTTCCTAACCCCTACCCTAACCCTCCTTCCCCGGTACCTAACCCATCCCTAGTGCCTAAGCCTAACCTCCCCGCACCCTAAGCCTAATGGGGGGTATCCACTTAGCGATTTAGCCAAGCGATTGCACGATAACGACATCGTTATCGTGCAATCGCTTGCAAATCGGGCATGTTTTGGTCGGAAGCGACCAGCGATGCGCATGCCCGCTGGTCGCTACTGACATCCGACATCGCCCATACATGCTGGTCAACCTGACGATCTTGTCAGGTTCAGCATGTGCGGGGATGGAGGGATGTGCCGGGACTGAACGAGTGAACGTTCAGTCTAGGCACATCACTAGATATACAAACGAGCGCACGACTGGAATGTCGTAATCGTGCTCTCGTTTGTATATCTATTAGTGGATACCCTAACACTCCCTTGCCGGTGCCTAAATCTAACCTCCCCCCCATACTGGTGTCGGGGTGGGAAGGTAAAGGTCAGTAACATCAGCCAGTCGGGAAGGTGTAAAGGTCAGTAACATCGGCCGGTCTGGAAGGTTTAAAGGCCAGTAACATCGGCCGGTTGGGAAGGTGTAAAGGTCAGTAACATCGGCCGGTCGGGATGGTGTAAAGGTCAGTAACATCAGCCGGTCGGGAAGGTGTAAAGGTCAGTAACATCAGCTGGTCGGGAAGGTGTATAGGTCAGCAACATCAGCCGGCCGGGAAGGTGCATAGGTCAGTAACACAAGCCCGTCGGAAAGGGGTATAGGTCAGTAACAGCCTATCGGGAAGCTGTATATGTCAGTAACATCAGCCGTTCGGAAGGTGTAAAGGTCAGTAACATAAGCTTGTCGGGAAGGTGTATAGGTCAGTAACATAAACTTGTCGGAAAGGTGTATAGGTCAGTAACATCAGCCTATCAGGAAGCTGTATATGTCAGTAACATCAGCCAGCCTGGAAGGGGTATGAGTCAGTAACATCAGCCTGTCAGAAAGGAATATGGGCCTGATTCAGAGCCGCTCGTTAACAGCAGTACGCTCGTTGCGTTCCGATGTGCGTACGGCATATTGCGAGTTTTTTTTTGTCTTGTTCGTCAAATAGCGTACAGGAAGTGACATGTCAAATGTGATTGACAGAACAGGGCGTTTTTGAGCGTTGACGGGGGTGGAGATGGAAAAACGCAGGCGTGGCGAGGCGTTTTTTGGGCGTACATACATTATCTGATGCGAACGTCAAATGTGTTCGTACCAACTCATACGTCACTGGATGATCCTCTTTCCGTTCAAACTGCTCGCACAGCTTAGGGTCTGGATTACTCAACCACATTGGCGATGGCCTTCTCCTCCGTCCCGGCCCTCAACGATGTTTCATCGATTAATCATGGCTTGTCAGAAAAACAATTAGTTTTGTATTGAAAACCAGCTTGTAATGTGTTTTGAAATCAGTTTTTTGGGTTAGCACAAAACCGTACGCAGGTGGAAATCATAGCTGCTAATGTCAGGATTACACAATCAATTAGCGTACATTTGTTGGTCTGTTTTTTTTGGTTGATATTTGGTTTTTGTACTATTGTAACAATAATGTCATCATGTTTGTGTGTATTTTTCCATTTTGCTTTTGTCTGGAGAATTTGCATCCTTATGTAAATTTTAAAGTGTTCCTTAAAGAGGCCTTTTTTTGTGATTTCGTTTAAATTTTTTGGGAGCTCGTTTTTGCCTTGTGGGCCAGGATTAAATGTAAACCATTTCTAAAATAATGTCAGAATACAATGTCGAACATTTTTTCAAAATTTATTGGAAACTAAAAACATTTACAGGCACATTTTTGCCCCAAACATTTTTGGCAGTGTTATTCCCAATAATTTTTTAATTTGGGCAATTATAAAAGGTATGGAAACTTAAATCTAAAAATTAAAAACAATTCACAAGAAAGGAGAGGAAAGTTGGGGCCAGAAAGGAATATGGGGCAAGCACAGAAGGAGTGTGGGAAAAGTAGCCAGTGCTGTCATCGTTTTTTCCCCCGTTTGGCTGGGGGAGGGTGGGCGCCAGACTGGGTCCGGGATGTCATCGGGCTGGCCTGTCCAGAGGCAGATGTTGTGTCCTCAGGGCTAGGCACATTTGGAGGATTGGCTGATGTTGTGCCAGAGGTGGAGGATCCGGATGATGGGCATTGGTGATGCGGATGTTGGCCCTGGTATTTTCTGCCAGGGCCTGACCAATGGTCACGTTGGCCGCAGCATTTTGCTCCAGGGCCTCAGCCACACGTACCAGACTGGCGTCCATCCTCTGCAGAATCTCCGTATGGAAATCCGATTTAAAATTGAGTTCTGTGAGGAGGGACACTGCCTGCGAGGGGGATTGCCCTGGACTGGCTTCTGCAGGGTCCTCAGCCGGATGTACTGGTTCCTCCCCTGCAGAGCCAGCAGAAATTCTGCGGCCAAGGCTCCCCTCTGGAGCAGACTCATCCGCCTGTGTCTCTTTTGGAAAAATGAGAAAAGAGTCACATTAGAATCTACATATTGGCACAATAACATTTCAGAGTTGGTGACATCACAATATTTACCTGGGACAACATGAGGAGCCGCAAAGTCTGGCATGTCCGTATCCATGTTGGACATGCCAAACACCTCCACAGCCTGCACACACCCCTGTGCCAGCTCTTCTAAATCATTCAACTCCAATGACACAGGGGTGGGACCCCCACCTGTCCCCCTTGCATGCCTAGCCCTGTCCGCCAGTTTTTGCTTCAGGCGATATTTGAAGTCGCCCCATCTGTGGGTGAAAAAGGAACCATTATTCTGTTTTTTTGGGGGGGTTTTGGTTTTAGGGGGGTCAAGTTTTTACTTACCGCCGTTTGACATCCCGGGCTAGACAGACATAATCACCCACCCTATTGACAGCACTGGCTACCTCCTCCCACATTCTCCACTTCTGGCTTGCACTCATATTCCTGTCTGTCTGTGGCAGGATGTCCACACACTTCTGAACCAAAACCTCCATCTCCTTTCTTGTGAATTGTGGCTGCCTTTTCTTTTTCCCTGCTTTGGCCGGAATACTGGGCCCAGCAGCCTCTTCCATGTCATCCTCCTCACCTATTTGTTTAAATGTTGAGAAATTTAAGCTTGCAAACTTGCACTATATTATGTTTCAAAATAATCATTGTTTGGAAATGCTTGAAATACTTACCCTCATACTCTTGGCCATTGTTTCCCTGGTCTGTAGCCATTTCTTATCTCCAAACAAGAAATACACCAGGACGTTTTTTTGGCTCGTGACGTATTTATACATGCGTCCTTATTTTTCGGCCGCATCATTGTTTGTGCGTTCCTATGATCCCTCCTTAATTTGTGCGGGAAAATAAACACTATTTATGGCTTGGGGCGTCTCGAGTCGAGGTGGCGGTTGTTGGTTGTTGGAGGTTACGTTGGTCGGAGTGGATTGTTTGCGGGTTTTGGATTTGGCGTTGTTTGGAGTTGTTTTTGGTTTGTTTTTTTGTTTTTTTATTTCCGTTCGCTTTTTTTGGTGTGGTTGTTTTTTTTGTCGTTTTTTTTTTTGGTAAGTTTTTGGCCGTCTTACTTTTGTTCACTTTGTGTCTCCTTCTTTTTGTGAATTTTGGCTCGTTAATTTATGCCAAAATATCCTTTGTTAGGTTTCTTTTGGCTCTGCCCCAACGACCTTTTTATCCGGTGACTTATATATCCTCTATTGGTAAGTTTATTTTTTCACTTGTTTATTAAATGTTCTTGTTTTTTTAAACGCAACTTTGTTTGACGTTACACTTTTAACCTTTGGTTTTGTGAGTCCGAAATGTATGAACTAATTCGTGTTTTTTTATCTGTTTCTTTTTTGACTTGTATTTGCGAACTAATTAGCGCATTTTTATCTGTTTCTTTTTTTACTTGTATTTGCGAACTAATTAGCGCATTTTTATCTGTTTCTTTCTACTTCAGGGTCCATAGGGTATCCACAGGATACCTTGGGGTATAGGTGTGACGTCAGTCGCAGGGCACCAAAGAGTTAAGCTTTCAGCCTCCCAGGATGCACTAGGTCCCCCTCCTATACCCCGCCCCCGGGCCAAGGCACCTCAGTTTAGTTTGGTGCCCGGCCGGAGTCGGGTGCACCTGTTGGAGTGGGGGCTAGAAGAGCCCCTGAAGCTTTTTCTTCATGCAGCTGTGGCTGCACATCTGGATGAACAGCATGGACAGTCAGTCCTGACGTCCATGCTGTCTTCCCTACACCCCGCCGGTACCAGAACGCCGGTACTGATCCGGGGATGCTGGTGGGCGTCTGGGGTCACAGCTAGCGGTGACCCCAGATGCTCTGGACCATGGCCGGATTCAAGGGGGACAGAGGTAAGCAGCGGGGTCCCGCGGTGGGTCCCCGCTGATCACATGGTCCTAAGTCCCCAGGCAGGGGGCTTCCTGGGGACTGGCTGCAGCGTGGAGCCAGGCGACCAACCTGCGCTTCCACTACCCCCTGGGACAGCGGACCGCAGCAGAGCGGTAGCGCTGCGGCGTCCCAGGGGTTAAATGCATGCCAGGGGAGCGCGCCTTCCCTGTCTCACAGCCGGCGCCTCCCCCGCTGCACACAGCCCTCTCTGCACTGTGCTGACTGGTCCTGTGTCAGCGCTCCTCCCCCAGGCCAGCTTCTCTCTGCTCCTCGGCGGCCATCTTCTCTGCAACGCATGGTGAACGCTGCTGGAAGTCTGGAAGGAAGCATCGTGGTCTGGGTCCCCCCGCATACCTCTCCTCCGCTGTGGCTCAGGTCTGTGTATGCAGCGCTGTGTCCTACCAGGCCCTGTGTCTGTGTAGTTGAGTGATCAGCGCTGTTAGTGCAGGAATTGTTATTTCTCTGCATTGTATGTGACTGTGCTAGCGCTGCCTGTAACTTTTCTTCTCTAAACTGTCAGCTTTATTACTGTCCCTGTTCTTTCTGCTAAAGCCCTTGCGGTGCGGTGCTGCAGGGTGGTCTCTCGCCTATTTAATACTTAATTGGTGAGAGAGGTCACATACATGGTGCCATCATGTCTGAAAGTGATTTTCCCCTCCGGCTACAGTGTACCACGTGCAAAGTACCGTTAGCGGAGGGGGAGGGTAGCGCGGAGGGCCTTTGCCGGCAGTGTTTGTCCATGGCGCGGCCTATTACGGTTACAGCACCGGTACAGGAGCCGCCCTGGGCTTGTTTCGCTCAGGCGTTAACAGCTTTAGTGGGCCAGTTAGCTCCGCAGCCCGCGTTTACTCCGATGGGTTTGTCCCAGCAGTCTGTGGTGTCGTCACCCATGCAGGGGTTCCCACGACAATTGGTGGTACCCCACAGTCTCCCTATTTCCCCGCTCCCGGGTTCTCAGGAGCCAGCGTGGGTTAACTCCCTGACGAGTTCTGTACAGCACTTGTCGGATGTGTTGCAAGGGGAGTCTGTGATGCGGCCTCATAAAAGGCCGGTGGCGTCTCTGTCCGCTCCTTATGAGGATGACGAAGGGACGTCTGATGATGGGGAGATTCTGGATCCTTACGATCAGGAACCTTTCCATACTAAGGACGCTGATGCTAAGTCCAAAGTATATATTCCTGGACTTATTCGGGCGGTCCGCACAGCCTTGGTGATTGAGGACGAAGTTCCCCCAGCGGCTAAATCTAAGTATGCCTTTTTCAAAGATGTGAAGGGCGATGCCACAGTCTTTCCTCTTTCGGGTCAGTTGGTGGACCATTTAGAGGAGGCGTGGAAACAACCTGGCAAAAGATACCAGCCGCAGAGACGCCTGGCGGTGGCTTATCCGTTCGCGGATAATTATTTTGCTAAGTGTGAATCCCCTCCACAGGTGGATTCTCACGTGACCCGTCTTGTCCGTAGTGCCACATTGCCGATGCCATCCATGTCCTCCCTTAAGGATGCTACGGACCGCAAGGTAGAAATCTGCCTGAAGTCCGCTTATTCCCTTGCAGGGGGGGCAGCACGGCCGGCTATGGCCATTTGCTGGGTTGCCAGAGCGATGGAGCGCTGGGCGGATTCATTAGAGGCTTCTTTTGAATCCGACTGTCCGGCCGAACAGGCGGAGTTGATTGGCAATCTCCGTGATTCGGCCACCTACATCAACGAGGCGGCTCTAGACATTAGTACTCTGGTGTCTAGAATTTCTTCAGCAGCGGTAGCTGCTCGTCGCACCTTGTGGCTGCGATCCTGGAAGGCGGACGCAGATCCAAGAAAGGTCTGGAAGCGTTGCCGTTTACCGGAGAAGTTCTCTTCGGTCCGGATCTGGATAAGATTGTGGCCACGCTGGCGGCAGCCAAATCTGCTTGTCTCCCGTCGGCCGCTGCTCCTTCTGGTTCTGGACCATCGTCCTTTCGGTCATCTAGGGCCCAGGGCAGGCCCAAACCACAGTCGTTTCCTCGACAGGCTGGCCCTAAGAAATCGGTCAAGCCCCGGAAACAGGCATGGAGTACCAGACGTCCGGCCCCCAAGCCAGATGACAAGCCTGCGGCCTGACGGTCCGGGTCTCCCCTTGGGGGATCCCAGGGTGGGAGGCCGCCTGCTGCAGTTCTCCCGGTGTTGGTCGTTCACTACGACAGACACTTGGGTTCTGGAGGTGGTCTCTCACGGGTACGCCCTCTCCTTCCGGCACAGACCCCCGGCTCGATTCTTCACCACGGGTCTACCATCAGACCGGAACAAGGCTACGGAGCTGCGGAAGGTATTGCACACTATGCTCCAGGCTGGAGTTATAGTGCCTGTTCCATTCTCCCAGAGGGGCCAGGGTTTCTATTCAAATCTATTTTTGGTACAGAATCCCAATGGGTCATATCGTCCGATTCTCAACCTCAAAGCACTCAACAAGTCTTTGCGGGTCCCGAAGTTTCGGATGGAGACCCTACGGTCCATCATTCTGGCGCTGGAACCTGGGGACTACATGGTGTCATTGGACATACAGGACGCTATGGCGGTCATGGCGGCTTCTCTGCGGCTGCAAGGAGTCCGCATGTTGCCGTACTTGGACGACCTGTTATTGGTGGCAGGATCTCCAGAGCTCCTGTTACACCACTTGGACCTGACCATTGCACTGCTGCAACGGCACGGCTGGCTAATCAACTGGCAGAAGTCCACTCTAATCCCGTCTCGGAGGATTCTGCATCTTGGAGCCTTATTGGACTCGGGACAGCAAAGGATCTTCGTGACGGAGGACAAGATCTCTGCTTTACAGTCAAGGGTGCGCAGTTGTCTGCACAGCCGCCGGGTGTCCTTACACTCGGCGATGAGGTTACTGGGCTCCATGGTGTCGGTGTTCGACATGGTGGAATACGCCCAGTTTCACTCCAGACCTCTGCAGCACCTGATCCTGTCCAAGTGGAACGGGCTGCCTCAGTCTCTGAAGTTCCAGACGATTGTGCTCACCCCGGAGGTTCGCCTGTCCCTTGCGTGGTGGTTAAAGACGACCCACCTCAACAAGGGACGTCCGTTCTGGGTTCCAAATTGGGTCCTGTTGACAACGGACGCCAGTCTTCGGGGCTGGGGAGCAGTTTCGGGTCCACACTTGTTCCAGGGCAGGTGGACACCGACAGAAGCGGAGCTTCCAATAAATATCTTGGAACTCCGTGCGGTCTTCAATGCTCTCCTGCAGGCACAGCGGTTTCTCCAGGGTCACCCGGTGCAGGTCCAGTCGGACAATGCTACCACCGTGGCCTACATAAACAGGCAAGGAGGAACTCGCAGTCGGGCGGCTCTCGTAGAGGTCTCTCGGATCCTGGTTTGGGCGGAGCGCAATCTTCCGGCCATATCAGCGGTCTTCATCCCGGGAGTGCTAAATTGGGAGGCGGACTTTCTAAGTCGCCAGGACGTTCATCCAGGGGAATGGTCCCTGCACCCGGACGTTTTTCAACTACTGGTGGACAGGTGGGGTCTTCCAGAAATCGACCTCATGGCGTCCCGGCACAACAACAAGTTGCCGGTGTACGTGTCTCGCACAAGAGACGAAGGGGCGTCTCTGGTGGATGCTCTGTCCGTCCGGTGGACGTTCAGGTTCGCATACCTGTTCCCTCCGGTCTCCCTTCTTCCACGGGTAATCCGGAAATTCAAACAGGAAGGAGGGACGCTCCTGTTGATAGCTCCCGCGTGGCCCAGACGGCACTGGTTCTCAGACCTTCAGGGTCTGTCCGTGGACAGTCCTCTGCGGTTGCCGCTACGACCGGACCTTCTGTCTCAGGGTCCTTGTCTTCACCCGGACCTGACTCGGCTGTCTTTGGCGGCGTGGCTGTTGAGACGGCCATGCTGAGGTCCTGGGGGTTTTCCAGCTCTGTGGTGCGTACCATGTTACGAGCTCGGAAACCGTCTTCCGCGAGGATATACCATCGCGTGTGGCATACGTTCTTCCAGTGGTGTCGACCGAGAGGTTATGCACCGTGGGAGTTTCGTCTGTCTCGGATTCTCGCCTTCCTGCAAGCGGGACTAGATCATGGGCTTCGCCTTGCTTCTTTGAAGGTACAGGTTTCGGCCCTATCTGTCTGGTTTCACCGTAGGATTGCTACAATCCCGGATGTGCGCACCTTTATGCAAGGTGTTCTCCGTATTCAGCCGCCCTTTGTTCCACCTGTGGCGCCGTGGGATTTGGCTGTGGTCCTGAGGGCTCTCCAAGGACCGCCGTTTGAACCACTGGGCTCAGTGGATATTAAATGGCTAACAGCTAAGACTGTTTTCCTTCTGGCCGTTGCTTCAGCCAGACGTGTTTCTGAGTTAGGGGCTCTTTCTTGTAGACCCCCTTTCTTGGTTTTTCATGGGAACAGGGCAGTGCTCCGCACTCGGCCCGAGTTTCTTCCCAAAGTTGTTTCCCAGTTTCATGTTAACGAGGAAATAGTTGTTCCGGCCTTTAACTCACCGGGTCTTTCCGTGGGTGAGGCCTCTTTGGATGTTGTGCGGGCCTTAAGGACTTATGTTGACCGCACTTCTTTGTTTAGGAAGTCGGACGCTTTGTTGTCCTCTATGGCTTCTGTAAAAAGGGTTGGCCTGCTTCAAAGCAAACTTTGGCAGCCTGGATCCGTATGGCTATTTCTGAAGCTTATCTTCATGAAGGCCTACCGGTCCCTCCTTCTCTGAAGGCTCATTCCACTAGGTCTGTGGGTCCTTCGTGGGCAGCTCGACGTGGTGCCTCGGCAGTTCAGATCTGCAAGGCTGCTACGTGGTCTTCTGTCCATACCTTCGTGAGGTATTACAGGTTTGACACCTTCGCCTCTCAGGATGCTTCCTTTGGGCGGCGGATTCTCTTTTCTGCACAGGAGCGTCCCCACCCTTAAAGGATACTGCTTTGGGACATCCCCAAGGTATCCTGTGGATACCCTATGGACCCTGAAGTAGAAAATATGAGATATGGTAAGAACTTACCTTTGTTATCTCTATTTCTACGAAGTCCATAGGGTTCCACAGGACTCCCGCCCTGTCGCACCTGTGCTGCAGATGGGCTTTGCTCTGGTCACCGGTTTTCCGTCTCCCTCTGGTGAGAATGTGATTCTTGTATGTGTCCAGATCTTTGTTCTCTCTCTTCCTTCTCCTCCTCCGGCCTATGGCTTGGTAACTAACTGAGGTGCCTTGGCCCGGGGGCGGGGTATAGGAGGGGGACCTAGTGCATCCTGGGAGGCTGAAAGCTTAACTCTTTGGTGCCCTGCGACTGACGTCACACCTATACCCCAAGGTATCCTGTGGAACCCTATGGACTTCGTAGAAATAGAGATAACAAGGGTAAGTTCTTACCATATCTCATATTTTTTTGACTTGTATTTGCGAACTAATTAGCGCATTTTTATCTGTTTCTTTTTTGACTTGTATTTGCGAACTAATTAGCGCATTTTTATCTGTTTCTTTTTTTACTTGTATTTGCAAACTAATTAGCGCATTTTTAACTGCTTATTTTGATCCGTGAAATTGGTTGTGTTTTCCCTTTAGCATTTGTTTAATACATTTGGGCCCAAATTGAGGTAGTCTGCGCACTGTCGTTTTGCTCTTTGCCCAAATGTGTGTTTCTACCCTTTTCTGTTTTGTCTTGCACCCAATTTGGATTCCTAAATGCCCACCCTAAATTGTTGCATTGTTTATTTGTTATTATTTATAGGTTTGGACAATCATGACAATACCCCGGCATGTAAGCATCATTGGATTGTATCATCAAGCTAAGTAATTTTTCAATTATTTATGGCCAAAAAAGCCTTACATTCAAATCTTGCAATTTCAGGTTGATCTTGGTCGGATTGTTGTGGCCATGCTCCCGGAAGCCGACCAACCTCAATCTCGTCCCAGGTGTAGGCATCGTAGGCGTGCAAGGCCCCAGATATATCGAACACGTGTCACCCTTTTTGGAATGCCCGATGATGAGGTGTTAAGACGCTACCGTCTTCCGCCCAAAGTCATCATAGACACTCTCTCATTAATAGAGAGTGATCTTGAGCGGCAAATTGACAGTCCTACAGCAATACCACCACTTACGCAATTTATGGCGGTGTTACATTTCTGTGCCTCAGGATCGTTTCAAACAACGGTGGGAATAGTGGCGGGAATCTACCAATCCTCCTTTTCCCGGATCCTGAGGGCAGTGATGGAAGCCCTTTTCAAGCACCTCCATCATTTTATTCAAATGCCTTTGGATATGGGTGCCCTTAGTGTGGCCAAGGCCAATTTTTACCAAATAGCTGGCTTCCCACACATCATAGGGGTTGTGGATGGTACTCACATACCACTTCAGCCTCCAGCACGGCTGGAGGGCATATTTCGCAACCGGAAACACTATCACTCCCTGAATGTAATGGTAGTATGTGATGCCTCCCTCCAGATCCTGTCCCTGAATGCAAAATTACCCGGAAGTGCACATGACTCATTCGTCATCCGGCAATCAGGGATATGGCACAAATTAAACAACCTACAAGCTGGTGATGCGTGGCTTCTGGGTAAGTGGAGACCTTTAGTACATAACAATGTTAAGCTTGATACACAGTGATCCTGATGTTGTCACTTCTTTTTCACAGGAGACAGTGGCTACCCTTGCACGCCCTGGCTGCTCACTCCTTATTTGGCTCCCACACCAGGGCCACAAAGTAATTGTAATGCCGCACTTACAGCCACCAGGCAAGTGGTGGAGCACTTTATCGGCCTTTTAAAAGGCCGATTCAGATGCCTCCACCGCTCTGGTGGCGAGCTCATGTATTTGCCGGATATGGTTTCGAAAATTGTGGTCCTGTGTGGGATATTTCACAACATCGCCATAAGGAGTGGTGTCCCAATGCAGCCAGAGGATGCCTTGCCTGAGGATGGCCCCCCCGAGGTTGGTCGGAGGTCAGTATGTGGGGGGGCCATACGCGATGATGTGGTGGCCAGATATTTTAGGTAATTATTGGCAACACAAAAGTGTTTAGACACAATGTGGTAAGGATTTTTGGAGAACATCTAATTAATTTGATTTTTGTTTCCCATCTTCTGTTTGATTTCATAATCTTTGGGACTCAAACGATGACTACTTCCTGCTACCCAAAAAAAACCTTCATGGGGACACATTGGATATATATTCTGGAACCCATATTGCAACGCCACATTTGTAGAATCATGTTGGCATGCTCCTTCGTCAACCAGTTCTTGATTTTTCATTTCTTTTTTCATATGGTGTTTTATGGGTTGTATTTTTGGTTTTCACTGTGTGTATTGTTTGTGAGTCAACACTTTGTTATTTTAGTAATGTTGTGAATAAATGTTTTGAGAGTGTAATTTTGGTCATTTTATTGCCCATTACAAGCAAGTGTAACCAGGTTCACCCACGTTAAAATTTATTAAGGGCTAATCCTGTAATGACGCAATTTGATCTAAATTTAAAGATGCTTTCTGGGTCAAAACCAACACCAAAAGAAATTCTGTACAATCAGTCGGCTTTGTAATCTCGGCCTAAGCAGGTTGCCCCCCAAATTGGAACATGTAAAATGTAGTAATATATAAATTGTCAAACACAAAAAAAGGCCAAGCAGATTGTTACTGTTAGGTGTTTCATGTGCCTGTTTTCATAAAAAATACAACACACAATCTTAGTGACATTAATTACAAATACTTGCTGGAAGAGTCTGCTTATGTCAGTGTAAACAATCTAAGATTTGGAGACAAGGAATGAGACAGAACGTTAAGTTTAAAATTTTAATGAATACAACTATTTTTTAATAACAAAAATAAATTAGGGACGCAGGATGACAGACATATGGTCAAGGACCACCAGCAGCCCGATGACGTAGCCCCGCATCCTTTCTACGCATCCGGCTAAGTCCGCCAAACGCCTCTGTTCCTCTGTGGGTTAGAAAAGTGTGGGGCTTAATACATAATTAATGAAACCACATTAAAAAACAAGCCAAACAAAGCTATCCAAAAATGACAATATTGTGACCAAAAGCAGATTTACCCCAAAAAAACCAAGGCCCCAAAAATTGCATAAAAAACATCAGATTCTGATAGGTGTGATATGTGTATGGGGAAATCAGCTGTAAAAGGTAAAGACAAACAGAAATCTACACCAAATTCTGACAAACCCCCCCAAAAAAGGCACAGACACAGGATTACATACAAACACTTTTATCAAAAAAGAAAAAAAAAAAAAAACATACCGTTCAAAATCACGCCCGGGACAGAAGCAACTCCCTCGTCCTCCTCGGAGGTGCCAACATTCCCCAACGAGGTTGGTGGGGTGATTTGGGATTCAGGGGAGGGGGTAGTTACGAGAGGGGTGGTTGGAGGGGAGGGGGAATTGGGAAGGAGCCCCGACACATCTTCCACAGGGTCTGTGCAGGCTTGGGAGGAGGGGGAAATATTGGAATTTTGGGGTGTGGAGGTTTGGCTGGGGGTTGGGGAGAGGGGCCGAGAGCGCCGTCTTTGACGGCGATGACGCCGTAGTCTTCGCTCTGCCCCTAAAAGATGGGAAACAAATTGTGGTTATTTTCAACCCTGACCTAGTTAAACGCTAATTTTTGAAAACACAAATATGTAAACATGGCCATGCAGATATGAGTACAAAGAATAAATAGGACATACATGAAAACATGGCCATGCACATATGAGTACAAAGAATAAATAGGACATACATGAAAACATGGCCATGCAGATATGAGTACAAAGAATAAATAGGACATACATGAAAACATGGCCATGCACATATGAGTACAAAGAATAAATAGGACATACATGAAAACATGGCCATGCACATATGAGTACAAAGAATAAATAGGACATACATGAAAACATGGCCATGCACATATGAGTACAAAGAATAAATAGGACAAACATGAAAACATGGCCATGCAGATATGGCCAAAAAGAAAAACATGAAAACCACAGTCACAAAAACTTACTTTCCGCGATCTGCATGCGAAAGCATGCCAGCAAGCGGGGCGTCCGCCGTTGCAGGTCGGACCACCTGCGCTCCAGCTGGCCGATCTGGTGGCGTGAGCCGAAGGAACGCAGGCGGCCACGTACCTCCGCATATGCGGAACGCTTTTCCCTATTGGTGATGGGGGGAGGCTGGCTGGTGATCCGCCTGTCCATGACCTCGGTTAACACCATCAGCTCGCGCCTGGTGAATGCCGAGGCTCTCATGATGGCAATGGTGTATTTTCTAAAAATCAATTTTAATAAAGACCCGAAAATAAATTTGATTGGCTAATGTATTTGGGTAATTAACAGGACCAATTCTATTGGTTAGTGTATGAGTCATGTGTTCGACAGAGCCACAAATCTTTTGCGAGTTATGATAGGCTTGATGCAGTGACATGCGTAAGCAAATTTAAATAAAGAAATGAACCCAGTAAAAATATGCGTGGTTAAAAACAAAGAAAACAAATGTTTAATTGTCTCAAGCATGTATTTTGACAAATAGCAGCGAATGTTTAAGCCGTACGTATTCTGCGGGTAAACACAAACACGGACAAGAGTAAAGTTTATTGCATTGCCAAAAAAAAAAAAAAAGCAATTAAGATAATTGATATATTGATTGGCATGATACGATTGAGGGAGGTAGGCAGAATAAAGGAGCAGGTAATCGGAATCTGACAGGCCCACTTCCGGTTTGTACTTGTGCGTGTTTTCCTTGCAAGCCACATTGGGGATGTACGCTCGCTATTTGGCACGCTCGTTAGTTAGAGGAGGGGTTGGTAGAGTTTGGGGAGGATGTTTAGATGCGTTTGAAATTACGAGCGAGTGCTTGAATTAACATATGTCTGTACGTACGCCGAACATACGAACAGCCACTTGCGTCCGGGTCTGAATGAGGGCCAATGAGTCAGTAAGGGCTGCCTCTCAGGAAGGTGTCAGAGATATTGAAGCCAATACAAAATATAATAAAAAGCAGCGCTCGTGGCAACAGACATTGGCTTACTATAATAGAGAATGCTCATACATATACTGACTTGGCCAGCAATGCTGGCTGCCTATGTACTATTATAAAGGCGAGAGTTCCTGTAGCTGAGCTGATAAGTACGAATGTTTCTACCTGTAAAGAAACAAGGGATAAATTTGTAAAAGAAATAAATATCATGTGGGGTTCCCCCCAAAAAAACATAACCAGCTCCGGGCTCCTGAGCCAGTCCTGGATGTAAAAATACAGGGTACAAAATGTGTAGGGGTCCCCTGTATTTTATGAACCAGCACTGGGCTCTGTGAGCCGGTCCTAGTTTTAATAATACAGGGGAAAAATGGCGTGGGGTTCCCCGTATCTTTAAAACCTGCTCCAGGCTCAAACTAGCTGGAGTATAAAGCCAGAGCCAGGGGACCCTTTCACCGGGTCACCCTGGCCAAAGCATTAACACCCCAAATTAGTGAGCCCAATAGTGCTAATATTTAATATGTACTATTGTTTTTTTACAGTGGAACTACGGTCGCCAGTGTGAGTGGCCACTGATGGGCTGTGAGCCGCGTAGCTGTTCATTGACAGCCAAGCGGCTTGCAGCCAATCAGCATAACATAGAACATAAACATGCCGCATATCATTTTAATCCGCAAAGTCTGCTTGTGTGTCTTATTCGTATCGCATTGCGAAGATGCATTTGCGACAAAAAGAAACTGGCATGGGACTAGGAACAGCTAGAAGGGCTATTTAACATGACTGCAGCAACAGCAACGGAGGACACATCTGTATTTGTAGTTATATATACTGTATACAGCTATATTTCTAAATATATATATACATAGACATGATAGAAAAAAAAAATAATATATATATATTAGAGTTCAGTGCCTCCGGTTGCTATGGTGATGAGACGCTAGTAGCTTTGGATTGGGTTGTATTGTTAGAGATCTGGCAGCCGCTTCCTGTCAGACGGAACTCTGTGGCTGATAGTAGTTGGTGGGGAAGCCACAGTAGTTCCGTTGTGTCCGGCGCGTCACTTCCGGTTTGACGGAGGACGGCGTCCCGCCATGTGGATCATGGTGTGGATGCGGAGAGTCCATCTTCCGGGATGTGATGGCCGTTCGGATGGGAGGTGATGCATGCCAGGTGCGTGCACAGGTGAGAGTACTCATTATGGGGGTGTTAGGTATTTAAGGGCATTCGTTGCTAGAGTTGGCATAGCTGACCCTTGAGCTCCCAGCTGTCGGGCTGGGAGCTATCAATATGCCTATAACAACTACGATATGATAAGTATCATTATATCATCTACATGGATGGAAAGCAACTATATGCCTTTTTTGCATTGAAATAAATGTCTTTTTTGCTACAAAGCTGGTGTGCTGGTTGGTGCTGCCTGTTTCCTTGGATACAGTTTAAGCATTATATTTGAATGATTAATTACCTTGCACCCATTGTATAACATGAGGTGTGCGATTTTCTATGGACGATTTTATATATATATATATATATATATATTGTGATAGGATCACTGGTAAAGTGGTTTGTGGCAGGTACATTTGTCCCAGATTCCTGTCTTTTGTGTTTTAAACCCCCAGGAGAAAGTCTGCAGTGTAGCTGGCTTGAGTTTCGGCTTTTTGAAAAGCCGGTTTGGGACCTGGGGGTTGTGGGTGAGAGGAGAGGGAGGGCTCCACCCACGGCCATTCCAGTTTTTGGTTCTCGCAGCCTGGTAACAGGATTGTTAATTTTCCACCTGAGAGTGGCCAATATAAGCCTAGTTTGTTTAGGGCTGATTGTCTCACCTGGGAGAGCAGGCAGGGAGTTTGCTCAGAGACACTTGGAAACCTAACCGTGAGTGTTGTGCTGTGCTTTTGTTGCTGGCGAGGGCATTAGGCCCTGCCAGGTTCTGGTAGTGAGGGAACTACCTGTGAAATTAGTGCCCCGACAGGGCTAGGATTTATATTTATGTTTTCTTTATGTTTCTGACATTGTACAATAAAGACTGGCGCCGACCAGCTTGTACTTGCATCCAGACTGGTGTGCTGCTTCCCTGCTGCTGTGTGTGTGTGTAAGGAAGGAGTCCTCTACCTAGGAGAGGGACCCCCTAACCTAACTGTGTCACAATATGGTGGAGAATGCGGGCAACCACACACACTAAAGTTGCAGCAAGAGGAAAACTTTCCATTTAAAAATTAAAGGGACAGACACCCAATTTGTGAGTGTGGAAATAACACTGTGTCCTTGGAGTCCCATAGAGGAGGCGTCAGCCAATGCTCAGAGAGGCAAGGTTCAGCTTCCAACCTACACCCCAGGACAAAATGGAGGACATGATTAAGGCCTTGCTCCAAGCTACAGCAGCTCAGCAGGAATCTACCAGAGCTCAGCAGGAGACTAACAGACTTCAACAGGTCGCCATTGAGGAAACCCGCCAGGCCTTAGCGGAAAACAGCCAGGCCATAAGAGAGGTGGTACAGCACCTGGTCGCCCGGCCCAGAGATGTTAATACTGGTCCTCCCACCACCACTCACTCCGTACGAGCCAGTCACTTCCTCCAAAAGATGACTTCGGGCGATGATGTGGAGGCCTATCTCGCCGCATTTGAAAGAACAGCTGAAAGGGAGAGTTGGCCCCAGAAGCAGTGGGCAAGTCTGGTGGCACCTTTTTTGTCTGGGGAGCCACAAAAAGCATATTTCGACTTATGCCTGGCTGATGCCAAGGACTATAAAAAACTAAAACAGGAGATCCTAACTCGCTTGGGAGTCACCACCTTTGTTCGTGCCCAAAGGGTCCACCGCTGGGAGTTCCATATGGACAAGCCTCCACGTTCACAGATGCATGACCTCGTCCATCTGTCCTCAAAATGGCTACAGCCCGAGACGCTGATGGGACCACAGATCGTGGAAAGGGTCGTGATGGACCGGTACCTGCGATCATTACCCGCGACTCTGCGCAAGTGGGTGAGTCATGCAGATCCTAAGTCCGCGGACCAGTTGGTCGAGCTGGTGGAGAGGTACGTGGCGGCTGAGGAGCTGATGAGTATGCCCCACCGAGCCCCGATGGCGCACCGGCGAACTCCCAGAGACACTGGTAAGACTGTTCCAGGGGAGAAGGGTGCTGGGCAGTGGAATGTACCTAAGACTGAGGGTGTAGAACTTGGAGACAGGCCTGCCAGGCCAGGAAGGTTCTTGCCCCGTAAACGACTAGACATTAATATGATTCAGTGTTTCCGGTGTGGTGACTTCGGCCATATTTCCGCTAATTGTTCACTTACAACTGAACCTATGCAATGTGATACTGCTCATGTCTACCGCAGGGGGTCTTTCTTTGCACAGACAGCCTGTACGGCTGACCGGCAGGCTGTGACTGATAAGCACATGTGTGTACTCACTGTAGATGGCAACCGAGTAGAGGCACTGTTAGACTCTGGTAGCTTGGTGACACTTATAAAAGCTGAGCTGGTGAACCCCTTGCGGCGTGAGGGGAAAACTGTTGATGTGACCTGCATACATGGGGATAATCGATATTATGTTACTGCCGAGGTAAACATCGAGACACCATGTGGCTCTGCTATAGTTTCTGTGGGTTTGGTGCCTGGTCTGATGTACGATGCAATATTGGGGAGAGACTTTGCTCACTTCTGGAAATTGTGGGAAAGCCGTTTTGTTCCAGAAGTGAACAACCCCGGTCCACTTGAGAAGGTTGTCGATATAGTGGAAGAGGGAGTTTCTTCTGAGTCAGAGTTATTCCCTTTTCCTACTATGGTTGGCGAACTAGAGAATGCGGAGTGTGACGGTGGCCCGCCAACTGATGTGCCTCCCATTGAGGTGGGAAGTGTTGTTGGGCCAGTGGATCATCTGCCTGATATAGAGGTCAGAAGAGAGGTCTTTGCCGTGGAGCAGTTGAATGACCCTACTTTGGTAAAAGCCAGGGAGAATGTAAAAGTAGTTGATGGTAAACCCATAGACCCTGATATTCCTATCCCCACATGGCAATGTGTCAGGATTGGTTATATCAGGTGACTAAGAAGGGGGAAGATGTTGTGGAACAACTAATAGTTCCCAAAGCCTACAGAAGAACAGTGTTGGATCTGGCCCATGGTCGTATAACGGCAGGTCATCTAGGGGTAGAGAAAACCACTGAGCGAATAATGCAGAGGTTTTTCTGGCCCGGGCTTCATAAAGAGGTATCTGACTTTTGTGCATCCTGCCCTGAGTGTCCGTATCATGCTCCCAGACCACGTTTTAAGGGACCACTAGTTCCATTGCCTATTATAGAGGTGCCGATAGTGAGAGAGCACCTGAAACAGGCACAGCAGAGGGTATACAACCGCAATGCTCGGTTACGTAGCTTTGCTCCTGGGGACAGAGTGTTAGTGTTGGTTCCCACTGTGGAAAATAAACTTTTGGCTAAATGGCAAGGGCCCTTTGAAGTCTTAGAAAGAGTGGGACAGGTCAATTACAAAGTTTACCAGCCGGGGAAAAGAAAGCCAGAACAGATATACCATATAAATCTGTTAAAGCCCTGGAAAGATAGAACGGTACTGTCGGCCGTCCGAGCCCCTCCAGTAAGTCCAGGGCCCTTAGTTCCCGAAGTGACAGTGGCAAAAACCCTGCCGGCAATTCAACAACGAGAGGTCAAGGAGTTTCTGGTTAGAAATAGGGTGCTGTTCTCTGACGTACCTGGGAAAACCTCGGTCGTTAAACATGACATCATCACTGACCCAGGGGTTAAAGTTAATCTAAAGCCCTATAGGTTACCAGAAGCACCAAGAGCATCGGTGTCGAAAGAAATTAAAAATATGCTAGAGTTAGGGGTTATTGAAGTATCACATAGTGAATGGTCAAGTCCCATTGTGTTGATTCCAAAGCCCGACGGGAGTGTGCTTTTCTGCAATGACTTCCGAAAGTTGAACAGTGTTTCAAAATTCGATGCCTACCCGGTGCCACAGTGGAGAAGGAGGCGTTGGCCATAAAGTGGGTGTTACAAACTTTTAAATTTTCGGTGGAACACAGGCCAGGGGGCCTGTTGTTTAAAGCAGACGCGTTGTCATGCGTTCATTGTTTGGGGGCTTCAGTTGTTCCGCCCCATAGGTCGAAACAAAGGGGGGGGATATGTGATAGGATCACTGGTAAAGTGGTTTGTGGCAGGTACATTTGTCCCAGATTCCTATCTTTTGTGTTTTAAACCCCCAGGAGAAAGTCTGCAGTGTAGCAGGCTTGGGTTTCGGCTTTTTGAAAAGCCGGTTTGGGACCTGGGGGTTGTGGGTGAGAGGAGAGGGAGGGCTCCACCCACGGCCACTCCAGGTTTTGGTTCTCGCATCCTGGTAATAGGATTGTTAGTTTTCCACCTGAGAGTGGCCAATATAAGCCTAGTTTGTTTAGGGCTGATTGTCTCACCTGGGAGAGCAGGCAGGGAGTTTGCTCAGAGACACTTGGAAACCTAACCGTGAGTGTTGTGCTGTGCTTTTGTTGCTGGCGAGGGCATTAGGCCCTGCCAGGTTCTGGTAGTGAGGGAACTACCTGTGAAATTAGTGCCCCGACAGGGCTAGGATTTATATTTATGTTTTCTTTATGTTTCTGACATTGTACAATAAAGACTGGCGCCGACCAGCTTGTACTTGCATCCAGACTGGTGTGCTGCTTCCCTGCTGCTGTGTGTGTGTGTAAGGAAGGAGTCCTCTACCCAGGAGAGGGACCCCCTAACCTAACTGTGTCACTATATATATATATATATTGTGACACAGTCAGATTAGGAGGTCCCTCTCCTGGGTAGGGGACTCCTTCCTTACACACACCCACAGCAGCAGGGAAGCAGCACACCAGTCTGGATGCGAGTACAAGCTGGTCGGCGCCAGTCTTTATTGTACAATGTCAGAAATAACACAAAGAAAACATAAACATAAATCCTAGCCCTGTCGGGGCACTAACTTCACAGGTAGTTCCCTCACTACCAGATCCTGGCAGGGCCTAATACCCTCGCCAGCAACAAAAGCACAGCACAACACTTACAGTTAGGCTTTTCCAGTGTCTCTGAGCAAACTCCCTGTCTGCTCTCCCAGGTGAGACAATCAGCCCTAAACAAACTAGGCTTATATTGGCCACTCTCAGGTGGAAAACTCTAACAAGCCTGTTACCAGGCTAAGAGAACCAAAACCTGGAGTGGCCGTGGGTGGAGCCCTCCCTCTCCTCTCACCCATAACCCCCAGGTCCCAAACCGGCTTTTCAAAAAGCCGAAACTCAAGCCTGCTACACTGCAGACTTTCTCCTGGGGATTTTAAAACACATAAGACAGGAATCTGGGATAAATGTCCCTGTCACAGACCACTTTACCAGTGATCCTATCACAATATATAGACATGATAGAAAGAAAAAATAATATATATATATATATATATTTAATTTCTTTCCTGTAATACTGTTTGTGAAGGAACAATTAAATATAAATAAATAAATTGCATTTTATCGCAAACTCAGCTTTGATATATATTGTACTCTCAGCGAAGCATTCATATCGTGGGGGCTTGGTTAGCTGCAGAATAACTTCCTATCAGCCTAGGTGGCAATTTTAGTTGGATCCTTTTGCACACTATCTCCCGTGTTATATAAACTATTCCGATTTGTTGTTTTCATCACTATACCAGTGAACCAACATAATTATAACCTCACCCCCTTCCGGGGAATAGTATATTTTTATTTATTAATAGTATATTTTATTGGTTCGGGATTGGAGACACAATAGCTGCTACATTCAATGCATGAGGGAGAGAAAAATAGCTAAACCCAATGCATGCTAGAGAGAGAATTATCAAATCAATTAGCTCCTGTGGGTCTAACGATTCACTAAAATGTGTAATTATGCTTTTTATGCCATTTAAACACGTTTCATTAATTTTATTGGAAATTGTTTATGTCACAGCAAATGATTTACTGTTTAAAATTCAGTAATGTCTTCACGGATATAATACAATTTTTAAAGGATGCCAGAATCTAAACAAGAACTTTATTTTTTATGAAATCATCCAAATGCGCTGACCCATGCCCAAGATATGTGCATACCCCCTCCAGAATATTGTGCTTGTACTTATTTAAGGGCAGTCAGAGCACTCCTTACCGCCCAAAGAGAGCTTTGGAAATACGGCACCAGCACCTGTGCAGGAGGAATGATCTTCTTTTGATTGGAAAAAAACATTATTTGTATAACATACATACATTTAAGATTTTACATTCAAGTGCACTATGTTGCAGCACAGCTAAAACACAATACACCACAAAATTTGAATCATTCATCCGATTATAGCAATTTCCTAGACATATGGCATAAGATATCCTACACTACACATCATGGGGGTCATTCAGACCCGGTCGCAAGCGCTGAGCGCTCGCAACCGGGTGGATGTTCCCCCACTGGGCATGCGCACGTCGGAGCCGGCTCCGACGTTCGCATGCGTGAGACCCGGCTAGCGATGGGCGCTCCGTCGCTAGGGGCCTCGCACCAAAGGGGGCGAGCTGTCGATGGTGAGTGACAGCTCGCCCCATTTGGGAGGCGGGCAGGGGACGTGGCTGGTCAAACGGAGGCGTTCCCGAAGGAACGCTTGCCGTTTGGGGGCGGCCCCACTGACATTAGCAGTGATGTCAGTGGGGAGCTTCCTGCTCGATCAGAGCAGGAAGCTCCCTGGGGCTTGCGAGTGCCGAGACCCAACCTAAGGGTCTCTTCGCAAGCCCCGATGGTCACGATGGTCTTGACCATCGCGACCATCACCCTGGTCGGTTGCTAGAGCTGTGGGTGGTAACCCACAGCTTAGCGATCGACCAAGAGGCGGCACTACAAGATGCAAGCGGCCGCCCTCATTCAGAGCGACCGCTTGCATCTAACGACCGCCTCTGAATGAGGTCACATGTCCTGCACTTTTCACTCACTACAATCTTAAAAATACAACTGTCAGCAAGGTCAATGGGTATGGTGGGAGAAAAGGGTGAGGGAGTAGATCACATGCCCAAAGCTTTATTGAAGGACAGACACAGTGGTATAACAATGGCCCCTGCAGACCCTGCTGTGGCTTGGGAGCGCCGGAGGGGGGGGGCAACCGTGAGAAGTGAAACGCCGAGGGAGGGAGACATTCCAATGTGGAATCAATGTTTCAATATTGGAAGAGGTTTTATCTGCGGCGGATGCAGGTGGGTGACTGAGGCACTTGGCTTGGGGCTGTATAGGGTGAGGGGACACTGGGAGAGGAGCTGGGGGGGCAGCGGAGAGCAGACAGCAGGAGGGGGTATGTGTATCAGGAATCGATCCTCTCTCTGCCTTTGTTCCGTTCAGTCATTGATCAGCAGCAGCATCCATAGAGCTCAGCCAGTGTGTGCAGCCCCAGAGCTGTGTGTGTGTCTGGTCGGGCACAGCCTCAAATAGGGTGACTCTATGGGGGGTCCTGAGTGAAGGGCGCTCACTGCCCACCCTCCTGGCACACCGATCACTGGCACACTGGGCACTGGCACACCGGTCACTGGCCATCTGGCACACAGGGTGCTGGCACACTGGCCATCTGGCACACCAGTGCTCACGCCTCGGACCCTGGAATTTCAGCATCCAGCGTTAGAGAGTCGCTGGCATTTATGCTGACTGGGACCGTACTGGGGACAGAGGACAGTGTGAGAGGGCACTTCTCCTGAGTGACACTCACTTTTAATGAGTGTTTCTTTTCCCTGTTATCACTGTAGGTGAATTGTCCACTTGGGAAAGTCACTTTGTGACGCATGTGTCTGTAGATGTAGCGGTATTGGGGCCTGATTCAGCAGTGCACGCAGATTTCCGATGTTTGGGAATCTGCGTAGGACCCATTCTGTGAGTGTGCAGAACGGGTCCTGCTGACTCTCTCACAGACTGGCAGCAGTCTGGCAGTGATTGACAGTCTGCTGCTGCTTGTGGGCGGGAGGGGGCAGTGATGTACTCTGTTTCCCGAAATGGAGGCATGTTGCTGCCGTTGTGGGGGAGGGTTCAAGTATATTTGCTGATATTGTTGCAGTGTGCTGGAGTGAACACTCTTTTCTTCTGTGGTTCAGAGTAAACCCCGCCCTTTACAAGCACCTGTGCAATACCATTAAGCTGATGTGAGCAACCACCATATTTTTTATTGCAGTTCTGAAAGGCATGAAGGGAGCCAGCATTGGGAGGATGTGCTGGTTCATATAGTGCAATTTGGAGGTTTCTGGGGTACCTCCTAGGTGAGTCAGCTCTCGGCTTTTTGTGCTGTTATTATGCAGTATATTAATATGTAATTATATGACCCAGAATGGGTGCTACTATTAGGTAGCATTAATTATTTTGGGGTGAGCATTTGGGCGTGGGGTTGATCTGGCTGGGCTTCTTAAGGGCTGCACCACTTAACTCACATAGATACATTTTCAAATCACCTTTTTAATTGTTTATTATTCATGTAATTTTAATTCTTTCTTACTATATTAACACTTATTGATTATCTTTACACATCTATACTTTACACTTCACTATCACCTTTTTTAATATTTTCGTATGATGCACTGGGGATGGTCCTTGGCTGGATTCTATTGGGGTGCCCTGCACCTCAGACGTGAACCCCTGAATGTTAGGGGCGTCTGTATAGAGGAGCCTTGATGCTGTCCCGGGGCTTTATCATATATTTGCAAATGTATGCAACTAATACCTCTGAATTTCTATTATCATGCAGGGTTCAAGTATTTTTGCTGATATTGTTGCAGTGTGCTGGAGGGAACACACTTTTCTTCTGTGGTTCAGAGTAAACCCCGTCCTTTACAAGCACCTGTGCAATACCATTAATCTGATGTGAGCGACCACTATATTTTTTATTGCAGGGGAGGGAAGAAGCCAGAATCTTCCTCTAAACTACGGCGGCCGGCTGCAGGAACCCATGACTTCACCGCAGCCAGCCGATGGTACGCATTTTATCCGATACTGTGTTGGACAACGCAGCTCGGATAAGTAATGCACAGGAGGTGTGATGCCTCCTGTGCATTACCATATCTGCAAGGGTCACAATTGCAAAGCTGCCTGCCAGCTTTGCAATTTCGATCCTTGCAGAATCAGGCCCTTGGTCTGTGAAATTACCAATAAGCCTTTTGTTCCAGTGTATAAAAAAAAACAGCTGACCTGATGGCAAAGCTTTGGTGTATATTTGCTTAGTGTACATTGTATACATCCACGCGAAAACATTAAACAGTGGCTGGTGCATATACTACAGATAGGAACAAAAATACTTTGTTTCATCTCAAACTGTTTACATGGATATTAAACAAGCTTATTTAGAGCAACTATAGGTTTAGGAATAATTGTATTTCTTCTTCAGGGTCCACAGGGCTCCACAGGGAGACAATGGAATGTAGGTGGGACCTGGAGGACCGGACAGCAAAGCTTTTCAATCCCAGGATGCTCCGGTCCTTCCCCCTATACACCGCCCACAGCCTGAGGGCAACTCAGTTTCGTTGGTGTCTGGCAGGAGCTGGATCACCATTTTAAACAGTGGGGCTGCTTCAAGCAGCCCAAGCTTATTTTTATGATTTATTTTCATTTCTAGTGTATTGACTACTGAGCAGCAGATAAAGACTGTCCCTCAGACGTCGGCACTGTTGCTCCATGACCCCTCCACTGCGCCTTGATACCAAACCTCGGCTAGGTACTCACGGCGAGGCTCTGAGGGGGACAAAGCTTTGGTGCAGGCTCCCCGGACAGCAGACTGCAGCCCGGAATCCAGGGGACAGGTAAAGCGGACCCTCACTTGCGGGGGCCCGCGTCTTTACACAGTCTAGCCTCCGGTCTCAGGAGACGGACCGGAGGCGCAGATGTGGACACTGGTGCACCCACGACTCCACTAGACCACCAAGCCTTTAATATACTGGCACAGGGCATATTTAGAGGCCAGGCGACCCGGTGGTTAACGTCAGCATGGGGAGAAGGCGCTTTCCCTGCAGCTCCTCCCCCAGCTCAGGGCACCATTCCTCTGCGGTCTAGCTTTTCCGGGAGCTGCTCCTCCCTTACCCTCCACCCCCTCAGAGACGCGCGACAGCTCCCTGTATACCTCTCCCACGGGCCAGGTTGTACAGCGCTATCTCCTACCAGCCACTGCGGTCTGTATAGTCGATTGTAGTGCCAATTGCAGATATATAGTGTTTATTTTCTGCGTTTGTATGTGACTTGTGCTAGCACTGATCTCTACTTTCTGTACTGACCAGCTTAGACCTTTCCCTTTATTCTAATATACCCTGATATCCTAAAGTATAGGGGGTTAATTGTACCTCACATCTCTATATTTGTGAGGGCTATCACATACTATATAGCGCGGTTGCACACTACACTGTGTCATATTACACATACTGCAGGGTGTTCTTTGCACTGTATCATACTGTGTATTTTATTATTCTTGTGGCAGAGGAAAGAATAACAAGCAGGCTGATGCTGATGCTGCTACGCCTACTCTGGTGTCTTGTAAGTCCTGCTCAGCACGCTTAGCCCCAGAGGATCTCATTCAGGATGGTCTTTGTACTAGTTGTTACACAGCCTCAGCCCCGGTGTCTCCTCCTCATGACCCACCCTGGGCTGCCTTTTCTCAGGTGCTGGAAAAGATTGCAGACTACTTAGCAGTCCCCGTGCTAGCCCCCCTATGGGATGGCCATAGCAGGTACTCCCTGCAAATCCTTTTCCTCCCCCATGGGTAGATGTACTGTCTACCTCAGTACAGAGTTTGGCTAATATCTCTACAGTTTTTCAGCAAATGCTGCAAAGAAAAAGCCTTTACCTACTAAACCTACTAAACGTCCTGTGTTATCTTCCCAGTCCACCCAGTTATCTGATTCTGATATATCATCTGGGGAGGCAGAATACGCAGACCTCTCTCACTCTGATTCCATCTCTGGAGATGAGGAGCCACCCTCTAAATTAAATATACCTGCTCTTGTGAGAACTGCTAAATCTATTTTACAAATAGAAGAAGAACCCGTTCCTAAGGAAAAACAACAACTTTTTAAATGACAAAAGGTAATTTTACCAGAGTTCCCTCACTCTGACTGTTATGAATCTCAGGGAAGATTCACACTGAAACCATTACCAGGAAAATGGATCTGAAAATAGAAGTGAGCTGATTGATTGTGGAGCTAGGTAAGTCAATTGATTAAGAGTCGGTTGATAAAAGATTCTTGAAGAGTATATTGATAAAGAGTTGATTGATAAGGAGTTGTGAGGATAGATGGCTCCTGACAGGAATGTGGCCTTAAAGCTAATATATGCTTGACCAGTTGCAACCTTGAGAACTGGAATGCCCTTGGCTAGTTGCAGTCTTGAGAGCTGGTATACACTTGGCTAGTTGCAGCCTTGAGAGCTGGTATGCACTTGGCTAGTTGCAGCCTTGAGAGCTGGTATGCACTTGGCTAGTTGCAGCCTTGAGAGCTGGTATGCACTTGGCAATTTGCAGCCTTGAGAGCTGGTTTGCACTTGGCTAGATCAGAAACTGCTGTAAATGTTAATTGCTGTTTGAATATGCAGACAATGAATAGCTACTGAACTGAGGAATTGTAAATTGCAGATAGTGCACATAAACACTGAATTGCAGTGCAGACAGATGGGTGTAATTTAGCTGATTGGCCACACAGACACAGAGGAGCTGCTGAGACTGCTGGAAAGAATACACAAAAAGTTCCCACAGTACTGAAGTGCAAATTAGACACTGCTATGATGCAAGTAGAAGGAAATCCACGCAGACGCTGAGGTGTGGCAGGCACTGCAATGATGTTACTTGCAGAAAATCCACACAAATGCTGAGGTGTGGCAAGCACTGCTCTGATGTTACACTGACGCTGGGAAGCGGCAGCCACTGCTAGATGTAACTTGCACAGAGTACACAGATGCTAGGACACGAGGAGCTGGAACACACAGGAGGATGAACTTCTCACTAAACCGGAAGCCACAAACAAACACTATAGCCGGCGCCAGAGCAGAGAACCAGCAGCGGTAAAGAAGGAAGGAGATCCAATCAGCGTAGGGAGGTGGAGACAGAACAGTTAAGTAATGAGACAGTCCAACAGGTGAGTAGCTACACATAGCAGCCAGAGTCCAGGTAGCTAGGAAGCGACTGAGAGCCAATCAGGCAGAGAGCAAGAGCAGCACATGTAACACTGACCAGCTATCTGGAATATACAAAGCAGCGCTGGATATAAACTTTAGACAAGTGTAAAATAGTATACAGATATTATAATACTTATATTTATCTAGATGTGGGTTTCCCAGGATGTTCAATGTATATTCTCACAACACACCCACGTGGCTCCCGTTTGAACATATAAGAAAAGCGACAAAAAATTGCATATATACAATTTCAGTTGTTTTATAATATCCAACATAGATTCTTTGTATGATTTCATAACATGTCATACATCTATGTGAGTGACGTACCCCAACTTACACTCAAGTAAGCTGGAATAAACTCATAAAGGTATCTGTATCCTCCCATATCTAAATAAAACCTTTTTGCCACAGTGTATAAATCTGATCGAAATACGGTGGGTTATAAATTGATGCGTACTGTCACTCACGTAGTAAGTGGCGTTCCTCAGCTCATAAGGGTTCTTACGAGCTGAGGAATGCCACTTACTACTACTAGACGTCCACCTGCCAAGTCTGAGGACAAGCCTACAGCCTGACAGGGCGGGCCTCTCCCTGGGGGCTCCCAGGTTGGGAAGCTGACTTCAATTCGTCCAGTTTTGGCTTCAGACCACAACAGATGCCTGGGTAAGAGAAGTGTTCTCCCACAGATATGCCCTATCCTTCCTAAGGCGCCCCCCCTAGAAGTTCTTTTGCATAGGACCTCCATCGGACCCAAGCAAGGCCCTGCTGCTCCAAAAAGCCATTCAGTCCTTACTGAATTCAGCAGTAATAATTCCGGTCCCCTCCTCACAACAATGCAAGGGCTATTTTCCTACCCTTTTCCTGGATCGGTTGCCCAATGGGTCACATTGGCCAATCTTCAACCTCAAATCTCTGAACAAGTTTATAAGGGTGCCCAGGTTTCATATGGAAACCCTCCGCTATGGAGCTTGGGGATTTTAGGGTGTCTCTGGACATTCAGAACGCTTACCTACATGTACCTATAGCGCCTTCTCATCAACAATATCTCCAGTTTGCTATCCTGCAGCAGCATTACCAATTTGAGGCACTACCATTTGTCCTCTCAACAGCCCCTCGGGTCTTTACCAAAATCTTGGCAGTTATGGTGGCCTACCTTCATCGTCAAGGGATCAGACTACTCCTGTATTTAGACGACCTCTTGCTGTTGGCCACCTCCCCAGAGATTCTTCACCGCCATCTGCAGGTAACAATTGCCTTCCTACAAATGCATGGTTGGCTGATCAACTGAAAAAAGTCTTCCTTGACACCTTCTCAAAGAATGGTACATTTAGGAGCCCTCTTGGACTCAGGTTTGGAGAATCTTCCTCATTAACACAATACCGAGTGCGCAGATTGCTCCACAGTCTCTGAGTGTCAATTCACACTGCAATGCAGACATTGGAATCTATGGTGTCTACTTTCGACATGGTGGAGTTTGCTCAGTTTCACTCCAGGCCCCTACAACACCTGATCCTCTCCAGGTGGAATGGTCTACTCCATCTACTTCGATCCCAGACGATGAGCCTCTCCCGGAGGTTTGCCTGTTCCTAGCCTGGTGGCTACAGACATAGCATTTAGACAAGGGTCACCTCTTTTAGATCTCGGACTGGGCTCTCCTCACCACGAACGCAAGCCTCAAAGGGTGGGGCACAGTGATTGGCTAGCACTCTTTCCAGGGCTGCTGAGCCCCAGTTGAGGCAGGGTTACCAATCAATGTCTTGGAACTTCAAGCCATCTACAGAGCTCTAACTCTAGCTCAGGATATTCTTTAGGGCAGGCCAGTACAAGTACAGTCCGACAACGCTATGTCAATGGCCTACCTCAATCACCAAGGAGGCACTCGAAGTCAGGCAGCAATGGCACAAGTGTCCCACATTCTCACATGGACCAAACGCCATCTCCGCTGTATTCATTCCGGGAGTTCTCAATTGGGAAGCAGATGTTCTCAGCCATCACGACGTGCATGCAGGAGAGTGGTCTCTATATCCAGAAGTCTTTCAGCTCCTCATGGGCAAATGGGGTCTGCCGGATGTGGGTCTCATGACCTCAAGACACAACAAACTTCCAGTATATGGAACCAGGACAAGGGACCCCGACGCAGCCTTCATGGACGCATTGCCAGTAAACTGGACCTTCCATTTGGCATATCTCTTTCCATCAATATCCCTGCTTCCTCGAGTTCTTCAAAAGTTCAAGCAGGAAGGGGGCACAGTCCTGTTGATAGCTCCGGCTTGGCCCAGACACCATTGGTACTTTGATCTTCAAAGTCTCTCCATAGATGTTTCTCTTCAACTTTCTCTACAAGTAGATCTGTTGTCTCAGGGTCCATGTCTACATCCTGACCTAGTCCGTCTGTCTTTTAACGGCTTGGCTCTTGAGACATCCCTTCTAACGGCTAAGGGATTTTCCGGCTCTGTGGTCCAGACCATGCTCAGAGCCCGTAAACCGGCCTCAGCCAGGATTTGTCACAGAATATGGCATACATATTTCCAACGGTGTGGTCAGAGAAACTATGACCCTCAAGTTTTAATGTGTCTAGAATTCTTGCCTTTCTTCAGGCTGGATTGGATCTAGGCCTCCACCTAGCATCTCTGAAAGTGCAAGTCTCTGCTTTGTCCATCTGGTTCCAGCGCAGACTTGCTACTATACCGGATGTTCACACATTTCTGCAAGGTGTTCTACGTATACAGCCTCCCTTTGTGCTTCCTATGGCTCCATGGGATTTGGCAGTGGCTCTCCAAGCACTTCAGGAACCTCCATTCGAACCCCTAGAATCAGTGGATGTCAAGTGGCTCACTACGAAGACTCTTTCTTCTGGCTATCGCATCTGCCCGTAGGGTATCGGATTTAGGAGCGCTTTCATGTTGCTCCCCCTTTTTAATCTTTCATCGGGACAGTGCTGTTCTTAGAAAATGCCCGGGCTTCCTTCCCAAGGTGGTTTCTCGTTTCCACCTAAATGAGGAAATTGTGGTTCTGGCCTTCAATCACCAGACCTCTCGGCAGGTGAGGCCTCTTTGGATGGAAATTGGACTCCCTCTTTGTCCTATATGGATTCCACAAGAACAGACTCTGACCACATGGATTCATATAACTATCTCACAGGCTTACACGCAGTCTGGCCTTCCTGTGCTGGCTATAGTATCTGCTCATTCTACTCATTCTGTGGGTCCCTCGTGGGCAGCCCAGCGTGGTGCCCCAGCTGAACAGCTATGCTGGGTGGCCACCTGGTCTTCTGTCCACACCTTTCTTTTTTTGTCTTTGATACATTTGCCTCTCAGGATGCTTCCTTTGGGGCATAGGGTTCTCCTATCGGCTCAGGAGCGTTCCTGCCCCTGAACAACTGCTTTGGGACATCCCCATTGTCTCCCTGTGCAGACAATGGGGATGTTACCTTTGTTAACTCTCTTTCTTCATAGTCCATAGAGTCCACAGGGCACCCGCCCTGACGCACCTGGCTTCTATGGGTTTCTGCTCTTGGTCACTTGTTTCCTTCTCTGTGTGAGTGTGATTCTTCATTGTACCAGTCTTCCTTCTCTGCTCCTGCCTTTGGCTTGTTAACAAAACTGAGTTGTGGGCGGGGGGGAGCAAAATTTATAGTTATGCCAATGGACAGGCAGATTAAGGATGGGTGCATAAATAGGAAAACATAAAACTTCAAGCAATGTGAAAAAGGGGGGGTGGGTGATTGGAGTCATAGGCCCAAGCCTTAAACTGGTTACACATTAAGACGATGGATCGGCCATCCGGCCTATCCGCTGTCCTATATGATGATTGGAAAGTGCATACGCACTTATAAATTGTCGGCCCGATGTGTCCTGTCTGACGTCACAACTGGGCGGGAATTTACATGTGGTGGCCCAGTTGTGATGTCCGTTACCCGTGGCTCCTGCAGCAAGTGTATGGACTTTCGACTAGCCGACCGTACACACAGCACAATGAGCAGATATATCTGCCATCGGCTGTGTTGCAGAGCCGATGTGATATGTCTGTGAACAACGTTATTCACAGACATATCGCTGGTACACACTGGCCAATGCACACACAATATATATCGGCCGTTCATTTGAACAGCCAATATGTTGGCCGGTGTGTACCAGCATTACAGTCACATATGGGGAGAAGGGGGTTTAATCCTCTTCTTCCCCAGGACTGTCTAGGTTGGAATAGTCTCTTAGCAGGCTGTGCAACAGTTCTGGATAGACATCTCCGCTCTCAGAATGAGGTGGTTCCTGGCAATCCACAAAGCATCCTTAACACAGTTCATAAGGCACCAGGCCTACTGGATTGCCTCATAGGTATGGGTGCCAGGAAATAGTCTAGAAAGTACCGAGTGGTATGAAAGCCTGTTCCTTGGCACACTTTGGGCTAAATGTAATAGCCTGCGAGCTTCCAAAGCTGTGGGGATTTATGCGGGTCCCCTCATATTTTTAAAGTGGTAATCATTTCAAAAGCTAATTCAGCTTGGTTTAGCCTTTAAAATGATTACCACTTTAAAAAATCCAGGAGACACGCATAAATCCTTGTGATGCTGGAAGCTCGCAGGCTATATTACATTTAGCCCTTTCATGTTCTAGGGCATCCAACAATAACTGTGCATAGGGACAATCCCTAAAGAGGTTCATAGATGTTTCCTCGTGGACGATGCACCGGGGCAATGTCTGTACATGCACAGGTTAGTCAAAAGTCGTTTGACTGAAACGTTGAACTTGACCTTGGGAGTCTGAAGTCCTCTTTACAAGTCCTGTGAGTGCCGCTGTTTTTGTATATGTACATTTTGGCCTGTTTAGACCATCAGAGGGCACCCAGGCATATGTATGTCATTTAACCTTTGGAGTTATTTTGAGATATATATAAAACCGAAAACCTGAGCGCTGTCCGAGAGCTGCTGGTATAAAGGGGATGTAGCCCCTAGTGTAAATAGGACAAGACAAAAAGAGGGGAATACCAGCGCTAATCAATAGATACAAAACTATTGCCACAAATCTCAATGGATAGTTGATATCACATTAAAAATAATTTAATAAATTAAATTATAAATGTGCTCCTGAGGAAGCTGAATGTAACTTTAACCAGTGAAACGCGTTGAGCCTACAGACCCAGTTTTACTCCTTTCTATTTGCTGGCAGCATTCATCTATTGGACTTATCAATCCCTGTTTACTTTGGCGTCATAACCATTCTCCGGTGGAACACTACAGCCCTGAAAAATACTGCAATGGCCGCTGCATGCCGCCAAGGACTGTGATCATTCCGTGACATACTGTATACCGGTAATTTCATCGCCTAAGGGACACTTTAAGTCATACACCTTTATTCACCCAGCACATGACTGTGTAATCTCTGGAGGGAGTACCTATTAAGGAACTTATTTCATGGTTCATTCATGCTAATATTTTTGGCAATTTTTATTATTTTTATGTATTATGCATCTCTGATGACTTTTGAGGATTGTTGCAATTTATGAAATTATTTTTAATGTGCTATCAACTGTACATTGAGATTTGTGGCAATAGCTTTGTATCTATTAATTAGCACTGGTACTCCCCTCTTTTTGTATTCTCCCAAACATGCTTTGATGTTCCTAGTCCTGATAAGCATGTGGATTGTCTTAGGTTTCCTTAAATCAGGTTTAAGTCTCTGGAGCTATCTTCTGCACAGATGCCAGTGCCATACTTCTGAAGAAAGTAAATATGCCACTGATATTGAGATTGATTAGCGAATGGCAATAGTTTGATTTATTATAATATATGGATTCGTTATTTTGAAACGCTCTGCAAAAATTAAACGTATCATGTTAGTGACAGACCCAGTATGTACTATAGAGGACCTGCCACCAACAATGGTGCTTATTGAATAACATGAAGCAATTGGCGATTATGTGTTGTAACCCACAGCAACTAGTTCTTTGCTGTTAGCAGCCTAGTGTACACTAGGCCTCCTAATGAAACCTTTTATCGGAATAGTTGCTTTGGATCACGGCACCTTTTTGCTCTTTGTACCATGTTATTAATAGAGGTCCAAACATGCAGCGTGTGTAATTCACATGTGTTTGGTATTAAATACCCCTTCTGGTAACCTTACCTACACATTAAGCAGATATTTGAACAGACACCTGGACTGACCTGTGTGTAATATTCATAAATGTGTCACCCACCAATGCTGTTGAAGTGCCTTAAAGGACCAGTGCTACCATTAGGCAAATCTAGGTTCCTATGGTAAGAGGATGCCTAAACACTGATTGAGTGACAATCAGTGCCAAGTTATCTGTAAGGTAATAGAGACAGCCACAAAGGGCCCTAGAGGAACCATCCACCGCTGTTTTTTATCAATATTGATTTATTTTAGATATTTTCATCTAGATTGGTCATAATAATTCCTTTTTCCTAGCCCTAGTTTTGCAGAGCACGCAGTTCTCTCAATTTTGGTACAACCACATTAGGGAAGGTTAATGGTAACAGTGGGGGTCACAACTTACAACAGCTCCTTCCTGCTGCTCTATGGTTGGTGAAACAGTTGGGGCCAGTGGCTCCTGGGGTAGATTAGCCCTTCCAAACACACAGCAGCCAGAAAACAGCACACCAGTCCAGGTTTTCTGTGTAATTAGCCGAAGCTAGTTTATTGTGCAGTAAAAATAAATCATAAAACAAAATCTTACCCGTCTGGGTTCTAACTAAACAAACAGGATCCCTCTCTCAACCGTGGTAGCACCAAATGCCACTACAACAAACATAGGCATATGCACAGTACTCACAGTCAGGAAAGCACAGTGTCTCTTCGTTAAGTGCAGCCTACGGGCTGCCTTCGAGGCTAATTGAATAGCCCCGGGGGATAAATTAGCCCATGGTAAATATTCAGCTGTTCATGCACAATTATTACCAGCAATAATAAACCCTAACTTATATAAGAAAAATATTGCGTTCAGTAAACTTTTGTATGAAGGCTAGTTAAAACTTTGGAACGCATAAAAAGCATATCCATCTGTTAATTAACTGATACACTCATATTACAGAGCTACCCCTTGCTGGTAAGAATGTTTATTGATCTACAAGGTTCCCCCTTCTGGCAAGCATATGTCTGTTGGACATTTTTAAATCCCATTGTAGTTAAGGGTAAGTTTGGGGCATGTGTTTGACATTAGGCGTTGGTAATTGTTTTCCAGTCAGTGTGGCAGTCAGTGTGGAGAAGGAACGACATGACAGTCCAGCAATCTGCTCTCCACGGCTTGATCTGTGCATTTCTGGGCACCGTTCTTCATTGGCATCTAGAGATCTGCGCTGGCATCTAACTCAACAAACCTCTTAGAACAGGATGGCAGCACAGTATTATTTTTAAGGAGTCCAGTCTGTGACACTCCTTTGAGTGATAAAGACATGGGATTTATCACCTCGATCCTGCTTGTTTTTGCTGTATCATGTATCCCACAGACCATGTGCCGCAGGTAATGTACATTCATCAGTCAGTCTGTCTCTTTCAAGTAAATTATGTATGTTTGTCACTGGTAGATTAATTTCTTGTATTTATGATTATAGCTGAGTTTACTTGAGAGCAAATATAACTTACTTTGACTAGCCTGTATGGTGACAATGGGATGGTTTGGTACAAGCTCTGATATTGGACAGAACTAACT
Source organism: Taudactylus pleione (assembly GCA_031769625.1). Taxonomy (NCBI): domain Eukaryota; kingdom Metazoa; phylum Chordata; class Amphibia; order Anura; family Myobatrachidae; genus Taudactylus; species Taudactylus pleione. The sequence continues at coordinate 8,906,884 of JAUIMM010000081.1, read as the reverse complement.
AGCGAACGTATGGACCTTCAAACATACAGTCACAATGCGGACACTCATTGTTCCTCTTTTGCTCTTCGCATGCCAACATTGCACATCATTAACTTTTTATTTCTCTATTGACCTCTTCAAAATATTCATATACTGTAATGAAGAAAAAAAAAATATATATATATATATATAATGTGTGTGTATGTATATATGTGTGTATATATATATATATATATATATATATATATATATATACACAATGCATAGGTCCACACTCACGTCTCCAGGGTCCAATTATTGCTGGGGTAGCACCCTAAGTGAGCACAGCGGCTCCAAATGCATATGTACAAAATGAGGTGCACTTACCAGTCTTCAAGTAGATTAAAAAGTTTGTTCTTTATTCACTTCATAGGCACAGACAGCATCGACGTTTCAGGTGGACTGAAACGTCGATGCTGTCTGTGCCTATGATGTGAATAAAGAACAAACTTTTGAATCTACTTGAAGACTGGTGAGTGCGCCTCATTTTGTACATATATATATCTCAAACCCACATTTGACCCTTTATTCAATGGGTTCTAGCAGTTCTTTAATAACATATTACTGAGAATAATTCCCTAGAGAAACTCAGTTCACACCCATTTATTCTTACATGCACTCCTCACATGGACAATTGCTAGTTGCTGTTAAATCTATAGTTTTGTTGTATCGGAAAATTGTTAGGCACGGTAAAATCACACTGAGCTCACAGCATTAAGGTTCACCTTGTGCTCCAGGATTTACAATTCCACCGACATTCCGGCACAATAATAAAGAACTGTATTATTAATGTACTCTTTTGTTCAGCTTGAGAAAGATGTTGCACTTGGTACAGTTCCTTTTCACACTGAGTTGGAGATGTTGCGAGCCTTGGAGAGAGATAAAGTTGGCAGAGATACCAACCAATCAGGATGCAACCGGGAAGCCGACTGTCATATCCTGGCGAGGGTGAAATGCCCGGCGTCTAGATGTAGACGCCGCTCATTTTCCTGACGCCGGGAGACCGGCGCCCGGCATCGCGATCGAAGGGATGCCGGGCGCCACGAGCGGACAGCCGCGGGGGGGAAGGGTTAGGGCTCCCGGGGGGGACTTAGGGTTAGGCATCCCCCCGGGAGGTTAGGGTTAGGCTAGGGGGAGGGAGGGTTAGGGTTAGGCACCCCCGGGGGGAGGTTAGGGTTAGGCACCCCCCCGGAGGACTTAGGCAGTGGGGAAGGGGGGGCTAGGTTTAGGCACTTAGAGGGGGGATTAGGGTTAGGCACTTGGGGGGGAGGTTAGGGTTAGGCACCCCTAAGGGAGGGTAATTGTCTATGTATTAAGACTTGGCGAGAATTAGAGTACCAACCACTTAGCTCCTAGCTGTCATTTTTTAAACACAGCCTGTAAAGTGACAGGAGCTGATTGGTTGGTACATTATCACTCCACTTTCTCACTCTCCAAAGCTTAGTACATAGACCCCATAGACTTAATGCTGACCGGCAGCATTTGACATTGGCTACGTCGACATTCATCATGTCGATACTGATGAAATGCAGACATGATTAGAATGTACACAAAATGTCTCTGGTGGTCTATCTGATACGGCGGCTCCAGCGGTGTACTCTGACTTCCAGCGGATCCAGTGATGCTTTTTAACCCTAACCCTCCCCCAAATGCCTAACCCTAACTCTACCCTCCTGTAGTCTAAAGCTGGGTACTCATTAGCTAAACAGCCTGATGCAACAGGCGGTGGTGCTGATGAACAATATATTGGGCAGGCAGTACACACTGCATGATCCGGTGACCAACTGCCTGATATGTCGTTCATCGGCACCATTGACCTTGCCGGCGGTGGCTCCGGCGTCCATGTACACATGGATGACGAAACGACCACGATGTCGGGCAGTGGGAGGGGGGGAGGGGGGCAAGCATAGTGGGTACACACTAGACAATATACCTGATGTGTCGGCCCGATCCACGGATGGACTAGTGTGTACACAGCTTAAATGTAACCCACCGTTGACAGTCCATGTTAAATGTTGTAAACATGTTGACTTTCTGCAGATGCTGATAAGTTTAATGTCAACATTTCAACAAGGTCTACATCATGTTCTATAATTATATGAAAAAGTATATTACCTATTATTGAAGAAAGTGAGGCTTTTATCTTGTACTGATTTTATTGATGTGATTTGTTATGAAGTGATTATGCACCCCCTTGGTGATAATTTGTTACCATCTAGAATATAACTACATGATGGAGACGTATAAGTGGCCTAGATCTATAGTCAATTAGTCCAGTTACTGTAAATGCCCTAATTGGCCAGTGATGTTATTTCTGAATATTAAGTAATCCAGACAAGGAGTGCTTAATCATAAAATTTAACAATTTATTACATACAATGTAAAACAGAAAAGTAAACATTAAAATAAAGATATACACACACATACATACATATAGTACAAACTGGTTCCTAATGTTAATGATGGTTCATAATTCATATATAAAAACATATGAGATCCACCTCTGCAGAAGGTATCTCCTATATCAGTGCATAATGTATGGCCATCTAATGCTTAAGTTCCACAAAATAGTCTCTGATATCCGGGTAGATAGTAGGGTTATATCACCGATATTAATACGGTTTGCAATTAAGCACCTTGCATCGATTTTTGTCAATTAATTAATTGTTGCAGCTCAACCTGTTCTAATAAATCATGACACTGGTTCAGCAGTATAAAGTTGAGTCCCGATGATTTATATCAAGGTCCGTGAGAAGAGTTTGTGACTGGCTTTCACATAGTGTTTTAAATTGGTAGTTGCTTACCGCCGGCTGGCTAATAGAGAGAGTGTCTCGATCCGTCTGTCAGATTCAGACGGAGCTCCACTATCGTCCCTAGAGAGCCTTAGCACTGCTCTCTCCGTGTTGTTATGATCTTACACGTAGATCCCCGGTGCTTGACTGGAACACTGTTATTGGCAGAGTATAGAGACCAGCTTGTAGCAAGTATGGTGCACATACCTATCCTCAAATCCTCCCATATAGCTCAATTTGGCACAACTTTGCAACTAAGCCACACCATGCATCCAACCCCCTTTGAGGGTGACATCCAGTGCGGTCTGCGCCCCCCCCCCCTCCCCCCCCAGCAATGCCACTGTCTAGTTCTGATATTTGGTGGTATAAAACAAGATGATAAGAGCAAAACATTAGAATGATCTGAATACCGCAAGTCAAAATGGCATCTGACCACACTTTTGTACATTCCCCATATACTGGGATCTCAACCTGTGGTGCATGTACCCTACGTATAGCTTATATAGATTCTAGGGATACTTAAGTCTGTTAAACATAACTCAAAATAACATATTTAAATGCATAGTATTCCTTGGTATAAATTTGTTTGCAGGCTACTTGAATAGAATTTACACATACTAGGGGGTACTTAGTATAAATTAACAGTTTAGGAGGTAATTGCTAAACATATACCAGCCCACTGGAGTACTATAAAAAAAATTTAAAAAACCCAGCCCAAGATTCAGATATAATTTCATCCTTTAAACATACTTACATAATTTAGTAGTTACCTCTCTGGGAGCATTTCATCTTCCGGCCGAAGAGAAATGAAGGAGAAGCTCGTAGGGTTTATGTCTTTACTGCGGTGGTAGAGGTCACGTTGCCCAGCTTTGTCCTCTTAAGTTGGGAAAAGACAAGGTCTAGGTGAACTAGGGGAGGTACATCTAGGTCTTGCATCAGTCTCCCCAGAAAATTCTGTCCTTGTGACCATGGTGATCCATCTATCCAACACTCAAGTCTCCGTGGATAATTTCATGGACATGTCTTTCTTCCAAACTTTGTGTCTGACCCCACTGCCATTATCTACTCCTGTGTCAGTGATTGGACTGGACGGAACCAGTCTTTCTGAGGCCCCAGTGCTCTTTTCCGGACTCCTCCTTTGCAGCTGTCGATTGGTGTCCTACATCGAGATTAATTGTCGTTTCTTCTCCTGCAGTGTCCTTTGGCCCCAGTGGTTTTGGGATTATCCTGGCTGAAGAAACATAACCCTGTGATCCAGTGGCAGACTGGTGAAATTCTAGAATGGGGTTCATCTTTCTTCTCTCAATGTCTCTCTCGAAAAATATTCGTCTAGCTGCTGCTGTCGCCTCATCAGTTCCGGCTCCATATCGTGACCTGGCTAAGGTTTTTTCTAAGAAAAATGCAGCTGTCCTGCCGCCTCATTGCCCCTTCGACTGCTCCATCGATTTGTTACCCGGTGCTAGGCTTCCTAAGGGCAGATTATATGCCTTGCCGATTCTGGAGGATAAAGCCATGCAGGACTACATTCAAGAGGCTCTGGATAAAGGATTCATTCGTCCGTCCAAATCCCCAGTGGGAGCGGGATTCTTCTTTGTCCATAAGAAGGACGGATCTCTCCGACCCTGCATTGACTTACGTGGATTGAACAAATCACCTGTATGTCAAACTAGAGAAGTGTGAGTTTGATGTAAAGGAGGTGTCATTCTTGGGCTACAGTATTCGCAAGGTTTCTCCATGGATTCTGGAAAGGTGAAGGCCATCCTGGACTGGGAGCAACCCACCACGTTGAAGGCCATTCAGCGGCTTCTAAGTTTTGCGAATTACTATCACAGGTTCATCAAGTCCTTTTCTGCCATAGTCTTTCCCATCGTGGAGCTAATCAAAAAAGGAGCTGAAGTTGCGAATTGGTCACCTGGGGCCATTCAAGCCTTTGACACTTTGAAGGCGGCTTTTGTGTCTGCTCCTGTCCTCCGCCATCCGAATCCGGAACTCCCGTTCATCGTCAAGGTCGACGTGGCCAAGATTGGAGTGGGTGCTATCCTTTCTCAGAAAGATATCAAGGATGGTAAACTGCACCCATGTGCTTTCTTCTCCAGAAAATTTGGTTCGGCGGAGAATAACTATGACGTTGACATCCGAGAGCTGTTGGCTATTAAGTGGGCCTTTGGGACTGGAGGCATTGGTTAGAGGGGGCTAACCATGTAGTGACAGTTCTCACTGATCAAAAAAATCTGGACTACATCGAGATGGCTAAAAGGTTGAACGTGAGGCAGGCACAATGGGCCCTTTTCTTCACCCACTTTAATTATGTGATTTCATTCCAACCTGGATCCAAGAATATTAAAGCGGATGCCCTGTCTCGTAGCTACTCCGTCAGTCAACCTTCCAGGGCTTTGGAAGAAACCATCATTTTGGCTTCCAGGATCCACTGTGCAGTCACCAGGACCCTGTCAGATTCTCTCAGGGCTTGTCAAACTGAAGCCCCTCTTGGTAATTCATCAGGTGTGCTTTTTGTCCCAGAGAGACTTTGTAAAGCTGTTTTGAAGGACTTTCATTCCTCTAAAGCTGGGGGTCATCCTGGCATTTCAAGAACTTTTGAACTTCTGTCTCGATCTGTGTGGTGGCAGTCCATGTCTAGAGACACTCGTGAATTCGTCATGTCCTGTGATATATGTTCTAGAAATAAGACCCTCAGAACTTCTCTGCAAGGTCTGTTGTATCCTCTTCCGACACCCTCTAAACCATGGACCCATGTTGCGATGGACATTGTCGTTGACCTTCCTATGTCTTCCCATTGTACAGTCATCTGGACCATCGTAGACCGTATTTACAAAATGGTGCATTGCATTCCTCTCGTCAACTTACCATCTGCCAAGGAGTTGTCTGCACTGTTCTTAGGCTCCATGGGCTCCCAGTGGATATCGTCTCAGATTGGGGGACGCAATTTGTGGCCCGGTTTTGGAGATGTTTCTGTGCTGATCTGGGTATCAAGGCGAGCTTATCCTCAGGCTACCATCCACAATAGGAAAAAGTGTAATTCACCTCCTAGCGCTCCCCCAACACCAAATGCACATAGGTAATAAGGCAAAAAAGGATAGTCACCATAAATCAATTCCACTTGTTATAAGATCATATAACCATGTAGATAATTCTTGCGTTCTTTAGTTGTAGCAAGGCATGAATTTTCTTATCCTCCAATGTTTTAAGTGCTGGTCACAGCAAGTCTCACATATGGGGATATAGAAAAAATACAAACATAGTGTAGATCCAAATAAAATAAGATATATTTTAATCATAAGTTACACTCACAAGTTATAGATAAAAATCAAGCATGTAAAAATCCATTCAACATGGCACAGCAGCAGCATGTACATGAACTCCCTCCTTGGATTCCTTAGATGGTAAAAGGGGGGGCAAAGATACCTGCTCCGGATGCAGTATTATGCCCAAGGTGAAGCAGGTACAGCCAGACCTCTGCCAGTGATGGATATCATCCTTAGAGCCCACGGGCAGTTCCTAAGAATTAAAAGGAACTGCACAGAGGATGAGATCTGCCTACAATAGTTGGATGAACTTTCAGATCGTTTTAAAGTAAAAGGATATTCGGAGGAACTTCTAGAAAAAGCAAGAGTTAGAGTAGAAGCGATCCAGAGAACAGACTTAATTAAGGAAAAAGAAAAGGGAAATTCAAAAGAAAACTTCCAGTGGGCCTTTATCACACAGTATAATTCCTCTTATAAAGAGATTGAAAAAGTTGTAAAAAAACATTGGAATATACTTAAACAAGACCCAATTATTGGGGATAAAATACCAGAGAGACCGAAATTTATATATAGGAAGGCCCCCTCCTTGAAAGACAAACTGGTCAAAAGTAGTATAGAGATGGAGTTAAGACAAAGTATAAGAACCAAGGGCTTTCATCGCTGTGGAAGCTGCTTGATGTGCAAAACAGGAAGATCAAGTGCAAAAAAAGTCATTGACTTTACAGTAAATGGTGTAAAGTATCCCATTAATGAATTTGTCACATGCCATTCTAAAAATGCAATCTATATTTTAGAATGTTCCTGTGGCCTATTCTATGTAGGCAAGACGAATTACACTTTTTCCTATTGTGCATTTTCTTTTGAGTAGTGGGTGGTTACTCGATTGTACGTTCACCCTTGCCGTACCCTTGATTTTATTGCGCACTTATTATCAATATTGTTGTCTATACCATCCACAGTCCGACGGTCAGACGAAACAGGCCAATCAATCCCTGGAACAATACCTCCGCTGATTCATCTCGAAGTGTCAAGACAACTGGGCTTCACTTTTGCCCTTTGCAGAATTTGCCTTTAACAACTCCTGCCATTCTGCTTCTTCTGTTTCTTCCTTCTACTGCAACTCTGGGATGCACCCTAGGAGCAATTCTTTTGAGGCCTCAGCAACCAGCACGCCTTCTTCTCCATCCATTTCTAGGCTACGCTCAGTTTGGAGGAACGTACATCAGTCCCTCCTTCAGGCATCTGGTCGGTCCAAAGTGTGGGCTGATAAACATTGGAGGCCCTGTAATTTCAAAATTGGAGACCTTGTCTGGCTGTCAAGTAAGAATATTAATGTACGCCAGAGGTCGCAGAAGTTGGGGCCCAAGTTCATTGGCCCATTTCGTATTATTGCCCAAGTGAATCCTGTGGCCTTTCGACTGAGATTACCGAGGACTCTTAGGATCAATAATACCTTTCATTGCTCCCTGCTGAAGCTGGTGTTTCTTTCCTCCAAGTTTACTCCTAGACATTTAATCAGGCCTCCACCAGTACTCATCCAAGGGTGCCAGGAGTTTCTCGTGGAGAAGATCCTAGACTCCAGAATGCCCTGTGGATGTCTTCAATTTTTGGTCCATTGGAAGGGGTATGGACCAGAGGAGCATTCCTGGGTCCCGGAGATTTTGTTGCATGCTCCCACTCTGAAGAGAAGATTCTTCCATGACTTTCCGGGCAACCAGGGTCTAGGGGTTCTGCAACCCCTGGTCAAGGGGGGGATACTGTCACAAGCCGCCGTAATGCTGTTGCTGTGTAAAAGTGAACGCCGGGCTAGCATTCGCTGAAAACTCCACCTACCTCCTGGGATTGATCCGGATTGGCTCCTGCGTCCATGTCCTTTGGCTGTGAATGCTGCTTCGATGCCGGTGATAGCGTTTCACGCATTTCCAGTTAAGGCATTGTCACCTGTGTCCAGTCAAGTATCCAGTCCTCGTGCTTATCTTGTATACCTGCTGTTTGTGTCATCCAGGTGGCACGGTTCGCTTACTATCTATCTGATGTTTGTGTCATGCAGGCGGCACAAGCCGCCCTCCAGCATCCCCTGTATGCAAGCCAGTGTACTCGCTTGTGTCAACCCAGCGGCACAGGCCGCACTCCAGCATCCTCTGTACGCAAACCAGCATACTCACACTTGTGTCAACCCGGTGGCACAGGCCACACTCCAGCGTCCTCCGTACACTACCAAAGTTCTGTGCTTTTGTCAACTCGGCGGCACAGGCCACACTCCAGCATCAGTTGCTTATGTCATCCCGGCGGCACAGGCTGCACTCCAACGTCCTCAGTACACATACCAGTGTACTCGCTGCTTGTGTCAACTCAGCGGCACAAGTCACTATCCAGTGTACTTCCTGCTGTCTTCTGTTACAGCAGCCAGCCAAGTCACTTCCAGCCCTCAAGGCTGCTACTGGCCCAAAGGCAATCATCTCATCTTACTGGCCCACAGGCCACTGCTAGCCAAGTCACTTCCAGCCCTCAAGGCTGCTACCGGCCCAGAGGAGGCATCTCATCTTCAGGCCCACAGGCCACAGCTAGCCAAGGCACTTCCAGCTCTCAAGGCTGCTACCGGCCCAAAGGCCGCATCTCATCTTACTGGCCCACAGACCACAGCCAGCCCAGTCACGTCCAGCCCTAAAGGCTGCTGCACGGCCCAAAGGCCACACCACATCCTACAGGCTCACAGGCTTCAGCCACTCAAATCTAATCAGCTGTTTAAGCTGCTACACGGCCGCCAGTCCTCAAGGTTGTTGCGGGACTATACCCTACCTAGTCATACCTGAGGCTTAACATTTATGCAACACAGTAATGCCTTTTACAACACATTCTGGCACAGTAATGCCCCTTACAACAAATTATGCCACAGTAATGCCCCTTATACATTAAGCCACATTAATGCCCCTTATTCATTAAGCCACAGTAATGCCCCTTGTAAACTATGCCACAGTAGTGCCCCCCCTACATTTATGCCACAGTAACGCCCCTTATACATTATGCCACAGTAATGCCCCATATACATAATGCCTCTTACACATTATGCCACAGTAAGGCTCCTTACACATTGTGACAATAAGGCCTCTTTTACATTAAGCCACAGTAAGGCCCTATATCCCTTCTCTTACCTGCCAGAGTCGTGCGGTAGGTGAGCTTGAGGTGGCGCGGGATGGGGCTGCCACACACTGAGGAACTGTTCGTACTTCCATCATTGTAATGTGGCACTGCTCGCGAACCAATTGGAGCTCAAGGACTGGCAGCCTCTGCTGATTGGCTGCCAGTCCGCGAGCACTGATTGGCTTGCGACCGGCACCATATTAGACTGACGGTGTCTCTGTGCCTATCAAAGCCGGGATGTGGCTCCAAACACACAAGAGCAGCAACCTAGCCTCCCGACAGCCTCTCCCCGGCACCCCCTCAACTCCGGCACCCAGGTCACGTGCCTCCTTAACACCCCTCCCCCTCTTCCCCAGTTGCAGTCCTGGTCAGGATATCCAACCTCTTCAAGGAAAGCCTTTAAATCAATTCTAAATAGCTGCTATTTAATGTAATTTTCTTTGCTTTATTTTGTCTAGCACAATAAAGTAAATATGTTAGAAAACATTTTATATTATTTATATTCCACCTGCTCTTTTTATTTTTTGTGATGTTTCTGAACTTGACCACAGGCCCAATGACATCATATACCACCTCTATATCCCACACATTGCCATTAGGCCACACCCCTAAGCTAGTATATAGTGAGAAGATGATCAAATCTTAATTATATTTGCAGGATAGCCCTGGGAGCTGTTAAAGAGATTCTGGGTGAAAGATAGCAGAACAATGGAAGTTTAGCAAATGATGAACTCGGTAAGCAGCATTAGAATTAAATTCATAGAAATCGTATAAAGTTCTATCCCAAGTTTATTTTTAATTCCTTAAAATGTTATATGAGAAAACAAATTAAAGGTAGGAGTCCCTTTAAAATCTTGGCCCTAGTTGCACACAAAGTACAAATATTTTATTTGACTCTGAAAATAATGCCTTTAATGCTTTGTGAGTATGTCTTACTTACATACAAATAAAATATTTCCCTACCCATTCTTGACCACATATCAGAAGCATCCATCCATTTTCATCATTTCTCCATTAATGTCCTAATTTTTATCATCATCAAATACACTAGTACAACTTTCCCCATGCTCTATATGGTATATATGATAGCTGTTACAAGTTGCGGTCACGACTTGAATCCTTCTGACAGGTTGCCCAGACAGGACGGGGTTACTTCAGGTCTATCTGTTGCTAGGCGATCGGCATGCCTCAGGAAGTGATGTGTCATCCACAGTGCAAACCTGATTGGGGCTTCAGCTTATTTGTACTCACTGGACTAGTGCTAGTTGTGCTGACTATAGAGTATCTGAGTATCAGGTTGTTCCTGTATTTTCTTCGTGATACTTCTTCCATATGGCTTCCAGCCACACCAAGCAGCCCCCGTGCTGCTATCTGTTCATCAAACCTCCATACGGCTTCCCAGCCGCACCAAGCAGCCCCACCTCCATACGGCTTCCCAGCCACACCAAGCAGCCCATGTGCTGCCATCTGTTCATCAGCTTCCTAACAGCAATTGCCACACCATTGGCACAATTGCCACACCATCAGCACAACTGCCGCACCATCGGCTCCCAAGCCATTGCCAAAACTAAACTGTATACTAACGCCCATTGCTGCACCATCGGCACTATTGCCGCACCATCGGCTCCCAAGCCAATGTCAAAACCAAACTGTATACTAACGGCTATTGCTGCACCATTGGCTCAACTGCCGCACGATCGACACAATTGCTGTACCGTCGGCTCCCAAGCCATTATATAAAACCTATACGGTTTACTAACGGCTAATGCCGCACCATCGGCCCTGTAGCTGTACCATCGATATTCTTTTCATCATCATCGGTATCAGTTCTAAGTTAACATTTTATCTATTGAATTCCCTTGTACCTCCATGTGAGCCGCTACTAGCTCGAGCATAAATCCAGCCGGCCGCCTAAGTACCGGTGAACGTTTCCCAGTTCTAAGGAAACAACGGGCGGCTGTTATTGGTGAAGATCTCGCTAGCTGGGTTCTAGTGGTCTCACATGGAGTAGACATCGGGATTCGTAACAATAGCATAACTTTGATATTTCAGCTTCCCAACTACTGTACTATTTCTCATTAAGCACTCTGGTCTCACTCACTTTGCTAGATTTCACAGGCTCATCACCTTCTGAGGGCCTCCATTCATAAAGTAATGATAACTTCAAGCAAAATCTATTTTAAAATATATTTATTAAGAGATTTTGCCATAAGTAAAATTACACTTTTTTTTAACTCTGCATTACAAAATTAGGAAATTATTGTCCAGGATTGGCTGCCGGGTCCTATAAGCTTGTCCTATAAGAGGACAAAGCTGGTGGAAGCCTCTTGACTCACAAAGAGTCATCGTTCAGCACTCAGGAGAAGAAAAAAACCCTGTGGAGGAAACCTCTGGGGACCCTTGGCATGAAGGACTGCCCGTCCCTCTGGGCACTAGGAGGCTATGCAGAGTTACATTATCAAACTTTATCAAATATGTACAAGTGACATTGAAATATATAACACACCAATAGCTAACATTGGCTGATGTCATTAATATAGCTCCTGTCTACATCTCCTGACACTTCCCAATTTACATTTCTCACAAAGCTGTGCAATTTGCTGAAGAGAATTGTCATCCCCTTTTGAGAAGCACCTAATTTACCCCAATGGTCAAGATATAGAGATAGCTGTGCTATCCTGCTAGAACCTCACATGTAAGAATTAAACAAGCTCAAGGTCATATTTTAGGGTAATCAAGCTCCAAGTCTGCAGGCACATCCAAGTGAGACTTATTTGTCTTTGCCGAGATACTTACCTCACCCGGGCATCTTTCCCCCTGTGGTCTGGGTGTATATTTGGAATATGATTAGAAATATTTAATGTGGTCTGCTCCCTGGGGTAAGCTTGGAAAGCATATTACTTGTAATAATAGTGTTATAAAGAATAAGTAAATGTTGTATGCAGTGGTAAAAATGTAAAGAACACTAAAACATGAGTGGTAAAAGTAACCCTTATTATTATATCAAGTCACAGTGCTAAAAAAGGGGAAAGTGACAGGATAAATGTATATATCAGGGGGGAACTTGGGGTGGGGGGGGAGAGAGAGCTGAGTGTTAGTTTGGGAACAATGGTGAAGTATAAAGGGCTGGGGGTGTTATTGGGAGACTGACCAGAGGTAGGTGTCCCTAACCTCTGGTGCTGGAAAGCCAAATATTCAGTCAGTGGTCAATAAACAATCCTATGGATTGAACTTGCAGTCATTATGATAGTCAATTGCACTGTGACTTGATATAATAAAAAGGTTATTTTTACCACTCATGTTTTAGTGTTCTTTACAGTTTTAAATTTTTACCGCTGCATACAACATTTACTTATTCTTTAAAACACTATTATTACAAGTAATATGATTTCCAAGCTTACCCCAAGGCGCAGACCACATTAATTATTTCTAATCATTTGTGCCATTAAGAAGGGTCTGCAGCCAGCTTCCCCCACCTGGTGGTTTATCTTAAGCACTGGTAATTTCCCTTTTGATCCTACTGTATATTATGAATATATCAGGGTGTAAGAGATGTATTTGGAGTATGTTAATAACAGCAATGATAATGCTATGTCAGTGTCCTGGGTATGTGAGAGTGGCAGCTACAGCCAAGAGTTACCATTATGACATCACAGCATGACCTCACTGATGTTTTACATTCCATGAATGAGTGCACATAATCTCTAGTGCTGTGTGATATATTTATATTCTCCATCAGCTCTGCTTCCCATGATACACCTGCCAGTTATTACTCATTATTAGTATTATTATTAACCTTTATTTTTATAGTGCCCCAACCGAGGGTGTATTAAGAGAGGAGGGGACCAGTGTGCAGTCTCTCCATCCGGGCCTCCTCCTCTCTATAGGGCATTCTCTATAAGGCATTGCCGGGCATTAGTGAGCACTAGTAGACTCTAGTGCTGTGACAGTCTACTGTGCATGTGCAGGTCTTCGGGGAAATGGACAGCGGCCATTTGTCCGGCAATTTGTCTACTTGCATGCGCAAAATGCCAGAAAAATGGCCACGTACCATTTTCTCAGTGATTTGTGTAACACTGACACTGCCAACACAGACTCCGGAGAGGTATTAAAGAAATGGGTGCAGGGTTTGCAGAATGGGCCCGCCTGGACCCAGGGGTCAGTGTGCACCACACTTCCTGCACCCATTGTAGATACTCCACTGGCCCCAAGGGTTCTGCAATACCTTACAAATTAGACCCATCTGTCCCTTTACCATCTCCATATTCACCAATGCTTTCTTGTACTGCTCATTTCACCTTTTTCTTATTTCATTAACCTGCTGCTTCTGTCTACTTTCCATGTTTCAAGACTGTTACTTGGCTAGGAAACAAGCAAGAGATAGAACTAATACCAAAAAACACAATAAAAATACTGTTTATGCTGTTTATACAGAAGTACATTGAAGTCACTTTAATAGTGAGACAAGACTTGCTATTTTGGCACCTCTATAGGGGGCGAGCAAATCAAGCATAGTGTTCCTGCCGGATAACCAGTTTTACACCAGTGTGTGAGGTTCTGACTGAAACTTACTGCTAATTGAATCTCCCCCATAGTCTCTGTGCTCAGTATACAATGTAGTTGGCCATGCTGAAGATACAGTAGAGGCTTCATCGTGCCCATTATACAGTCGGCTTTAATGATTGGTAAATATTCAGTTTAGCCCCATGCAACTTGACCAGTATACAATATATCCCTATTAGGCTTGACCATTATACCGAATAGATCCACTGTGCTCAGTATATAGTCTGGGGGTCATTTAGAGTTGGATGCAAGGCCCTTTGTAGAGAGTAAAATGTACTTTTTAGACCGCTCATGCACATGAAAAATGGAGAACCCCACTTCCCTTTTACGCTTTTTGTGTATACCTGACTTGAGTCTGGAGAGGCAGAATGGGGAGGGAAGGGGCATGTAAGTGTAGAAAAGAGGGTTAATCTCTAGCATTGGAGCGTAAATCCACAAATAAAGTAATGTAGGGTTTATTGTGGGCTTACATTCCAGCACTAGAGATTGAGGGGCCTATTCATGATGTTAATTATCGGGGTCCCCGATAATTAACATTCCGACTCGCCACGGCTACCGGAGCAATTCATCATTGCTTTGGCCCGGTGACAGCTGATGTGATATCAGCTGTCCCCGCGAGCCGCTTCACTGGTCCTTTTCGGAGCAGTGAATCTTTTCACTGCTTCTGTCGGAGCAATGACAGGACTGCGCATGCGTGACTTACAGGTCAACTACAAGTGCCAGCAGGCGGCCGGCAGCCGTATCTCCACTGTAAAATAAATAGTTAAACAAAGACACAACAGACACACCATTGATAGTTGAAGTTTATTACATGCATACATCAATCACACATACTTACCTAACCAGACGGTCTGTCCTCTTCAAGTAGAAATCCATGTGAATGGACTTCAAAAACGATCGTATACTCACCTCCATCCTGGCGCTGCTCTCCGTAGCATCCAGGGTCTTGATAAAATAAAAAACGACTTACCCGAAACCATGCCGAACAGATGTAAGTATATGCTGTTACATATACTTACACCTCGCGAAATGACAGATGACTGAAGCCACCTGTAATTTCTCACGGACCGCTAGCCAATCAGTGGCTGCTTTACATGTAGCTGGTGCTCATTGGCTGGGACCCACGTGCAACTAGCCAATGAGCGGCCGCTACATGTAAAGCGACCGTTGATTGGCTGGCGGGATGTGGGAATTCCTGTGACGTCACGTCAGCTAGCATTTGCGAAGTATCGGTATGTGTGGCAACACACATACCCATACTTGTCAGCTTGGCTGCAGGATTTTGTGTTTTTATTTTGCAAAGACCCCCCTGGATCCTACATAGACCAGCGCAAGGATGGAGGTGAGTATAAGATCTTTGTTGCAGGTAGTCCCATTGGATTCTAAGGGGACAGAAACATCTAGCAGCAGGTAAGTATGTATGAGTGTGGTATGTGTGTAATAAACTTCTACTAAATACGGTGTCTGTGTGTATTATTTTTATTAAACTATTTGTTTACAGTGGGGGTACGGGTGCTGGCCGCCTGCTGCCACTTGTAGTTCCACAAGTGCCAAAGGGCAGGCATGCTGGCATCTGTAGTTCCACTGTAAAATACAATAGTTTATTTCAATTTAACACTTTATAACTTCTGTACCCACAGCCCAGGGGTGCGGGGAAGAGCCCCGGGTTTCAGACCAAGCCTGTGGTTTCAGGAGAGGGGGAACCCCTTTTTTGTGGGGTTTCCACCTCCCCTGAGATCCCCAACTTGGCTTAACCGGCTTGGGGTGAGAATGCTTTGGTCCTGGAGACCCGGTAATAAGGTCTACTGGCTGTGTGGCATTACACCCCTGAGGTGACAGTAGTCCATGTGGGCTTCATACACATATGTAATTCTGAATACAATACCTTTAATGCTTTGTAAGATATGTGGATGCAGGGTAGAGATGACATGAGTGTAGGTGGGTGTAAGGCATGGATGACATGATGGTAGGTGGGTCTAAGGTGGTAATGACATGATGGTAGGTGGGAGTAAGGCGGTGATGACATGATGGTAGGTGGGTGTAAGGCAGAGATGACACGATGGTAGGTGGGTGTAAGGCAGTGATGACACAATGGTAGGTGGGTGTAAGGCAGTAATGACATGATGGTAGGTGGGTGTAAGGCAGTAATGACATGATGGTAGGTGGTTATAAGGCGATGATGCCATGATGGTAGGTGGGGGGTGTAAAGCAAGGATGACATAATGGTAGGAGGGTGTAAGGTAGTGATGTCATGATGGTACAGTCGGTGGGTGTAAGGCAGAGATGACATGATGGTTTGGGAGGGTACAAGGTAGTGATGCCATGATGGTAGGTGGGGGGTGTAAAGCAGAGATGACAATGGTAGGTGGGTGTAAGGTAGTGATGTCATGATGGTACAGTAGGTGGGTGTAAGGCAGAGATGACATGATAGTTTGGGAGGGTGCAAGGGTGGGGGGTGTAAAGCAGAGATGACATAATAGTAGGTTAGTGTAAGGCAGTGATGGTAGGAGGGTGTAAGGCAGTAATGACATGATGGTAGGTGGGTGTAAGGTAGTGATGCCATGATGGTAGGTGGGGGGGTGTAAAGCACAGAAGACAATGGTAGGTGGGTGTAAGATAGTGATGTCATGATGGTACAGTAGGTGGGTGTAAGGCAGAGATGACATGATGGTTGGCAACAGAGAGCCTTTCCTTTGACTCGAAAGGAAAAATTGGTCTGGTAGGGGTTGTCTTGAGTACTCAGAAACTCCCCCTGTGTAGGGCCAAATTATGGACAAGATGGTACAGGCCGCCACCTAGGGCCCAATGGAAGGGGGAGGGGCAGCAGCATGCAGAGAGGAGGCCAGCCTCAGACACACTGATCAGATGTCCTATGAGGCTCAGCAGGGAAGTGGCATGTAGTGGAATGGGGGCCAATATCAAGTGGAGGACAGAACAACACAGTGGGGGAGAGGTCTGTTTGGTGGACTCTTATGCAAGTAACACAGTCCAGCTCATAGGGCAGTGTGTGTGTAGGGGGAGCCACAAAACTGTAGGAAAATTAGTAAATATATGGAGGAGTGTCTATAGAAAGGCAGGTCCTGGGGAGCAGAAGTGATACAAGCTGTCAGACATAGGGTAACTGACAAACAGGGGGGAGCACTGTACCTCTAACTGTAAGTCCAGAGGACAGTTAGGGCAGGGAGGCAGGTAGAACCATGGTAGTGGTAGCCCTCAAGGTGACCAGGGCAGCAAGAACTGTGACGGCTGACATCAGGACCAGCGGGTCTGAAACGCCAGGCAGCACAGAGGTGTCGTGAGAGAGAAGCCGCTGAGTGGATGCAGCCAAGCTCTCACTTCAGAGAGCAAGACTACAGGTCGACCTCAGCAGCAGTAGCACAGGACTACCTTTGAGTGCTGGGAAGGAATGGCCATCGACCATCAATTATTCATCAATGGTTTATGGCCGATGTCAAATGCTTTTACAATCGAGGGGAGATCCAGATGGTTTCCCTTCGTCAATGGAACAGCATAACCGAATGTTTTAATGTTTGTTTATTTATACAAGATGCCAGGACACTGAGCATAGCCCCGCCACCAACATCTGTAAAGCCCCGCCCCCAGGTTTTGATTGGTCCACGAACACGTCAGTAGAGCAGGTGTTGGTGAAACCATCGATGGTCATCCATTGCATAGTTGGGTAACCATTGATGGCCACTTGCTAAATCACCATTGATGGTAACCACACCGATGGCTATCACTAGTGCTGGGGGAGTTTACTGCAACCGTAGGCCCAGAGAAGACAGCAAAGCCAGGGGAGTGTCCAGGTCAGCGAGACAGCATATACAGGGTTCACAGGGCTTTGCAGGTTCTCCACTGTTCTGTGGCGGGAGGTAGCAGGTGGGCCTGTGGAGGCAGTGAAAGGAGACAGCAGAGAAATCCTCTAATGCACAGAGCTCTCACTGAGCATGTCCGGCCATCTTGGCTGCAAAGCCACATCCCCGAAAGTAAACATATATGATTATTTGCTATAACTATAGGATACAATAGCCTTATCTGAATTTAGTTAATGGATTTGATGCCTTTCATTAAACAATGGTATAATTTGGACCTCTCTCCTCTACAAGCAAGAAGTATATATACAGTTCCGCTACTCCACATCTTGTTATTGATGTTGTTATATACGTATACACTGGTTTACCAAATGTACTTTATTTTAATATCTGATGTTCCAGACAGACTTGTAATTTATATATCTCCGCTGATTACGCAACTAAAAGTTATTTATAACATGACACTGTGGATCACTCTCTCCTGCTGTGTATCCTCCAGACCACTGGCCTCTCTGACACTGTTCTCTCCTGGTTCACCTCCTACTTCACCAGCTGATCCTTCTCAGTTTCTGCCACTGAATCCATCTCCCCCCAAATCATCTTTTCTGTGGGCATCCAGCAGTGTTCTGTTCTCGGCCCTCTGCTATTTTCTTTGTATACCTCTTCCCTGGGTGAACTCATCAATTCCCCGCCCTCCTCTCCCTGGTGTTCATCTTCTCCTGGATGTCCGTGCACTTTCTCAAACTCAACATGGCCAAAACTAAACTTATTATCTTCTTTCCCTTAAGAGTAACCATCCCAGCATTCTCTATCACTGTTGACAACACCACTATTTCCTCTGTTCCCCAAATCCTCTGCCTGGGGGTCACTCTTGACTCATCCCTCTCTTTCACCCCCCACATTCAGGACCTCATTCAGAGTCGGTTGAAGCGGCCGCACGGTCGTATGGAAAAAGGGGCCCGATATGCAAATGATTCCCTCGCAAGTTGCGTCCCTAAGTTCGGATCGGTAGTTGGCCGACCAAGGGGAGGAAGCGGACGGAAGACAAAAAAATACGCCCCCTTCTTGTACGCATTGCACGTCATCTCCGGGCATATAAGGATTAATCGAGACCATCAGGAACCATCGGAACTGGTCGTAGAGCTTAAAGCTGACCATACCCTCTATTAAGCTCTACGATCATTTCAGTGTAAAAACCTCCCATGTCACATGTGCCATGACGCTACTTTGTTAATTATGCACTCCCATAATCCGTATGCACTCCCATAAAACGCCGTTCGCATAATGAGGCACGCCTGCGTTCGGATCTCCACTCCCTTGTTTTCAAGCACCTTCCCCTGTTACCACCCACAAACGGCTCATTCTGTCACTCAAACTACCGACCTGGCTGTGTTCAAGGAGAGAGAAATTTCTGATCATAGCGGCTAGTTTGCGCACGCGCATTGCGAACTTTACGCATGCGCAGTATGGCGAACATCAGTGGCGTACGACCGTGCGGCCGCAACGACCGACTCTGAATGAGGTCCTCAGTCTCTTGCCCAATCCTGTCATTTCCAGCTCCGCAACATCGCTGGCATCAGACCCTACCTATCCCAGGATGCCACCAAAACTACCGTCCACTCACTGATCATTTCTCATCTCAGTTGCTGCAACCTTCTCTTTACAGGCCTCCTCCTCTCCCGTATTGCTTCTCTCCTATATGTACTTAATGCTAGACTTATCTTCCTCTCCCGCTGCGTCATATCTGCCTCCTCTCTCTGCCAAGCCCTGCACTGGCTCCCCTTCCCTAGAAAACCCTCTTCATACTCCTCACTCTCATGTATAAGGCCCTCTCCAACTCCTCTGCTCCCTAAATCTCTAAACTCATGTTCCTACATACTCCCTCCCACCCACTCTGGTCAGCTAATGACCATCGCCTTTCCACCCCTCAGGTTACCACCACTCACTCCAGAATCTAAGATTTGGTCTGTGCTTTCCCCCATTACTGGAATGTTCCCTCTCATTCTATCAGACTATACCCTATACTATACCCTAGCCGCCTGCATAGCTTCAGACGGGCACTGGAAAACCCATCTGTTCGTAAAAGCATTCCAGGCCACAAAGTTCACTTCACCCTCTTTCATTCTCCATCTCCCTCACTCCTGCTACCTACCCTCAGCTCCCCTGTGTCATTCGTTTGTCTCTCCAACTCTTCAGTATGTAAGCTCCTATGAGCAGGTCCCTCCTCTGTCTTATCTCATTATCTACTCTTGCTCACCAGCTACACTTGTTTATCTCCTCCTTGGATTCTCTGCCCGGGACCACTTAATTTTTGTCTTTCGTTCATATGCTCTTTCAGTGGCTCTAAACTTGTTAGTTGTGCCCTACCCTATGGTTTCAGCTTTCAGCTTCTAACTAATATTCCCCTTGCCTCACTTGTTAATTGTATTGCTTCTATTGCACAGGTTCTCAAACGCAGTCCTCAGGACCCCAAACAGGTCTTGTTTTCCAGGTCTCCTCACAGAATCGCAAGCACCTGTGGATCTTTTAAAATGTGTCAGTTAGTAATGACACCTGCTGGGTGACCTGGAAAACGTGCACTGTGTGGGGTCCTGATGACCGAGTTTGAAAACCACTGGCTTATTGTATTGTACTGTGTTACCATGTACAGTCTTGTTATTTGCCCTCCTGTACGGACCACATGTGGCGCCTTATAAATAAAGCTAAATAAAATAATAAATGGCTTTACTAAGGTGACTGACAAATTGTATTGATGCATTTATATATATTTGCCCTCCTCTGGATCAACACTGTAGAGGACATTTACTAAGCAGCGGTGTTGTATGCAGTTTGCAAACCTCCACACATCGGATGCATTTTAAGAGCTCGGGACTGATTTAGAGATGGATGTGATGCCGATATTTACACAATTCAGTAATCTGCACGTGTCTGAGTCACTCGGCGTATGCCTCAACTTTCATTACCGATGTTGCTCGCAGTTAAGATTTATTTGCAGGATTGACAGTCAGGGACCGTTTGTTGGAGGCAACAAGGAGGTGGCGACTCAAACGCAGGCATGACGCAATTGTTTTCTGGGAGTGTCTGTATGCGACTGCGATTTCGTACACAGTCAAAATGGTTCTGACGCCTTAGTTCCCACGGCCATTATGCGTGACCCTAGGTTTACTCAGAAAACCAATAATCAACTGATCTGTGACCAAGCTGCATCTTTGTACGCAGCCACTTAGATTTGGGAAGCCACCAGTGGAGTCTCTATACAAATCCAAGCAGCTGAGACATTTGCATATTGTCGCACAGCCGATATGTATGTAATCACAGTCGCAACAGCATTTACGCCCATCTCTAATTCATGCTCCTAAACTGACAGATTTACTATCTTGCAGTTTGGAGTTTTCACATGATTAGAGCTCAAACTACACATGAAATATCAGTATGACCTGTACAGTACATAACCTCCTGATTTTAAAGCTCTGAATTCTGTATCTTGTGCTGAGAATTGAAAATGATTCTTTGACTGCATATTTGAGATTTTATAAACTATTAAAGTGCAAATACACAGACAACAGATAGAAGATAAAAACCTTGTCTATATCATATATAAACTATTTGAATACAGGAGCTCATTCAGACCCCGGACGTTAAGCTGCGCTCTCACGCAGCTAAAAGGGGCCGGGTATGCAAATGCCATGATCGCACTGTCTGGTGTAAGGACGCCCTCTATGTGTAAGAGAGCGACGGCAGAGTAAACGCACGCCGGTATAAAGACGCCCACTTTTCTCTCTTTATACACGTCATCTCCAGGAAGTGTATGAACAATCGGAGCAGCACGCAGCGCTTGAGGTAGACCTTACCCCGCTGCAAGCACTGCGATCACTGCAGGCTGAAGAACAACCAAGTGACATGTACAATGATGCATCTTTGCTAAGTATGCACACCCATAAAACTCCGTTTTGACGTTTGCAGCACGACTCCCCCGTTCACAAGCACCTTCCCCTGTTACCACCCGCAAACTGCGCTATCTGTCACTCAAAATAGCGTCCAGTCTGTGTAGTACTAGCGCACGATTCCCGGCCGCAGTGACTGATTCGCGCATGCGTACTATGACGCATGCGCAAACGTGCGATTATCGCCTATAGCATGCATTCGCAGCTTAGCGAACGGGTCGGAATCAGGCCCACTGTCCCTTGTTCCTCACAATTTCTATTGTTGGAGCAGGTGTGTTGCATTTGAATCGATCTGGAGGATTCAGTTTGTTTTCTAGTAGCACAATATGTACGAGACTGCAAGCAAAAAGCTCCCATTGTTAAGAACAATATATACAGAAAATAATTTAATTTTAGCTCTAATAAACAGGGAACAATGTTGTTTGCTAAATCATCTATAGTATACAGTATAACTAAAAAAATAAAAACTCTGCTTCTTTTCAGTTGGTTTCTTGTGCAGTTTGTAAACCGCAGGATAATACTGTACATTGCATGATGTGTATGAGGTATGAAATAAGGCGGTTTAATGTGCGATTTGGTCTTTAGTGAATTGCATGGTTTGCAAACTGCACAACACAATTCCATAAACCATGACATTTAGTGAAAGTGCACTTTAGTAAATCTCACCGTGTCTTCTTTTCGACTTTACTATGTAACTATATAACTTAAAGCATATACACTGTTCTTTCAGCGGTGTGGAAGATATCGGGAATTATGTAGGATCTAATATTGAAATATCATGGATGCCTAACTTGGATGGATTGATGAGAGGGTATGCAAGGAATTTCAGGCCCGGAATTGGAGGTACAATAATTGGAATGAATTACTGTTATTCGGTTAAGAGCTAAAATTTCACTTTGTGTTAATATCAACATACTGTATGAATGAATACCTTATGCCTTCATTTTGCTTTGATACACACTATTACATTGGTGCAGACTAGACATGTGTGAGTCCGGTTCCCAGAGAAGCCACAACATCCGAATTAAGGGGTTCTGAGTCGAACTGAGTCCCGGTTCAGTTCTGCAGTCAGTTTGGAACTCAGATTTGAAAACCAAACTCTGGTTTTGGATTGTATGTTATGTACCGGTAATTTGGACATTCCAAACATGTCCAAACTACATGATTTTTTTTTTGCAAATACAGAAACCAAAACAAATGAAGGAGGTTTTGCAAAACCAAAACATGAACATCAATCCAGATCCAAAACCAAAATACAGGGGTCCGCGCACATCTCTAGTGCGGACAAATGCTGACAAAAATAGCCTTTATGTTTTGGCTCCAGATAACGGACATGGTAGAAGCAAAGTACTAAAATATTGCTTGGTTTACAATCAATTATATTTTAGATTAGTCATGAGAGAGAGTGGGTAAAAAGGCCCAAATGACCTGGCCGGTGAGATGCAGACAACGGCTACATTTTGGCTGGAAGATAATAGATTTAAAGCAGCAGTTTGTAAAACCAAACGTTGGTGGGAATTTATGAGGGGCCGTTCAAGTCAAAATTACAGCTTTCTGGATATGTCATATACCTAAATTATTGCTTTCTGGATATGACTTATGCTAAAATGGATATGATGTATACTGAAATGGATATGACTTATGCTGAAATGGATATGATGTATACTGAAATGGATATGACTTATGCTGAAATGGATATGACTTATGCTGAAATGGATATAACTTATGCTGAAATGGATATGACGTATGCTGAAATGGATATGACGTATGCTGAAATGGATATGACATATGACGTATGCCGAAATGGATATGACGAATGCCGAAATGGATATGACGTATGCTGAAATGGATATGACTTATGCTGAAATGGATATAACTTATGCTGAAATGAATATGACCTATACTGAAATGGATATGACTTATGCTGAAATGGATATGACCTATGCTGAAATGGATATGACATATGCTAAAATGGATATGACATATGCTAAAATGAATATGACATATGCTAAAATGGATATGACATATAGTGAAATGAATATGACATATAGTGAAATGGATATGACATATAGTGAAATGGATATGACGTATGCTGAAATGGATATGACATATGCTAAAATGGATATGACATATAGTGAAATGAATATGACATATAGTGAAATGGATATGACATATAGTGAAATGGATATAACATATAGTGAAATGGATATGACATATAGTGAAATGGATATGACATATAGTGAAATGGATATGACGTATGCTGAAATGGATATGACATATGCTGAAATGGATATGACATATGCTAAAATGGATATGACATATGCTAAAATGAATATGACATATGCTAAAATGGATATGACATATAGTGAAATGAATATGACATATAGTGAAATGGATATGACATATAGTGAAATGGATATGACGTATGCTGAAATGGATATGACATATGCTAAAATGGATATGACATATAGTGAAATGAATATGACATATAGTGAAATGGATATGACATATAGTGAAATGGATATAACATATAGTGAAATGGATATGACATATAGTGAAATGGATATGACATATAGTGAAATGGATATGACGTATGCTGAAATGGATATGACGTATGCTGAAATGGATATGACATATGCTGAAATGGATATAACATATACTGAAAAGCACATGACAGTGCCAGCCAATCACGTCTCTCTTATATAAGCAGGGCTGCTGAGAAGGAAAAGCAGGAGTACAGTGTGGCATCCCGCACTGTCTCTAGGACTTATTTGACCTACCGGTAGGTGGAGAGATGTCCGTGGTGCTATGCAGCGTAAGCTGTGGTCTCAGATGCTGGCCAGGTGTTGTGTTGCATCTCCACAAGCCCGCGGGGTGCCTGGCAGACGGGCACCCGTTGATGTCCTGCTGTGGGCTGTAGAGTGATGTGGAGAGCTGCAGTGTGGTGCTGTACCACAGTCCCGTGGGGTCAGTCTACTGTGCTGTATGCACTGCCAGGGTGGCCTCGGGGCCTTTTTCAATGACTCCTTGAAAAAGGCCCTGAGGCCGAAATGCGTTGAAGATCAAGACACCCACACTCACCACCACTACAAGAACTTTAATCAACCATTTATTGCTACACCGAATCCAGGCCACAGAGGATCCAGCACTGTACAACCCGGCAAACCTTGGGTCCCGCTTGCCCGCTCTGGCAGTGCATACAGCACAGTAGACTGACTCCACGGGACCATGGGGCAGCACCACACCGCGGCTCTCTGCATCACTCTACAGCCCACAGCAGGACATCGACGGGCGCCCATCTGCCAGGCACCCCGGGGGCTCACAGAGGTGCAACGCAACACCTGGCCAGCATCTGGGACCACAGCTTGTGCTGCACAGCACCACAGACATCACTCCACCTATCGGTAGGTCAAACAGGTCCCAGAGACAGTGCGGGATGCCGCCAACTGCACAAGCTACAGGACTTGAACAACACCCCATGCATCCCGGTTCCGGAAGACTGAGACCATAGGTCCAGCAGGGGAATGTGCAGGAGTAAGGACCGCTTGGATAGCAGCCCCCTCAAATGGTCTACCCACTCCCCAACCGAGGATCGCACAGAGCCATCTGCTCATCCCCACACCCCATAATGGAACCACATAGGGAAGCACTGTGTCTTACCGAATAAAACAGGTTAGATTCCACACTTACTGTCTGCCTCATTTTTTCTCACCCACACACCCACTAACATAGCCTCCATTTAGCCCCAATACACAAACCCCTCTCCTCTCCATCTCCCCTCTCCACATTCCCCTTGCCCCCCCCCTCCCAAGCCAATTCCCCCATACCATCGTATCACACACACCCAGCAGGAGCGCACGTGTACCCCTTTTTCCTCATATTCTACCTGCAGGCATTGGTACTCCTGTTAATATCATGTTGCTGAACCTGCCCACTTCCCGTCAGTCCCCTATCCTCACCCCATCACTCCTCTACTTTCTCTCCTCAGACCTTCCCTCTATTATCCTCGGTGACTTCAATATTCCTATTGATATCCCCACAGAATCTACCACCTCAAAACTACTCACCCTCACTTCCTCATTTGGACTCTCCCAATGGACCTCCTCACCCTCCCATGTGATCTGGTATTCACTCACTGTTGTGATATTTCTGCCTACTCCAATTCCCCATTCCGCCTCTCTGACCATCACCTCCTCTCAATTAACCTATCCCTCTCTCCCTCCCCTCCTCTACCTCCCAGAGCCACCATCACTAAGCGTAACATTGAAGCTATTGACACTGCTTTCTTTTCTTCCCTACTTGACTCACTTCTCTCCCCTATCCTCTCTTTCTCCTGCGCTGAACAAGCTGCTTCCCTATACAATGCCTCCCTTACTTCTGCTCTTGACTCTGTTGCTCTGGCGATCACAACTCACCCTCGCAAATCCACACCTCAACCCTGGCATTCCAAATGCACCAAATACCTGCAAAAATATTCACGAACCGCCAAGTGACAGTGGAGAAGATCACGCTCTCAGGCAGATTTTCTCAATTTCAAATTCATGCTGTCATCCTACAGTGTTGCCCTTTCCCTCTCTAAACAGTCATATTTCAAGAATCTCATCTCCTCCCAGTCCTCATATCCCCAGCGTCTCTTTTACACCTACAACTCCGTCCTCTGCCCACCCCCTCCTCCCCTCCCCTCCTTGCTCTCTGCTACATATTTCACATCTAAAATTGATTCTGTACGTCAGGACATCATATCCAACCAGTCCCCCAGCTCTCCACCTCCTCCTTTCCTGGATCACCCCTCCCCATCCATTTTACCGACTCTGACATCCTTCTCCCCTGTGACTGGAGAGGAAGTTAAGGCCCTTATCCAGTCCTACCCCCCTTCCACCTTTCCCCTTGACCCTATCCCCTCCCACCTCCTCCGCTACCTCTCTCCTTCTGCCTGCTCCCATCTTGCCCACCTCCTTAATCTCTCCCTCTCTTCTTGCACTGTTCCTTCTGCATTCAAGCATGCCCTTGTCTCCACCATTCTTAAAAAACCTAACCTTGATCCTAACATTCTCTCTAACTACTGACCAATCTCTCTCCTCCCTTTTGCCTCCAAACTCCTTGAGCGTATTGTTTATAACCGCCTCACCACATTTCTTTCCTCCCACTCCCTCCTTGACCCTTTTCAGTCTGGCTTCCGTTCTCTACACTCCACTGAAACTGTCCTCAGAAAAGTCTGCAACGACCTCCTTGCTGGAAAATCCAAGAGCCACTACTCCCTGCTCATTCTCCTTGACCTCTCTGCTGCTTTTGACACTGTGGACCACCCTCTACTGCTGCATATTCTTCACTCCCTTGGTCTACGTGACACTGCTCTCTCCTGGCTGTCTTCCTACCTCTCTGAATGTTCCTTCTCTGTTTCCTCTCATGACGATTCCTCCCCCCCACAGCCTCTTACAGTAGGTGTTCCCCAAGGTTCTGTTCTTGGACCTCTCCTATTCTCTCTCTATACGTATTCTCTAGGTAAACTCTTCAGCTCTTTTGACCTCCATTATCATCTCTATGCTGATGATACTCAGATCTACCTTTCCTCACCTGATCTGTCCCCCTCTCTATTGACTCGTATCTCTAACTGTCTCTCTGCTATCTCTTCCTGGATGTCCCAGCGATTTCTCAAACTTAATATGTCTAAGACTGAGCTGATAGTCTTCCCACCCTCCCACATAACATCATGTCCCACTACTTCTTTATTAATAGATGGCATAACTATCTCATCTAGTGTGTTGTCTTGGAGTCATCCTGGACTCTTCCTTCTCCTTCAAGCCACACATTCAGAACCTCTCGCAGTCCTGTCATTTCCATCTCAAGAATATTTCCTAGATCAGACCCTTTCTCACCCAGGATGCTACCAAAACCCTTGTACATTCACTGGTCATGTCCAGATTGGACTACTGTAACCTTCTCCTAGCTGGCCTCCCCAAATCCCATCTCTCTCCTCTCCAGTCTGTGGTAAATGCTGTTGCTCGGCTCATCTTCCTCTCCAAATGCTCTACATCTGCCTCCCCTCTCCTACAAGCCCTCCACTGGCTCCCCTTCCCTTTCAGAACCCAATTCAAGGCTCTCACACTCACTTACAAAGCCCTCACCCTATCTTCTCCCATTTACATCTCTGATCTCATCTCCCTTCACTCTTCTGTCCGTCCTCTTTGTTCACTTAGTACACGCCACTTTTCATGCCAATTGATTACTTCCTCCCACTCCCGCCTCCAAGATTTTGCCCATGCTGCTCCTCACCTTTGGAACTCCCTCCCTCTCCCCATCAGACTCTGAACCTCTCTACAATCTTTCAAACGAGCTCTTAAGACCCACTACTTCATTAAAGCCTTCCTGCTCTCATCCTAACTTGCTGCTACATCTTCTTTCCTCCCCGCCTACCCCATCTGTGTCACTCCTGTTTGTCATCCCCTCCCTTAAATAATGTTAGCTCTTTCGAGCAGGGCCCTCTACCTTCATGTGCTTCTCCCTACTGTAATTTAATTTATCTCTTACTCCCCACTAGGGTAACTAACACTTGGCTGCTTATGCGGGCATAAAGGTTGCTAATATAGCAATGTTTATCCATGTCCTGTATTGTATTGTATTGTAAGTCAATGGTTACTTATTTGTCTATGTACTGTGTAAGGCGCTGCGGAACACTTGTGGCACCATATAAATAAGCGCGGCCCACCCCTCTTACTTGTACAGTGTGGCAGAGCTGGAAAGTGGAGGTGAGTGCTAACACTATAGTCAGTGGTGTAATAACTTTTGCTGTGCTGATGATGGTAATGTAACACATAACTACTACTGCATGTACTATTAGATAGGAGATAGGAGATAGGAGACTGCCTCTTTTCAGCTTTTTTCTCCTGTGAGGATCGTGCTCCTGCTGCAGGCAGGTTATGTATTAATGTTACTTTCACTTCCTTTCTGTCCTCATTCTCTCTCATCTGAGCTCTTTCTTTACTCTCCTTTCTCTTCTTCTCTATGTCTGATTTCTTGCCAGTACCCCAGGTCCCTGCTCATGTTAGGGAGTGCCCTGACTCCCAGCAAGATGGCTCCTTCATAATCCAGCAGGTGGGGTAGGATTCCTCTATTGTCTGGCTAATGTACTGTTACTGTATGCAGGCTGCTGGGTCAGAGATTTATAGTCTGCCACAATCGGCAGTAGGCTGTGGTTGTCACACCCCATACATGCACAGCATTATTATAACACTTACATGGCTTTGTGTGTTTATTTAGTGCATATACTGTATGGGTACTGTATGTGCATGTCTACATACAATTCTATGTCTAGGGCTTTATATTCTGTATGTATGTATGTATGTATACATGGGCAACGAGAGGGGGGGAGTGGGTACAGTTTACCCAGGCCTGGGCTTGCTAGAGGAGCCCGGCGTGGCCCCCCCCTCCCTCACAGCAGCTCAGCACACAGCTTGTGCTGGGCTGCAGCAGCCGGAGCAGTCTCCTATGGCTGTGGGGGGGAGCGATCACACTGATCGCGCCCCCCCTGCTTAGCGCTGGGCTGATATATTTTTGTGTTTTTTCCAAGGGGGCGTGGCCACACGTCCAGCGATTAGGCCATGCCCCCTCCTTTTCCCGGGACTGGCCAGCCTCTCTACGGCCCTGTATGTATGTATTTATTCTGCCACTCACAAGTAGCAGAAGAATAAATACATACATACATACACAATATAAAGTCCTAGACATAGAATTGCATGTAGACATGCACATACAGTACCTATACAGTATATGCACTAAATAAACACACAAAGCCATGTAAGTGTTATAACATACCTCCCAACTTTTGCAGAGTTCCACTCGGGACATCTACGCAGCAAAGCTTTCCTGAAAAGGGGTGTGACCTATGTGAAAAAAGGGCGTGACCTAGCGGCACGCCCTGTTTACATTGCTAAGGGGCGTGCCCAGCATCTCCGAGATGCTGGGCTGCCCCCGGACTTCCCCCCATACTGTGAATAATATGAGATATGGCAAGAACTTACCATTGTTATCTCTATTTCTACGAAGTCCATAGGGTTCCACAGGACTCCCGCCCTGTCGAACCTGTACTCCAGATGGGCTTTGATCTGGTCACCGTTTTTCTGTCTCCTTCTGGTGAGAATGTGATTCTTGTGTGTTCCAGACTTTCTTCTCTCTCTTTCTTCTCCTCCTCCAGCCTATGGCTTGTTATATAACTGGTTTGCCTTGGCTCTGGGGCGGGTTATAGAAGGGGGACCCCAGTCCATAGGGTTCCACAGGATATCTTGGGGTATAGGCGGATGATGTCAGACATAGGACACCACAGAGTTCAAGTTTTCAGCCTCCCAGGATGCACTGGGATCCCCCTTCTATACCCCGCCCCCAAGCCAAGGCAAACCAGTTATGTAACAAGCCATAGGCCGGAGGAGGAGAAAAAGTCACATTCTCACCAGAAGGAGATGGAAAAACCGGTGACCAGAACAAAGCCCATCTGCAGTACAGGTGAGACAGGGCGGGAGTCCTGTGGAACCCTATGGACTTCGTAGAAATAGAGCTAACAAGGGTAAGTTCTTACCATATCTCATATTTTCTACTTCAGGGTCCATAGGGTATCCACAGGATACCTTGGGGATGTCCCAAAGCAGTATCCTTTAAGGGTGGGGATGCTCCTGTGCTGAAAGGGGAATCCACCACCCAAAGGAAGCATCCTGAGAGGCGAAGGTATCGAATGCATAATACCTTAAAAGGTATGGACAGAAGACCACGTGGCTGCCTTGCAAAGCTGAGCAGCAGAGGCACCACATAGAGCTGCCCATGAAGGACCCACAGACCTAGTGGAATGAGCCCTAACAGAGGATGGAACAGGAAGGCCTTCATGAATATAAGACTTAGAAATAGCCATGCAAATCCATCCTGCCAAAGTTTGCTTAGTGGCAGGCCCTCCCTTCTTACGGAAGCTATAGAGGACAAACAAGGAGTCCGACTTCCTAAAAGAATTGGTACGGTCAACATAAATCCTTAGAGCCAGTACCACATCTAAGGTGGCCTCACCAACCGAGAGGTTTAAAGGCCGGCACTATGATTTCCTCGTTAATGTGGAAACTAGATACCACCTTTGGGAGAAAACCAGGGCGAGTGTCCCTATGAAAAATGAAAAAGGGAGGCCGACATGAGAGAGCCCCCAATTCTGAAACCCTTCTGGCTGAAGCAATGGCCAGAAGAAATACAGTCTTAGCTGTAAGCCATTTCAAATCCACTGAGCCCAGTGTTTCAAATTGCAGTCCTTGGAGAGCCCTCAGGACCACAGCAAGATCCCAAGGAGCCACTGGAGGAACAAAGGGAGGCTGAACACGAAGTACACCTTGCAGAAAGGTGCGGACATCAGGAAAAGTAGCAATCCTACGCTGAAACCACACTGACAGGGCAGAAACCTGCAGCTTCAGAGAAGCAAGGCGAAGACCGTGATCTAAGCCCACCTGCAGGAAAGCCAACACCCTGGATATCCGGAACACCTGAGGATCAAAGGCTCTAGGGTGACACCATTCAAAGAAAGTATGCCATACTCGATGGTAAATTCTTGCAGATGCAGGCTTCCGAGCTCTGAGCATGGTGTTAACTACAGACCTGGAAAAACCCCTGGACCTTAAGTCTCAGCAGCCATGCCGTCAAAGACAAACGACCCAGGTCCGGGTAATGGCAAGGACCTTGAGACAACAGGTCCGGACATAGAGGCAACAGCATTGGAGTGTCTAAGGAGAGACTCTGAAGATCTGAGTACCAGTGCCATCTGGGCCAAACTGGAGCTATCAGCAGCAGCATGCCACCTTCTTGCTTGAATTTGCGAATCACTTGAGGAAGAAGGGAGAACAGAGGGAAGTGGTACGCAAACTGGAAGGTCCACCGGACCAACAGAGCTTCTACCAGAAGTGCCTCTGCATCTCTTGTTCTTGACCCATACACAGGTAGCTTGTTGTTGTGTCGGGAGGCCATGAGGTCTATCTCTGGAAGGCCCCACTTGTTCACCAGGAGTTGAAACACCTCCTGGTGAAGAGACCATTCTCCTGGATGCACGTCTTGACGGCTGAAATAGTCTGTCTCCCAGTTGAGGACTCCTGGTATGAACACTGCCAAAATGGCAGGGAGATTGCCTTCTGCCCAAGCTAGAATGCGGGACACCTCCGTCAGGGCTGTCTGACTGCGGGTCCCTCCTTGGCGGTTTATGCAAGCCACTGTGGTGGCATTGTCTGACTACCCCTGCATGGGTTTTCCGTGCAGGACATGTCTTGCTTGCTGGAGAGCTTTGAATACTGCCTGAAGTTCCAAGATGTTTATCAGAAGCGCAGATTCTGCTGGCATCCACCTTTCCTGGAAGAAGTGCGGACCCATCACCGCTCCCCAGCCTCGGAGTCTGGCGTTCATTGTCAGAAGGGCCCAGTCCGCAATCCAAAAGGGGTGCCCCTTGTTCAGGTGAGCAGTGTGCAGCCACCAGGCCAGAGACAGATGTACCTCCGGAGAAAGCACCATTGTCTGTGTCTTTATCCAATGGGGAAACCCATTCCATCTGGAGAGGATCAACTTCTGCAGAGGTCTGGAGTGAAACTGGGCATACTCCACCATGTCGAACATCGACACCATGGATCCCAGTAACCTCATCGCCGAATGATTAGACACCCGGCAACTCTGCAGGCAACTGCATACTTTTGCCTGTAATGCAGAGATCTTTTCCTCTGTCACAAAGATCCTCTGTTGGGAGTCCAACAGGGCTCCGAGATGGAGCATCCTCTGTGAGGGAACCAGGGAGGACTTCTTCCAGTTTACCAGCCAGCTATGAGTCTGCAACACAGAGACTGTCAGTTGCAGATAGCTCTGAAGTATCTCTGGAGACCCTGCCAACAACAGGTCGTCCAGATAGGGCAACAAGCGGATCCCCTGCATCTGCAAGTGGGCTGCCATAACTGCCATGACTTTGGTAAACACTCGAGGTGCCGTGGCCAGACCAAAGGGCAGTGCCTGAAACTGGAAGTGTTGGTCGGCCACTGCAAACCTGAGGAAACATTGGTGTGCTGAAACAATGGGGATATGCAGGTAAGCGTCCTGAATATCTAGCGACACCATAAAATCCCCACCTCCATCGCTAAAATGATGGAATGCAGGGTCTCCATCCAGAACAGAGGAACCCTCAAGAATTGTTGAGGGATTTGAGGTTGAGGATGGGCCGGTAAGACCATTGGGTTTCTGTACCAGAAAAAGATTGGAGTAATACCCCGATCCCCTCTGGGACAATGGAACCGCCACTATAACTCCAGCCTGGAGCAGAGAGTGTAACACCTTCCAGAATACCAGGGCCTTGTCTTGATCTGACTGACAGCCCGTGGTGAAAAATCGGCTGGGAGGCCTCCGCCGGAAGGAGAGGGCGTATGCCCGAGAGACCACTTCTTTTACCCAAGTGTCCATGGTGGTGAGACACCAGCACTGTGCGAACTGAAGAAGCCGGCCTCCCACTTTGGGGTCCCCCAAGGAGAGGCCCATCCTGTCAGGCGGAAGGCTTATCATCCGACTTGGAAGCAGGACATCTTGTACTCCAAGCCTGCTTCTTAGGCTTGGCAGATTTCTTGGCCCCTGACTGTCTCGGAAAGAACTGTACATTGGACTTACCCAGGGCCCTACAGGGCCAAAAGGACAAAGAACCCGACCCTGATAGGACTGTAGCCGATGGCAGACACGCAAACTTAGCTGCTGCCATAGTGGCCACAATTTTGTCCAGATCAGGGCCAAACAGGACCTGTCCATTAAAAGGCAAGCATTCCAAACCTTTTTGGAATTTGTGTCGGCTTTCCAAGAGCACAACCAAAGGGTGCGGCGAGCCGCCACCCCTACCGAGGAGATTCTGGAAGTGAGGAGACCTATATCCGAGGCTGCCTCATTAATGTACGTGGCTGAGTTTCTGAGATTACCCACTAACTCCACCTGCTCAGGTGAAGAGTCAGTGTCCAGAGATGCCTCCAAGCTATCAGCCCAACACTCCATGGCTCTGGCCACCCAGCACACAGCCATAGCCAGTCTGGACACCCCCCAGCAAGGGAATAAATGGATTTCAGGCATATTTTCACCTTGCGATCTGTAGCATCCTTTAAGGAGGACATGGAGGGCATGGGCAATGTATCGCTCTTCACAAGGCATGTGACATGAGAGTCCACTTGCAGAGGAGTTTCCCACTTGAAAAAATAATTATCCGCAAAGGGGTATGCAAAGGCCAAATGTTTTTAAGGCTGGTACCGCTTACCCGGATTTTTCCACGCCTCCTCTAAATGATCCACTAACTGACCAGATAGAGGAAATACAGTGGCATCTCCCTTAACATCCTTAACGAAGGTGTATTTAGATTTAGCCACGGGGGAATTATCATCCTCAATGACCAAGGCCGCACGGACTGCCCATATAAGGCCAGGTATATACACTTTAGACTTAGACTCCGCCTTATTAGTATGGAGGGGCTCCGGGTCTGAAAAGTCAGACATCTCATTATCATCAGACATCATCATACTGAGCCATCTGAGACACTAAAGGCCGCTTAGGAGGCTGCAATGATGACTACCCCTGTAAAACATCCGACAGGTGTTGCACCGTATTGGACAATGAATTCACCCACGCAGGCTCCTGCGAGACCTGGGGGGGCGAAAGCGGGAGACACTGGGGTACCAGCAACTGCCTGGGGAAGCCCTGCATGGGTGACGACACAACCGACTGCTGTGATAACCCCATCTGGGGGAACGTAGGGGGAGTCGCTAGCTGGCCCACAAGGGTTGTAAGTGCCTTAGCAAAACAAGCCTAGGGCGGTTCCTGCACAGGTGCAGTGACAGAAATCGGGTGTGATATAAGATAACACGCCCTACATAACCCCTCAGTGTTTCCATCACTCTCCGCTAATGGTACATTACATGTGGTACACATTAGCTGAAGAGGAAAATCACGTTTACTCTCAGACATGATGAGTGTAATGTAGTGTGGAATCGGTATGAAATACCGCCGGCCGCATGGCTGGCAGTTCGATTCCCGGCATCTGCAGGCCGACAGATTAGCAGAGCCCGGCAGAGGAAGCCCGACAGCGCTGGAAATCCCGATCGTCCTAAAGGTAAGTATATTCTATACTAACCTAATCCCCTAACCCTATCCCTCCTTTAGGGTGCCTAACCCTAGCCTCCCCCCCAAGTTCCTAACCCTAATCCCCCCTCTAAGTGCCTAACCCTAACCTCCCCTTCCCCGCTGCCTGAACCTAAGTCCCCCGGGGGGTGCCTAACCCTAAGTCCCCCCCGGGGGTGCCTAACCCTCCCTCCCCGTAGCCTAACCTTAAACCTCCCAGGGGGGTGCCTAACCCTAAGTCCCCCCCGGGTACCCTAAACCTAACCCTCCCCTCCCACGGCTGTCTGCTCATGGCGCTCCTGGCATCCCTTCGATTGGGATGCCGGGCGCCAGTCTCCCGGCATCGGGAAAATGACAGGCGTCTAGATATAGATGCCGGTCATTTATCCCATGCCGTGATAAAGCAGTCAGGAAGCCAGCTGTCAGGATTTCGGCAGCCGGCTTCCCGATTGTATACCCGCAGTGTATGTGACTCCCCTCACAGATAAATGCTTTTACAGTGAGGCAATGAACACCCTGCAACACCTCACCGCAAGGGCTTTAGCAGAGGAAGAACAGGCATAGTAAAATGTCTGAAAGTCAGAAGTGAAAGTACAGGCAGCAGCGTTAGCAGTTAACTACACAGACACAGAGCCTGGTAGGAAACAGTGCTGCATACTCTGACCTTAATCGCAGGAGAGGTATGCGGGGGGACCGGACCGTGATGCCACCTTGAATTCAGTGTCCAGCAGCGTTTGCACACTCTTAGAAAATGGCCGCCGAGGAGCAGAGAGGAGGTGGGCCAGGGGGAGGAGTGCTGACACAGCCCGCCAGACCGCTATGGGGAGCCACTGTGCAGCAGGGGAGGTGCCAGCTGTGAGACAGGGAAGGCCGCTCCCCTGACATGCAATTAACCCCTGGGATGCCAGACCTTTGCCGCTCAGCCGCGGCCCGCTGTCCCTGGTGGTCTAGTGGAAGCGCAAGTTAATACCTGGCTCCACGTGCAGACAGTCCCCAGGGAGCCCCCTGTCTGGGGACTTTGGACTGTGTTTCAGCGTGTACCATCCAAGGGACCCTGCCACTTACCTGCCCCCTTGAATCCGGCCACAGTCCGGGTAATTCGGGGTCACCGCTAGCTGTGACCCCAGACACCCACCAGCATCCCCGGATCAGTACCGGCATTCTGGTCTGGCGGGGTGAAGGAGGGACAGCATAGATGTCAGTACTGACTGACTGTACTGTGCAGCTCATCTTGAGCAGCCACAGCTGCCTTGAAGAACTTCAGGGGCCATTACAGCCCCCCTCTGTTATATGGTGATCCGACTCCGAGCTGTGCATCTACGAAACTAGTTTGTCTTGGCTCAGAGGCAGGGTATAGGAGGGAGATCCCAGTGCATCCTGGGAGGCTGAAAACTTTAACTCTGTGGTGCCCAATGTCTGACATCATCCGCCTACACCCCAAGGTATCCTGTGGATACCCTATGGATCCTGAAGTAGAAAGATACTGTGCGCATGCGCACATCTATTCTCGCTCTGCGTACATGCTGCTCTGCTATGCAGAGCAGCAGTGTATGCTTCCACAACTCCCCCCCAACTGCGGGACACTGCAGCCCATGGGTGGGACAGCGGGACAGTCCCAAAAAAACAGGACTGTCCCACTGAATGTGGGACAGTTGGGTGGTATGGTTATAATAATGCTTGGCACGTGTGGGGTGTGAAAACCACAGCCTACTGCCGATTGTCTGACCCAGCAGCCTGCATACAGTAACAGTACATCCAGCCAGACAACAGGGGAATCCTACCCCATCTGCTGGATTATGAAGGAGCCATCTTGCTGGGAGTCAGGGCACTCCCTAACATGAGCAGGGACCTGGGGCACTGTCAAGAAATCAGACATAGAGAAAGAAGAGAAAGGAGAGTAAAGAAAGAGCTGAGATGAGAGAGAATGAGGACAGAAAGGAAAGTGAAAGTAACATTAATACATAACCTGCCTGCAGCAGGAGCACAATCCTCACAGGAGAAAGAGCTGAAAAGAGGCAGTCTCCTATCTGCAGCTATTACTAATAGTACATGCAGTAATAGTTATGTGTTACATTACCATCATCAGCACAGCAAAAGTTATTACACCACTGACGATAGTGTTAGCACTCACCTCCACTTTACAGCTCTGCCACACTGTTCTCCTGCTCTTCCTTCCAGGAGCCCTGCTTATATAGGAGAGCTGTGATTGGCTGGCACTGTCATGTGCTTTTCAGTGTATGTTATATTCATTTTAGTGTATGTCATATCCATTTCAGTGTATGTTATATCCATTTCATCATGTGTCATATCCATTTCAGCATACGTCATATACATTTCAGTATATGTTATATCCATTTCAGTATATGTTATATCCATTTCAGCATATGTCATAACCATTTCAGCATACGTCATATCCATTTCAGTATATGTTATATCCATTTCAGTATATGTTATATCCATTTCAGTATATGTCATATCCATTTCAGCATACGTCATATCCATTTCAGTATATGTTATATCCATTTCAGTATACGTTATATCCATTTCAGCATACGTCATATCCATTTCAGCATACGTCATATACATTTCAGTATATGTTATATCCATTTCAGTATATGTTATATCCATTTCAGTATATGTCATATCCATTTCAGCATACGTCATATCCATTTC
This sequence comes from Taudactylus pleione, assembly GCA_031769625.1. NCBI lineage: Eukaryota > Metazoa > Chordata > Amphibia > Anura > Myobatrachidae > Taudactylus > Taudactylus pleione. The sequence continues at coordinate 8,869,544 of JAUIMM010000081.1, read as the reverse complement.
AGTATATGTTATATCCATTTCAGTATATGTTATATCCATTTCAGCATACGTCATATCCATTTCAGCATACGTCATATACATTTCAGTATATGTTATATCCATTTCAGTATATGTTATATCCATTTCAGTATATGTCATATCCATTTCAGCATACGTCATATCCATTTCAGCATACGTCATATACATTTCAGTATTTGTTATATCCATTTCAGTATACGTTATATCCATTTCAGCATACGTCATATCCATTTCAGCATACGTCATATCCATTTCAGCATACGTCATATCCAGAAAGCAATAATTTAGGTATATGACATATCCAGAAAGCTGTAATTTTGACTTGAACGGCCCCTCATAGGAATTACAACTATATAATATATAGGAAACTCCCATCTGCACACCAGGCAGGGAACAGAACAGCAGCATAAGGTACCTGGCTGAGGGGGTCATTCCAGGGTAGGATGTAAGTCTCTTATGTGATGCTTACATCAAATACTTAAATGATCTCTTTGGCCAGATGTATTATGTCACTGTTATCTCCCAGCTGCATCTCCACAAATGTTATAATGCAGCCAAAAGCTGGCCACATTAGTCCAACTTTCATCCAGCCATCCAACTAGTTGGCTGGTTGGAATGAAAATCTGGTAATGTATGAGAGTAAATGATGATCAGAGCAATTTGCTCCTAAATGCCAGAAAACAGGTGAAAATGGTTGTCAGACAAGTTTGTTAAATGTTTGATCTAAGCAATTTGTTCAAACAGTTTTTGTCCATTTTCCGGCGCTTGGGAGTAAATTATTGATTGTCATTTGGTTTCATACCTTACCAAATTTTCATTCCAACCAATCAACCAGTTGGATGGTTGGATGTAAGTTGGTCTTGTGTGTGGCCAGCTTAAGGGTCTTACTACCTTGACTGGGAAGATTAGGAGCAAGGTATCTTGTACAAGGTGGAAATAGTAATGTAGGAGAACTTACCACATACTTACCGACTTCTCTGGAATCCTTTCCAGGAGCAGCCGAAGAGAAGCTGCTGCTCTCAGCTTCAGGGGCAGGGCCAGACTATAGCCATCATTAGGCCCCCGTCTCCTTTACAGAAAAAGCCCGCGATTCGCAAATCTGTGAGGAGGGAGCGGGGCTAAATGATGTGATTCATGTCATCTAGCGTCACCCCCTATGGGCCCGCAAATTCCTCTGAAAATCTCCACATCCTGCCCACTTCACTAGGAAGTGGGCAGAATGCGGGAGATCTGCCTACTTTTTTTTGGGAGGGGGGACGGGAGGTTACCCGAAAATCAGGAGCCTCCTGCGACTCATGGGAGAGTAGGCAAGTATGGCTTACCAATCTATGTTCTTGAGAGACAGCAAGCAGTCATTATATTACTTACTGTACAAACAATGCCATATTAACAACTATCCAAGTATTTTTGGTAGTAATATTTATTTCTTACCTTTTTCTACTTGTAGGTCCCCCAGTGATTGTTGCTGTCGACATTGAAGTCACCAGTATTGACCATATTTCTGAAGTAAACATGGTAATATAAACTAGTGGAGCCTGTGCATCATTGCTTATTGACCACTGGATGGAGGGCTGGCCTATGCAGGGTTGATTGTGCACACATTTCCAGAGCAATTATTAGCGCTGTGCATGCTGAAGAAACAAGTGTGCATTTATTTACATAAATGCAAATGAGGGAGCACCTGCAGAAAAAGTTGCATTCAGCTCTGCAACATCCCCAGGCTTTTTAACATAATGGATGATAGGACATGGCTGAGATATAACTGGAGATAATCTACTTTTTCGTGTCTGTATTCCTCATCCATTATTTATGAAACTTGTGTGTGTTCTCTGTATGTTTCTCCATATAGATCAAGTATCCCAATGTTTAGTGATGTATAAGACCCCTTTCAGGTTATCTGTATGCTGAGGGTTTCAGCCTAGGAGAAACATTGAACAAAGACCATCTAATTTCCAAAGCTCTCAGCCATCATATTGGGGGAGATGCACTAAGCCTTGGAGAGTGATAAAGTACCAACCAATCAGCTCCTAAGTGCCATGTTACAGGCTGTGTTTGCACTTTATTACTCTTCACTTTATCGCTCTCCAAAGCTTAGTGCATCTCCCCCTATCCTTCCGCTCAACTCATTTATCTTCTGAACTACTGCCTGCTTCATCCAAGGCTCCATGCTTGGGGTTTCCTGAACACAGTTCTGGCTGGACTTCTCTCGGGCTATCGCTGGAGGGTTTAGCAGAGGCCAGAGCCCAAGGGGAGTTCCATGGCTGACTTCTTCCCATCCTTCTATCTGGCAGTAGGGGCCAGAGTGGAGTTTAGAGCTGCATAAACTGTGGCCAACATCTCGGCTTCTCTTGACAGGGTCAGAAGGTGGTCAAAAGTAGTCTTGGAGGCATAAGAGGGCAGATATATGCAGATTTTATTCCCAATGGGCGAGGTTACTGTATGTTCAGTTTTGCACATGAAAATTGAAAACCATCATGGGTGCAAAATGTTGCCTCTCGTGTTAGGTTGAGCAGAGCAAATTGATGTTCCTTGCTGAATAATACTGTGTATACTGCTTATCTTACCCTGTCCTAGTTATTAAATAGTTTGGGGGAAATCATATTTCATGTTGTAGTTCATGTTGTTTTCATTTAAAATTTTAATACAGAAATGACCATTTACATATTGTTTAGCAAATGTATACCAAGGGGGATAGTTCCTGTTTAGCGGGTCTACAGAGCATTTTTCTCCCCAGAAAGAGCAGATGAACTTTAGATGTTCCCAGAAGCGGTAGACTATGCCAAGATTTATCAATGAGTGATATTCTTGTGATCACTCGTTACTAATCTTAAATGGTGCTCCAACCAATCAGCTCCTAACTGTCATGTGTTTGAAAAATCACAGCTAGGAGCTGATTGTTTGGAGCACCATTTAATATTAGTAATGAGTGATAAGAAGAATATCACTCGATGATAAACCAGGGCCTGGGTATCACGGTATACTGTCAATGGGATGCCTTTTCCTTCAACCAAGTGCTCTTCATATATTGTAGATAAGTTTATACATAAGAAAAACATTTAAAGATATGTGTACAATGAATAGTTATGTTCACCAATTATTTTGTGCTTTAGAAAATTATACCTTTTACTGAATAATATCAATAAAGGTAGAGTCCACCGTTACTACTTTGCACCCTGTCTGTCAAGCCTGAAGGTTGGTGTGGGTCAGAACAGGCGTGGGAGGCTGAAGTGGAGATCAGAGATGCGTGAAGGAACTTGGGTGACATGAGCCAGGACTTTCTCATGTATAGATGTGAGGAGGTAGAGATACGGCACTGGATGATGGGCCCGAAGGCGAGGACAGAAATATAATGTCTTTATTAAACAGCAGGTGAATATATAATACTGAATGAATAAGCAGAATTGGATTGGGACCGATGATGCTGGATCAGTTTGAGACCGATGTTGATGATTTGAAAAACTTAATTGATAAGAGTCCAATGTTGAAGAATTTATTAACTTGATCAGTTTTAACTGATGATGATGAGTTGCAGTACTGGGTCAGTTTGGAACCGATGATGATGAGTTGCAGTAATGGGTCGGTTTGGAACCGATGATGATGAGTTGCAGTACTGGGTCGGTTTGGAACCAATGATGGAAGTATCGGCTGGGACCGCTGATTGGAGGTATCGGCTAGGACTGATGGTTGGAGGTATCGGCTGGGACCTACGGTTGGAGGTATCGGCTGGAACCAACGGTTGGAGGTATCGACTGGGACCAATGGTTGTAGTTAGGAACAAGTCTCAGTGGATAACCAAGACTGGAGCACAGATGGAAGACTTGCAACCAGACTTGAAACTAGAATCACACAGATTGGAACCGTTCAGATACAGAGTACCTGGGAGCTTAGCACAGAACTGTAACTTCAGCAGAAGTTACATTGTTTTGGCAATGGATGCCAGTCAGGAAATGGAATTTATAGGGGTGGATCCCCAGGGATTGGATGCTGCGATCAGCTGGTCTGGGAGCAGCACTCTGAGTGGTGGAGGAGAGTCAGGTGACTGAATCCAACATGGCTGCACCCATACTGAGTTTGGATGGAACTATGGTGTGCAGCCTGAGTGCTAGCATGCTGAGTAAACACACTGAAAGCACAAAGCTGGAAACATGTGGACACTGGACAGACCTCATAGCCAGCTGGATGCGATGTGCAGTGCGTCATCCGGGAGTGATGTTCGGTCACAGCGTGAGCGGACCTCAGCGCAAGCTGGAGCAACACTGCAGATGTAAAACATAGGAGAATATGGGAAAAATTAGTCAGATCGTGACGCGATCATCTATAAATAAGACAAACTTTAGTTAGAATCTTTTCACCAGAATTGTGCTAATTACTGGGGACCACTGTGCATGAACTTCAGAGCTTGTCATGTTGTGATGTCATCTGTCTGTCATGCTTTATGGCAACTGTGGAAAAGCCCAATTTTCTCTCTACTGTATGTATATTAGATGTTATATTAATTAGTAGCCTAATACAGAGGAAAGCAAAGTGCTAACAAAGGGCCTGATTCAGAGCCACTCGTAAGCGGCCGCTCGTTCGTTCTGACCGATGTTCGCTCATCTGCGCATGCGTACGGATCGTTATACGCATGCGCGAACCAGTCAATGCGGCCGAAATTCATGTGCTCGCAAAATAGCGAATGCCTGATAATTTGAGTGACAGGATGAGGCGTATGTGGGTGGTAACAGGGGAATGTGCTTGAAAACGGGGAATGGAGATCCGATCGCAGGCGTGCTTAAAGGTCAAAACGGGCGTTTTATGGGTGTGCATAATTAAAACAGCAGCGTCATTGACCACGTCACTGGTTTTTTTTTTAGCCAGAACTGCTCGCAAAATTGTGGTAGCAAAAACCAACCACAAGAATAGCGAGCAGCTCATACCCTGTTCGATGTACTCGATTAATCTAATAAATAGCGGACATGACGTAGGATGCGAGCGGCCAGGAGGCGTAGTTTCCCAAAAAACGACCGCAAGTTTTGTTCGCTCGTTCAGACCTAGAGGCGTGAACAGACCGCAAACAGTGAACGGTTCATTTGAATAGCCACCCCTATTTTCTGGACGAGCGAGCGCAAATAGCGACCGGCTCTGAATCAGGCCCAAAGCGTTTTACAAAATTCCTGTAAAGACTATGAGCAAAGGGCCTTATTCAGGTTGGATCGCACGCAGCTGGCCGATGTTTGCATTCTGCGCATGCATTTGCATCGCAGTGTGCGAACTGGCCGCTGCAATCGGGAAGCAATCGCAGTCAGCATGCAGAGTCTTCACAGTGTGATTGACATGAAGTGACCGTTTGGGGGTGGAGAGGGGGGGTGGTCGATGGAACGCAGCCGTCCCTGTGTGTTTGAACGCCGTTGCAGGGGTGTGCATAATTAAGCCCCTGCGACTATAAACGCTGGTAGAGGTCTAGTTGGCGACAGGAAGTTTAGCAGTTTGTGAGGTAGGGTCAGGTCTACCACAACTGTGGGAATGGTTCCGATGTTACCGATGTTTTCGATGACTTGCGGACCCATGTCATGGGAGGTGGGCGGCTTTATACAGTGATGGGTGTCATGATATAGTGCTGCGGTTGCCGTGCGATTGCATTCATTAGCATATTTTGGCAGCTAGCGGGTGCATGCGAATGCAGCCGTGGTATCCGTGCTGAATCAGGCCTAAAGTGTGGTGATAATCTGACCTTCGTGTTCTCTCTTCTATTAACAAATCATCTGGTCCTGGCCACTCCACCAATGACATGAAGGTACTTTCTAATTATGTCAGCACCTGCCTCCTTTCTATTGGCTATGGGGCTGATTCTGAGCTGGAAGTAAAGTGGCTGTGTTTGTGTGATGCCGCAGAAGCCTGATTTACTACTTAATGCTAATGCAAGTTTCCATACGGCTAATTTGAGAATCGCTGAGCCTTACAGCATGAAGCCACTCCGCCCACTGGTTTTCCATACACAGAGACAACCATGATCCATAGTACAGGCACTTGCATCAGCCCCATGCTAGATGCAAAAGATCCACCAGAAGAACAGGCTTTCGTGCTTGTACCAGGACTCAGAATAGCACAGATCTGTAGCTACACACCTACAACACTCCCAAGATTCTCACACAAGACAGAACAGTGTGACTGTTGTTGACCAGTCCCCGCCCCGAAATGCACATTTCATGCAAAGATCCATCTGACTGTGTCAGTTTGTTTCTGCACATAGGCCCTGATTCAGAGCCGGATGCTCTGACAGAGCGCTCGCTCTGAATCAGGGCCGTCCCTCCTCCTTTTTGAGCAGCCTCCTGGCCGCTCACATAGCTGTGGGTGACCACCCACAGCTATAGCGAGCGGCCAAAATGATGGTCGCGATGGTCTTGACCATCTCGACCATCGGGCTTGCGACGAGACCCTTGCGGTAGGGTCTCGCTGCCGCAAGCCCTGGAGTGCTTTTGGCTCTATCAGAGCCAAAAGCACTCCCACTGACATCACTAGTGATGTCAGTGGGGCCGGCCCCAGACGGTAGGTGTTCCCATGGGAACGCCTCCGTCTGGGCAGCCATGCCCCCGGCACGCCAACCAAAGGGGGCGTGCTGTCAATCACCATCGACAGCACGCCCCCTTTGGTGCGAGACCCATAACGACGGCTTGGCCGTCGTTATTCGGGTCTCGCGCATGCACACTATGGAGCCGCCTCCGTCGTGCGCATACGCACTTGGGCAACATTGACCCGCTTGCGAGCGCTCAGCGCTCGCGAGCGGGTCTGAATCAGGCCCATAGACCAAATGATAAAACTGACTATTTGCATCCGTGAAAAGAGATGCGTCCGACTTAATCAGCCCCTATGCCCCTAAAATGTTTTGTTTGAAAAAGATTATACGATATGAATAAAATGTAAATAAGAGCTTGGTAAGATGAGGCATTATAGGTTTGAGACAAGAACAAGAATGAAATATATGGGACACCGATAACAACAATAGCTCTCTGATGTGTGGTACACATTAGCACATTAAGGGAGAGATGTATCAAGCATTGGAGAGAGATAAAGTACCAACCAATCAGCTCCTAACTAGATGTGCGTGAACCATTTTTGCTAGTTTTGGTTCTAATTCATCATCCGGTTTTGGTTCTGTATTACAGTATTTTACAGTATTTTAACCTCATTAGCAGTAATTTCCAGTCATTTCCAGTCAATTTTAACTACCTCACAGCTCACAATATTGTTTTCATCCAGTTTAGGCCAAAGGCGGCTGCGAGCTGGCTGGTTACTAAGCGACAGAGCAGCAGCACAAACACATGGCATTTTATAGCACATCTATGCAACATTGCCACACAGCAGTGGCAGAAATGAAAAGTGGTGCAAAATGGAATTGTTCTTTGGCCCTCCCACCCACTCTTATGTTGGATATTAAAAAAGGACATGCACAGTTTAACAAACCAAGCACTTCAGCGACAGGGACTGCCATGTTTGTGCTGAAGTGCTTGGTTTGATTGGGCCCCCACAAAACCTATCAATGGGCTTAAGGCAGCTAAGCTAACAGCTCTACAGTACCAAGATGTCATTGTCATTACCATCCTCACCCTCTTCAGTGTGTACATCATCCTCACACAATATCAATTCATCCATGCTGGAATCCACCATTACAGAAGTCTCTGTAGTTTTATGTAATTGCCGGTACAGGTTTCCTCGTGGAATTTGAAGTTAATTTTGATGAACATAATCTTTTCCACATTTTTTGGAAGTAGCCTCCTACACCAATCACTGACAAGGTTTTCCTGGCTGTGCTGAAAACTCTTTCTGAGTACACACTGGAGGGTGGGCAGCTTAAGTAATGCAAAGCCAGTTTGTACGAGGACCTTCATGTTGCCTTTTTTTTCTTCCAGTAGTCAAAGGTACTCTGCGACATGGCTATTTGTACAGTATGTTGTCGTTAAAATAATCCTCCACCATTCTTTGGATGGTGACCATATCAGATGGAGTTATGGTAGTGGTGTCAGTCATTTTTGGCAATATCAAAATGTTGTGTTGACTCTTCTGCATCACCACTGAGTCTTTTGGGAAAGCTGAATCTTTTCCTGGCAGCAGCAGTTGCTGGAGAAACTGAAGGAGGAGACGTAGTAGTGCCATGTGTCACTTGAGCTGCTAACTTGCTCACCATTAGCTCTTTGCATCTCTTAAGATCTGGGTCAGTTGGAAAGAAAGACACAATGTACACTTTAAACCTAGGATCAAGCAAGGCCACCAAAATGTAGTGATCCAATTTCAAGATATTGACAACCCTTGGATCCCGGTGAAGTGAATAAAGGACTATATGTACGAGTCTGACTTAGCGGAATAACTCCAATTCATCTCCTCCTTCAATTTCTCAGGCCGATTTTTCCAAAAGTTTTATTAGGGGAATTACTTGACTCAAGTTAGCAGTGTCTGAACTCAGGCCCTGATTCAGACCCGCTCGCGAGCGCTATGTGGGTCGATGGTGGGGCACTGCACACGCACCATGCGCGTGCGCTAGCCCTGTAGCGAGAAATTCACTCGCTCTGGGGCTCGCAACAAATGGGACGGCTGTCGATGTTGGTCGACAGCTCGCCCCGTTTTGTAGGCGAGGAGGGGGGGTGTCTCGACAAACAGAGGTGTTCCTGAAGGAACGCCTGTCATTTGTGGGCGGCCCTACTGACATTACTCGTGATGTCAGTAGTGAGCTTCCTGCTCTATTAGAGCAGGAAGCTCACTGGGGCTTGCGAGAACGAGACCCTACCACAAGGGTCTTGTCGTAAGCCCGATGATCACGATAATCACGACCATCACCTGGCCGCCCGCTAAAGCTGTGGGTGGTCACCCACAGCTTAGCAAGCAGCCAGGAAGCCGGGTTTAAAAAAAAAAGTGGACGCCCTGATTCAGAGCAAGCGCTCGCTATTTGCAAGCACATCTGAATCAGGCCCTCAATTCACAGGTGACTACTTCAAAGGGTTCAGCACCTTGAACAAGATGGAAAGCTATTCTCCACTGCGCTGGACTAAGGTACACTCCCCCACCTCTCTCAATGTAATGGCTTGTTATGTAGCTGTGGATGGCTTTTTGCTATTCCTCCATCCTCCATCTGCTAAACCATAAAGCAAAGGGTGGAATTCCAATTTGTTACCACCTCTTGCTTCAGTTGGTGGCAGTGCAAATTAAACTGTTCTTGCAGTCGCTGCAATCTCCTGCATGCTGTGGCTGAATGCCAAAAATGTTCCAATTTTTTTCCGCCCACAGATAGCATCTCCTGCATGGCCCTGTTATTTAACAAAAAAAAAACCCTGTACCACCAAGTTCATTGTGTGAACAAAACTTGGGACGTGTTGGAATTCACCCAGCTGTAATGCTTTCACAATATTTGTGGCGTTATCACAATTTAGTGAGGTAAGCCATTTTGCTATGACATCCCTTTTTTTTTAACATCCTCGTACACACGAGGAATTGCTTGGAACTGAAATGGAATTTGGTAGCGGGGACACAGGACCTCAATTAACTGTCTAAAACCCACTGCATTAATGGTGGATATTGGACGCAGATCTAAGACTAGTATAGCCGTCATGGCTCCAGTTATCTGCTGTGCGACAGGGTGACAGCTGTCATACTTGTTGCCCTTGCAAAGGATGGTTTAACAGTCAATTGTTTTTTAAAATACTACTCTTCTTGGTCCCCTGCTGGGATAAAGATCCATTCCCAGCAGCAGCAGCAGCATGCCTAGCACTGAAGGATTCTTCTAAGGCATCCTAGATAGGGGAGGAGTCACCTAGCCTTATCAAATTGAAAGCAGGACTACCTCCAATCATTAGTGAGGATATTGAGGATGAAGATGTTGACGGTGGAGATTGCAGGTGCTGAAATCTAGTTGAGAGATAGAAGCTAACTAATTCTGGACTGCTTGTTGTTATTTTCTTAGCATAAGCTTCTGATGTTGACAAAAACTTTTCATGAGCTTGCTGCAAATTACATAACAGGAAGGAGGTTCCTAGATGGTTAACATCCCTTTGTCTACTTACTGTGGTTTTACAAATGCTACAGATGGCTTGACAATTGTTGTCAGAATTTGGGTAAAAATAATTCCACACATAAGAGCTGGATTTTTTTGTTCTATGCCCATGCATTACAATAGCTGCCTTCTTATCATGGGCAAGAACTGTTTCCACTGGTGCCTGACTTACACAAACAACAACCTCATCCTCAACATCCTCATTAAAAGCACTATATAAATAAAATTATTATTATTATTAGCGCCGGCGTCAGTAGATGCCTCACTGACAGTTGCAGAACCACCACTCTTAAATAATGGCCAAGGCCTAAGCCTTTCCTTGCCACTTTGTGTGGTGAATGGCATGTTGGCAATTTTATGTTTTTCTGCCCTAACTTCCCTTTAATAGAGTTTTTTTTTCTTTACAGCTGTAAAATATTGTTGTTTTTTTATTTCCGATGCCCTGACTAAAATCCTCTATGCCCCTGAGCATCAGCTTTAGTAGATGACATTGAAGGACTAATTTTGTCATGACTGGTTGCAACAGCTGCAGCAATAGTATTTGGTTGCTGCTCCTGCTTTTCTCTAAATTGATCGTTATCCATTTTTAATTTTCAGTTCAGCTCACACTGTGGGGACTCAAAGGGCATTTATATTAAGTATGTGAACAAACACACTGGGGTACAGCACACAGAACAGTACAAACAATAGAACAATATATATTTTTTATTTTTTTAATTTGCAGCTCAGCTCACACTGTGAGGAGTCAAAGGGTATTTATATGTATGTGAAGAAATGCACTGGGGTGCACAGAATTGTACAAACAATAGAACAATATATATTTTTTTTCAATTCACAGCTCAGCTCACACTGCAGGGATATATGTGAACTAAACGACGCACTGGGGTACAGCGCACATGAGTTGTACAAACTTTAAAAAAAGATATGTTTTTTATTTTTTTCACTTTTAAAAAAAAAGAGGTATGGCCTGCAAAGTCAGTACAGCACCACTGTGTGACAGAATAATCAAACTAAGGGGACTGGAAACAGCACATTCACTTGTGGATGGACACAGCAGAGCACAGCACACAGCAGCGTGACTAGAGTCAAATTGCGCTCAAAGCACCACTGGAGAGCCTTATATAGAATCCAAAACCCACAAGAATCTGACAGCGGGATGATTACGTTTTACCTCAATTTAGAATCCGAGCCTGGCGGGGAACCTGAGCAAGGGCTTGGATTTACTCAGAAACCAGAAGTTTAGTTGGGGGGGAGGCTCGGATTCTCTATAATCCGAACTGCACATCTCTTCTTATAACTATAATTTTTAACGTGACATTTAGGAACTGATTAGTTGGTACTTTATCTCTCTCCAAGGCTTGGTACATCTCCCCCTCAGAGGTCTAATAAAGAACTTTCACCATTGTGGCAATAAGTATTGTAAACAACAAATATTTTACAGAGACAGCACAGAGTTACTCAGCTGCCCCAGTGATACTGAAGTGGTAAAAGTAACTTACCGCATTGCTGGGCCCATCTAATTTATTCTGGCGACACATAGCCCATTGGACAAGGAGATAAAACAATGATTCCTATCACCTAGGAAAACATATATTTTTCACCGGCATAAGTCTCTTCAGTCATTGATAAATACACCCCTTATCAAAGCTAGGAAAAGTCTTGCAACCGTTATACATTCATCTATTAAAAAATGCAAAGATAAAAAAAAAATAAGGGTTAAAACCCCCATACATCAGCAATTCTGAATCTGCAGATGGTTGTGTAAATAGATTTGCAATGTTTGGGGGTCACAGATCACAGATTGCAACCAAAAGTGATTGGAATTGTTAAATCAGGTTATTCAACGGGGTATATTTACTAAGGTGCTGGTTTTTAAAAGTGGTTTTGTCGCCCATAGCAACTAATCAGATTCTAGCTATTACCTTCTAGAAGGTGCTAGATAAATGTTAAGTAGAATCTGATTGGTTGCTATGGGCAACAAAACCACTTCTAAAAACCTGCACCTTAGTAAATATACCCCAACATTTTAAATTTCACAGATCAATTGGAGTTGTAGATTGCTAGTGTATGGTAACAATCAGCAGCAGACAGTTACTAGTAAAAGGATGGGCCTTTCAAGATTGGCAGATCTGTAATTGCTGAAATCGATCTGCAAATCACTGAAATAGATCTGTAATGTATACGTGCAGATTGCTAGATTGGGAAATCCTAAAATCGGGGAATAAATCTTTAAATTGTTAATTTGTGGTTTTCTGATTGCTGATGTATGGGGGCCTTAAGTCATACACTGACAATAGCTCGTGGGCTAAAGACAATAAGTTAGTAGTTCTTAGATGTAACTTGGTATGTACTTAGGAGCTCCACACTATGGAAATACACAGTATGTTAGTGCGCCTTCATCTGATCTGTTCTTTGTTAAAAAACACTCTTAATTACATTTACTGTAGGATGAAACCTGTACTCAATTGTTCTTTTATTTAGGAATATACAATGACAGTGTTCTTGCGTCAGAGCTGGAGAGACGAAAGGCTTTCCTACAATCATACCAACAAGACCCTTGGCTTCGACAGCAGATTTGTTGAGAAACTTTGGCTTCCAGACACGTTTATTGTGAACGCCAAATCTGCCTGGTTTCATGACGTCACAGTAGAAAACAAACTAATTCGGCTGCAGCCAGATGGTGTCATCTTATACAGCAGCAGGTAAGATAAATGGGCCCATTCACCGTCTTTTGAAACAATGTAGCTATAAGTACTGTATATAACATGTTCAGTATAAAGCTTTGCTGGATCTTTGCTAGCCTAAAAACTGCCTTTGAGGAACACAGAAAACCAATGCATCCTATAGTTGTACACATTCAATGTTAACAATGTCACACTTTTGATGAAGCATGGAGAATAAATGCTGAGTGTTTTAACCCCTTTGCTGCTGATCCTATTCTGGCACTTTTTGGGCTGGCCAAATGTTATCGTCAATACTGTATAATTATTTATGCAGTATCCACAGTCCCAGAATACTTTGAATTTCCAGAGAATAACATTAATTTGCATATTTCTCGTCAAATGCCTTCTTCTTTGTGAGTTGTGATTATTTGTATAAATACTGTAGATACAGGTCATACAGTGTATGTGTATATATATATATATATATATTATATATATATATATATATATACTGTATGACCTGTATCTACAGTATTTATACAAATAATCACAACTCACAAAGAAGAAGGTATGCGATGTGTATGATATAACATAGCCCATATTGGAGTTTAACCAAAATTGGACATTCTGCAAGTACTAGTTATCTGATCTCATCTCCCTTCACTCTCCTCTCCGCTTTCTTCATTCAACTAATGCACGCCGCCTTTCAAGCCAGCTGATTACTTCCTCCCAGTCCCGCCTCCAAGATTTTGCCCGCACTGCTCCCCACCTCTGGAACTCTCTCCCACTCCCCATCAGACTCTCCACCTCTTTGCAATCCTTCAAACGGGCTCTCAAGACCCATTATTTCATCAAAGCCTTCCAGCTGTCATTCTAACTCCCTGATACATACACCTTCCTCCCCATCTGTGTCACCCCTGTTTGTCTTCCCCTCCCCTTTTAGAATGTAAGCTCTTATGAGCAGGGCCCTCTAACCTCTTGTACTTTTCCCTACTTTAGTTTCATCTACTTCTAACTCACCACTAGGGCACCTAACACTTGGTTGCTTATGCTCTGTTGCTTATCTGGGTGTTATGGTCACTAATGTAGCAATATATATAATCCATGTCCTGGTCCTGTAGTGTATTGTTCTGTAAGTCGCTTGTCTACAACTTGTTTATGTGCTTTGTAAGGTGCTGCGGAACATTTGTGGCGCCATATAAATAAATGATAATAATAATACTCTGTTTAGAGTCTGATATAGAATTCCTATTTAGAAGGACGTCGGTCCTCTAATTGTGAAAGGTCTGCAGTTATATATGGACTATGATAAAATGGTTGTAATAATAATTGGCTGGATAAATACTCCTATATGGCTCATTTAGAATGATTCATTCTTATTTATTTTTTTGGATTTAATTTATTATGTTATTTTTGTAGTTTGTATATATAATATGGCTATTATCAGAATCAATGTCCACTGCATGTAATGAGAATCTGTAATCGCTGTATATGATTTTCTTAATTGTGATTTGAAGTGATTAATGATTGAATAACCAGTGCTGGTATATAAGGGAGCACTGATAGAGGTTAACCACACCCTTTGATGAAGTCATCCACTGCCAAAACGCGTGGCCTGTGACGTGGACACACGTGATGTCACCCGCTGTTTCCAGATCTGGCGGTGGTCCGTGGAATTGATGTCCAAACTTCAGCTCCATTTGTATCGCCAGGAAGAAACACATTAGGGAGACACACATGCTGGAGGTCTAACTGGGTTCAGCAGCATATTTCTTCCTCCAGTTCGGCCGTCACTATTCCTTCCAGACGCTGATTGTATCAGCAGCAACGGACAAAAAGCATTGGGAGACGCGTGCAGCAGGAGCAGGACTTAATTGGAACACAAGACTCTGCGCTCTCTCTCCGTAGCGGAGGAAACACACATAGACCTGGAAGCGTTGGAACCCCATCTGCACAGCGGTGAATGCCGATCAAATGCCTATGTGTGGTGCCCGCTGACTGGAGTACGTTGGGGTTCTCCCTCCTCTGATAAAGGAAATTTCTTCTTCAGGGTCCATAGGCTCCACAGGGAGAACTTGAGGGTGTAGGTGATGGAACTGAATCCGGGCACCATGCAGTTAAAAGCTTTTAGCTCCCAGGATGCACTGGTCCACTCTCCTTATACCCTGCCCCTGAGCCAGAGGCACCTTAGTTTCGTTGGTGCCCGGCCAGAGTCGGTCACCATTACGGAAAGGGCTGCTTAGGCAGCCTTTAAGCTTGTTATTTTTATGATTTCATTTAGTTTCATTCTTCTTCAGAGCGCACAGCAGCAGACTGTTCATGGGACGTCTGTGCTGCTGCTCCATCTCCCCTCTGGTGCCGCGACGCCAGTACTGATCTGGGGATCTCGGCGGGCTTACCGGGGGTCAGCGCTAGCCAGGGCTCCCGGGGAGGACCCAGATTGCAGCCGGACACTAAGGGGACAGGTAATACGGGTCGACCCGCACTTTAAAGCAGTCAATACTTCTGGTCTCCGGGGACAGACCGGAGGTGGCTGAGTGTGGACGCAGGATCTAGCTACCACGATCCACTAGACCACCAGGGACATTCGGTGCGGGAGCCAGTGGGTTATCGATCAGCCAGGGGAAACAGCTTTCCCATTTCATTGGCTCCTCCCCTCAGCTCAGGGTGCCTTACCTCCGAGGTCTGGCTTCCCTGAGCTGTTCTCCTCCTCAGCCATGGCCCATCTGAGGCCTCCGGCAGCCATTTTCTTCATGGTGCAGTCGCAGCTCTCTCAGGACAGCGCGAGGTCCGGTCCCCCTAAATACCTCTCCCTTGGGTTAGTGTATGTAGCGCTATAGCCTACCAGACACTGAGTCTGTGTAGTTGATTGTAGTGCCAATTTGCAGTGTGAATTCTGCATTGTATGTGACTTATGCTAGCGTTGCTTGTCTGTGTCTTTTTTCCTAACTGCCAGTATATACCTATACCTTTCCTCTAATTCTGCCGTAATACAGGTGTAGTTAGGGTGGTTCTTTTACCTCACATATATAAAAGATAATATTTGTGAGGTCTGTCACATACTGTTGTGCACTGCACTGTGCCATATTTAGGCAAAGGCTCCTGCATCTCAAAATGTCAGACAGGATCAGTGTGTCGCATACTTAGGCAGTGGGCTCCTGCAGCTTATCCCAGCATCAGTCGGGACTAGTGTTGTGCTCAATTTACTAGTGATTGCAAAGTGCCATATTGTGTGTCAGACATGTCTGACAAGGGTAACGAGCACACTGCTGTGCCCATTCTGCCATCTTGCAGGTTATGTGCTGCAAGTTTAAGTGAGGAGGATTTGGTTCGGGAAGGATTATGTGTGAGGAAGTGGCGGAACTAGAGAGTGGTGGGCCCAGGTGCAAGAATATGCTTATGCAGTGCCCCCAGTAGTGGTCCCCCTATGCAGTGCCTCCAGTAGTGCCCCATATACAGGGCCCCCAGCAGTGATCCCTCCTATGCAGTGCCCCCAAGAGTGGTCCCCCCTATGCAGTGCCCCCAGTAGTAGCCCCCCTTATGCAGTGCCCACGGTAGTAGCCCCCCTTATGCAGTTCCCCCGGTAGTAGTCCCCCCTATGCATTGCCCCCAGTAGTAGTCCCCCCTATACAGTGCCCCCAGTAGTAGTTCCGACTATGCAGTGCCCCCAGTAGTAGTCCCCGCTATGCATTGCCCCTAGTAGCAGCCCCCCTATACAGTGCCCCCAATAGTAGTCCCCCCATGCATTGCTCCCAGTAGTAGTCCTCTCTATGCATTGCCCCCAGTAGTAGTCCACACTATGCAGTGCCCCCCGTAGTAGCCCCCCTATGCATTGCCCCTAGTAGCGGCCCCCCTATACAGTGCCCCCAGTAGTAGTCCTCCCTATGCTGCCTTGACCCCAGTAGTAGTCCCCCTATGCTGCATAGCCCCCAGAAGTAATCCCCCCTGGGGGCTGTGTGTTTGTTACTGTGTAGCGCAGACCACTCTCACTGCGGTCTGCCTTACACTTGTGGGGCCCGGGGACACTAGCAGCCAGTGCAGCAGTGGCTATGGGCCCCTGTACCACTGCGGGCCCCAGTGCAAGGCACCGGTTGCACGCCGCTAGTTCTGTCCCTGGTGTGAGGTGTTATAATCCTCCCTGCACCTCAAACCTGCCAAAACAGTACAGGAACCCCCTTGGGTGGCCTTTTCTCAGGTCCTGGTCTCCATTGCGGGCTGCCTGGCGGTCCCAGCTGTTTTTCCCCATATGGGGTTACCTCAGCAGACCATCATTCCCTCTCAGGGTCTACCACAGATTATGCAGTCTACTCCTGTACCACTGTAGACTGTCATTCACTCACAGGGACTACCACAGTTTATGCAGACTCCTCCTGTACCACAGCAGTCTGTCATTTCCTTACAGGGACTACAACAGGCTATGCAACCACCATGGGTAGATGTTTTCTCTACTTCAGTGCAGAGCCTGGCGGCTTCCTCTACTGCCCTTCAAACCATGTTGCAGGGTGAGAAACTACTCTCTCAGGAGCTACTGCCCACCCGTCCATGGCTACTTCATGGGTAGCTAAAGCTATAGAGAGCTGGGCCGATGCGCTTGAGAATTTCTTCCCCACAGAACCTCCTGAGAATCAGGTGTCATTGGTTGGCCACATTAGGGATGCAGCTGCATATATTGGTGAGGCTGCTCTGGATGCCAGTCTACTGGCCTCCAGGGTCTCGGCCTCGGCCGTGTCTGCTCGCCGTTCCCTGTGGCTGCGCTCTTGGAGGGCGGATGCTGATTCTAAGAAGGCCTGGAAGCCTTACCATACAATGGGGAGATCTTGTTTGGTCCAGACCTGGACAAGATTGTTGACACATTTGCAGCATCGAAATCTGCGTTTCTACTACAGGGTCCATAGGGTATCCACAGGATACCTTGGGGTATAGGCGATGGAGGCAGCATCGGGCACCACAGAGTTAAATATTTTAGCCTCCCAGGATGCACTGGGGTCCCTCCTCTATACCCCACCCCCTAGCCAAGGCCATCAGTTTTCGTTGGTGCCCGGCCAGGAGTCGGAGCACATGTCGCAGAGTGGGGCTGTTATAGCCCCTGAAGATCTTCCGAGGCAGCTGTGGCTGCACATACAGAGCAGACAGCATGGACAGTCTGTTCAGACGTCCATGCTGTCTCTCCTTCACCCTGCCGGTACCAGAACGCCGGTACCGATCCTGGAATGCTGGTGGGGGTCTGGGATCACGGCTAGCGGTGACCCCGGACTGTGGCCGGATCTAAGGGGACAAGGTAAGCAGCAGGTCCCGCGGTGGGTACCCGCCGGAAAACACAGTCCTCAGTCCCCAGGCAGGGGGCTCCCTGGGGACTGGCTTGCGAGTGGAGCCAGGTATTAACCTACGTTTCCACAAGCCCCAGGGACAGCGGACCGCGGCTGAGCGGTAATCGTCCGGTGTCCCTGGGGTTAATTGCATGCCAGGGGAGCGCGCCTTCCCTGTTTACAGCCAGCGCCTCCCCCGCTGCACAGTGCCTCTCCACAGCGGTCTGGCGGGCTGTGTTCAGCGTTCCTCCCCCGGGGCCCGCCTCCTCTCTGCTCCTCGGCAGCCATTTTACCTGAATGTGCAAGCGCTGCTGGACGCTGAAGCTGGTGGCTGTGTGGTCCAGGTCCCCCTGCATACTTCTCCTTCAACTAAGGTAAGGTCAGTGTATGCTGCGCTGTTTCCTACCAGGCTCTGGTCTGTGTAGTTGATCTCAGCGCTGGTAGTGCAGCATGTTATTTCTGCATTGTATGTGACTTATTGCTAGCGCTGTGACTGTACTTTCACTCTGACTATCAGCTTTTTTACTATCCCTGTCCTATCTCTACTACAAGCCCTTACGGTGCGGTGCTGCAGGGTAGTCATGCCTTACTATAAAAGTATTTATCTGTGAGGGGAGTCACATACACTCCGTTACACTCGTTATGTCTGAGAGTGAACGTGAATTTCCACTACGGCTACAGTGTACCACTTGTAAGGTACCAATAGCAAAGGGTGATTTAATCACTGGGGGTTTTTGCAGGGCATGTTTTCTGATATCACGCCCAATTACTGTGCCTGCGTCTGTGCAGGAATGCCCTGGCCTTATTTTGCTATGGCACTTATAACCCTTATGAGTCAGCTGGCCACAGCCCCGGCGTTACCATCTGCGTTACCCCAAAAGGGTTAAAACGGTAGTCGGTCGGGTTCTCACCAATACAGGGGTGCCCCAGGCAGCTGGTGATACCCCAGTCTCTCCCACTCTTGTCCACCCAGGTCTCGCAGGAACCTGCGTGTGTAAGTTCACTGTCCAATACGGTACGGCACCTAAAGGACGTGTTGCAGGGGAGTCATCACTGCGGCCTGTAATGTATCAGAATGTGCTGCATTATAATGTTGCCATGACATCTGATGACGGTGATATTTTGTTTTTGACCTTTCAGACCAGGAAGCCTTTCGTACTAAAAGGGTGGAGTCTAAGTAAAAAATATATGTACCAGGCCTTCTACGGGCAGTCCGTGTGGTCTTGGTTATTAAGGATAACGATCCTCCCGTGCCCAAAACTTAATATGCCTTCTTTAAGGATATTAAAGGTGAAGCCACTGCGTTCCTTTTTCTGGTCAGTGATGGATCATATAGAGAAAGTGTGGAGAAATCCGAGTAGAAGATGCCAGCCTCAGAAATGTTTGGCTGTCGCATACCCTTTGCGGATAATTGTTTTTCCAAGTGGGAAACTCCGCCTCAGGTAGTTTCTCATGTAACACGCCTATTGAGGAGTGCTGCGTTACCCATGTCCTCCATGTCCTTTTTCAAGGATGCACGGATCGTAAGGTTTAAATATGCCTAGATTCTCTTTATTCCCTTGCTGGAGGGGCGTCCGGACCGGCTATGACCGTGTGTTCGGTGGCCAGAGCCATGGAGTGCCGGAATAGGCAGAGTTGGTGGGCAATCTCAGAGACTAAACTACGTATATTAATCAGGCAGCCTTGGACATAAGTTTCCTCGCTTCCAGATTCTTCTCGGCAGCCGTGGCAGGTTGCCGCTCCCTATGGTTGTACTCTTGGAAAGCGGATGCAGATTCCAAATAGAGTTTGGAATACTTGCCCTTTCATAGACAGGTCCTATTTATCCCTCATTTGAATTGTGGATACTCTGGCAGCAGCTAAGCCTGCATGTCTGCCATTAGCTACGGTCCCATCTGGGGCTGGTGCTTTGTCCTTTCGGTACTATGGGACCCAGGGTAAATACAAAGTGCAGTCCTTTCCTATGCAGTCAGCAACCAGGATATCGGCCACGCCAAAGCAGCAGGCTTAGAGTACAACATGTCCTACTCCCAAATTGGACGATTAGCCTTCAGCCTGACGGGCCTCCCCTTGGGGGGACCCCTAAGTGGGAGGCCGGCTTTTTCAGTTCGCCCAATGCTGGTATCTGACTACCGTGGACACTTGGGCCAGAGAGGTATGCCTCTCCTTTCGGCAAAGGCCTCCCAGACAGTTTTTCACTACAGGCCTTCCATCAGATCAAGGCCATGAGACTCCAGAAGGTGCTGCACTCTATGCTCCAGGTTGAAGTTATGGTGCCTGTTCCATTATCCCAGCGGGGAACGGGATATTATTCGAATCTCTTTCTGGTATAGAAACCCAATGGGCTTTACCGGCCCAACCTCCGTTCCCTAATCAGGTCTTTCAGGGTTCCTCGGTTCAGGATGGAGGCTCTTCATTCCATTATATTGGCAATGGAACCCGGGGATTTCAGGGTGTCTCTAGACATTCAGAATGCCTATCTGCCTAACCCTATTATCTTAGCGCATCAGCAATTCCTCGGGTTTGCGGTTATAAGCCGCCATTTCCAGTTTCAGGCACTGCCCTTTGGTCTGGCCACTGCGCCTCGAGTATTTACTAAAGTCATGGCGGTCATGGCAGCCCACCTGCGGATGCAGGGGGTCCGCCTGTTGTCCTATCTGAACGACCTCCTGTTGTTAGCAGGGTCTCCAGGAATCCTTCAGCGCAATCTGCTACTAACTATATCTGTGCGGCAGAATCATGGTTCGCTGATAACCTTAAAGAAGTCCACCCTAGTTCCCTCATTGAGGATGCTCCATTTCGGTGGTCCTGGTGGTCTTCCATCTCCTGGGGATCTTTGTAACAGAAGACAAAATCTCTGCATTACAGGCAGGAATACGCAGTTGCCTTTGCAGCCGTCGGTTGCCTGTGCACTCAGCAATTAGGTTCCTGGACTCCGTGTTGTCGATGCTCGACATGGTGGAATATGCCCAGTTCCACTCCAGGCCTCTGCAGCAGTTGATCCACTACAGCTGTGAGGGGTTGCCCAATTGGATAAAGACATAGACATTTGTGCTTTCCCCGTAGGTACGTCTGTCTCTAGCCTGGTGGCTGCAGACTGCTCACATGGACAGGGGATGTCCCTTTTGCTTTGCTGACTCGGTCCTTCTGATGATGGATGCCTGTCTCTGAGGCTGAGGAGCAGTGCCGGGTCCACACTTCTTTCAAGGAAGGTGGACGCTAACAAAATCTGCACTTCCAATAAATCTCTTGGAACTTTGGAACGCCACCACGGTGATTTTCATAACCACCAGGATGGAGCCCAAATTCGGGCAGCTCTGACATAGGTGTCCCGCATTCTTGCTTGGGCAGAGGTCACTCTCCCTGCCATATCAGCAGTATTCATACCAGGGGTCCTCTACTGGAAAGCAGACTTCCTCAGCCATCAAGACGTGCATCCAGGGGAATTGTCTCTTCCCCGGGAGGTATTTCAACAACTGGTGAACAAGTGGGGCCTTCCAGACATAGATCTCATGGCCTCCCGACACAACAACAAGCTGCCTGTGTACGGGTCAGGAACAAGAGACGTAGGATCTCTTCTGGTACATGCTCTGTCGATCAGATTGACCTTCAGGTTTGTGTACCTATTCCCTCCGTTTTCCCTTCTTCCTCGACTGATTTGCAGTTTCAAGCAAGAAGGTGACACGCTGCTGTTGATAGCTCCAGAGTTGCCCAGACGGCACTGGTTCTCAGATCTTCGGGGTCCCTTAGTAGACACTCCGATACAGTTGCCTTTACGTCCAGACCTGTTGTCTCAGGGTCCTTTCCATCACCGGACCTGGGTAATCTGTCTTTGACAGCGTGGATGTTGAGACAGCTCTCTTAAGGTCCGGGAGTTTTTCCGGCTCTGTGGTTAACACCAAAGCTGGAAAATCTACTTCTGCAAGAATTTACCACTGTGTGTGGCATACTTTCTTTGGTGTCGTCATAAAGGATATGATCCTTAGGTCTTTAGGATACGCAGGTTTTTGGGCTTTCCTGCAGGCGGCCTTAGATCACGGTCTTCACCTTGCTTTACTGAAGGGGCAGATTTCTGCCCTATAAGTCTAGATTTAGCGTAGGATTGCTACACTTCCTGATGTCCACGCCTTTATGCACGGTGTACTTCGTATTCAGCCTCCCTTCATCCCACGAGTGGCCCCTTGGGATTTGGCTGTGGTCTTAAGAGCTCGCCAAGGACCGCCATTTGAACAGCTTGGCTCAGTGGATTTAAAATGGCTTACAGCTAAGACTGTATTCCTTCTGACCATTACTTCGGCTACAAGGGTGCCAGATTTGGGGTCTCTCTCAGGTCGCCCTTTCTGATTTTTCATAGTGACAGGGCGGTGCTTTGCACTTGCCCTGGTTTTCTACCTCTGGTGGTATATAGTTTCCGCATTACTAAGGAAATCCTAGTACTGGCTTTCTTTCTCCAGACCTCTCCGCTAGTGAGGCCTCCTTGGATGTGGTACGTGCTCTAAGGATTTATGTTGATCGTACCAGTTCCCTTAGGAAATCGGACTCCCTGTTTGTCCTCTATGGTTTCCATAAGATGGGTTGGCCTGCCACTAAGCAAACTTTGGCAGGATGGATTCGCATGGAGTTTTCAGAGGCTTACATTCATAAAGGCCTTCCTGTTACATCCTCTGTTAGAACTCATTCTACTTGGTCTGTGGGTCCGTCGTGGGCAGCTCACCGTGGTGCCTCTGCTGTTCAGCTTTACAAGGCAGCCACGTGGTCTTCTGTCCATACTTTTTGTAAGGTAATATGCTTTTCATACCTTCGACTCTCAGGATGCTTCCTTCGGGCGGCGGATTCTCCTTCCAGCACAGGAGCGTCCCCACCCTTAAAGGATACTGCTTTGGGACATCCCCAAGGTATCCTGTGGATACCCTATGGACCCTGTAGTGGAAAATAAAAGATATGGTAAGAACTTACCTTTGTTATCTCTATTTCTATGAAGTCCATAGGGTTCCACAGGACTCCCGCCCTGTCGCACCTGTACTACAGATGGGCTTTCATCTGGTCGCTGGTTTTTCCGTCTTCCTCTGGTGAGAACGTGATTCTTGTGTGTTCCAGACTTTCTTCTCTCTTTCTTCTCCTCCTCCGGCCTATGGCTTGTTACGAAACTGATGGCCTTGGCTAGGGGGTGGGGTATAGAGGAGGGACCCCAGTGCATCCTGGGAGGCTAAAAGATTTAACTCTATGGTGCTCGATGCTGCCGCCATCGCCTATACCCCAAGGTATCCTGTGGAACCCTATGGACTTCGTAGAATTAGAGATAACAATGGTAAGAACTTAACAAGATATGGTAAGTTCTTACCATATCTCTTATTTTCTGCCTTCAGCATCTGCCCCTTCAAAGTTTCCGAACTTCTTCCTTTCGGTCCTTTCATCCCCAAGGAAAACCCAAAGGGCAGTCCTTTCCTATACAGTCGACCGCAAAAGAAACAGGCCTGGAGCACAAGACGCCCTGCTTGCAAACCAGAGGATAAACTCTCAGCCTCACGAGGCGGGCCTCCCTCTGGGGGATCCCAGAGTGGGAGGCCGACTTCTTCAGTTCGTCCAGTGCTGGTGTCAAACCACCAAAGACACTTGGGTAACAGAAGTGGTCTCTCACAGGTACGCTCTCCAATTCCTTCGAAGACCTCCTCACCCGTTTTTCTGCACAGGCCCTCATTCAGACTAGAACAAGGATGGAGGCACTGTCCTGCTGGTGGCTCTAACTTGGTCCAGACATCATTGGTACTCAGATCTTCGGAGTCTCTCCATCGACACTCTGTTCTTGCTACCTCAACATCCAGACCTGTTGTCTCAGGGTCCTTGCCTTTACCAGGACCTGGACCATCTGTCTTTGATGGCATGGCTCTTAAGACATCCCTCCTGAGGTCCAAAGGATTCTCTAGCTCTGTCATCAACATGATGCTTAGAGCGCATAAGCTGGCTTCTGCTAGGATCTACCACAGAGTGTGGCATACATATTTCCAGTGGTGTCGTCCCAGGAATTACGACCCCCAGGTTTTTTGGATCTCCAGAGTCCTGGCCTTCCTTCAAACTGGATTGGACCTTGTACTCCACCTGGCCTCGCTGAAAGTACATATCTCTGCGCTGTCAGTATGGTTCCAACGTAGAATTGCTCCACTTCCGGATATCTACACCTTCCTCCAGGGTGTTCTCCGGATTGAACCTCCCTTTGTCCCCCCAGTGGATCCTTGGGATTTGGCAATAGTTCTTCAGGCCCTCCAGCGTCCTCCATTTGAACCACTAGATGTGATAGAACTTAAGTGGTTAACAGCTAAGACTCTTTCTTCTGGCAATTACATCTGCCAGAAGAGTGTCAGAAATGGGGGCGCTCTCCTGTCGCTCCCCCTTCCTGATATTTCACCAGGACAGGGCTGTGCTTTGCACTCACCCGGAGTTCCCTCCTAAAGTTGTTTCTAGTTTTCACATAAATGAGGAAATTATAGTCCCAGCCTTTCA
Organism: Taudactylus pleione; assembly: GCA_031769625.1. Lineage (NCBI taxonomy): Eukaryota > Metazoa > Chordata > Amphibia > Anura > Myobatrachidae > Taudactylus > Taudactylus pleione. Next base: position 8,845,041 of record JAUIMM010000081.1, on the reverse strand, counting down.
ATCACCAGACCTCTTGGCAGGTGAGGCCTCCTTGGATGTGGTCCGCACCCTCGGGATTTATGTGGACCGTACCAGTTCCCTTCAGAAATCAGATTCCTTATGTCTGCTCTATGGATTTCACAAGAAGGGATGGCCAGCCAATAAGCAAACATTGGCTAGATGGCTTCGTATGACTATCTCAGAGGCTTACATGCAGGCTGGCCTGCCTGTTACGGCTTCTGTTAATGCTCATTCTACTCGGTTTGTGGGTCCCTCGTGGGCAGCTTGCCATGGCGCCTCGGCTGTTCAGCTTTGTAAGGCGGCCACTTGGTCTTCTGTCCAGACCTTTCTAAGGTTCTATGACTTTGATAGCTTCGCCTCTCAGGATGCTTCCTTTGGGCGCCGGATTCTCCTCTCAGCGCAGGAGCATCCCCACCCTTAAAAGGACTGCTTTGGGACATCCCCAAGGTCTCCCTGTGGAGCCTATGGACTTTGAAGAAGAAAATGAGAGTTATGGTAAGAACTTAACTTTGTTAACTCTCTTTCTTCGAAGTCCATAGGGTCCACAGGGCACCTGCCCTGACGCACCTGGCTTCATCTGGGCTATCTTGCTGGTCACCGGTTTCCCATCTCCTTCTCTGTGATTGTGATTCTTGAGTGTACCAGTCTTCCTTCTCTCTTATCCTTCTCCGGTCTTAGGCTTATTACCAACTGAGGTGCCTCTGGCTCGGGGGCGGGGTATAGGGAGAGTGGACCAGTGCAACCTGGGAGCTGAAAGCTTTCAACTGTGTGGTGCCCGGATTCAGTTCCATCACCTACACCCCCAGGGTCCCCCTGTGGATCCCATGGACTTCGAAGAAAGAGAATTAACAAAGGTAAGTTCTTACCATAACTCTCATTTTCTCCTCCTATACTTCACACAGGAGCAAAGTTGCACATACTTATTCAGTCAGACACGACTGTAACAACACGTTCCATGCATCAAAATATAATCTCCTCCTGCCATACAGCCTGAAGTTTGCACATGAGATTATAAGTGCTTTACATTCATTATATCTATTTGCTCTTTTTCTCATTAACTAGAGAGACCACACTTTTCCTTGTGTATGCGGATTTACATTGATAAAAGTTAACGATACACAAACTGATACATTATTGCTAGTTTCACAGGACGTTAAGTCATTGTATTGTGAATTTATAGTCATAAAGTTTTACCACGGCCATAATTAGTGTAGTGTGACATGTGCCATGGCACAGGGCACCGCGGGGCAGGGGGCGCTATTCAAGCCTGTCAATTTTTTGTTTACAATCATTCTCACTCTTAGCTGCCACTTCTTTTATCCCCGGCATCTCCTGGACACCCCTATCTCTTCCATGACATCATCACTGCAGCAATTGGATTCACACTGTATTTGGCAGTGACACCTGGTCAACAGTAGTACAATGGGATTGGTACCCCTTCATCCTCATATAGGACAAATGAGATTTGTCATGGCGCTTCCCCATGAGGCCAAGTCCCTTTTTCGGGCACAAATCTTTTGTCCCTATTTTAAAAATAGGGAGAAGGGTGGCACCAGTGCTCTTTCTGGCACAGGGCACCAAAAAGTCTAGCTACGGATCTGGATTTTACCATTGTGATTTGAAACTTGTGGTTAATATATACCACACTAAAAAAATAATATATTTCTGCATATTGGATTCTGGTGCATGTATTTTTAATTATATCTCAAGTTTATCTTTTCATTTATTTTTTATCTTTCATTTTTATGTTCAATTATTTAAATTATTATTGCTGAAATAAATTATCGAATTGGAACATTTGCATTTAATTTATTTATATATTGGGCAATTATTTATTTTTCAAGAGATAATCTGATATTCTTATAGCGGTGTTCTTTTTAGATTCATTATTTGAGCTTTTAATCAAGTAAAGTGATTGTTTTTCTGTCTATTCACGAGTGCACTCTCCTTTTATCCACATATTTCAGAATCATTTGGCTCCTTGGCTAGGTGCTGGGACGTAGCTGCACTACATTTATGAAAGTTTAATATATCTGGACTTTCACCAAATAGAATATATATACAGTCAGGTGCATAAATATTGGGACATTGACAGAATTTTCATATTTTGGCCTCTATTCACCACCACAATGGCTTTGAAATTAAACAAACAAGATGTGCTTTAACTGCAAACTTTCAGATTTAATTTGAGGGTAATTACATCCAAATCAGGTGAACGGTGTAGGAATTACAACAGTTTCTATATGTGCCTCCCACTTTTTAAGGGGCCAAAAGTAATGGGACAAACTAAACAATTCTAAATCTAACTTTCACTTTTTAATACTTTGTTGCAAATCCTTTGCAGGCAATTACAGCCTGAAGTCTGGAACGCATAGACATCACCAGACGCTGGGTTTCATCCCTGGTGATGCTCTACCAGGCCTCTACTGCAAATGTCTTCAGTTCCTGCTTGTTCTTGGGGCATTTTCCCTTCAGTTTTGTCTTCCTCAAGTGAAATGCATGCACAATTGGATTCAGATCAGGGGATTGACTTGGCCATTGCATAACATTCCACTTTTAGCCTTAAAAAAATCTTTGGTTGCTTTTACAGTATGCTTCGGGTCATTGTCCATCTGCACTGTGATGCGCCGTCCAATGAGGTCTGAAGCATTTGACTGAATATGAGCATATAATATTGCCCGAAACACTTCAGAATTAATTATGCTGCTTTTGTCAGCAGTCACATCATCAATAAATACAAGGGAACCAGTTCCATTGGCAGCCATACATGCCCATGCCATGACACTACCACCACCATGCTTCACTGATGAGGTGGTATGTTTTGGATCATGAGCAGTTCCTTTCCTTCTCCATACTCTTCTCTTCCCATCACTCTGGTACAAGTTGATCTTTGTCTCATCTGTCCATAGGATGTTGTTCCAGAACTGTAATGGCTTTTTTAGATGTTGTTTGGCAAACTCTAATCTGGCCTTCCTGTTTTTGAGGCTCACCAATTATTTACATCTTGTGGTGAACCCTCTATATTCACTCTTGTGAAGTCTTCTCTTGATTGTTGACTTTGACACATATACACCTACCTCCTGGAGAGTGTTCTTGATTTGGCCAACTGTTGTGAAGGGGTTTTTCTTCACCAGGGAAATAATTCTTCTGTAATCCACCACAGTTGTTTTCCGTGGTCTTCCGGGTCTTTTGGTGTTGCTGAGCTCTCCACTGCGTTCTTTCTTTTTAAGAATGTTCCAAACAGTTGATTTGGCCACACCTAATGTTTTTGCTATCTCTCTGATGGGTTTGTTTTGATTTTTCAGCGTAATGATGGCTTGCTTCACTGATAGTGACAGCTCTTTGGATCTCATATTGAGAGTCGACAGCTTCTGATTCCAAATGCAAATGTCACACCTAGAGTCAACTCCAGACCTTTTACCTACTTAATTGATAATGAAATAATGAGTGAATAGCCCACACCTGTCCATAAAATAGTTTTTGAGTTGATAGTCCCAATACTTTTGGCCCCTTAAAAAGTGGGAGGCACATATAGAAACCGTTGTAATTCCTACACCGTTCACCTGATTTGGATGTAATTACCCTCAAATTAAATCTGAAAGTCTGCAGTTAAAGCACATCTTGTTTGTTTCATTTCAAAGCCATTGTGGTGGTGAATAGAGGCCAAAATATGAAAATTCTGTCAATGTCCTAATATGTATGCACCTGACTGTGTGTATATATGTGTATATATATATATAATATATATAATACTGCATATTCCAATATTTCGAAAAATTATATACACACACTTGTACAGACATAGGCTGAATACCAGCAAGTCTGATCACTGGTCTTAATCCAGAAGCACACATGCTATCCTGCTGTAAATTTTAGATAATCTGTTTATATTCTATTAACCAGGCCTGTATCTAAGGTTCTCTTCTCAAAATCCAATTTATTAAGTTCTCATTTATTTGTGAAGATTACTATATTGGATTGTGTCAGATGGAGAAAGAGATTTACGTTTTGACTTGAGATTGTCATTTCCTTTCTTATGTTAGCCTCCAAGAGACTATTTCTATCCAAATTTTTTAAATAAGATGTAGTTTTATATTTACTTATTTTTTCTGTCCTAAGTTGCAGTATATTTCAAGCCTTGAAAAAGCTGCCAATAGGCAGAGAAACGCGTTGGTGTTATACCCTGATCCAGGCATCCTCTTGCACCTTGCACTTATTTGGAAGGAATCATCTATTTGGAACACTGCCCTCATTGGAGCTGCTTACCATTCCCCAAACGGCTACAGCAAGTATAAGGAGAGCACCTCTTTTTTGCGGTTGGTTTACTCACCATCATTACCATCGCTAATGCAGGACACATTGGACTCCCTTCCAGCTATTCAAGCTGTTATCTTGTGGGAACACCTCTTTGGACTTAGGGTCTCATTCAGACCCGCTCGCGAGTGCAGGACGCTCGCATGCGGGTCGATGGCACCCAAATGTGCATGCGCACGACGGAGGCTGCTCCGTCGTGCGCATGCGCGAGACCTGGCGAGCGATGGGGAAGCCATCGCTCGGGGTCTCGCACCATAGGGGGCATGCTGTCGATGGTGAGTGACAGCACGCCCCCTTTGGTGGGCGTGCCGGGGCGTGGCTGCCCAGACGGAGGCGTTCCCATGGGAGCGCCTACCGTCTGGGTCCGGCCCCACTGACATCACTACTTATGTCAGTGGGAGTGATTTTGGCTCTGATAGAGCCAAAATCACTCCAGGGTTTGCGGCAGCGAGACCCTACCGCAGGGTCTCGTCGCAAGCCCGATGGTTGCGATGGTCTTGACCATCGCGACCATCATCATGGACGCTCGCATAAGCTGTGGGTGGTAACCCACAGCTATGCGAGCGTCCAGGAGGACACACCAAAAAAAAACAAAAAAAACGCCCTGATTCAGAGCGGGCGCTCGTTCAGAGCATCCGGCTCTGAATCAGGCCCCTAGTGCGGTGCTTATGAATTAGATGGAGCCTGATAAGGGTATTTGCATATTATTGTGAGCTTTTACAAATTTTACATGCATGTCTAGCATTGAATGTGTTTTAGTGCCTTATATATTTGCAAATTGAATATTGATAATATTCCTTTTTCAATTATTGTGTCATGACCATATTTTAACTAATATTACCAATTTAGTGGTTAATAAATTGTTGATTTTTTATGCTTTAGCGCTGCTTTTATTCTATCTATTTATCGTAAAGAGAATTTATGTCAGCCTTGCCTACCTCTTCCTCATTCTGCGATCATGTAATTGCTAAAATAAAGCGGTGACTTATTTTTGCCCACTACCTGTCCCTGAGTTGTTTATTGTTAGCGTAATATAGTGGGGAGCCAGCAGGCCAGCCTATGCCCTACATATGTTTTCCACATTCTAGCCTCCAATGTATTGCTAAAGACTAGACTTTTATCATTTGCAGAATTACATCAATTGTCTCTTGTGATATGGACTTAACAAAGTACCCGATGGATGAGCAAGAGTGTATGTTGGACCTGGAAAGCTGTAAGTTATGGAACCCTGCTTACAGTATATACTGTAGAATATATAGCATGTGACCACCATTATTGCAACCTGGATTTAAAGGGAAGCATAGACTTTAATAGCAGAAAAAAAATGCTTGTGGCAAATTTACTAAACGGTGATATGTAGTGGTGTGTATACCAAACAGTATGGTGAAACCATATAGAAGACCTCAGTTTTACCACCTACTTTTTTCAGCCCAGGCTACTCATCATCAGCCCTAGGCCCCCACCGAGTTTTCCAGAAAACCAACATAGCCATTTTCTAAAATAAATGAGGTTTCTTATGAGTACAGACATTATTTCACTAGCAACTTGTGCCCTCTCTCACACGTCCTTTGCAATTGGCTATTTCCTCCATTCTCTTTGTGAAATTGTGGGAACCACCACTGGGTTACTTACTGTCCGGACCTTCAATCTGCAATAGATGCCGGCGAAGAACAAACTACAAACTTTAACTTTGTCAAATGATTAATTTTCTATAATTCAAAACTGTAGGTAGCTGGCCAGTAAGGTCACAAAGTATATACTTTACTGATTCTTAGGAATTATGTTATTGGCTTCAGTACTCTGTCTACCGCTGTGTACACTGGAAGCAAAGATAACAACATTGATGACAACACATACTATCAAAGCACCAGGAAACCTTTACATCAATAAGGCATAAAAGTGATATAATCACATGCATCTTTTTTGCCTTGGCTCCCATAAATGGATAGGCTTAGCCCAGCAAATTGCTGCCTTCGCAGTCTATAGGAGATAAGTGTACATAGGTGGTCTCTAAAGGAGAAACTACTTACTGTTATATCTACCACCTGCCCTGATTTGTGGGTCTTTAAGGGGGGAGACTTTACATGAAAGTGGACGGGGTGTAGCGAAAGAGTCGGATCTATGGGGCAGAGCTTATTTTGTCTTGATTTTGCATGTCTCAATGTTGGGGGGCATGTGCTAATATTCTTATGTGACATAATGACCCACCTTGTATTCATATGATGATTGTTTTTTTATGTTTGTTTGTTTTTTAGAATGTTTCATATGACTCTTCTTACTTAGTTGAATAGGGACACTCGCGTCTTACTCTTTTTCCATTTCAACAAATTAATAAATTGCTTCTTAAGAAGGAATACATTTTTACCCAGAGTAAAACTGTGAAGTGAAAAAGAGTCATGTTACTGTATGTATAAAGCTTCATTGGCTAGGTTATATAGCTTCCTACATGTCATACAATCCATGATGCAAACTTCATTTATATTCTGTATAGTCGTGTGTAATATGCTAATGTGCTAATATCATGCTACATCCAGATGGCTATTCAGCTGAAGACATCCTCTACAACTGGTCAGAAAACCAGGAACAGATCCATGGACTGGATAAACTGGAGCTACCTCAGTTTACTATTACGAACTACAGATTCACAAAAGAAGTAATGAACTTCAAATCAGGTAATAATGTAACTAATTCCAGCAGTGGGACCCATAACCAATGTGTCTGTAGGTAATTAGGTAATAATGTAACTAATTCCAGCACTGGGACATAACCTATGTGTCTGTAGGTAATTAGGTAATAATGTAACTAATTCCAGCGGTGGGACCCATAACCTCTGTGTCTGTAGGTAATCAGGTAATAATGTAGCTAATTCCAGGAGTGGGACCAATAACCTCTGTGTCTGTAGGTAATCAGGTAATAAAGTAACTAATTCCAGGAGTGGGGCCAATAACCTCTGTGTCTGTAGGTAATCAGTTAATAATGTAACTAAATTCCAGCAGTGGGACCCATAACCAATGTGTCTGTAGGTAATTAGGTAATAATGTAACTAATTCCAGTGGTGGGACCCATAACCTCTGTAGGTAATTAGGTAATAATGTAACTAATTCCAGCACTGGGACATAATCTATGTGTCTGTAGGTAATTAGGTAATAATGTAACTAATTCCAGCGGTGGGACCCATAACCTCTGTGTCTGTAGGTAATCAGGTAAAAAAGTAACTAATTCCAGCAGTGGGACCCATAACCTCTGTATCTGTAGGTAATTAGGTAATACTGTAACTAATTCCAGCAGTGGGACCCATAACATTTGTATCTGCAGGTAATCACGTAATAATGTAACTAATTCCATCAGTGGGACCATAACCTCCTGTGTCTGTAGGTAATCAGGTAATAATGTAACTAATTCCAGTAGTGGGACCCATAACCTCTGTATCTGTAGATAATCAGGTAATAATGTAACTAATTCCAGCAGTGGGACCCATAACCTCTGTGTCTGTAGGTGATCAGGTAATAATGCAACTAATTCCAGTAGTGGGACCAATAACCTCTGTGTCTGTAGGTAATCAGGTAATAATGTAACTAATTCCAGTAGCGGGATCAATAACCTCTGTATCTGTAGGTAATCAGGTAATAATGTAACTAATTCCAGTAGCGGGATCAATAACCTATGTGTCTGTAGGCAAATGCACAATTTCCTTGGAATATTCCATGAATTATTTAGGGCTCATTTGCATGAACATTCTTTTGGAATGCAGTCTGCATGTTTGTCCCTGTGTAAAAATTGCATTCAAAATGGAACTGCAGTTGCTCTTGTTCTTGGCCCTGCATTTGTCAACATATTGTGTTTCTTCATGTGTTTTATGTATGTTTGTATATTTCTATGCTTCATTTTATAGTCCTTTTTTTTTTAATATATTTATTAGGTATATAAAATTGTGTCAAAAATAATTCACAAGAATTACATATAAAACAAATAAACATAACTACACAGACATCCAAATGCATGGTAATTGGGATAGAACGTCTAACAGTTGTATCAAAGGCTCTCCAATAATAAATGATTCAAGACAAGGTGCATTGAGTGCCCTCCTCCTTATTCAGTAAAGAGGTATCAAATTCCAGTGCCAAAATTGGATATAACTTAATGATGGCTGTACTGTATACTTAAGACACAAATAACACAAACACGTAGGGGTTCCACAGAAGGGAGGAGACGACACAAAAGGTGAGTGGCGGAAGTGGGGTGTATGATCAGTTAATAATGAATTAACATGTAAATTAAGTAGTATAACCCAAAAAATGCAACATTAAAAATCATGCAACAACAAAATTAATTGACAGCCATCTCACCGCCAGGATTTTAGTAATTTTTTTTTTTAAGAAGCGATCACAATGTTTCCAACAGAGGTAGGCACCAGTGCAATTTAGCTGCTAGATGTAAGTACTGTAGCAATAATTGAAAAGACAACTTGGATTTTTTTCTTTTAAATATAATCCTTATGGTTAGAATTTTCCAGTAGTATGCATTCCATATGATTTTTTAAGCCCCCAGTCCCAATGTTAGAGAGACACCTCTCTCTGCAGCAGTTATACACTGTCCAGATTTCCCTTGTTCATTTTATACCCCATAGTAGTGCCCTAGTTCATGTTATTACCTATAGCAGTTCCCTAGTTAATTTTATACCACAGAATAGTGTACACTGTAGTAACCCCACAGTAGGGGTTTGTAAGGGCCCCTATGTATCACCCAATGGTGAAAAATGTATATAACTGTGGCAGTATCACCAGACGTGGCACTGGTGAGCAGCAGATTCTGTGTGGGACAGGGGAGATCCGCCCACACAGACTAGAAAGGCATTGTGGGAAGATGCCTAATTGCTGCCTTGTGGATAGAGCTCAGGTGTGGGCTGATGAGAAGTCAGACCAGTCAGGCTGCTATGGGAAACAATCTATGTGGGATTGTGGCAGCCAGAGAGCCCAGTGAAGCTAAGCGAGCCATTGGGGGCCAGGAGGCCTATGTCTGGATCTTGCAGGAGGCAACGGGGAACCACAAACTCTAGGACTGTGTGACATTGGAGCAGTAAAGCTGCAGGCTGAGGAAGCCAGGGCCTATATCTGTATGATACAGGGACGGCCACCAGGACTATGTTTGTGTAGCTGTGGCAGCCAAGCAAAGCCAGGCTGGAGCTGGCGATAGACATGCAAGAAACAGGCAGAGACTTTGTTGGCAGACTAGCTGCACCACATTAGAGAGGGTTCAAGAAGTGAGCTAGTGCCCTAAGAAAGGGCTAGGTTGTTTATTATTTTATTTATGTTTCCTGTCTTACTGGAATGCCATTAAGTCTGCACCTAATCATTGCACCACTGACACCAATCTACCAAGCTAATAACCCCTAGTTATCACAATAACACATAGCTTTGACAAGGAAGATGGGCCTCCCTCCGCTCTGGGCCACATAGCAGCTGCACTCCTTGCACCTATGGTAGCTTCGCTCATGCTTCCTCCATCATGTTATCTCCAACACCAGAATGCTAATAATACTGAAAACGGGGGGACAGCAGGATGGTTCAGGTACTGTGAGTATATTCAGCAGGATGGAGGCTATGGAAGCCCAGCTGTACCAAAATGCTATGATAATGAATAGATAGACAGCACATAGGCGAACATAGGCACATGTCTCCATGTACCCCCCCTCACATGCTGCCGAAGTTGTCGAGATGTCTCTGGTACTGTGCCATAGTCTACTACGCATGCTGAGTTTCAGGAAAATGGCACCGGCACCAGTTACTCAATGATTTCTCTACTGGACATACGTAGATCTCCTGAAAAATGTCATCATTTATATGGTGATTAATGTTGTTCCTGTTATGAGCGTTGTGATAGCTCATATCTGCTGCAGGTTCTGGCCAGAGCTGAGAGGGTTAACAGGCAAAGACAACCACAGTGAAGTTGGTCCAGGCTGATTGTTCCCAGCTGGGAAGCCACCATGAACATGCAGCACTCAGCTGCTCATAGTGGTAATTACCAGGGGCTGGTCTCGTTTGCTCACACGGGATTGGGTCTGAATTCTGTTATAGGGCAGCCAGCCCATTCCTGCCTTGCCAGAGATAGTTTCTTGTCCGGTCCTTGTTCCTCTATCTGCTGTTTGGTATTCCTGGTTCCTGTCCTGGAACATTCATTGTGCTGCAAATCCACTCTGCAAGCCATTGGTGTTGTGTACTGTTACTATTCCATCCTACAATATATGTACATATCTCTTGCTGCTATTATGCTCTGCAAAACACATGCTGGTTAATATACTGCTATTATATTATTCATTATATGTTATGCTGCAATTCCATACTGCCAACTGCATGTGTATCTGAGTTTATAGATATACCATCTTGCAATATATCTGTTATTTGTGATTGCCACTATTTTATGTATTTGTTTTTATATGCAATCATATTCTGTTATTGTCCACAGTGCATGCTGCTCTGTGATATTACCCTGCAATATTATTATTTAGTGTTGCTGATATCACGCTAACTGTTATTAGTGTGCACGGCCATTATTAGCTTGTGTCCAGGGCTGCAGGCTGCTCCCTGGTTAATATTACCTTTGTACTACTACTTCAGTTTTGCCTTGTGAACTCTCGCTGTTTGTATAAGCCCCTACTGCCTGGAGGTTAAGACCTAGCGGCATCCTAAGGCCGGTGAGTGCGTTGTACTCTATGGGAACAACAGGCGGTTGTTATACTGACTCTAGGAGGCTTATACAAATACAGATTCATTACAGTTCCGGTGGAGAGATAAATATAGTATATGGGTGCAGTGTGTTCAGTATGGAGCTCCCTGGACCATGGGCACAATACTGTCCTTTAACATTCTGGCAATCATGGCCACTTTTTAGGCATATGCATTTTCACAATAAATAGTCCTGGTCATTCGGCCTTTGTGTTCCTGGTGCTATGTTACTAGTCTGCAAACCTATGCTTTTAGCAATCTGCTGCAGATGTGATATTCTGTGCTCTTGGCATTTTGCTACTAGTGTACTATCCCCTGTTCATGACATGCTTCTACCAGTGTGAAGTACTGAGTTTCTGACTCATTGCTACCAAAGTGCAATCATTAGTTCATGAGACTCTGACACCCAAGTGCAATCCCAAGTTCCTAACACATGGCTACCAATGTGCATTCCCAGGTTCCTGACATGCTCTTACAAATGTACAATCCCGAGTTCCTGACACTCAGCTATCATGGGTTTTATATATATATATAAATATATATATATATATATATATATATGTGTGTGTTTTTATATATATGTATATATATATATATATATATATATATATATATATATTGTGATAGGAGCACTGGAGAAGTTAGGGATGGCGTGTATATGTGTCCCAGATTCCTGTAATATGTATTTTATCTCCCAGGAAAAGTCTGTTTTACAAACAAATCTGAGTGTCGGCTTTTGTAAAAGCTGGAGAATCGATCCTGGGGGTGTGGTTGTGAGAGAGAAGGGAGGGTTCCATCCACAGTGCCGTTTCCTGTGTTAGCCTACTCTCAGGCTGAAAGGCCTAATTAGGGATTACACCTGGAAGTGTCTTAATATAGCTGTGTAAGAGTTTAGATGCAGTGTCTCACACACCCTGGGGAGAACAGACACAGAGGTTTGTTCAGAGACACTGTGACCTTTCGAAAGTGCTGTGTTTGTGGTGCCAACCAGCTTGCACGAAAACCCACGACTGGGATGCTGTTTCCTGGCTGCTGTGTGTAAGGAGGTGTCCACCTACCCCAATCATATCACAATGTGTATATATATATATATATATATATGGTAAAATAAGTATTGAACACATCAACATTTTACTCCAGTAAATATATTTGTAATGGGGCTGTTGTAATTAAATTTTCACCATATGTCAGCAACAACCCATGCGATCCACACATGCAAGAAATCAAACCATAGATGTCTATAAATTAAGTTATGTGCAATAATGTGAAATGACACAGGGAAAAAGTATTGAACACTCCTACTGAAATTTATTTAATACTTCATACAAAAGCCTTTGTTGGTAACGACAGCTTCAAGATGCCTCTTGTATGTAAAATCTAGTCGCATGCATTGCTCAGGTGTGATTTTGGCCCATTCTTCCACACAAACAGCCTTCAAATCTTGACAGAGCGCTTGCTCTGAATCAGGGCCGGGCTTTTTTTTTTTCAGAACGGCCTCCTGGCCGCTCGCATAGCTGTGGGTGACCACCCACAGCTATAGCGAGCGGCCAGGAAAATGGCCGCGATGGTCAAGACCATCGCGGTCATCGGGCTTGCGACAAGACCCTTGTGGTAGCGTCTCGTTGCTGCAAGCCCCAGAGAGATTTCGGCTCCAATGGGAACGCCTCCATTTGGGCAGCCACTCCCCCGGCCCGCCCACCAAAGGGGACGTGCTGTCACTCAACATCGACAGCACGCCCCCTTTGATACGAGACCCGAAGCGACGGCTTGGCCGTCGCTACCCGGGTCTCGCGCATGCGCACGATGGAGCCGGCTCCATCGTGCGCATTCGCTCTGGGCCACCATCGACTTGGTTGCGAGCGCTCAGCGCTTGCGACCGGGTCTGAATCAGGCCCTCTGATCTTTAGTTATTTCCTTAGATTTTCAATTGGATTCAAGTCAGTTGATTGGCTGGGCCATTCTAGCAGCTTTATTTTCTTTCTCTGAAACCAATTGAGTGTAATTGGCTGTGTGTTTGGGATCATTGTCTTGCTGAAATATCCACCCTTGTTTCATCTTCAGTATCCGGGTAGGAATGTCCCTGTACATTTTTCCATTCATCCTTCCTTCAATCAAATTAAGTATGTCAGTACTATATACTGAAAAACAGCCCCACACCATGATGTTCCCACCTCCAAACTTCACTGTTGCTATGTTGTTTTTGGGGTGATGTGCAGTGCTATTTCTCCTCCAAACATGGTTTGTATGATGGTATCCAAAGAGTTAAATTTTGGTCTCATCTGACCAGACTATATTCTCCCAGTATTTCACAGGCTTGTCCAAATGTTGTGCAGCATACTTTAAATGAGCGTCAACATGCTTTTTCTTTAGCAATGAAGTCTTGCATGGTGAGCGTGCATACAGGTTGAGTGCATTACTTATTGGTTTTTTTTTTAAACAATTGTACCGACTATCTCCAGGTCTTTCTGAAACTCTCCACAAGTGTTCCTTGGCTCTTTTACAACTCTTCTGATAATTATTTTCATTCCTCTGTCAGAAATCTTGTGAGGTGCACCTGGTCGTGGCCAGTTTATGGTGAAATTATGTTCTTTCCACTTCCTGATTATGGCCCCAACCATGCTCCCTGGAACATTCAGCAGTTTAGAAATCCTTCTGTAACCAATGCCATCAGTATGTTTTGCAACAATTAAGTTGTTAAGGTCTTGAAAGAGCTCTTTGCTTTTACCCATCATGAGATGTTTCTTGTGTGACACCTTGGTATTGAGACACCTTTTTATAGGCCATCAGTTGAGACTGAACCAGCTTATATTAATTTCCACTGACAAGGGGCAGGATTGCTTTCTAATTACTGATAGATTTCAGCTGGTGTCTTGGTTTTCCATGCCTTTGTTCATGTGTTCAATACTTTTTTCCCTGTGTCATTTCACATTATTACACGTAACTTAATTTATGAACATCTATGGTGTGATTTCTTTGCATGTGTGGATTGCATGGGTTGTTGCTGACATTTAGTGAAAATTTCATTAAATAGCCCCCTTACAAATATATTTACTGAGAAAAATGTTGATGTGATAAATACTTATTTAATTCACTGTATATGTATGTGTGTGTATATATATATATATTATTATTATTATTATCGTTTATTTATATGGTGCCACAAGTGTTCCGCAGCGCCTTACAAGGTACATACCCAAAAAGTGACTTACAGTAAAATACAATACAATGAAGGACAAGGACATGGATAATATACATTGATACATAGGTGGCCATAACACCCACATAAGCAGCAAAGCATAGGCACCAAGTGTTAGGTGTCCTAGTGGTGAGTAAGAGGTAGATGAACATATAGTAAGGAGAAGCACAAGAGGGTAGAGGGCCCTGCTCGCAAGAGCTTACATTCTCAAGGGGAGGGGCAGACAGATGGGTGTGATACAGTTGGGGAAGATAGGGAGGAGGGAGCATGTAGTAGCAAGTTAGGATGAGAGCTGGAAAGCGTTGATGAAGTAGTGGGTCTTGAGAGCCTGTTTGAAGGATTGTAGAGAGGTGGAGAGTCTGATGGGGAGAGGGAGAGAGTTCCAGAGGTGGGGAGCGGCACGGGCAAAGTCTTGGAGGCGGGAGTGGGAGGAAGTAATCAGCTGGCATGAGAGGAGGTGTGCATTTGTTGAACGAAGAGGGCGGACAGGAAAGTGAAGGGAGATGAGGTCAGAGATGTAAATGGGAGAGGAGTGTGTGAGGGCTTTGTAAGTGAGTGTGAGAACCTTGAATTGGGCTCTGAAGGGGAAGGGGAGCCAGTGGAGGGCTTGTAGGAGAGGGGAGGCAGATGTAGAGCATTTGTAGAGGAAGATAAGCCGTGCAGCAGCATTAAGGATAGACTGGAGAGGAGCGAGATGGGATTTGGGGAGGCCAGATAGGAGAAGGTTACAGTAATCCAATCTTGAGATGACCAGTGAGTGTATTAACGTCTTAGTTGCATCCTGGGTGAGAAAGGGTCTGTTCCTGGAAATATTTTTAAGATGGAAATGACAGGACTGTGAGAGGTTCTGGATATGTGGTTTAAAGGAGAGGGAGGAGTCCAGGATAACTCCAAGACAGCGCACTTTGGGGCTAGAGGAGATAGTTGTGCCGTCAATTGATAAAGAAATAGTGGGAGGTGAGGTTATGTGGGAGGGTGGGAAGATGATCATCTCAGTCTTAGACATATTAAGTTTAAGAAATCGCTGGGACATCCAGGAAGATATAGCAGAAAGACAGTTGGAGATCCGAGTGAGGAGAGAGGGAGAGATGTCAGGGGAGGAAAGGTAGATCTGAGTGTCGTCAGCATAAAGATGATAATGGAGGTCAAAAGAGCTGATGAGTTAACCTAGAGAGGATGTATAGAGGGAGAAAAGGAGTGGTCCAAGAACAGAACCTTGGGGAACACCTACTGTGAGAGGATGTGAGGGGGAAGATAGGCCATGAGAGGAGACAGAGAAAGATCGATCAGAAAGGTAGGAGGATAGCCAGGAGAGGACAGTGTCACGTAGACCAAGGGAGTGAAGGATTTGCAGCAGGAGAGGGTGGTCCACAGTGTCAAAAGCAGCAGAAAGGTCAAG
Source organism: Taudactylus pleione (assembly GCA_031769625.1). NCBI lineage: Eukaryota > Metazoa > Chordata > Amphibia > Anura > Myobatrachidae > Taudactylus > Taudactylus pleione. The sequence continues at coordinate 8,829,410 of JAUIMM010000081.1, read as the reverse complement.
GAGAATGAGTAGAGAGTAGTGGCCTTTGGATTTGGCAGCAAGGAGGTCATTGCTGACTTTAGTGAGGGCAGTTTCTGTGGAGTGGAGAGAACGGAAGCCAGACTGAAAAGGGTCAAGGAGGGAGTGGGAGGAAAGAAAGCTGGTAAGGTGGTTGTAAACAATACTTTCAAGGAGTTTGGATGCAAAAGGGAGGAGAGAGATGGGTCGGTAGTTGGCGAGAGTGTTAGGATCAAGAGTAGGTTTTTTAAGAATGGGGGAGACAAGGGCATGTTTGAATGCAGAAGGGACAGTGCCAGATGAGAGGGAGAGATTGAGGAGGTGGGCAAGATGGGAACAGGCACAGGGAGAGAGGTAGCGGAGGAGACGTGAAGGGATAGGGTCAAGGGGGGAGGTGGAAGGGGGGGAGGACTGGATAAGGGTCATGACTTCCTCTCCAGATACGGGGGAGAAGGATGTTAGTGTAGGTAAAATGGAAGGGGAGGGATGACTCGTGAAAGGAGGAGGTGTAGTGCTGGGCGACTGGTGGGATATGATATCCTGACATATTGAGTCAATTTTAGATGTGAAGTAGGAAGCAAAGTCAAGGGCAGAGAGCAAGGAGGGAAGGTGAGGAGGGGGTGGGCAGAGGAGGGAGTTCAGGGTGGTGAAGAGACGCTGCGGATTTGAGTATTGAGAGGAGATGAGGTGCTTGAAGTATGACTGTTTAGAAAGGGAAAGGGCAGCACTGTAGGATGAGAGCATAAATTTGAAATGGAGAAAATCTGCCTTAGAGCGTGACCTTCTCCACTGTCGCTCGGCGGTTCGGGAACACTTTTGCACATATCTGGTGCATTTGGAATGCCAGGGTTGAAGTGTGGATCTGCGAGGGTGAGTAGTGATCGCCGGAGCAACAGAGTCCAGAGCAGAAGTAAGGGAGGTATTGTATAGGGAAGCAGCTTGTTCAGGGCAGGAGAGAGAGAGCAAAGGAGAAAGAAGCGAGTCAAGTAGGGAAGAAAAGGATACGGTGTCGATAGCCTCAATGTTACGCCTAGTGATAGTGGCCTTGGGAGGTAGAGGGGGGGAAGGGGAGAGGGATAAGTTAAAAGAGAGAAAGTGATGGTCAGAGAGGGGGAATGGGGAATTGGAATAATCAGAAATATCACAACGGTGAGTAAAGACCAGATCAAGCGAATGCCCACTCACATGGGAGGGTGAGGAGGTCCATTGGGAGAGACCAAATGAAGATGTGAGGGTGAGAAGTTTGGAAGCAGAGAGTTCAGTGGGGATATCAATTGGAATATTGAAGTCACCTAAGATAATGGAGGGAAGGTCTGAGGAGAGAAAGTGAGGGAGCCAGGAAGCAAAGTTGTCAAGGAATTTGGAGGGATTGCCAGGGGGACGGTAAATGATATCTACTCGCAGGTGTACTGGTTGGAAAAGACGTATAGTATGAACCTCAAATGTAGAGAATGTAAGGGATGGTTCAGGTGGTATAAGTTGGTAGGTGTAACCAGGGGACAGAAGGACGCCAACACCACCACCATGGCGACCCCCAGGCCAAGGGGTGTGAGATAAGGTGAGGCCCCCAGAGGAGAGAGCTGAAGCAGAAGTGGTGTCAGAAGGTGAAATCCAGGTTTCAGTAATGGCTAGGAGATGCAAGTTGTTGGAGATGAAAAGGTAATTGGTGGGAACCAGTTTATTACAGACTGATCTGGCATTCCAGAGGGCACAGGATAAAGTGACAGTGTTTGTGGGAGAGATGTGAATGAGATATTCAGGATTACTGTAACGAGTATGTGAGATTGATTTTGGGGACCGAGATGAATAGAGTGGAGAGATTGTGCGGTCACCAATGCTGGGAAGGGAACCTTTAGGTGGTGAGTAGGGAGGGGGCTTAACGAGATGTGTATGGAGGTGGGTTGAGGTGGCATGAAGAGGAGGGTTGGAGGAGGGATTAGCAGTGGGGTAGTAGGGCCATGGTGGGCTAGAAGAGAAGGCAAGTGTATTAGTGGGAGAGTAGAGGGAGAAAGGCAGACAGAGGAGGGGAGATAAGGGAAGGAGAAGGTGAAGGAGGCAAGGTGAAAAGGATAAAGGTGGAGGAAAGGGGCAGATCAGAGGATTAGGCAGACACTGAGTGAGGGTGGAAGTGGAAGAAAACATGGTCAAGGTGAGGTAGAGGTGGTTAGGGGGAAGAAGACTGGAAGAAGGAATAAAGTATGAGTGTGAGTGACAGTGCAGGAGATTTGCAGAAAATCACGTGAGAATACAGTGGATAAAAGGTGTCTGCACAATAACAAAAGTTTATTATTGAGGGGATTAAAAGTGGAGATTTAATAGTTGGAAAAAATGAATGTGAAAGTAGACTGTTAGAAGTTAGATTACATGTGGCAGGGCATAGGATTTAGGGAACAAGATATATATATATATATATATATATATATATATATAAGTCAGAAAGCCATGAACTCGCCACACGCAGATTTGGGGTGCAAAACTGCATTCGCCATTCCCAGGCCTGGGGTGCAAGTGGCTTGTGACCACATTGCTTAAATAAATAAAAACAGAAAACTCAGCACTCACCATTGTTAAATCACTCACCATAATACATAAATAATGGGGTTTTGGTTCATGGATTGATCAATGCATTTAAGCCTGCAGCCCACATCACGGGACCCCATTTCTCTGCACGTCCTACACTATCTGTCATACTTATGGAAACCTGGTAGCTGTAATCACAGAGTTTAAACTGAAAATTTTTGAACTGGTATAAAGCTTTATTTATATATATATATATATATATATATATATACATAATGTGTGTGTGTGGATTTATATATATATGGGGCACTCTATAATGTCACAAATGTGTAAATAGCAGGTGCCTTCCCATTAGGCTCTAGATTAGGGATGGGGAACCTCAGGCCGTATAAGGCCCTCGGAGCCATTTGGTCTGGCCTTTTGAGCTTTTTTCTGCTAGCCTCATCTGGCTAGCAGGGTGCCCAGAATGGCACCCTGCAGCCAGAATCTATGCACTAGTGCCACCTGGAGCATCCTTAGGATGCTTCAGATGGTCACACCGCTGCTCTTATAGCTCCCCGGAGCAAACTCAGGATGCACCGGGCATTGATGTAATCACCGGTTATCGTGGTCCCGCCCCTTGTGACATCATATGGAAAGGGGGCGTGGTCTGCACCAGGCCCGCGAATAATGTTATATATATCAAAATGGCCCTCGGCAGAAAAAAGGTTCTCCACCCCTGCTCTAGATCATGAATGCTAATACAGAGCAGCAGCACTCTTAAAAAGAACAGGAATTAGTGTATGGTAGCATGGAGACCACGCTTTCAATACAGCACAGAAACATTGGTCTCCATGCTATGTTGATTCCTATCACTTTTTAAGTGCAGTTTTTTTATAGCTATGCAGTATTCAACAGTTGGTGTGTGTCAACTAAAATGAAGCAAGATACTAATCTGATCAAAACTGTTAAACCATTTTTGGGCAGTTTGGAAATTGTGGTCCGAAGATAACTGCTATCAGTCTGTGTGCAGTGATCACATTATAAACAATGAAAAAAGAAAAAATGAGCCTAATTCCGCTGTGCAGCTCAAACAGATTTTATTCAAAATGCAGCTCTTTATAGGCTCCAAACTGTAGCTTTCAGACATGAGCAGTGAGCAAGTTATGCATTGTGATTCCAGAACAACAACTTCTTTAAAAAAAAAAAAAAAAAATACATGTTTACAATACAGATGTGTCCTCAATACGGCATGAGATGCCCAGCATGAGAGGGCCGCCCAGAGTGGTGTAGCATACCATCTTTTTCTTTACAGTTTGCGTCTAATTCGCATCACAGATGCAGGGGAACGCCACTCAAAGGGCCTATTACAGAGGTGGACACATTTTAAAACAAAAAAGACCTATCAGGTATAAACTAACTGCAGCACTAGTATACACTAAGTTGTTGGGGAAAGAAATATAGTGAACATTTGAGAATTTCTAGACTGTTGAGAATAATGTGTGTCAGTCATTACGTTGTAGACAGAGGAATATGACGCAAATGTGCTGAATTTTCTATATCTCTGTGATCTATGTGCTGTACAGCAGTGAATGTTATGCTGGGCATACACGGCCAGATAAAATGCCTGTCAGACCGACAGACATTTTATCTGGCCGGCTGCCAGCCGCAGATCTCGCCGGCATACATTGTGAGATTTCTCTCACAGTGTATTCGGCAGACATCTGCGCTCCGCCCCCGGGGGAGGAGACATTTCCCTGTTCCTTCCGTAGGAAGGAACACAGGAAATGTCTGTCTGTGGGCCGCGCTGGGCATACACTGCCCGATGCGGCCAGCAGTTTACCGGGTAAATATCGCATCGGACGGGCATGCTGGACAATCCAGCATGCCCGACCGAGCAATATTTAAGCCTCGGTCGCCCCCCCACACGCTACAATTATCGGGGCGATCCGCCGATATCAGGCGGATCGCCCCGATAATTGTAGCGTGTATGGCCAGCATTAGTAATTATATGCTATTTTAAATTTCATCTTTTGTTAATAAATATTTTGTTTCTTGATACAAACAAAAGTATCTGAACATGTGAATTGTATTCACAAGCTGCCTGTATATACATTGTATATACAGTGTTTCTTTTCTTGTGTTGGGACTGCATATCCCATTCAGCTTCATTGAACCAGGGTGTGTATGTTTTTTAACTCATAAGCACCTAGGCCCCTTTTTTCTCTATTACATTTAAAACATCAGGTGCTAAATCTGTGTTTCCGAATGCATTGTGCATATGTCCCAATAGTTATCGCCAGGGAACGCAGATATCCAATTCTGAGAGGTGTTCCTGGGCGGTGACTGTGGGATGGCTTTCGTCGCCGAACGTATCATGGTTGTATTGGTGTCGGGGACTGCGTTGGTAGACACAGTGGTACTGGCGGCCATGTACCGCCATACATTCTGAGCAATCATAAGGCTGCTGTAATGTCCAGTGCTGTGGCCGATGTCCGCTCAATGGTGTCACTATTTGCTCACCAAGGCAGATTACAGCCGCAGCCAGGTGACACCTCAGTAGACAGCCCATCGGCTGCAGAACTAGCATAAATTCACAGTATCAGCTACGATAGATGTTGCAGCTGCTACTGCATTAGCACTAGGGATGTGCAGGCTCGGTTCTACTCGGTTCCGTTCGGTTCTTTTTACCGAATCTTATTGGCTATCCAAAACTCGCGACAGCTGAAACCCAATAAGATTCGGGAAAAAAATCCGAACGGAACCGAGTAGAACCGAGCCTGCACATCCCTAATTAGCACCCTCCTCTGAATCATGCCCAAAGTGTACTAGAGATGCCGGGCTGCAACACTAACCACACAGGAATTAGTTTCAAATACGTACAAAGTTGCAGATGAAGCGAAACAGAACTTGACGTGAGAAAAAGCCAAGGCCGATGCATCACGTCGCTATCAAATCAATTTTATTGTCACATCCACATAAATACGTCAGCGAAAATTAAATGCAAGATGCTCACAATCAAATTTACAAAAAAGAGTTTAAAATGTTTAAATTAACTATAGCAGCAGGGAAGAAACTATTCCGCATCCTACTAGTACGACACCCATAGGCAAACGCAGGGGGGGTTTCCGTCTGCCTGGAAACCCCCGTCCCCAGCCAACACCATTACCACAATAGAACTAGTAATATGTGTAGCCATATTGATATACAGTCAGGTGCATAAATATTGGGACATTGACAGAATTTTCATATTTTGGCCTCTATTCACCACCACCACAATGGCTTTGAAATGAAACAAACAAGATGTGCTTTAACTGCAGACTTTCAGATTTTAATTTGAGGGTAATTACATCCAAATCAGGTGAATGGTGTAGGAATTACAACGGTTTCTATATGTGCCTCCCACTTTTTAAGGGGCCAAAAGTAATGGGACCACAAAAACAGGAAGACCAGATTAGAGTTTGCCAAACAACATCTAAAAAAGCCATTACAGTTCTGGAACAACATCCTATGGACAGATGAGATCAACTTGTACCAGAGTGATGGGAAGAGAAGAATATGGTAAAGAAAAGGAACTGCTCAAGATCCAAAACATACCACCTCATCAGTGAAGCATGGTGGTGGTAGTGTCATGGCGTGGGCATGTATGGCTGCCAATGGAACTGGTTCCCTTGTATTTATTGATGATGTGACTGCTGACAAAAGCAGCAGAATGAATTCTGAAGTGTTTTGGGCAATATTATATGCTCATATTCAGTCAAATGCTTCAGAACTCATTGGACGGCGCTTCACAGTGCAGATGGACAATGACCCAAAGCATACTGCAAAAGCAACCAAAGAGTTTTTTTAAGGCTAAAAAGTGGAATGTTATGCAATGGCCAAGTCAATCCCCTTACCTGAATCCGATTGAGCATGTATTTCACTTGATGAAGACAAAACTGAAGGGAAAATGCCCCAAGAACAAGCAGGAACTGAAGACATTTGCAGTAGAGGCCTGGCAGAGCATCACCAGGGATGAAACCCAGCGTCTGGTGATGTCTATGCGTTCAGGCTGTAATTGCCTGCAAAGGATTTGCAACAAACTATTAAAAAGTGAAAGTTAGATTTAAGATTGTTTAGTTTGTCCCATTACTTTTGCCCCTTAAAAAGTGGGAGGCACATATAGAAACTGTTGTAATTCCTACACCGTTCACCTGATTTGGATGTAATTACCCTCAAATTAAATCTGAAAGTCTGCAGTTAAAGCACATCTTGTTTGTTTCATTTCAAAGCCATTGTGGTGGTGAATAGAGGCCAAAATATGAAAATTCTGTCACTGTCCCTATATTTATGCACCTGACTGTATGTCTAGAGTTTGTTATACAGGATATTGTGACAGATCTCTGAGGTATGATATATCACAATTTATTAGGGAAAGTTGTTTTAGCATATAAGATTAAATATAGAGATGAATCTTTGCAAAATTTTATTTTTGATTGTAAAAGGGCAGGACTGGCAGGGGTTAATTTTGGAACATAAGCATGCAGAGCAGGGGCGGAGTAGTATAGGTGGGAGTGATTTGGTTTCTGTCAGGAAAAGAGGATCCGTTTAGAGAGTGGTAGATAAGAGCTGTTGGCAGCAGCTGACAGTTGGGAGTTCCCCTCACCAGAGGCTGCCACTCATCACTCCACTGGCGCTGTGTGAAGGGAGAGCCTAGCAGCGTCCGGGAGTGTGAGTTTGCGCAGGGTCAGAGTGAGGCTGGATGGGTAGCGACTTGGTCAGAGGTGACCACAGTTCCCAGCGGCTGTTCCAGTAGAAGGAGGCCAGAGGTGAAGAGTACAGTCGCTTCAGAGCCGGGGCCAGTCAGTAAGAGAGACCACCCATATTGAGACAGCTGACAGCCGTGCCTGAGTCCCAGCTACCGATACCAGGGCAAGGAGAGCCTGCATTATACAGGCAGCTGACAGCTAGTCTGGTAGCAGAAGTGAGTGAAGCTAACTAGTGGCAGTGGGAACAGCAGTAGCGCTGTACCTACAGTGACTACTATTACACCACTAACACACTCAGCTGGATCTCTTATACAGCATTAATAATTGACCCTAAATGTAACCAGCACAGATAGGAGTTATTCTACCCCAGAAGTCACCTTGAGACTTATACTAACATTATTATTTGGAATCCTAGTTAAACATATAGCAAAATAGGAGGAAAAGTACTATGGAGATAATCCTGAGGCGAGAAGAGCACCTGGAGTACTGATTTATCCTGAGGTTTTGGGCAAGCACTGATTGATCTCATCAATAATTGGGGACATAGTTCTAGCCCAGGTAAAAAGTGAAAGCATTATATTATATCAACAACATCCCCACTTCTGGAGGACATATATGGCTTAATTGGGGTACTGCTACAAATTCTTTTCAGAACTTATTTTACAGAGGAGTGATAAATAGCTAGAGATACATAAACCTCCTTCATTGACTCCTGTGTCGCCCGCCCTTATTGTGATATTTATGTTACAGAGGAGTGGTAAATAGCTAGAGATACATAAACCTCCTTCATTGACTCCTGTGTCGCCAGCCCTTATTGTGATATTTATGTTACAGAGGAGTGGTAAATAGCTAGAGATACATAAACCTCCTTCATTGACTCCTGTGTCGCCCGCCCTTATTGTGATATTTATGTTACAGAGGAGTGATAAATAGCTAGAGATACATAAACCTCCTTCATTGACTCCTGTGTCGCCCGCCCTTATTGTGATATTTATGTTACAGAGAAGTGATAAATAGCTAAAAATACATAAACCTCCTTCATTGACTCCTGTCTTGCCGCCCTTATTGTGCTATTTATGTTACAGAGGAGTGATAAATAGCTAGAGATACATAAACCTCCTTCATTGACTCCTGTGTCGTCCGCCCTTATTGTGATATTTATGTTACAGAGGGGTGATAAATAGCTAGAGATGCATAAACCTCCTTCATTCACTCCTGTGTCGCCCGCCCTTATTGTGATATATATGTTACAGAGAAGTGATAAATAGCTAGAGATACATAAACCTCCTTCATTCACTCCTGTGTCGCCCGCCCTTATTGTGATATATATGTTACAGAGAAGTGATAAATAGCTAGAGATACATAAACTTCCTTCATTGACTCCTGTGTCGCCCGCCCTTATTGTGATATTTATGTTACAGAGGAGTGATAAATAGCTAGAGATACATAAACTTCCTTCATTCACTCCTGTGTCGCCCGCCCTTATTGTGATATTTATGTTACAGAGAAGTGATAAATAGCTAGAGATACATAAACCTCCTTCATTGACTCATGTGTCGCCCACCCTTATTGTGATATTTATGTTACAGTGGAGTGATAAATAGCTAGAGATACATAAACTCCTTCATTGACTCCTGTTTCGCCCGCACTTATTTGTGATATTTATGTTACAGAGGAGTGATAAATAGCTAGAGATACATAAACCTCCTTCATTGACTCCTGTGTCGCCCGCATTATTGTGCTATTTATGTTACAGAGGAGTGATAAATAGCTAGAGATGCATAAACCTCCTTCATTGACTCCTGTGTCGCCCGCCCTTATTGTGATATTTATGTTACAGAGGAGTGATAAATAGCTAGAGATACATAAACCTCCTTCATTCACTCCTGTGTCGCCTGCCCTTATTGTGATATTTATGTTAGTTTAAGAAACTATTGGTAATATGAGAATTCGTATTTGAATGTTTCAGAGACATTGAAAGCTGACCAATACACGGTGGATATTAACAAGGATGTCTATATACACAATTGATAGAGGACTTCATCAATTTGTATGTTCACCAAAGAGACATTAGTGTTAGAGGAAAGTGTAACTTTGTTTTTCTTGAACACAGTAATGTATATTGGTATTTATGCATGTTCCCTAAATGTATGTTGAAAACTATGATGTGTTGTTAATGTGTTTGCTCTCATTCTTTCACATTGATTAACGTAAAATAACAAAAGTCTATAATAACGTGTGTTCACTTACCTGGAAGAGCATTAAGAAGGTCCCATTTCATCTGTACCTACAGGATTCAAAAGGGAGAAAGAAGTAGGTGATTTATTGTGATAATTATTGTGTGCACCACATTGCAAAATACACTTAAGTTTAATCAGGCTTACCCAAGCGAGCCTAGGTATTATACATACATATAATTAAGCTTGGGTGGAGGCACATTTTATGACCCAGTAAGAAAAAGGGTTAGATATAATAGAATTTTACTGCATGTTCTTGGAATGGTGCCCACATCTGAAATAAAACCATTCAGCTCAGGCAGGATGGACCTAGTGCCACACCTAATGGCTTACTGTGATCGCTGGTCCTGTTTCTGCTGGAATTATGACACACAATACACTTTGTATGACGCATATTAAAGCTGGTTAACTGCTAATTATGCCCTCTTCATGGACTGTCCACACTCATTCTAAAATCGAACATTTGGAAACCCCCCTCTAGAAATCCAGTGTTTGCCACTGACACCTGAGACATCTAAAACGCTTTCCTGAAGGCAAAAGAGAGAACAGAGAATGGCAGGGATGGCTATGATCGGCAATCATCTTATTTGCTTTAGAAGCACACCTATTAATATAAATGTCTTCTAGCCTAGGTAAAGACTGACCAATAATTATTTCAGCTGCCCTAATCACTCTAGACAACGATCTATGCTCCAAGCATGTAGAATTCCTGGACCAAACAGTGATCGAATAAGTTAAAAGGCTCTCAATTATACCGCGGTAGAAATTTACCAGCAACGGCCTAGATAATCCACTTGCTTTTAATTTCCTAAGGAAATACAGGCGTTGCTGGGCCTTTCCTTCCACTGAAAAAACATGCGATGACCATGACAGGTCCTCTGAGAGATTAATACCAAGAAACTTAAAACCACCCACCCTCTACACTTCAACACCATCCAAAAATAAGGGACGGGGAGCACTTCTCCTCGACCTCCTAAAAGCAACCACCACCTCTTTAGTTTTTTTGCTGTTTAACAGTAACTTATTATCCTCACCCCATCTAGTAAGTCGATCTACCTCCGTCCTATAGCTATCCTCATCTTCATTAGTAATCAAACCCACATTTGTGGTATCGTTAGCAAATTTCACGATGAAATTAGATTCAGAACTGGAAACACAGTCTGAAGTATACAAGGAGTAAAGGAAGGGACTAAGAACGCAACCTTGAGGTACTCCTGTATTCACAACAATTGGAGATGAAAACAGATCTCCCAACCTAACCGACTGCGAACGGTCAGACAGAAAATCCAACAACCAATTGCAGATAGACACATCAAAACCGATTGCTAGGAGTTTTGCAATGAGTAAAGACGGTACTACAGTTTTAAAAGTAGAACTGTAGTCTACGAACAACAGTCTGACATACAAATCCTTGTTCACTAGATGACACAGTACTTTATGAAGAACCATAAGAGCTGCATCTTCAGTAGATCTATTAGATCTATATGCAAATTGATAATTATCAAAAGCATCTGATTTTAGTACGTCTTAGGGGTGGCATCCCAAACGCTCAAAGCACTTCATAATCAATGAAGTAAGGGCAATAGGGCGAAAATCATTTAAACCAGAAATGGACGTGGTTTTAGAGACTGGAATAATTGTGGTATTCTTAAAACAACCTGGAACAATACCTTGAGTAAGAGACAAATTAAAAGTAATCGTGAGAATGCCTGATAATTGATCAGCGCACTCACGCAAAACCTTGCCGGGAATACAATCAGGACCAGCAGCCTTCTTAGAAGTGGTTCCCCGCAGGCAAGACCTAACATCGGCCTCATCCAAGATCCAAGAACCCCCTGGATCATTAATCGGGATAGCACAGATATTATCCACAACATCAAACCTAGCGTAAAACTTATTAAATTCGTCAGCCGAAGGGCCACCCACCTCGGGGACCACCTGAATTTGAAGCTTTGTAGTCGGTTAAGTGCATAATTCCCTGCCACAAGGATCTAGAATCACCAGATTCACTAAAGTGACACTCTATCCTATCAGAATAGGTCTTCTTAGCCAGTCCAATACCCTTCTTCAAGTCAGACCGGGCAATGGAATATTCTAAATAATCCCCAGATTTGAAGGTGAGGTCTCTAGCTCTCAACAAAGAATGTACATCGCCATTCATCCAAGGTTTATCATTGTGGAACAAACGTATAGCCTTTCTGAATGTTACACTTTCTATACAACAGTTCAAGTACAGTAGAACCATCAAGGCTAACTGGTCCACATTAATATCAGAACTCATCCTAGCTTCCTCTAAAAACAAGTCCCACTAGGTACAATCCAAGCAACCCTGTAGTTTCAGTAAGGCGCCCTCAGGCCAAACAGTAACATTCTTGGTGAACGCACCAAATCGCCTACTCAGAGAAAAATACTTAGGCACTAAAAAAAGTGAAAAATGATCAGACTGCCCTAAATGAGGACACAAAAAAGTTTTATAGGCATTCTTAATATTAGTATAAATGTGGTCCAATATATTAGAACCACGCGTTGGTAGCTCCACATCCTGAATTAATTTTGGAAAAAACAATTTCAAATTAGCCTGATTAAAATATCCGGCAACAATAAAAGCACAATCCGGATACAGAGACAGTTGTTTTGAGAAAAAATTAAACAAAATAGCCAAAGCTACAGTGACATTAGCCTGAGGCGGGACATATACTGCTGTTAACAAGACTACAGAAAATTCCTGGGGTAAAAAAAATGGCCTACATTTAAGTAGCATACACTCTACATCAGCTGTGCACTGCGACTCAATCATAATAACATGCACTGTGTGGGGTCCTTAGGTTCGAGTTTGAGAACCTGTGCTCTAGTCTGTGTAGGCACCTTAAGTATATTCTGTTTTGCTTTGTCCCTGCTATATGCTTTTTCACCAGCAGAGGTCTCCAGGGCCTTCTGATATGTACTGCAGTTCTGGTTACTGCCAGAGGTGCTGCTGTTTTGACATTGCTGGAGATCAGGTGCCTGGTGATTGATCAATTAGCAAGCATGGACTACACTTGCCAGATGGATTTTTAGTCTGCCTGAGGCCAGCATTCACTGCTTGTCATTAATGTTCCTGGTCCGATGTTTAGAGTTTGCTTATCCTGGTCCTATCTGCAATTCTGGTTTTCTGGACTACAAGACAAGTTAATCTGCATTTGCAAAGCAAAGTTTGTTCTGTCTGAGAATCCTGTTATACCTGATGCATCATGTTTTTGACTGACACCTTTTGCATCATTACTAAAGATTCTGTTCATTTGCTCTCCTGCTATTCATGTTTCTGGACTCATGTACATTCAAATCACAGTATCTGTAAACTTAAGGAACTCTTGAAGGTTACCAGTCTACTGCTTAGTCCTGAATTTTTTTTGTTGATGTTTACCACACCCGATGTTTGTTTGTTTTAGTTCTGCAATAAACCCATTATATTTCATTGCTACATCTTGTGACATCGTGATTCTGGTGCATTCCTGGGGGTTTTCATAACATTGACGCTGTACCATGAGTAGGGAGTGCAGTTCCTGCAGCATATTGTTACAGGTGATGAAATGTGGTTGCATCATGTGACACCAAAGATGAAACAAGCATCCATGACATGGAAACATGCATTGTCCCCACCTTCAAAGAAATACAAAACAACTCCATCAGCAACGATGGTCATGGTGACAGTGTCTTTGGATCACAAGGGTGTGCTTCTTGTTGATTTTCTCACCAAGGGAGATACAGTGAATGTTTTCTGTTATTGTGAGAGGGCAATTCATCGGAAACAACCTGGGCTGCTGTTAACAGGCGTCGTATTGCTGCATGATAATGCCAGGCCACATTCAGCCAACTGCATGCGTGAGTTGTTATGGCACTACCATTGGGATGTACTGGACCATCCTCCCTACAGGCCTGAGCTGACACAGAGTGATTTCCATCTCTTTGGACCATTGAACAAGCACCTGGGTGGAAGGCATTCACAACAGACAGTGAAGTTCAGTAAGCCATCATGTCCTGGCTTCAGGTGCTTGACACTGATTTCTTCTATGCCAGGATAGATGCCTTGGTGTACCATTGGAACAAATGCTTAGACAAGTATGGGGACAATGCTGAAAAATAATCTGTACCAAGGCCATACTATTTATTATATGTATGAGTTGAATACATTTACGCAATGAGAGGTCTTGATACCTAATTTATTGAACCACCTTCGTATATATCCAAAATCATAAAAAAATGATTTAATCAAACAGAAAGGCACATTTCAATGGTACAGTAAGTAGCAAACAAACAAATAATGAGTGCTTATCTGTCCATAAAGTAGTCCAGACACCAAGTAATAGTCCTAACAACTTTCATCTATAAAGTAGACTTCACCATGGAGATCTCCATGATGAAGTCTACATTATCAAAATGTATGTAAGCGAACGATATAAAACATTTCACGTCCGCTCCACTCCATCATGCACTGATGGTTTGGCCAAAGCATTTGATCAAACATTTAAAAGTGCTTTGAAAGTAATGTCCAGAGAAAGGGTGTTACTATACAAAACTGCTAACTTTTTGTTTATATACCGCAATAGCGAGCATCAGTCACCGACCATGCTATTTTTACAATGGACTTTAAGGTTTCAGTGGGACTTATTGCAGCCTGATGTGAAAAGACACAGACATTACAAACAGTTTAACCCAAGCTTTAATACATCTGAGATTGCAAATTATCTGACTTGGCTTCTAACTTCTAACTAAATTAATTCCTAATTGTTTAGGATCCCTTAAAGGTATTAAAGACCTATTATGCTCTTCTTAAATACAATTAGAAAGTTTAGGGCATCTGGGCCATAGCTTGTAGGGGGATTAGAAAATGTTTTTTCATAGAACATCGAAATAGAACAACTGTTTAATTCTCATATGTTACAGTTACAATTAGAGATGAGCGGGTCCAGTTCCCTGAGAACCAGACCCACCCGAACTTCGGGGATCCGAGGCAGATATGAGTCGGTTTTCCCGCATGACTCAGATCTGAAACAAGGCAAAACGTCATCATCCCGCTGTCGGATTCTTGCGAGTTTTGGATTCTATAAAGGTCCCGCGATTCACTGCCATTTTTCATTCCGGCTGTGGAGAGTGAAGAGAGAAGGAGCTGGGAGCTGTGCTGTTGTTATTATCAATACTTAATACTTGTTACAGGCTGGCTGTTGTCTACAGAGGGGCTGGCTGGCTGTTGTCGTGTCCATAGGGGCTGGCTGGCTGTCGTTGTCCTGTCCATAGGGGCTGGCTGTTGTACTTGTCCTGTCCATAGGGGCTGGTTGGCTGTAGTGCTGTGTTGTCCAGGGGGTGCTCTGTCCTTCAGGGGTTCTCTTCACCCACCCCCAGTGTCAAAAAAAAATAAAAATGAGTTTTAGCCACACTTGTCATCAGTGCAGGGGTGCTATGCTGCTGTCTGTTAAGGGGCTCCTGCCTCTTTTCAGGGGTTCACCCCAGTGTTAAAAAATAAATAAAATAAACAATTTTTTTTTGTGTGGCATGTTAGCCACACCTGTCATCGGCGTAGGTGCACAGGGGTGCTGTGCTGCTGTCTGTTGAGGGGCTGCTGCCCAAAATAATAAACATTTTTTTTTGTGTGCGTGTCAGCCACACCTAGCTGTCACTGTCATTGGTGTAGCTGCACAAGGGTGCTGTGCTGCTGTCTGTCGAAGGGCTGCTGGCCAAATTAATAGAAAAAAAAAATTGTGTGCATGTCAGCCACACCTGGCTGTCACTGTCATCGTTGTAGCTGCGCAGGGGTGCTGTGCTCCTATCTGTCGAGGGGCTGCTGCCCAAAATAATAAATAAACAATTTTTTGGGTGTGTGGTTGTGTGCGTTTGTGAGTATGGAGGACAGTCACATGACCGGAGAGCAGGATCCACATACCAGTCTTGTAGCTGCCGGCAGCAGTCATGATGACAATGCAAGGCCATCAACGTCATTTATGAAGGCCGATGTACCAGGGCTTAAGTCAGGCCAAAAAGTCAGGCTAAAAAAATCAACGTTTACCCTGTTAAAGCAAAATTTTTTTAAAGCTGTCAGCTTTAGAGAAACAAAAAATTGGCAATATGCGATTCACTACACGAAGTGGCAAGTAAAGGATAAGGCATTGGCCTATATTTATGACTGATGGTTCTAGTGATAATTTAAGCCCCTCTGCTTGTAGGTACAAAAAAAAATAAAAAATGTTAAGACGAGTAAGACACCGGAACTGTGTGCTCTGAAAAATCACAAATCCTTGAGGAGAGTCCAAGTGTGTCCACTGTTGCCATGTGTGAGCCTGACCTTTCTAGTAATACTGTACTTGAAGAGAATCCTTTGACCATTTGTGTGCCTTCTGACGTAGAAATCGAGGATGTTTCTGTGCAATTGCATGAGGAGGATGAGGAGGATATTTATCTAGTTGGCGATAACAACAAGGATCATCAGGATGTTGATGATGATGAGGATGTTTGTGTAAAAACTGTAAATCAGGCAACAGTTGTTGCCCATGGTGGGAAAAATCCCATTGTTGGCATGCCTGGGCAAAGGACCAAAAAATCCACTTCTCATGTGTGGAATTTTTTCCACCCAAATCCAGACAACCATTGCCAAGCCATTTGTAACCATTGCCAAGTAACAATGAGTAGAGGTAAGGACCTTAACCATCTTGGAACCTCCTCCCTGTTACGTCACTTGTAGCGCATTCATCAAATTGGAAAGGGTATTTCAAATTCTAAAACTTTGGGGACAAAAAAACGAACAACAATCAGTCCAGTGTCACCTAGCTGCTCCCTTCTATCTGGATCCAAGCACCTGCAATATCCACCACCAACACCTGTATCATCATCAACATCCTCATTTGTGATTGGAAGTAGTCTTGCATCCAATTTCATAAGCATGACTGACTCCTCTCCTATCCGTGATTCCTCCGAAGGATCCTTCAGTGCTACGCCTGTTGCTGTTGCTGGGGTTGGATCTTCATCCCAGAAAGGGACCAAGAAGACTACTACTAGTAGTAATTTAAAAAAACAATTGACTATTAAAAACAGTCCTTTGATAGAGGAAGTAAGAAAGTATAACAGCTGTCACCCAGCCATGACGGCTGTGCTAGTATTAGATGGTGAAATAATAAAAAATGAGGATTATACTGTGGAGAAAGAGCAAAAGGAGGATGAGAGGAAAATTTGTGTCCTATCTGACGCTAATGTGGATGTTGATGATGAGGATGTGGTTTGCGCAAATCAGCCACCAGTGGCAGCAGTTCTTGCTAATGATCAAAACAAAAGCAGAAAAGCAACGTCTTGGGTGTGGAATTATTTTAATATACAGTCATGTGCATAAATATTGGGACATTGACAGAATTTTCATATTTTGGCCTCTATTCACCACCACAATGGCTTTGAAATGAAACAAACAAGATGTGCTTTAACTGCAGACTTTCAGATTTAATTTGAGGGTAATTACATCCAAATCAGGTGAACGGTGTAGGAATTACAACAGTTTCTATATGTGCCTCCCACTTTTTAAGGGGCCAAAAGTAATGGGACTATCGGACAAAAACTATTTCATGGACAGGTGTGGGCTATTCCCTCGTTATTTCATTATAAATTAAGCAGGTAAAAGGTCTGGAGTTGATTCTAGGTGTGACATTTGCATTTGAATCAGTTGCTGTCGACTCTCAATATGAGATCCAAAGAGCTGTCACTATGAGTGAAGCAAGCCATCATTAGGCTGAAAAATCAAAACAAACCCATCAGAGAGATGGCAAAAACATTAGGTGTGGCCAAATCAACTGTTTGGAACATTCTTAAAAAGAAAGAATGCATCGGAAGGCTCAGCAACACCAAAAGACCCGGAAGACAATGGAAAACAACTGTGGTGGATGACAGAAGAATTATTTCCCTGGTGAAGGAAAATCCCTACACAACAGTTGGCCAAATCAAGAACACTCTCCAGGAGGTAGGTGTATATCTGTCAAAGTCAACAATCAAGAGAAGACTTCACAAGAGTGAATATAAGGGGTTCACCACAAGATGTAAACCATTGGTGAGCCACAAAAACAGGAAGACCAGATTAGAGTTTGCCAAACAACATCTGAAAAAGCCATTACAGTTCTGGAACAACATCCTATGGACAGATGAGACAAAGATCAACTTGTACCAGAGTGATGGAAAGAGAAGAGTATGGAGAAGGAAAGGAACTGCTCATGATCCAAAACATACCACCTCATCAGTGAAGCATGGTGGTGGTAGTGTCATGGCGTGGGCATGTATGGCTACCAATGGAATTGAAGATGTGACTGCTGACAAAAGCAGCAGAATGAATTCTGAAGTGTTTCGGGCAATATTATATGCTCATATTCAGTCAAATGCTTCAGAACTCATTGGACGGCGCTTCATAGTGCAGATGGACAATGACCCAAAGCATACTGCAAAAGCAACCGAAGAGTTTTTAAGGCTAAAAAGTGGAATGTTATGCAATGGCCAAGTCAATCCCCTGACCTGAATCCGATTGAGCATGCATTTCACTTGATGAAGATAAACCTGAAGGGAAAATGCCCCAAGAACAAGCAGGAACTGAAGACATTTGCAGCAGAATCCTGGCAGAGCATCACCAGGGATGAAACCCAGCGTCTGGTGATGTCTATGCGTTCCAGACTTCAGGCTGTAATTGCCTGCAAAGGATTTGCAACAAAGTATTAAAAAGTGAAAGTTAGATTTAGGATTGTTTAGTTTGTCCCATTACTTTTGGCCCCTTAAAAAGTGGGAGGCACATATAGAAACAGTTGTAATTCCTACACCGTTCACCTGATTGGATGTAATTACCCTCAAATTAAATCTGAAAGTCTGCAGTTAAAGCACATCTTGTTTGTTTCATTTCAAAGCCATTGTGGTGGTGAATAGAGGCCAAAATATGAAAATTCTGTCAATGTCCTAATATTTATGCACCTGACTGTAAATTCTGACAACAGTTGTGACGGCATCTGTTCCATTTGTAAAGCCAAAGGTAGCAGAGGAAGGGACGTTAACCATCTAGGAACCTCCTCCCTGTTGCGTCATTTGCAGCGAGTTCATGCAATAAGTTTAACAAAATTATAATTTGTAAATTAATAACAAGCAGTCCAGAATCAGCTACCAGCAGTTTGGACCAGAACGTGCAATCTCCACCATGAAAACCCTCATCATCAACCTCCTCCTTAATAATTCAAGGTAGTCCTTCCAAAATTGCATAGAAATGACTGAAAATGATTGTTATTAAGGTTAATAATACTGTAGGAACAGAAACAGGCCCAAATTATGTAGTATTAGCTGTTCATATAATTTATTGGAAAAAATACAGATCCAAAACAAAAACAAAAAAACAAAACACCAAGGAAAAAAATCTAAAACCAGATTCAGATCCAAAACCAGGGGAGATCCAGATCCAAAACCATAACACGGGGGTCGGTGCACATCTCTAGTTACAATGTGTTGTTTCATTTAATAAGCTTTCTCATTTTATTGCTCAATGTAAAGTTTGACGTGTTCTTTATATCTCAGCAGGTCAGTTCCCCAGACTGACTCTTCTCTTCCAAATGAAAAGAAACCGAGGGATGTACATCATACAGTCCTATGTACCATGTATCTTACTGGTTGCCATGTCATGGGTTTCATTCTGGATCAGTCAGTCAGCTGTTCCTGCCAGAGTATCACTAGGTAGGATTCTTGTAGTGATTCTGTGGGCTGGAATTCAGAAAGCATTGCAGAAAGTATGTTCATATTGAGAATTAGCACAGTGATCACAGAAACCAAAATCTAATAGCAAAGTGAACAAGTGGCATAGCAATAGGAATATCAGCTATAAGAATTACAGTTGGTTCCAGAGGGTCTTGCAGTCCTGTAAGACACTAATACATTAAGGGGGAGATGTACTAAGCTTTGGAGATTTATAAAGTACGAACCAATTAGCTTCTAACTGTAATTTTTCAAACACAGCCTGTAAAGTGATAGTTTGGAGCTGAGTGGTTGGTACTTTATCACTCTATACTGTATCACTCTTCAAGGCATCTCCCCATAAGTGAGATCAAGGCTAGTTGCTTGTTTCCCGTTGCCACTGAGAACAGTCAGGCTGTTTATCAGGTATAGGAATCTGTCTGACTCTGGAGTACAGTGTAAGATATATATGTTGTAAATAATACAACAGAGACTAGGGGATAAAGTTACTAAGAATAGTGTTTGACTTCTAAAGCAGAACATTGGACAGCGTCAGCGGATTGGAGGATCTAAATGCAGTATTTACTATCCCTCGTTTTTGAGTGTCTATTGAATTTCGATGATGATATCCATAATTTTGTTTTTCTGTCTACAACCCTGTTGGATTGTCCCTTTACGATACTCTGCAGCCAAATAGTCGTCTGAAAATTGACAGAAACAAATTCTTTCTATCATTTCCCTTATGGCAGAAAGCATCACATGCAACTCTGTCACCACAGAGCCCTTATAAAAACTCCCCAACCCGTCCAAACCCGTGCACAGTAGTTGCTTCATGTGGCAGGAGTTTGCACTTTTCTTCAAAGGGAGAGTTAGAAGTTTGAGGGATCTATTTGGAGGAGTTTGGTGAATTTATTTTTTGCTGATTTTAGGTAACTGTTCGGTACAGACAAAACGCCTGCTTCCTGCTATATTTGGATCAGCCACATTGCTGCACGGGAATTAGGCCCCTTTTATTTGCATTATAGTGAAGCCTGGACTGGAGCACTTTTGACATACAAACCCGCCACTCATTTGTAGTCTATTAGTTTTGTCTATTGTGTTGCAATTTTTCAGCGATTTCTAACAGTTTTGCTAACACAATGTTTAGTAAATCTGGGATTTATATTCCTGTCTATGTAAAGTATTCGAAACAGCACTGCAACTTTGAGATACAACGGCCGGTGACAGCCGTGCCACCTCAGCGCATAACATTATGTCATGTTACAGGGGACGGGCCACCAGCAACCAGATCAACATCGCTGCCTGGAGCGTGCTCAGGATTCTCCGGGGGCTGTTATGGCTGCAGGCTGCTGTTTGGAGCGTCTGGGCGGCACTGCAGCTGTAATTCTGGCTACAGGGTGTCATTCCAGACACCCTGCTAGCCAGATATAGGGACCATGGATGCAGGGCTCTGTGTGGTGGCAGCGGTCGCCCATAGCTAGTTATGGCTCTTATTCGATGTTTGGTGCGATGGTCTAATGTCATCTATTGCCAATGCCATCCAAAGTGGGGTTTCTTATGTGATTTCCTGTCAGATTTACCTTTAGTATAACTACGATTTGCAAAGTCGAGCAAAAACTGCAGAAAAACTCAAACTCTACATTTAGTAAATTTACCCACTTTTTTGTGCTCATATACTGTACAGTAGTTTTTTTTTATATAATCTTTATTCAAAGAGACACTTGTGCAGTACACAATAAAGAAGTGCATCAGAAAAGCGAACATGGTAATAACAATGTACACTCACTGCAAACATACATTTTCTATATATAACAAATCAGAGGGGTAATGGGCAGCACAGACAGTGTAATGGTCAGCATTACTGCCTCACAGCACTGAGGTCTAGGGTTCGATTCCAATTACAGCCATAACTGTATGCAGTTGGTATATTTCCCCCTGTGCTTGTGTTGCTCTCCTCTGGGTACTCCGCTTTCCTCCCACACTCCAAAAATATACTGGTAGGTTAATTGGCTCCCCAAAAAAATCACATGACTCGTAGTGTGTATGTATGTGTGCATGTGGCAGGGAACATAAAGTGTAAGGGCCTGATTCAGAGCCGCTCGTAAGCGGCCGTTCGTTCCGACCGATGTTCGCACAACTGCTCATGCGTACGGAATTTTATGCGCGTGCGCGAACCAGTCAGTGCGGCCGAAAATCGTTTGTTCGCTAAATAGCGAATGCCTGCTATTTGGAGTGACAGGAGGAGGCGTATGTGGGTGGTAACAGGGGAAGGTGCTTGAAAACTGGGAGTGGAAATCAGAACGCAGGCGTGCTTAAAGGTCAAAACGGGCATTTTATGGGTGTGCATAATTAATACAGGAGCTTCATTAACCACGTCACTTGGTTCATTTATAGTCAGAACTGCTCGCAAGATTGTGGTAGGAAAAACCAACCACAAGAATAGCGAGCAGTTCATACGCTGTTCGATGTACTCGATTAATCTCTTAAATAGCGGACATGACGTATGGTGCGAGCGGCCAGGGGGCGTCTTTTTCAAAATTACGACTGCAAGTTTTGTTCGCTCGTTGAGACATAGAGGCGTGAACAGACCGCAAAATGCGAACGGTTCATTTGAATAGCCACCCCTTTTTAATGAATGAGCGAGCGCAAATAGCGTCCGGCTCTGAATCAGGCCCTAAGCTCCACTGGGGACTGATATGAAAGACTAAATATTATCTGCAAAGCACTACGGTATATGTGTACACTATATAACTAACTGGTAATAAATAAGTAATAATACAGACACCCAAAAAAGCCATGGGAGACAAGAGGAGGGCGAGGGATCCCCCCCAAATAACATGTACGATTGATAAATAACTATCACTTTTAACAGGTATGACTTTATATCCCATAATAGATTAATGATTTCAAAATATCTAAAGAATATGCTATGGGTTTATATAGAATTTATAAACTGTAACTGTTATTTTACAGGTATAACCACTGTGCTTACAATGACTACACTGATGGACAGTGCGCGATCATCGTTACCCAGAGCGTCTGCCATCAAAGCTCTGGATGTCTACTTCCTGATATGCTACGTATTCGTATTTGCAGCCCTGGTGGAATATGCCTTCGCCCACTATAATGCCGATTACATGAAGAAACAGACGGGGAAGATTATGGGAGTTAAGCAGGAACGCAAGGTCAGATATGATGCCTGACAAGTTTGTGTCTCACAGAAATGAATGTGGGGACTATACCGACGGGCTGACTGAGTTGGCACATGTTTGCCATACTTTCCCTTGTTTGGAAAATACTTTACCAACTGCACAATCAGCATCATAAAGCTCCAACTTCCTTTTACATTTGTTTATCATAGAAAATGAAAGTTTGTTATTTATGTTATTGGAATGTGCACATAATGGGCTGATTCTAAATTGGGAGCAAATACAAAACAGCACCTTTGTATCAGGTACAAACCATGCTGCAATGCAAGGCAAAGCAAATACATTTATATTTCTGCATGCAGAGTAGTTACTGGCTGCTTTTGCATATAAGGCCTGACTCAGAGATGTACGGTAACCCATACTTGCCGCCATTTCAATTCTCCTCTCCGGGGGCAAGCCCGGAGAGGAGATGCTGTGGACAGGATCGGGGCGGTGCCGGATGGTAAACGTCATTAAGCCCCACCCATACACGACAAAAGGACACGATTCCCAGGTCCGTGGTGAGGGGGCGGGGCTAAATGATGCGATTCGTGTCATTTTAGCCCAGCCCCCTCCCTACAGACCCGCAAATTCTCCATAAAATCTCCCCATCCTGCCCACTTCACTGGGAAGAGGAGCAGGGACGTTGCTAGTTACAGGAAACGGGGGCAGGGAAAAAGCCAGGGTCTGCGTCGGTGGACACAGATTTCATGGCCTTGTAGCTGCTAGGACCCGGCCAGGCTGCGGTATGCTTCAGCTACCGCAGCCAGGGTCAGGAACGGGGGTACTAGGCTCAGAGGGCCCCAAAGTTCAGAGGGGTAAAAATAGGTGCGTATTAGCCGGTGCGTATCTATAATGGGTGCAGGGTGTGCAGTGCACACCCTGCACCCATATTATCTATAACTTGCCTCTCCGAGGTCCCGCGTCTGGTCTCTCAGCGCTGTTCAAAACTCTGGAAAAAGGCTGCAGCAGCCATTTTTCCTGCTTTTTGCGCATGCGCTGTGAGAAAATCGCCGGGAAAATGGCGGCCATGCCATTTCCCCAGTGACCTACACATGCGCAGTAGACTCTGGGCACACTTTAGTGCCCAGAGTCTACTGATTCTGTGGTGGCTGGCCAGTCGCGTCGATCGGCTGCCGGCCGCCTGGGTGAGAGGAGGGGGCCCATGACCGGGAATGCACACAGGCCCCCTCCTCTCTAAAGACGCCCCTGCGTATTAGCAACTGCGATCCAAGCTGAATCAGGCCCATAGTCCACTAATATGTATTTTGCCTCTACATACTGTACATTTACAATATACAGTATGTATTTGCTCAAACAAATGACTCCCATGTAAATATGGTTATCATCTTCATTTTTTGGCAGCTATATCCTTTTCACTGGACCTCTGAGAATTAGATTACTGTACATATAATCTACTATACCTAAAACATGAATATTACATTTAAGAAGGGGCATTAGTAGCTGTATAAATCATCTAGCAGGTTTTACTGGCTGCATGTTGTCATATAGAACATAAGCAACTGTGGTTATTTTGTAAACTGAATTACTGTACAAATGAAAAAGATAAAGCCTTCCAGAGTAGTGGGATTTTCTTTGAAGTCGTTCTATTTGATGTCAGCGTTCTGTTGTACGCTTTGCCAAATTTTGAGGCTTCTTAAGTCTACACACAAATCTTAGTTAAAGGACCTCATATCAAAATTTCAGGGAACTCCACCAACCCTCATAGCACCTAACAGCAAACACTACACCCCAACTAATGGTAAGTTGTTCAGCATCAAGCATGTAGCACCATCATACAGTACCTGGCCCAATATAAAATGTAGAATCAAGAACAGCACAAGCAGGGCAGTTTCTAGGGGTGGGCGAGCCGTGCGATTGCACAGCTCATACACTCACACTACAGTGCTGCGGCCATACAGTGTAGACCCAGGCAGGGGGGCCGTCCGCAAGCCAACTGCCCACAACTTCCCTGTCTGACCTTTAGGTTTTTCGTGTTTTTAAGACCTGGGGACTGCAAGAGAGGAACCGCGCCGTCAAGAAGAAGGTAAGTGAGAGGGCTGGAGACAGAAGGGGGGGCTGGCTGGCTGGGGACATAGAAGGGGGTCTGGATGGCTAGGGACATAGAAGGAGCAATGTGATTTTTTTCTATGGGGAGCAAAGTTATTTCCTCTGTGGAGGAGCAAAGTTTCCTGTGTGGGGGAGCAAAGTTAATTTCTCTGTGGAGAGCAATGTTTTTTCCTCTATGGGGAGCAATGTGCTTTTTTTTCTGTGGGGAGCAAGCAATGTTATTTCCTCTGTGGGGAGCAATGTAATTTCCACTGTGGGGCAGGGGCAGATCTAGACTGTTCTATTAGGGGGGGCAAGTTAATGATTAATTCCGACGACTCCTCTTTTCTGTACTGGCACCTCCCCTTTTTGGTCCTAGCTCCTCCCCTTCACATGGTTATTTTTGATAGCCACATTGATTTTTACAATCAATATATGTTTAAGTGCCCCCCCCGGTACCCCCCCTCGCAGCACTCAAGCATCCCCTTCCCCCCCCCCTTTACTTTCACTTACCTCCGTTGCTTCGGTGATGTTCTCCCTCTGGGCTTTGATCAGCTGCTTTCCCATCCTGCACTGTGACCCAGTCAGCTGTTGAATGCAGCAGCTGACCTGGGTCACAGTGCAGGAGCCGAGAGACCACCTGACTGGAGGGAAGACATCATCAGAGTCCCTATCTTCATCCCTGGACAGAGGTAAGTTGTTTTTTTTTTTTTTTTAGCAGTGATCAGTGTGTGGTCTGTTTAGACCACACAGCTGATCACTGGGGTGGTCTAAACAGCTGATCACAGGGTGTAAGGAGCCAGCTGTGATCTCTTCTTCCCTGGCTCCTGGGGGTGACAGCCTGTCACTGACATCCCCATGACTGGGAGGCGGGAGCGCACTTACACAGCTCCGATCACAGCACAGCCTTTATCATCTCTCTCCTCTGAATGATGCAGAGGAGAGAGATGATAAAGGACGGACTGTGCTAGGGGGGGCGATCGCTCCAATCGCCCCCCCCCCATCTGGATCCACCACTGCTGTGGAGAGCAATGTTATTTCCACTGTGGGGAGCAATGTTATTTCTTCTATTGGGGAGCAATGTGGCTTTTATCCTGGGGGAGGAAGACTGATGGTGTGCCTTGGAAATTTTAACAGGTTTTGCTGTCCCTAATCCTATAGTTATGTTAACATTTATTTATAAGGTAGTATTTCACTTGAGGCCACGGCCCTTATTGTGAGACCATGCCCCTTTGAGATCAATCCCCTTTCCTGGGCGCGCACAAACTTACTATCTTATGCTTGTTTGAGGGAGGGGCGCATTTTTGACTGTTCGCACTGGGACCTCCCACCCCTAGAAACGTCCCTGAGCATAAGTTACAAGCATATGCCAGCATATAATACAGCCTTAAATGCCAGAGTATACAGTTCAGATGACTTAGAAACTCAGTATACAATGCAGCAGCTCTGTTGCTGCCCACCAATAATATTACTCACCAGTATTGATGCTGCCACTTAAACTAGTCAGTCAGAAACTGCTAGTAACCTTTATGGCCAGTGGTAACTAAAGGTGCCCACACATATACCGATGTGCCCACAATACGATTTTATGGCCAATTTCCTCATGAACTTTCACGGGAGCTCCCTTGCCGTCGTGATCACGATTTGGGAAAAAAGACACCCAATCTGTCTTACGGTCTCACGATCTATCGGATCGTACGCATCGTGAGATTGGACATAACAAATCGTGAGTTTAAAAAAAAAAACAAAACAGGCTCTTGACTATTGGTGGGAAATTTAAATAGCCATAACAATGGGAGGGGCTATCTAGGGAGTATAAACAGCAGGAACTCTACTAGATGAGGCTAGGTGTATTCCTGCTGAATCCTGTACATTGCTACTGTGCTCTTTGTATTTGGCTTGCCTTATACAAAGTTTATTCTACCTGCAAGTGTGTGCTACCTACCTGCATTCTATCCTGTTCCTGAATTCTGTACTGATGCGTCCCTATCAGTATAAACTAAGTGTTGGTCGCTGAAGCCGGGGTCCGGGAGTTTAGGAAGAGGGCCCAGCGAAGAAGGATGAGAGCATGCTGGACCAAGGAGTGGCTGCTACAAAGGGATACCCGCTCTCACATGTCCCTGCTGATAGAGATCAAGGAGAACAACCCGGAGGACTATCGGAACTACCTGCGCATGGATGACGCCAGCTTCCAAGAATTGCTGCATCTGGTGACCCCCCACATCAAGAGACAGGACACAAGGTGGCGGAGGGCAATCCCTGCTGAAGACAGAATGGTGGCTACCCTGAGATACCTGGCTACAGGAAGGTCACTGGAAGACCTAAAGTTTGGGACACTCATCTCGCCTCAGTCCTTGGGCGTCATCATTCCGGAGACCTGCAAAGCCATCGTAAAAGTGCTACAGTACCAGTATTGCAAGGTAAGTTAAAAAAAACACCACACATTGGTTTCTTGTGCAAAGAAAAATTTTTATATTTATTTTTTACTCAACATATAAAGCAAGAAATTGCCTTCTTTTAGTACAATGTGCACTGACCTGCAGGCAACTGAAAGTGTGCACTAAACTGTGTGCAAAATACTTTTTATTACAACTTTACAAAAGAACATTATCACCAAATTTTATGAATCTCAATAGGTAGCCGGCTGTATGTGATAGGGTGGGTCAGACGCCAGTTTGAACAGGCCAATACACACATGGCACAAGTACACATTGTGGCCCCAGCTTCCAGCTATGTGTACTTGTGCCATGTGCGTAGTGACCTTGTTCAAATGGCGTCATCACCACCCTATCCCATGCAGCAAGCACTGATTGGAATTCATAAAATTTGGTGACATTAAAATCAAGACAAAAAAACAACCAAATTAAATATCACCAAATTTAATGAATCCCAATAGGTAGCCGGCTGAATGTAATAGGGTGGGTCAGATGCCAGTTTGAACAGGCCAATACACACATGGCACAAGTACACATTGTGGCCCCGGCTTCCAGCTATGTGTACTTGTGCCATGTGCGTAGTGACCTTGTTCAAATGGCGTCATCACCACCCTATCCCATGCAGCAAGCACCGATTGGAATTCATAAAATTTGGTGATATTACAATATAGAAAAAATTTACATCTCTGTATATTGGGGCGACTCATCTGCTGCATCCAGCAGAGCATTATACAAGGTGGTGCTGGTGCTTGGGGTGCTTGGTGGGGGAGTAATATCTAACTGGGCAGGGGGGGGGGCGGACATACCTATTTGGGGCAGGGGAAAATAGCATTGGATCTGCAATGTATGTCGAATTTTAGATATTTTTGCTCATACAGCGACTCAAGAGGTCGTAGTTTAACCGTAAAAAATTTTTGGGGATATCTGCATCCAGATTTCTCAATGTGCTGTTCACATGAGCTGTGAAATCATCAATTGCATCTGGGGGTTTCTGCAGCAGCCGTTCTGCGTTTTGTAAAAAAATGGTCCTCTCGTTCTGTAAAATTCTCCTTTCTGCCTTTTTTTTTCTTTTTTTGGGGTTGTTGCGAAGATGAGGGTCCAGGTGGAACTTGACTTTCCACTTGTGTGCTATTCTCCGGATCACTGTCGCCACCGAGCAGACTGAGGTCCGGTGTTGATGTTAAATCAGAGTCTTGGGTGGGAGTCTATATAGGGAAAAAAGATATAAAAAATATTATAGTCATGTTTTAACATCTTTTTTCCTATTTTTACAGTTTCCTAACACCGTGGAGGAGTGGACCAGCATCGCGGAAGATTTTGAACAACGTTGGAATTTCCCTAACTGCGGAGAAGCCATCGATGGGAAACACATCCGCATCAACCCACCTGCCAACAGCGGATCATATTACTACAACTACAAAGGATTCTTCAGCATCGTTCTCATGGCAGTGGTGAATGCCAACTACGAATTTCTGTTTTGTGGATGTCGGCAAGAATGGGCGTGCTTCAGATGGTGGATCCTTCAAAAAGACAGCTTTCTACCACAGACTCGCCAACAAAACCCTCAACCTGCCCTCACTGGACCAGACAAAGCACGGCCTAAATTACGTTTTCGTTGCAGACGAGGCTTTTGCATTACATGAACATGTGATGAAGCCATTTGCACACAGGGGCCTGACCAGAGAGAAAAGGATATACAACTATCGTCTATCCCGGGCACGGCGCATTGTGGAAAATGCGTTTGGAATAATGAGCAACCGCTTCCGCATTTTCCACACCACCATCAATCTACATGTGGAGAAGATAGACTGGGTCGTGATGGCGTGCTGTGTGCTGCACAACTTTCTGCGAAGAAAATCTACTCAACAAGGACCAGTCCCAGCTAGACCAGAAGATGTAGGACCCCTGGAGGACATTGAACATTTGACATCTGTGTCTGCACCAACAACTACAACAACATCCACCGCACGTGCCAAAGAAGTGAGGGAGGAGTACATGACCTATTTCAATGGACCAGGTGCTGTACCATGGCAGGAGGACTATCTGTGAACTACTGACTAAATTGGACATTTGGGATTTAACAACAAAAACATTAAGGATTTTGGTTTAAACTGTGTCACTACTTACCAAGACTTCTGCAACCTCCTCATCTCCCTCACGCTCAGACATCAAGATGATTGATTCCCTTTGAGGCTCTTGTTCACTGATGAATGACATAATTTGGTAGTACCACAGCGCAGGAGTATATATTTCATCTGTAGCCGCTCCTGATTTTTTGGAGTCATCCACCTTCTTTTTTTCTTTGATGTATACTGTCCTGAGATTTTGTATCTTTTGCCGTACAGTTTTCAGGTCTGCATCAGATATGTATTTTTTTGTATACACCAACAGTTCCTCGAGTGCGGCCAACTTCTGCAACTTATTGTGGTACTTCCGAGAACTGATCTTCCACAGACAGTCTTTCGAGTGCAGGATTTCAATGAATCCTGTAACGAATTCACGTTCTGAATCCATGGACATTATCTACGAATAAGAAAAAAAAGGACATTTAAATATTTGTGTATATAGTTTTGTAAAATGTAATGTTGTTATAGTTCACATTTTTAATGTTTTAATATTTTCTTTTTTACAAGTTTTTAAAGGTTTGTTATGGTATTCTAATCATGTTTTCTTTTACAGGAATGTTATGTGTTTATTGCTTGGTAATATAATGTTTTTCTTTGACAGTATGGGTTTTCCACCTTTGGGCCTGTCGTTGTGGTAGAACTACAGATCCCAGGATGCCCTAAAAACAGTTTCAAAGGTGGGTGGCAGGTCATCCTGGGATCTGTAGTTCCACAACAGCTGGAGACCGAAAGGTAGAAGACCCCCAGCTTGAAATAATGTGTGTTTTTAAATGTAATGTATGGTGTTTTTTTTTAAAAAACTTGTTTATTTATTTATTTGAGGTATTACACACATTGGTGGGCAGTGGGGGAGCTTAATGCATGACCCAGCCATCGCCCGCCTCAATACGGCAGGCGGTGGCTGGGTCATGCATTTATTGCCTGGGGGCATAAATTGGTGGGCAGTGGGGAGCACATATTGGTGGTCAGTGTGGTTGCAAACTGTACAAATACTCACCAAATATCCAACAAAACAAATATCCAGTGTGCAGGCTCCCAAAGTGCGATTGACTTGCTCCATACACGATGCTGCACAAGATGGCGATGGAGCGTGTCCAGGCTTCTGTCAGTCAAATTCTGCATTGTGTGATGAATCGTACGATTCATCGTGAGGAAAAAAACCCTCACGATCGGCGTCCATCGGGTTCATGGTTGGCTAATCTGCCCTACAGCATGGCAGATCAGAAGATGCGATATACGACGAGCGGGGACGCGCATCGGCATCGTGCTCGTGAGTATAAACTCACGATTTGTACTTTTTTTACCCGATTCGTCGTCACGATTCGTCGAAATCGGCCAAATCGTGTAAAATGTCGCTATGTGTGTGGGCACCTTAAGGCTGGGTACATATTAGATGACCGGCAATCTTGCTGATGGTCGGGGTGATTACCCTTTGCCCCGGACCATACTTTGATACCAAGATTCTTGGTATGCAATGAACGATGAAATGATACCTCGTTCCATCCTTCATTACACTGCACAGCTGTTCACACAATATTGCATGCGTCCCACGGGAGTGCACAGTCGCAGGTACACATTTGACAATGAGGATGATATTTTGTTCCGATCTGCTTCAGAACTATATATTGGCCGATAAATAATCTTATTTGTATCCAGCCAAACAATCCTGTTCTATGTCAATCAGTAAACAGCTGTAAATGGGGGCTCATAAAGTGAAGCAAATGCAGCGACTATTATAACTAGTAGGCTGTGGTCCAGTAATGAGCAGGGGTGCAGAGACTTCTAGCAGCACTGGGTTGTGGGGTAGTGGAGGCTTCTGGGGAATGCAAGGGAGACTCAGATAGCGCTGTACCACAATGTGCATAATGTAAAGGTTATTGCATTAGGTTATATGGTCACATCAGCCCAGCCATTTGGCAGTCACTTTCAGAACTACAGGAATTTCTCCTCAACACCGAACAAGTCTCCTAAATCTGATCTCTTTCCTGCTTGTAAGCCTCCATAGGATTAAAGCAGTTTACACCATCTGATGGTGTAAACCTGTGTTTCCCAACCACGGTACTCAAAGCACACTAACAGTCCATGTTTTAGCGATATCCCTGCTTGTGCACATATGGTTAAATCAAAATAACTAAGGTACATTACTAATTAACACACTTGTATGGCTATCCTTAAAACCTGAACTGTTAGTGTGTCTTGAAGACCGTGGTTGAGAACCCCTGGTGTAAACTAACGGGGCCAAACTCTGAATAGCATCACTTTTTAGCGTTTGGTAGATAGGTCTGAGGTCGTAGCCCCCTTGTTAATAATGGAGACTGCAATCTGCAGTGCTAATTAGCACTTTGCCGGAGATTTCTGAGAAATCTACTGCATTGTGCCATTATTACATAGCTACAAAACATACAGTTATGCCGGAACTGCAATTTCTACATAATTTCAGTGGTTGAAGTGGGGTGGTATACGGCGGTATGACATACTGCCACTTCCCGGCCCCACTTCATTTTAGCCGCAGTAGATAATGCACCAGCGCTGGGATACAGTATGGCATCCCAGCACTGGAACAGCGGCGGCAATGTGTAGAGATGTGTCCCGCAGGGGACACATCTCAATCGGCTGCTGGGATGTAGCTGGGACAAAGCAGCCATCCAATCCCGGCTGCATTGTAATAAGCAGCGCACACTGGCAGCCAGTCATGGGGCTTGCAGGCGCCAGCCAATCGCAGGGCTCGCGTCCGCCAGCCAATCATGGGGCACGCGGCCGCCAGCCAATCACGGGGCTCGCGGCCGCCAGCCAATCACGGGGCTCGCGGCCGCCAGCCAATGAGAAGCTGCCAAGTGGCAGCTTCTAATTGGCTCGCACTACTGCAGCAGCAACGAAGACTCGGCCGGTGCTCCTGGCAGCTCCATTCCAGCAGCGCAGGTAAGAGGGAAGTAGAGAGAGGGGAGGATGTGAGAGAGGGAATAGAGAGAGGGGCAGGCAGAGGGAGGCAGTTAGTATTGTAGGGGGTGAGGGAAGAGACGGAATCAGTGAGAAGGGCAGGGTGTGAGAGAGGGGAGCAGGCAGGGAGAAGTGTGGGGGTGGTGTGAGACGTACAATGGGGTGATATGGAAGCAGGGGCCCAAGGAGGGGAGGGGAAATCAATCTCCATACCCCCACCTCTAAATTCCCTCTTCGAGCACTGCATAATTTTATAAAAAAAATAGTTGCTAACAAATCACTGCTACATACATGAAAATAATGCACAGGTTAGAGTCCTGTTAGATTCAGACACTGTAGAATTTAATATTGGTTGAGGATGCAGTTATATAGGGATGAAACTGGTGAATTCAAATCAAGAAAGACATCTGACATACTGTAACAGCGATAACTTCTCCTTTAAGGCATTTGTATGTGAAATTAAACCCTGAATTCCCCTTACTTGAAGCACCTCTAATGTGAACACTATAGATTCAACCTTGGAGCACTTCAATCATAGACATCACACCACACAGGATATACATCACTGTCTCCAGATAACAGCCCATCTCATACATCTCCACGTAATGATCAGAAGGCGATCATTCATCAGTAACTGGGGATGATGGAATCCCAACGTAGAAGCTAACATATGATGGCTAAATTGAGGGTCTGTAAATTCTAAACATAGCAACTACAGTAACCAATGGAAGAATTAGTCAGATGAGAGTCAGAAATATTTAGTGGACAGTAATATATCTCAGTGTCAAACCAATAGGTATAGAGTCAACCAGAGGTTAAAACCAGGACTAAAATGAAAGATAAACAGAGCTACTGCATACCTCACAACCATCCTGATTCCAGCAGGACAGTATAGATCTGAAGGGGCTGCCCTACTGTCCCATGATCAGTACATTCCTCACTATTTGCAGATGTCTGTACCAGCGGTGGCTCCTGAGGTGGGGCTACAGCGCAGTTCAAAATTCAAATAGGGGAGCCTCACCAATTGTCACCCCAAATGCTGCCAAACATCACCAGCCAGGACTCATTGGCAGTTGGTGTGGCTCCCCTATTTGAATTTTGGACTGCTCTGCAGCCCCACCTCTGGAGCCGCCAATGGTCTGTAGGTAATTACCCTGCCACCTGCAGCAGACTTGTGTGGAAATTATATAGTATGTTGGTTTGGTGCAAGGCACACCCACTAGGGGTCTGGCTGTACCCACTATGATGTGGCCACACCCCCAGCATGCTACAGCTGCATTGTTAGCAGAAGGTAGGGGGGTAAGCCTGCATGAAGGGTGGTACCTGCAGCACCCCCTCGCCCAAGCTTTTATATGCCTATGGAACTAAAACAGGGCAAGCTAAGAGTGACATCACCAAGACAGATAGACAAAAGAAGGAAACAAAAAGATCAGAACAAGCTAAACCCAAGCTAAACAATTTATTCATAATCATTCTCCTGGTTACAAATGTGCCTCGATAAATTCCACAGTCCCCAATTTAGTAAGTTATGAAATTCATCAAGTTCTTAAAATGTTTTTTTCCAGAACTTGACCAAGAAACTGTACGCCACCCTGAGATGGCATACAGCCCTTGATAATCTGTGTAAACTGCAGCCTGTGAAGATTTACAAGGCAGTCCAGCTACTGCAGCTAGCAGAGGGATCTATGAAGATCCCTCCCTGCTGTATCTGCACTGCAGAGCCCTGGAGCTAAGATGCACCGCAGACAGCTGAGAGCTCTGGGGCACTGGCGGCAGAAGACATGAAGACACACAGGTAAGAGGGAGTGGGTCGGGGAGAGGGGCGGGGTTTATGTGCGGAATGGACACTCGAGGGGGGGTGCCAGAATGGTCAGCCGTGAGGGGGACTTGGCCCAGAATGGACACCTGTGGGGCGCCAGCGGGACAGACACTGCGGGGAGGGGGGAGAGGAGGACACCAACAGCAGCGGTGAGAGGGACCGCAGAATCAAACACTGGTGGCAGCAGGGGGGGTTAGACACCAGTGGCAGCAGGGGGTAGGGGGAGTCAGACACCAGTGGCAGCAGGGGGAAGGGGGGTCGGACACAAGTGGTTGCTGGGGGAAGAAGGTCCCAGGACGGACACTGGCTGGAGGGGGGGGAGACAGGTAGTGAGGAAATCATTATGGATACCTCAGTGGTAAGGGGGAAAATTATCACTTTTCCAAAAAACTGATTCCGCAAAAAGAGCAGCTTGGGAGGCATGATAAATGCTTCCAAAAGATTTTTTAAACTCACAGCTTGTTTAAAACATAATTATCACTAGTGATAATTATGCAATGATGAATAGGCCCCTGTAGCATACCTCCCAACATGACCCATTCCCGGAGGAACACAATACTCTGTTCCTGGACTTCCCTCTTAATTTATGATTGTCACCAGTGTTGAAACACCCTTCTTATCAATTAGCTAGTTCAACAGATGTGACGGCAATCATAAATTAAGAGGGAAGTCCAGGAACAGAGCATTTTGTCCCTCCTGGAATGGGTCATGTTAGGAGGTAAGCCATAGGCTGAGACGGAGATGCAACAAGTTCAGATCACATAATGCTCCATTGTTTTAGCAGTCCTTATGTAAGCCTGGAGACTGCTGAGAATTGGCTACAGCTGACAGGAGAGAAGACCAGAGAGAGATAGATACAGTATATCACAGCCACTAACAAGTCTAAATTTACACAAGAAGTCACTATATATACAGAACCCAACATGACTGTCCATAGAGCCTGATTCAGAGATGTATGCTATTCACACAGCCACTGCGGCTTTGTGTGATAATATGCTAATGCCGCAGGGGGTGTCTTGTGCAAATAGACACCCCTGCAGGCTTCTCTGATCTATTGCTCCGTCCGAAGATGCAGCCACCAGATAATTTGCACAAACATCTGTCATCTGAGGAATCCTCAAGATATTCAAGATGACGGGGAATTCCCTCTGCTGAAGCCACTGAAACTTCGACCGCAGACACAACCACTGGCTTCAGCATGCCACTGACACCCCCCATTTTCTGCAACGCTGACAGTCTCCGCCCCCAAGTGGCAGCTGCATGCCAGTCAGGCTGCAGCGTCCAGGGCACTGCACGAGATCTGCACCTGGGCAGTGTGGCATATGCGCATTCACAGATCTCGCACCATCGGCGATTGTACGTAAGTCATTGGGTTTGCGTACATCTCTGAATTAGCCTAATTCAATCAGGCCCATAAACCCTTGATGCTCAGAACCAGAGCATCACCCCCAGATGGGCACAGCAGGAAAGCCCAACTGGCCCATGACATGAGAATCAGCTACGTATTTAGAAGCATACAGTATAGTATCATTCTTACCAAGACCCAATACAGAAGATATTGACAGAATATATTACAGTAAACTCTTCCTTTTTGTTTAGAACATTACTATGCCACTTTGCTACAATCCTATCTCATTATTTTGTATTGTGTGCTCCTTTAGTTGTTGGCATTTGTAACCATTATCTCTGATTATATTGCAGATTACTATGAAGGACGGTAAACATGCCATTGTTTTATTTTCCCTTTCAATATTGGGAGTGAATTTCAACGAAATGGACCCGCAGGACACAATTCCGTGTAGAGTGAGCAGAACCAAAGATGGCAGAGGAGGACAAGCAGGGCACTCATGCCAACCGGAAAATAAAGGCAGACGAAAGACTTTCCTGAAGCCCATCGACACTGATACAATTGATGTTTATTCTAGGGCAGTTTTCCCAGCTGCTTTTGCGGCAGTGAACATTATTTATTGGGTCGGATATACAAAGTGAGCAGTATACTTTCAGAGGTCTCTATACATTTCAATTAAAAATATATACTGTAATACAATATTTATGCAAAATAAAGAAGATGATCTAATATAGTAACATGTTCATTTTATAATTATTTTATGGAATCATTATTGTTTAACTTTATTCTTAGCTGCTACATCAGATCTTTTCAGAAGGTACAAGGTATATGTGAGTGCTGGGACCATGCTAAATACAATGAATGGTGGGGAACCCAGGGACGGGACCCTCATCAAAGTACTATTAGTGAAGGAAGGGGTTTTAAAGTGGAAAATTCCTGGAAATATTCCAGCTTGTCAATTAATTGACATGACCCAGTGCAGCACTGCAAGGCCATCTTAACGTATGGGTCAACTGGGCAAATGCCCAGGGCCCCACAATTCTAGGGGTCTTCCATCATGGGTGTGCTGAGCTATGGGGCATCTACATAGAGTGTGCAGCCACACACTCTGCTTGTGTGAATTACATGATAATGATGCTGAGAGATACAGGGGATATGAGTGGAGAGACACAGTTGGGGATGAGGCTGGAGAGACAAAGGAAGAGCCAATTGCCGACCTGCATGTACGTACTGGGAGGGGATAGGGGGCCCCAAAAACATGAGTGTACTCGGCCCCAAGATTTCTGTTGCCGGCCCTGACTACACACTTCCTTAAGTACAGCCAGATTGATTCTTCCCCGTAATGTGTGGGAAGCAGGTAGAGAATGCTGGCCACTCTGCTTGTGTGAATTACACACATGCAGAGTGGCCAGTATTCTCTACCTGCTTCCCAGCCTGCAGCCACAGAGCCAGAATTAACGGGGGTTTCATGACCCCCTAATACTCCCTCTCTCAGGGGGGCCCCCATACTTTAATCACAGCTGCATTGCAGAGCAGGAACTGCTCTGCAAGCTGGATAAGAGAAGAGGGATGTGGAGTCCATAATCCTCACTTTATGTACATTTTTTTATGTTTAAGCACTGATTTTGATGAAAGCACCAATAAATCTAAAGGTTTAATTTTATTGACTATTTCCATTTTTATTCCTGTGAATGGGTTAGTAGGGGCCCCAGTGCATTGCTTTGCTTTGCCCAGGGCCTTTAATGCTGTTAAGACTACACTGCAGCACTGGTAGAGGTACTGCCAAACTGTTGGAATGGGGCTTCAATGGTTCTATCAGTAGACGGGAAGGGGAGTAAATACTATGGGCTAAATGTAATAGGTTGCAAAGTTCCGATGCTGCGGGGATTTATCTGTGTCTCCACCCTATTTTTAATGTGACAATCTTTTTAAAGACTAAACTAACCTGGTTTAGCCTTTAAAATGATTGTCACTTTAAAAATATGGAGAGACTCGCATAAGTCACTGCAGCGTCAAAAGTTCACAAGCTATTACATTTAGCCCTATGGGTCTGATTCAGAGACGTACGCAAACCAGATGGTTTGCGTATATCTCCGATGGTTACAGAATGGCGCATGCACAGGATCTGTACTCCTCTTGTCCTGATCAAAGACCACGAGATTGCTTGCAGTGCCCCCCAGCAGCAGCATGATTGACATGCTGCAGCCGTTCGTGGGTCCTTTTCACAAAATGAGGGCGCGGTGCCCACTGTTTTGTAGATGTGCTGAGGTCAGGGTCTGTGTCTTCCTGACGCAGATTTCCTGGCCCTAGCAGAGGGGTATGGTGGCCAGCCTGAGTAAGCTTAGGCTTACTTAGATGGCCGATGACTGTGAGCATCGTGACCAATGGGGATGTGATGCAGCACTCGGATGTGCGATTCCGGCAAGAGGCATCTTTTGTCCTCAGATGCCTCCTGCAGCATCACCATATTAGCTGTATGGTATTGCACAGCCGCCGTGTACAAAGATGCAATAGCAGTGCAATACCAGACAACTATGAATCAGGTCCTATAACAGAACATTTGGCTGGAATTACAAGTATAAGCTCAGGGCATCTATCTCACCTTATATCAGTCATTGTTTGTCATTATTTATAAACCACTGTCTCAGGGATTACCTAAGATGTATACTCATTGGATTTAGCTGCTTTTTATGAGTTGGCTCATTTAATAATAACTTAAGTATTACTTACAGTGAGGTTTTTTGGTGAAGTTGCTAAAATAGTGTTTTGTGGGGTTTTTTTGGAGAAATTGGTTTAAAAAACCCTGAAAAAACCCTGATTCCTAACGCTGCCCTTATTACAATTGTTATTATAATTGTTATTATTGTTATTATTATTATTATTATTTTTGTTAATTTGTAAAGCGCCACATTATAGACAAAATAAATGCAGACATAAAAGCAAAGGGTAGTGCGAGCAATGGTCATCAGAGAGCTTACAATGTCTCAGGGTGCAAAATGTTACAGTTGTCAGGGTGCATTATAGCGAGGAGCATATGTTGGGGTAGGGAGCTCTAATAAAGAGATGGATTCTCAAAGAACATGTAAAGGAATGAAGGCTCGGTGATAGTCTGACCAGGCATAATAGGGAGTTCCACTAGTGGATAGAGGCACAGGAGAGGCAGGAATTAGGTGGTTACCAGAGACATATCGAGGTGCAGGTTAGAAGTAGTCATGAGAGGGTGAATTCAAGATGAGATGTGAGATGCATGAATGAGTAGCTTGTATGGCTTAGTAGGTGAGGTTGAGTAATTTGAATTGGATTCAGAAGGATATGGAGAGCCAGTGTAGAGATGAGAAGCAGCAAGTGAGAAACATCAGTATTTCTGCTCCATTTAAGATGGATTGAAGTGGGAATAGATGGGTGAGGGGAAAACCACTGGAGGAACCTGGACTAATGAAGGCAGGAGATGATGAGAGAATGGATAAGCGTTTTGTAGCATCTTAGTAAGAGAAAGGTGTACAGTATTCTGGCAATATTTTGTATGTGATCAATAAAGCAGAGGATGGAGCCAAGTACGACACCAAGGCAGTGACTACGTATATATCAGTGTTACTAAGGGTGGAGGAGATGGTGACTTTGGGATGAAGGATGATTATTGAGCTATAGCTAGTGTTGTGACATCCATGTGGAGATAGCAGAGAGACATCTGGGCACATGAGATGATATAGAAGTGGAGAGGTCAGGGAAAGACGGAATAGTTTCTCTAACAAAGATATGTGTGAAGAGGAATGGAGAGGGCCAACAAAAAATCCTTATAGGAGTGGAAGGGCAGATATCTCAGAGCTAGAGACACTGAAGGAGCTGTATGACTGTGAGCATCGTGACCAATGGTTGCGATGGGGATGTGATGCAGCACTCGGATCTGCGATTCCGGCAAGAGGCATCTTTTGTCCTCAGATGCCTCCTGCAGCATCACCATATTAGCTGTATGGTATTGCACAGCCGCCGTGTACAAAGATGCAATAGCAGTGCAATACCAGACAACTATGAATCAGGTCCTATAACGGAACATTTGGCTGCAATTACAAGTATAAACTCAGGGCATCTATCTCACCTTATATCAGTCATTGTTTGTCATTATTTATAAACCACTGTCTCAGGGATTACCTAAGATGTATACTCATTGGATTTAGCTGCTTTTTTATGAGTTGGCTCATGTAATAATAACTTAAGTATTACTTACAGTGAGGTTTTTTGGTGAAGTTGCTAAAATAGTGTTTTGTGGGGGGGATGTGAACCACACAGTACAGTAAGAAGTGAACCAGGAATGGACAGTTTCATAAAAGCCAAAGAGTGAAGGATGTGCAAGGGAGGAGTGTGATCCGCAGTGTTGAGAGGCTGTGTACTTTATTTAGGATTGGTGAGATGAGCATGTGTTTAAAGGAGCGGTCAAGGAGTTGTGAAACTGGGACTGTGGGATGAAAAATGACAGCTACATGAAGATGGAAAGGAGATAATAGATGGATAGTGTGGGTTTCAAAAGAAGAGACAGAGAGGGACCATAATGGGGGTATTTATTTATTAGCAGGTATTTATAAAGCACACACATATTCTGCAGTGCTTTAGAGAGAATATTTGGCCATTGCCATCAGTCCCTGCCACAGTGGAGCTTACAATATAAACTTCCAGGGGAAAAAAATGTATATTCCCTACCACAAGCACACACACATGCACTCTGTGAGTAAGTAGGATGCTACTTACGTAGTGCATGTGTGTGTCCATCTTGTCTACTGTATTTCTCGGTCTGGGGGGTGTGTCCATGGGAGATCCCAAGAGATAAGATACATTGTGAAAGGATGTGAGAGAGGTCTATGAATGTAATCTAGCTAAAGGTGGCGTTAGCTAGGGCCTTCAAGCTCCATAAAGTATAGGAAAGGCCATATGGGAAGACAGTGCATTGCCAGAAATGATGTCGCACAGGTGATATCTGTGACATCTTCTGTGTACAGCTGTCAATAATCGCTGCTGATACCAAAAAGCAGGATAAACAAGCAGAAAATGCTGCTTTCCGTATGGTGTTTCATGAATGTAAAATACACCCCTTTATGGTAACAAAAGTGCACACATCATGGATGGCTAAGGAGTATTCCCTCTGTGCAAGAAACTGAGAAATACAATCTACTCATCATAGATCTACCTACATACGAGAATGCATAGATGCAAATGATCTACTTATATTGCTTTATAATGACTTGCCTCTTTCTTATAGGTTACATTATATGGGGTTGCTGAATTCAAAAATAAAAGTATTTTTTTTCAAAATGGCTCTAGTTCTTGATATAATGAATATCCTGAAGTAATAGGGAACTTAGAGCTTGAGTCAGAGTTGTGTGATAATGCTGCCACAGCTGCGATTTTTGTAGCTGTGGATGTGTGTAAATACGCTAATGCAGCAGCTGTCGGAACTTGTACTGAGAAGCCTGCATGAGCCACCGCGGCTGTCCGCAACTGCGTAATCATACGCAGCATCAGACGCAGATCAGGCAAACATCGACCCCTTCAGTGAGTCTATAGTTTATCAGAATAACCACCGTAACTGAGACGCTGGAACCACGTTTCCTGCATACGGGATCGCAGATGCAGGATGTGACATGCCCCTGAAATGGTCGAGACACATCAACTTTTTTATCCGACAATCCCCGTTGCCTGTCAATCATACTGTGAATAAAGAGTTGTAGTGTGTGACTACTGTAATGTATCTTGATGTAGGTGCAGTGCGACTTAGACGCGTGCAGTAGCAAAAAATCGCTCCATTTGCAAAATTATCGGCATAGCATACAACACTTAATCAGGCCCTTAGCCATATTGCGTGCATATGGGGATCGATTACAACATTTTAGAAAGTGAAAAACGTGAATATTCTAGGTGTTCACTCCGCGATCATTGTAGACAGGGCCGTAACTAGGGTAGTGCGACCTGTGCCATAGCACAGGGCACCGCAGGGCAGGGGGCGCTGTTTGGACCTGTCAAGTTTTGGTTTATTATCATTCTCACTTGTAGCTTCCTATTATTTTAGCCCCAGCATCTCCTGGCCTCCCCTATCTCTTCCCTGGCTCTTCCCCATGAGGCCATGGCCCTTTTTCGGGTGTTAACTCCCTATTTAAAAAATGGGGGGATGCTAATGCTCTTTCTGGCACAGGGCACAAAATAGTCTAGTTACGGCTCTGATTGTAGAATATTCCCCCTCCGTATATAAGTGATCGGCTACCCAACCAGCAGTCAGTTGAAAGTTGTCTATTGTGTTTTTCTTAATTATCGTCCGTGTATCTTAAAAGTTAAAGCCAATCTAGCTAAACCGATGTTATATGCAAAATCAGCACCACAAAGTTACCCCAAAATCGCTCTAATATGATTGCAATAGCATGAGTGTTGCTCTGTGTTATAGGGGCCTACTCATTATCTGATAAATAGCCATGTAAGCAACGCTAGTTTTCAGAGTTTGCCTGAGAGACCACGGACAGGTAAGTTTAAAAAAAAAAAATAGGTGCAGTGTGTGCGGTGTGGTGCTGGGCCACCTGGACCCTGGGGCCTGTGTGCCACGCACACACTGCACCCATTATAGATACGCCACTGTCTCTACATACCATCTACAGAAACACCATTTTACTGCTGCAACAGGCAGAACTGGATTAAAGGAGGGGAGGAGCCTAGCACCTATAAAAGTGATGTACACCTCCCCTTTGTAACATGAAATTACATGTGACCATGCCCCTTTTTAATTTTGCACCAAAGCAGTGGCGTAACTAGGATATTTGGAGCCCAGGGCAAGGTGAAAAATGGAGGCCCTCCAACTATGTGTATGCGCACCGAAAAAGTGGGCGTGGCCACATGCCACAATGGGCATGGCTACAAAAAAATGGGGGGTGTCAACATTACACACCACCATTTCTTGTCACTCTGGGAACATTCCTTTACATTCCATATGCACCTTAATGCAGTCAGTAGTAGTGCCACTTATGCAATGCCCCTAGTAGTAGTGCCTCTCATGCAATGCCCACTGTAGTAGTGTCCCTTATGCAATGTCCCCAGTAGTGGTGCCTCTCATGCATTGCCCCTGGTAGCAGAGCCCCTTATGCATTGTCAGCTGTTGTAGTGCCCATTATGCAGTGCTCCCATTAGTGCCCCTTATACAGTGTGCCCAGTAGTACTTCTTATACAGTGCCCCCAGTAGTGCCCCTTATACAGTGCCCCCAGTAGTGTCCCTAACGCAGTGCCCCCAGTAGTGCCCAATATATAGTGCCCCCAGTAGTGCACCTTATGCAGTGGCCACAGTAGGGTCCAAAATATAGTGCCCGCAGTAGTGCCCCCTATGCAGTGCCCAATATACAGTGCCCAATATACAATGTCCCAGTAGTGCCTCATACAGTG
Organism: Taudactylus pleione; assembly: GCA_031769625.1. Taxonomy (NCBI): domain Eukaryota; kingdom Metazoa; phylum Chordata; class Amphibia; order Anura; family Myobatrachidae; genus Taudactylus; species Taudactylus pleione. The sequence goes on along the minus strand of JAUIMM010000081.1, from coordinate 8,786,912 downwards.
CCCCACTAGTGCCCCTTATACAGTTCCCCCAGTAGTGCCATTATATAGTGCTCCAGCAGTGCCCAATATATAGTGCCCCTTATATAGTGCCTCCTATACAGTGCCCCAGTAGTGCCCCTTTATACAGAGCCCACAGTAACAGTGCCTTTGACACATAAAACACGCAGACACAAACACACGCACACAATATTATACTTACCGAAATCCCCGCTCTTGCATCCGCTGCTGTCCGCTGCTCCCACCCCGCTCAGCACTATTAGAGAGATGTCATGACGTCTCTCCCTTCACCCACTGTGGGAGCCGGAAGGTAGAGCTCAAGAGTGAGCTCCAGCCCGGCTCCGGCCCTGGGTGCAGCAACCGATAATAGTCTGTCTGACTCCTTTTGGCTGCAGTGTTACAACAAACACACTGCCGCCACCGGCAAGTTTGTTTTAATGTGTAGTGAAATGGACCGCACATGTCCTGAACTGCGGCGGCGGTGCCCCCACCCGCACACAGCACAGTCTCCCAGCGCCCAGGGCACGTGCCCCGCTTGACCCTCCCATGTTACGCCACTGCACCAAAGGCTTGCGAACAAAGGCCCTGATTCAGACCCACTTGCAAGCGGGCGCACGTACGTTAGGCGTACGTACAAAATATTTAAATTCAAGGGCTCGCTCGTATTTTCGTTCGCATCTAAAAATACTCCCCAAACTCAGACGACCCCTCCTCTAACTAACGAGCATGCGAAATAGCAAGCGTACATCCCCGAAATGGCTTGAAGGGAACGCACGCACAAGTATAAACCGGAAGTGGCCATGTCAGATGTCGATTACCTGCTCCTTTATTCTGCCTACCTCCATCAATCGTATCATGCCAATCAATGTATCAATTAGCTTAATTGTTTTTTTTTTTCAACACAATGCAAGAAACTTTACTCTTGTCCGTGTTTGTGTTTACCCGCAGAATACGTACGGCTTAAACATTCGCTTTTATTGCTCAAAAAACATGTTAGCCACAATGAAACAATTGTTCTATTGCTGTGGATCCCCGCATATTTCCGGGGGTTCATTTCTTTATTTAAATTTGCTTACGCATGTCACTGCATCAAGCCTATCATAACTCTCCAGAGATTTCTGGCCCTGTCGAACACATGACTCATACACTAACCAATAAAATTGCTCCTGTTAATTTCCAAGATACATTAGCCAATCAGAAATTTTTTGCACACTTTATCAAAAATGATTTTTAAGAAAAACACCATTGCCATCATGAGAGCCTCCGCATTCACCAGGCGCGAGCTGCTGGTGCTAACGGAGGTGATGGATCGGCGTATCACCAGCCAGCCTCCACCCATCACCAACCGGCAGAAGCGTTCCGCGTATGCGGAGGCACGGGCCCGCCTGCGCTCCTTCGGCTCACGCCGCAACATCGGCCAGCTGGAGCGCAGGTGGTCTGACCTGCAACGGCGAACGCCCCGCTTGCTGGCATGCTTTCGCATGCAGATAGTGGAAAGTAAGTGTTATGTATTGTGGTTTTCATGTTTGTCTTTGTGGGGCAAACTGCGTGTGCATGTTTTCATGTCTGTCCTATTTTTTCATTCTCCTCATATCTGCGTGTGCATGTTTTCATGTCTGTCCTATTTTTTCATTCTCCTCATATCTGCATGTGCATGTTTTCATGTCTGTCCTATTTATTCATTCTCCTCATATCTGCATGGCCATGTTTTCCCTCTATTTCTGATATATTCATTCTACTCATATTTGCATGTTTTTTGTTGGTGGTGGGTGATTTTAAAATGTTATTTGGCCAGGATTTGGCCAGAAACTAACCACAATTTGTTTGACATCTTTTAGGGGGACAGCCAAGACTACGCCGTCACCGTCCGGCCAGACGGCGGTCCCGCCCACTCTCACCAACCCCCAGCCAACACTCCACCCCAAATAATTCCCCTATTCCCCCCTCCTCCCAAGCCTTCCAAGACCCTCTCCCGGAACTGTCGGGCCTCCTTCCCCTCCGTCCCCCTTCCCCCTCTCCTCCAACCACCCCTCTTCCAATTACCCCCTCCCCGGAGTCCGTGATAACCCCGCCCCGTTCTTTGGGGAATGAAGGCTCCTCCGAGGATGAAGATGGAGGGACTTCCGGATCTGCCGTTTTGGCTACCGGTATGTTTTTCTTTCGCGTTTTTTTTAACCACAAACTGTTTGTATGTAATCATGTGTCGTTCCTTTATTCGTGATTTTTGGGTTGTTTTTTGGTGATTTAGCAGTTTGCCTTTACCTCTTCCTGCTGATTTCAACATACACATATTATTATTATTATTATTATTATTATTAGCATTTATTTATATGGCGCCACAAGTGTTCCGCAGCGCCTTACAAAGTACAAAAACAAATTGTATACAAGTGACTTACAGAACAATACAATACAGGACATGGATAATATATATTGCTACATTAGTGACCATATCACCCAGATAAGCAGCAGAGCATAAGCAACCAAGTGTTAGGTGCCCTAGTGGTGAGTAAGAAGTAAATGACACTATAGTAAGGAGAAGCACAAGAGGGTAGATGGCCCTGCTCGTGAGAGCTTACATTCTAAAAAGGTGGGGGAAGACAAACTGGGTTGACACAGATGACACACCTGTGGGTATTTCTACATAGGCCTTGTAATTTTTGCAGCTCCCCTTTTTTTTTTATTTTTGGTTTTGGAGTGATTTTGTTGTGTTTTTGTTTTTTTAATGTGGATTCCCTATTGTTTTATTAATCCACACACTTTTCTCACCCACAGAGGAACAGAGGCATCGGCAAGAGGTTGACGAATGTGTGGCACACATGCGCCAAAATCTAATTGGGGTGCTTGTGGCCCTTGACCGGCTGTCTGGCATCCTTCGGCAGTAGTTTTTTTTTTTTTTTATCTTTTTCAAAATAAATTGTTTATTTCTAATATACGTTCTGCCTCATTCGTTTTTTCAAAACCAAAGATAGTTTACCCTGACATAAGTAGACTGTTCCTGCAAGGTTTTGCATTTTTTTTAAATTAGATTGGGTTTTGTATTTGTATGTAAAACACCCTCAAGAAACACATAACAGTAACAATGTCATTTCCCTTTTTGTGTGTAGTGTCAATTAGATATTTCTACATTTTACAGGTTCCTAGTTGGTGGGCAAGCTGCTTAGGCGAATCTTACAAAGCCAAATGATTGGACAGGCTTCCTTTTGGTGTGGGTTGGGAACCTGAAAACATATTTCATTTTTGCTCAACTGGCGTCAGTACTGGATTACCCCTTAGTCAAATGTAAGGTGTGTTAACCTGGTTAAACTTGCTGGTAACGTCCAAAAAAAGGAAGAACATTTAACTCTCCAAACATTTATTCACAACATAACTGAGAAATCAAAGTGGTCACTCACAAAAAAAGCACACAGTGATAATCTCAAATACAACACATACCAATAAAAAAAAAAAAAAAATAAACAAATCAAGAACTGGTTGAGGAAGGACCATGCCAAAATGATTCCACAAACATGGCGTTGCGATATGGGTTCCAGAATATATTGCCAAAATGACCAGATCCAGGTTTGTTAGGGTAGCATGAAGTAGTGAGCGTTGTAGTGCCAAAGATTATGTGAACAAACCGAAGATGGTGAAAAAAAGAAAACAAAATTAGATGTTCGCAAACAAACACAAACACATTAGGTATAAACACTGTTGTTTTGTTAAAACTTACCTAAAAAATCTGGCCACCACATCATCACGTATGGCCCCCCCACATACTGACCTCCGACCAACCTCGGGGGGGCCATCCTCAGGTAAGGCATCCTCTGGCTGCATTGGGACACCACTCCTTATGGCGATGTTGTGAAATATCCCACACAGGACCACAATTTTCGACACCATATCCGGCAAATACATGAGCTCGCCACCAGAGCGGTGGAGGCATCGGAATCGGCCTTTTAAAAGGCCGATACAGCGTTCCACCACTTGCCTGGTGGCTGTAAGTGCGGAATTAAATGCACTTTGTGGGCCTGGTGTGGGAGCCAAATAAGGAGTGAGCAGCCAGGACATGCAAGGATATCCACTGTCTCCAATGGAAAAGAATAGACAACATCAGGAACACTGTGTATCAAGCTTAACATTGTTATGTACTAAAGGTCTCCACTTACCCAGAAGCCACGCATCACCAGCTTGTAGGTTGGTTAATTTGTGCCATATCCCTGATTGCCGGATGACGAAGGAGTCATGTGCACTTCCGGGTAATTTAGCATTCAGGGACAGGATCTGGAGGGAGGCATCACATACCACCATTACATTCAGGGAGTGATAGTGTTTCCTGTTTCGAAATATGGCTTCCAGCCGTGCTGGAGGCTGAAGTGGTATGTGAGTACCATCCACAACCCCTATGATGTGTGGGAAGCCAGCTATTTGGTAAAAATTGGCCTTGGCCACACTAAGGGCACCCATATCCAAAGGCATTTGAATAAAATGATGGAGGTGCTTGAAAAGTGCCTCCATCACTGCCCTCAGGATCCGGGAAAAGGAGGATTGGGAGATGCCCGCCACTATTCCCACCGTTGTTTGAAACGATCCTGAGGCACAGAAATGTAACACCGCCATAAATTGCGTCAGTGGTGGTATTGCTGTTGGACTGTCAATTTGCCGCTCAAGATCACTTTCTATTAATGAGAGAGTGTCTATGATGATTTTGGGAGGTAGACGGTAGCGTCTTAAAACCTCATCATCGGGCATTCCAAAAAGGGTGACACATGTTCGAAATATCTGGGGCCTTGCATGCCTACGATGCCTATGCCTGGGACGAGATTGAGGTTGGTCGGCTTCCGGGAGCATGGCCAGAACAATCCGCCCCAGATCAACCTGAAATTCAAAGATTTCAAAGTAAGGCTTTTGACCCACCCCAAAACTATATTAAAACAACTTAGCTTGATGATACCATCCATTGCTGCTTACATGCCGGGGTATTGTCATGATACGTCCAAACTGAACATAAACACCAAAATTATTTGACACATTTCACTCTGTGCATTTTTGTTTATAAATTTTGTGCTAGACCAAAGTTAAAATATGCCAAACACCCATTTAGCAAAACAGCAAAGCGACATTTAACACAGTACATCAAAATGGGTCGAAATGTTGGCACAAAAAGCGAAAGAGAAACCACCAAAAAGTTAGAATGATTATTAAGCAGTTAAAAATGCGCTAATTAGTTCGCTAATACAAGTCACAAGAGTAACTACTAAAAATGCGCTAATTAGTTCGCTAATACAAGTCACAAGAGTAACTACTAAAAATGCGCTAATTAGTTCGCTAATACAAGTCACAAGAGTAACTACTAAAAATGCGCTAATTAGTTCGCTAATACAAGTCACAAGAGTAACTACTAAAAATGCGCTAATTAGTTCGCTAATACAAGTCACAAGAGTAACTACTAAAAATGCACTAATTATTTCGCTAATACAAGTCACAAGAGTAACTACTAAAAATGCGCTAATTATTTCGCTAATACAAGTCACAAGAGTAACTACTAAAAATGCGCTAATTAGTTCGCTAATACAAGTCACAAGAGTAACTACTAAAAATGCGCTAATTAGTTCGCTAATACAAGTCACAAGAGTAACTACTAAAAATGCACTAATTAGTTCGCTAATACAAGTCACAAGAGTAACTACTAAAAATGCACTAATTAGTTAGCAAATACAAGATAAAAAATGGACTTACCAAGAGCAAATATATAAGAGTCAAAATCAAAAGGTCTTTTGGGTCGAAAATAATCAAAATCTAAAATAGAAGAAATTATGGATCCAAAAATTACAAAAAATAAGAAACACAATGAAACAACAATTGACCAAAAGTTAGACTTCACAAAACTTACCAAATCAAGAAACGAGGTCCCAAAAATATAAACCAACAAAGATAACGGAAAAAAAAAACGCAAATCTAACCAACAAACGAATCTCCAACCGCCAACTCCTTTCTACGCAATCAATAAACTCCAGCCAAGATAACCTCCAACAATCCAAAAACGCCACCTCGACTTGAGACACACCAAGCCATAAATAGTGTTTCGTTTCCCGCACAAATTAAGGAGGGATCATAGGGCCGCACAATCAATGATGCGGCCGCAAAATAAGGACGCATGTATAAATACGTCACGAAAACACATTCAAATTCTGGTGTATTTCTTGTTTGGACCTCAGACATGGCGACAGACCAGGCAAAAAATGCCCAAGAGTCAGGCGGTAAGTCTTTCATGCATTTTGTATCAATGATTAATTTGAAACATAAGATTAGGCAAGTTGTGATTTTGTGAATTCTGTAAATTTACACAAATAGGTGAGGAGGATGACATGGAAGAGGCTGCTGGGCCCAGTATTCCGGCCAAAGCGGCCAAAAAAAAAGGCAGCCACATTTCACAAGAAAGGAGATGGAGGTTTTGATCCAGAAGTGTGTGGACATCCTGCCACAGGCAGACAGGAATATGAGTCTAAGCCAGAAGTGGAGAATGTGGGAAGAGGTAGCCGTTGCTGTCAATAGGGTGGGTGATTATGTCCGTCTAGCCCGGGATGTCAAACGGCGGTAAGTAAACCCTTGCCCCCCCTAAAAACAAACCCCATTTTAAACCAAAGGATAATGGCTTCCATTTTTCCCCACAGATGGGCGGACTTCAAATATCGCCTAAAGCAAAAACTCGCGGACAGGGCTAGGCATGCAAGGGGGACAGGTGGGGGTCCCACCCCTGTGTCATTGGAGTTGACGGATTTAGAAGAGCTGGCACAGGGGTGTGTGCAGCCTGTGGAGGTGTTTGGCGTGTCCAACATGGATACGGACATGCCAGACTTTGCGGCTCCTCATGTTGTCCCAGGTAAATCTTTGGATGTCATCAACTCTGAAATGTTATTGTGCCAATATGTAGATTGTAATGTGAGGCTTTTCTCTTTTTTCCTAACAGAGACACAGGCGGATGAGTCTGCTCCAGAGGGGAGCCTTGGCCGCCGAATTTCTGCTGGCTCTGCAGGGGAGGAACCAGTACATCCGGCTGAGGACCCTGCAGAAGCCAGTCCAGGGCAATCCCCCTCGCAGGCAGTGGCCCTCCTCACAGAACTCAATTTCAAATCGGATTCCCATACGGAGATTCTGCAGAGGATGGACGCCAGTCTGCTACGGGTGGCTGAGGCCCTGGAGCAAAATGCTGCGGCCAACATGACCATTGGTCAGGCCCTGGCGGAAAATACCAGGGCCAACATCCGCATCGCCAATGCCCTGGAGCAGCTTGTTCGCCAGCACATGGTGGAGCCGACCTCCCTTCCTGCCGGAACATCAGGATCCTCCACCTCTGGCACAACATCAGCCAATCCTCCAAATGTGCCTAGCCCTGTGCCTAGTCCAGAGGCCACAACATCTGCCTCTGGACAGGCCAGCCCGATGACATCCCGGACCCGGTCTGGCGCCCTCCCTCCCTCCCCCATCCAAACGGGTGAAAAAACGGTGACAGCAATGGTGACTTTTCCCACAATCCTTCTGTGCTTGGCTCATATTCCTTTCTGGGCCAAACTTCCCTCTCCTTTCTTGTGAAATGTTTTTATTTTTTTGTTGTATGTTTATGTCAACAGTTATGTTGGGCCAATTTGTTTGAGTTTGGAACATATCTTTGGGCAAAAAAGATGTCCCAAAATTATAAAATTATGTTTTTTTGTTTGAGCAATAAATTGGAAAATAAAAAATGACATTGGATTGTGAAATTATTGTACAAATGGGTTACATTTAATCCTGGGCCAAAAGGCAAAAACTCGCCCAAAATAAAAAAAAAAAAAGGGCTCTTCCAGGAACGTTTAAAAATTCATATAATTAGGCAAATTCAAGAGGCACAAATAAAATGGTGCGAAACTGAAAACATGATGACATTATTGTTACAATAGGCCCTAACCACCAAATTGCTGCCCAAATAAACCCCCACAAATGTACGCAAATTGATTGTGTCATCCTGACATTAGCAGCTCTGAGTTCCACCTGCGTACGGTTTTGTGCTATCCCAAAAAACTGATTTCAAAACACATACCAAGCCGGTTCTCAATCCAACACTAATTGCTTTTCTGCCCTCCCGCGATTAATCGCAACAACATCGTGGAGTCCCGGGACGGAGGAGAAGGCCATCGCCAATGTGGTCGAGTAATCCAGACCCTAAGCTGTGCGAGCATTTGGAAGGGAAAGAGGATCATCCAGTGACGTAGGAGTCGGTCCGTACACATTTTACGCTCGCATCTGCTAATGTATGTATGCCCCAAAAACGCCTCGCCACGTCTGCGTTTTTCCATCTCCACCCTCGTCAACACCCTAAAACGCCCTGTTCTGTCAATCACATTTGACATGTCACTTCCTGTACGCTATTTTAGGAACGAGTCCAAAAAAACTCGCAATCTGCAGTACGCACATGCGCAGTGTTACACCGACGCATGCGCGGTTAGTCAACATCGGAACGCAACGAGCGTACTGCTGTTAACGAGCGGCTCTGAATGAGGGCCAAAGATCCAATTTCCACATCCTAAATGTTGCTCTTTAACACCCAGGCTCAGTCTTCAGTGCCCCGGGTTCCCCAAAGCCTTAATCCAGCTCTGGTGACAGGGAAATACCTCCCACAGATCAGGATGAATGTGCCAATTACGGGATGGTAAGGCTGTGCCTTCAAATCTGGCCTATTTTACTGAAATTGACTGTGCCACAGAAATCTGAGAAGGTGGGAAGCATGATACTATTGATATAAATGAAGGAGGCCATGGGGATCAGAGTTGGGATTAAGCACATTATCATTAAATACTGGTTTGCTATAAGCAAATATAATGTATTTTTATGTGAGTATTGGGGGTATATTTTATAAAGTGTAAGTTTTTAGAAATGGAGTTTTTGCCCCTAGCAACTAATCAGATTCTAGCTATTATCTTCTAGATGGTGCTAGATAAATAAATCGAATCCGATTGGATGCTTTGGGAAACATTTCCATTTTTGAAAACCCACATTTTAGTGTGGGTTTTTAAAACCCCTTAGTTTGAGTTTTTCATGTGTGGTTCAGAACATAAATCATTGTATATATTTCCCTAATCCCTCAATAAAACACTGTACAAAAGTGTATTTAAAACTTGCTGCTGCATTACAAATCAACAGACAGTATGTAATGTAATCAACAGCTATTCCAGCCTTAAGTGGCTATCTGAGCCAGATTTCTCCTAAACAAAAACAGAAATAGAAAACTGACATATACTAATATATACTCAGCAGCAGTACAAGTAGGTAGCAGTGATTAAAAAAAAATCCATCAGTTTTTATCGAATTGTCATAGATTCAAGGCATACAAACTGACTGTATAGTGGTGAACTTCATAAAGCAACAAAATGCAACTACTTACTTCACTTCTCCTTCCAACATAAGCTTACTAGTTATTACTGCAAGAAATCCACTTAACAGAGCATTATTGCTTTTTAATGACTTGGCACAGCTTGCTCATATATTATCTCCTCATGTATCACCCATGAAACCCCTCCTTAAAAGCCACATTTTCCCTGGAGACTTCAAGGGCTTCTCGGCAGGTTGGAGCTGAAAATGTGAAACGGCACTAACATTCAGTAACATAAAGCCCGGCGTTCCTTACAATGAATGTTAATACCACTTTCAATTTTCAGCTCCCACCCGACTAAAAGTGGCGCCTTGCAAAACCCCCAAGAGACTGATCTTTATTGTTTGCAATTGCCTGGTACACTATAGTTCACAGACATTAATATAATAACAATTGCAGGATGTTGTTTTGAGAGCCTTTATTCTGGTTTAGATATTTATGGGCACATGAGGCTTTGCTGATTGTTTTAATACTACTTACTCCGGGGGGTGCGTAGCCCTAACAGCCCCCCCCCCCGATGGTGCCTAACCCTCCCTACCCATAGCCTAACCCTAACCCTCCCGGGGGGGGTGCCTAACTCTAATCTTCCCCAGAGGGTTCCTAAACCGCCCCCCGCGTCAAAGACCTAACAAGCCCCGCTTACCTTCGTCAGGATGCTGGCTCTCGGGATTTTGGCATTGGGATAAAGATAGGCATTAGGATTTCAACGCCTATCTTTAGTCCTGGGTCGGGCTTCCGACGGCATTCCGGCCACCGGTAATATAGAAACATCCCATCTGAAAGACAGTAAAAAGGAATGACAAATACAAATATATCAACGGTGATAATAATAGGATGATGTAGTAAATTCGGACATAGCAACAATAAAGGTCCAAGACCAAGAGATGCATGAGGAATATAAACCATTGAAAAATAGAAAAAAACACTACTTACTACAGAAAGGTAAATATTAAACTCAAATTCGGACTTCAAGTGCCTAGTGACCACAGCACCCCGCTCAGGGGTACTGGGGAATAAGCAGAGCTAAGTGGGAGACATCTCAGGAGGGACAGGAGAGGAGGGCTTAACAAAAGTAGAGAGTGGGGGGGGGGCGACCCAGTGCATGATGGGGCTGGAAAGCAAAAGCTCAATCCATAAACGTGATAACCAGGACAGCACTCATCTGAGGACTACTCATAATTGTCTGATCAAACAACACTACATTACAGTATGCTAAAAAAACATCAATCATTGGTTTAACCAATCATTATAACATAGTAGCTAGAGGGTCCTTATTTTAAGATTCAATATATGGGCCCCATCGTTTGTAAAAATTCTTGATTGCTTTCTCCAAGTCAGAGAGTGGAGCTCTCCTGTACATGTATAAAGTATCCAATAGGTCAATCTGGTAGACGTCTAATTTGGCAGAAGTCGGAGAGGTCAACTGCTGAAATATGTTTTCCTATGCAATGGTAGCATGGAATATAGAGAGGTTGCCAGTTGGCCTTGGAGCCAAGGTTGGTGAACAAGAGTGCTTCTGGATATTTGAGAATTGTAAATGTAAAGTTGAATTAATAAAGGCTAGTACAGTACCTTATACCAAAAACTAGAGATTTGTTAACAACTCCATATACAATGCATGATATCTGCCTTTGCAGACCTACATTTAGGCACCTCCCAACTCCCCTTTAACCATATTTTTGCATTAAAACACCTTTAGGTATGTCTCCTGTAGTGTTGCAGAGTATAAAGATTTAATTTTAGGATCATGGCATAACCATCATGAGTCCGAATGAGTGATGGATGGGACATCTGCTTGCCAAGCCCGCATCACCCTCACCCAAGTCACATCTCGACCAGAATTGGTAAGGTCAGCATATACAGCAGGTAAAATAAGTATTGAACACATCAACGTATTTCTCAGTAAATATATTTGTAATGGGGCTATTGTAATGAAATTTTCACCAAATGTCACATAACTTAATTTATGAACATCTATGGTTTGATTTCTTTGCAAGTGTAGATTGCATGGGTTGTTGCTGACAATTGCTGAAAATTTCATTACAATAGCCCCATTACAAATATATTTACTGAAAAAATGTTGATGTGTTCAATACTAATTTTACCCGCTGTATGTATGTATGTATGTACTGTAAATACACAGGCTCGGCACTCTTCCTCTGAATACTGTAAATTCCGGGTGCCCCCCGCAGATAGTATTACATAAAATAGACAGTGTAAATAACACCTCAATAATGGGTCAAAAGACCTGAAATTTACTTCAACGTTTCAGTCCTCATGGACTTTTGTCAGGAAGAGTACAGATACACATAAATGCACTTACCTAAATACATGTAAAGAACACAACAAGTGCACCCCATGTCGTCCTTCGGAGTCTGCGTCTGACGCCATCACAACGCACCACACAGTGGATGCGATGTCCGACGCACAACTCACCATGACAACACTGTAAACAAAAAAGTGTAAATCCATCACCCAAACAAAATATAGTAATAATCAAGGAGATAAATGCATAATAAGCTAATCATACAGGGAGAGTCTGCAAGCAATATCCGATTGGTCAAGGTCACCAAACTCCTATCAAGAGATAAAAAAATAATATGGGAAAATTTATTAATTAAAACATGTTAGTGACAATGGCCCTGATTCAGAGCCGGACGCTCTGACCAGAGCGCTCGCTCTGAATCAGGGCCCTCCTCCATTAATATGGAGTGTCCTCCTGGACGCTCGTATAGCTGTGGGTCACCACCCACAGCATATACGAGCGTGCAAAAAGATGGTCGCGATGGTCTTGACCATCGCGACCATCGGACTTGCGAGGGAAACCCTGCGGTCGGGTTTTCCAGCCGCAAGGCCAGGAGTGATTTTGGCTCTATCAGAGCCAAAATCACTCCCACTGACATCACTAGTGATGTCAGTGGGGCCGGCTTCAGACGGTAGGCGTTCCCATGGGAACGCCTCCGTCTGGCAGGCACGCCCCCGGCACGCCCACCAAAGGGGGCGTGCTGTCAATCAACATCGACAGCACGCCCCCTTTGGTGCGAGACCCGGAGCGATGGAAAGTCCTTCGCTCGCCGGGTCTCGCGCATGCGCATGACGGAGCTCCCTCCGTCGTGCGCATGCGCAGTGGGGACCATCGACCCACTTGCGAGCGTACTGCCGCTCGCGAGTGGGTCTGAATGACCCCCAATGTCTCATTAAGCCCATGCGGCTGCACTGTGTTAAGCAAAAAGATCCAACGGGCTTCAGCTCGTAACAATTGTTTAGCCCTGTCTCCCCCTCTCAGGCTATCGGGGACACGATCAAATTTTGTATCGTAATCCAGACAAATGATATCTACATTCTCTAAAATGGCGAGCCACTAGTTGGTCGTTATCCCTGCTTGATAAGGCTTGTCGGATAGCTGACCTGTGGAGCGCCGTGCTCTAACGGAATGGTCTCGTGGTTTTACCAACATATAGGTGTCTACACGGAAACCTAATATACAGTAGTATGCCACATATTGGCTGGCACATGTTAGGATATATCTGATCTTATACCTATGTCCTGAGTGGGTATGTACAAAGCTATCACCTGTCTCGAGGAAGCTACAAGTCGTGCATCCCAGGCACTTGTAGTTCCCAGGCTTCTTAGTCAAAAAATTCGATGTACTACCGGTACCGAATCCAGAAATATCCGTATGGACTAGCCAGTCACAGACATTTTTGCCATGCTTGTAACAGGGAAGTATGGAGGAATTCTTCAAGAGAGGTAAATTAACATCGGAAGTAACCATACGCCAGAAACGCTTAGCTGCACCTTTAAAAACTGTGAATAGGGCAAGTCCTTAACCAGATTTCTGGCATGATAACTGGAGGCTAGCAACAGGTTACTATGGTCTGTAGGTTTCCTATAGATAGAGGTAACAATCTTGCATTGATAACCTGTACTAGTACATCAGGATAATGGGCAAAGATGATGTTTAAGCAAAACAAAGGACAGCAGAGTGTAAAAAGGTAAGTGACATGTCCAATGGGTCTGGTCCTTGAATAGCAGAGGTGGCTATCAATATACATCACATAGGGCCTGATTCAGAGGTGGCCGCTAATGTCGGCGCAACGGCCTCTTTTTACGACAGAGAGACAGAGACGCCCTCCAGCTGCAGCTGTGATACGCCGCTTTGCATACAAAGTCCCACCACCGGACATTCGAGCTGATTCAGACTCGCTCGCTAAGGCGCCATCGCTCACTACCGGGCGATTTTTGCTCAGTGCGCATGCGTATAATTCGCAATGCGCGTACGTAAGGTAACTTCAGCAATGGGGAATTGTGAGCTCGTAGTACACAGATTTGCCGCTACTTTGAGTGACAGATAGTGCCATTTGTGGGTGGTAACAGAGGAAGGTGCTTGTGAACGGAGGAATGGTGCTGCAAACGCAGGCGTGTCTGACCGGCAAAACTGAGTTTTAAGGGCGTGCATAATTTAAATGCCGCGTCATTGTACACGTCAGTTCACATCCATTACGGTGGAAGTACTCGCAGTGCTTGTGGCAGCCCAGGGTCTACCACAAGCACTGCGTGTGCAGCCGATGATTTTATCCTCTGCCGATGTATGCAGTCAATTAATAGAGTAGCAGGTTTTACTAACTGCATTGTATAATACATATACAATACATACAAATACGTCAGTTCACATCCATTATGGTGAAAGTACTCGCAGTGCTTGTGGTAGCCCAGGGTCTACCACAAGCACTGCGTGTGCAGCCGATGATTTTATCCTCTGCTGATGTATGCAGTCAATTAATAGAGTAGCAGGTTTTACTAACTGCATTGTATAATAGCAAAGTGGATGTGTAAATTAGCATATTTTTATACCAATCCCAAAAAACTTTTAATTCACAAACAATAGTCCCTATATTTTTATTTTTAAAGTTCACAAATATATGTTTTTTTTCTTTTTGTTGTTTTTAAAGTGAAAGTAGTTTTTGGGTTGTGGAACTGCACATCCCAGCATGCCATTCCAGAGTAAATACATGCTTTTTTAGCAATACTGTTGCAGGCCAGGGCCGGATTTCTTGTACCATAGTAGTTTTTTGTTTTTTTTATGTTGGAAGAAGGTACAAAAAACATTCTGTCATTGAAAATGAAATATTTTATTTTTTTATTTTTTTTTTATTTATTTTGGAATTCAAAATCCATAATATTTATAAATATATTTTTTAACATAAAAAAAGCAAACAATTTAATTCATTAAAAATACATGATTTTCTGGACGAATTTGGTTTTGGATTACCATCAAAAAATGAAAATGTGGACACACTTGCAGATGTGGATGAGGAAAGTGTGCCTGTGCAGCCACCAGATGTGCCTCCTCCACCTCCTACAAACACATCACCTGAAAATGTGGCAGGCCCATCACATGGAACGATACAAAATCAAGATATTCCTTGTGGGCCTTCCAGGGGCACTAACCAGATTAAATTTTTTGACATACATTTGGAAAGTTCTGGGTGAAATAAATTCAAGATCATCTATCGGATTTCTTCTTCTTTGCAGCCAACTCTGGTAAGCTGAATTTACGGATCCGGGTGGACCGTTGTGGACCCTGGTGGGTGCTCGGTCCAGCCACAGCAGGCCACTGGTCCACCTCACCTTCTATTGGGCCAGTCAGATGTTCTTTGATCTCCTTGACATCTTGGCTTATGGACCTTAGAAAGGAGTTTTGCTCCAACATGCTGGCCTGGACAGCCTCCATGGCTGCTGATTGCCTTAACAGTGCCACCCTAAGCCCATCCAGGACTTGGGTAAGGGTGGCAGTGGAGGATGGGGGTTGTGCCGTCACCCCATCCATCTGCAGGCTTTCAGCCATGTCACTTCCTAAAAATGGTAAATGATAATAAAAAAATATTATTATAAAGTAATACAAAAATAGACAGATACAGAGACAGGTGTATGCAAATAATTACCAGACTCAGCATGTGGGTCATCTTGTGGAGGCTCCTGATGGTCTAGTTTTGCCTCCACCACTATCCTCCAATCTAAGGCATGAGTGGAGTGCTTCCGATTGCTAATCTTTGCAAATTTTCACCCAGATTTTTTTCCTTACAGAAAAATTAATCTTATGTCGAAAAGTGGATCTGGTTAGTACCACCTGGATGAGGGTATCTGTAACCCGACAAGGTTTAACTTGACCTTGTATCGTAAAATCTGATGTGTCAGCCACATTTGGAGGTGATGTGTTTGTAGGTGCTGGAGGAGGATCATCTGGTGTGGGCTCAGGCACACTTTCCTCTGCCACATCTGGAAGTGTGTCCATAACTTCAATTTCTGGTGCTATTCCAAAACCAAATTCGTCAAGAAACTCATGTATATCAATCATGCAGTCCTCTACACTGGCCTCCTCAGAATCCATGACTGCAAATTTAAAAAAATCTGGCGTTGCTTTTTATAGCAATATGCATACGCGCCTGCTACTGTGCGCCACTCCGACAGAGTGCACTACGCAATGCACAAGCGACCAAAACACCCTTTAAAAGTGTCCCTTACAATTCCAAACACTTTCACAAGGAGCTGCGTAGTGTTGGGAGTGTCCTACTGGCCGCACAGGAATATCCTAGCTGTGGAACGAGTAGAGTCACATGATGTATGATAGGTGTTGTGTTGTTATAGATGTATTAAATCAACAAATGTCCTGTGTTTCTCCTCCATTTTTGAATGGCCAACCAATCAGACTGCACCCTAGTTGTGATATAAAGTTTGCACACTGTAATATTTGTCATTGCCATCATGAGATCCTCCAGTTTTAGTAGATGGGAGCTGCGCGTCGTCATAGACGTTATGGACCGGCGCCTGGGGCCCGTAGGCCTGCATGTGCCCAATCGCATAAAAATGCGGGCGTATGCGGAGGTGAGGAGGAGGCTCCGGTGCATGGGCTTCCGCCAGTACTGTTGTGCAGCTGGAGAGGAGGTGGTCGGATCTCCGGAGGTGGACTCCGGCCCTCCTGGATCAATTGCGAGCGGATAACCGCCAAAGTAAGTAATGCATTGTATATGCATTGCGTGGTGTATGCTTTGTGCTGTGTATGCCTTTCTGCGTGTGTGTGTTTATTGTATATTTACTGTTTTTGATGGCCTGTTTGTTAGCTTCATTTTAAGGTCTGCAGACATTTTAATATTTTTTAGAAAATGGCTGCCATCAAGTTTTAAGTCCCAATTTCAATACTATGTTTGAAAAATTAGCACAACTGTTGTAGTCATTAGGTGTGTGTTGGTGTGTGAGAGTTTGTGTGTGTGTGTGTGTGGGGGGGGGATTATTTGTAAATCAACATGGTTTCTGACGTGTGTTTAAATGTAAAAGATGGCTGACAATTTGAGTGTCAGGCTACAGTTTACGCAGTGTCTCTGGATTATTGTCACATGGGTGACACAGGTGTCTGTATGTAATCCTCTGGGTTTTTTTGGGGGGGCTTAAAAAAAAAACCTTGCTCTTGCCTTTGGTCTGCTAAACCAGGGCAAATGATGTTGTGGCATAATATTCAAAAAGACCTGAGGCTGTAATTGCTGCCAAAGGTGCAACAACAAAGTAATGAAAAGAAAGGTTTGAAATTAATACTTATGTACATGTGATATGATGTTTTTTTGACATTGCTAAATTTTAAAGTATTTTATTTCAATTTTTTAACTCTTAGGATTATGTCAAAGAAGAGAAAGGGCTCGCCAAGCCGAAACACCACCCACCTCTGAAGATGCCTCCCGCCAAACAGCCTCCCCACCCACCCCTGAAGAAGCCGCCCCCACCCACTACTCCTCACCCATCCCTGAACCTGCCTCCCCCCACCCACTCCTCCTCACCCATCCCTGAACCTGCCTCCCCCACCCACTCCTCGGGAAGATCTAATTGGGCTGCTTCTGCCCAAGATTTGCCGGCCCAAGGACATGAAGGTACATATGTCACAGATGCCATTATGCAATGTATATCCAATTTAGGAACCAGAAAAGAATGCAATGTGAAAGCAGCATTAACCTCAGTAGCCAATGTGAAACACTGTGCAGTACTATCTGGTGAAGGGATACACACCAATTATTCATGGCTATGGTGGGTGGTTTTTATGTCAAACTGTTTGACTTTACTAACAAATACTTATTAAATAATTTTTCTTTTCCTTTACATTTCAGTTGAACAAGAGGAGCCACTTTGGAAGGTTCTAAGGAGTGAGGTGGCCACATTAGCCACGTGTGCAACATATTTTGGAGGCTATTAGATGCATATAAAATGCGCTTTAAATTTTCTGTTGAAGAAAAAAATTAAAAAATTTCAGTTTTGCAAAAAAAATGTCTGGTGTTTTTATTAAAAGGTCAAATATTCTATAAGTAACATCTTAATAAAGTAGAACTATCTGATTCAATGTTTACGTATATATGTATTTTTTAATGTGTACAAATATATATATATATATTTTTTTTTTTAAATCAAATATATGTGTATATATATATATATATATATATATACAGGGATATATATATATATATCTATATATTTATAAAAATCTGGGTTGGTATAAATATATATATATATATACAGTCGGGAAGCAATCGGGAAGCCGACTGCCTATATACCGGCAGCCAGCTTCCCGACTGTCTTATCCCGGCATGGGTGAAATGCCGGGCGTCTAGATGTAGACGCCCGCATTTACCTGGCGCACGGAGACGGGCGCCCGGCATCACGATCGTAGTGATGCCGGGCGCCGCGAGCAGACAGCCGCGCGGGGGGGGAGGGTTAGGTTTAGGGCTCCCGGGGGGGACTTAGGGTTAGACACCCCCCAGGGAGGGTTAGGGTTAGGCTAGGGGGAGGGAGGGTTAGGGTTAGGCACCCCCGGGGGGGACTTAGGATTAGGCACCCCCCCGGGGGACTTAGGTATAGGCAGCGGGGAAGGGGGTGGTTAGGGTTAGGCAGTTAGAGCGGGGATTAGGGTTAGGCACTTGGGGGGAAGTTAGGGATAGGCACCCCTAAGGAGGGTTAGGGTTAGGGGGGTTAGGTTAGTGGATACTTACCTATCCACGATTGGGATTTCCAGCGCTGTCAGGCTTCTGCTGCGTCGCACTCTGCTCCTATCGGGCTGCCGCTGGCGGGAATTGAACCGGCCGGCGGTATATCATACCCATTCCATACAGTCAGGTCCATAAATTGGCCTCTATTCACCACCACAATGGTTTTGAAATGAAACAAACAAGATGTGCCTTAACTGCAGACTTTCAGATTTAATTTGAGAGTAATTACATCCAAATCAGGTGAACGGTGTAGGAATTACAACAGTTTCAATATGTGCCTCCCACTTTTTAAGGGGCCAAAAGTAATGGGACTATCAACTCAAAAGCTATTTCATGGACAGGTGTGGGCTATTCCCTCATTATTTCATTATCAATTAAGCAGGTAAAAGGTCTGGAGTTGATTCTAGGTGTGACTATTGCATTTGGAATCAGTTGCTGTCAACTCTCAAAAGAGCTGTCACTATCAGTGAAGCAAGCCATCATTAGGCTGAAAAATCTAAATAAACCCATCAGAGAGATAGCAAAAACATTAGGTGTGGCCAAATCAACTGTTTGGAACATTCTTAAAAAGAAAGAATGCATCGGAGAGCTCAGCAACACCAAAAGACCCGGAAGACCACGGAAAACAACTGTGGTGGATGACAGAAGAATTATTTCCCTGGTAAAGAAAAACCCCTTCACAACAGTTGGCCAAATCAAGAACACTCTCCAGGAGATAGGTGTATATGTGTCAAAGTCAACAATCAAGACAAGACTTCACAAGAGTGAATATAGAGGGTTCACCACAAGATGTAAACCATTGGTGAGCCACAAAAACAGGAAGACCAGATTAGAGTTTGCCAAACAACATCTAAAAAAGCCATTACAGTTCTGGAACAACATCCTATGGACAGATGAGACAAAGATCAACTTGTACCAGAGTGATGGGAAGAGAAGAGTATGGAGAAGGAAAGGAACTGCTCATGATCCAAAACATACCACCTCATCATTGAAGCATGGTGGTAGTGTCATGGCGTGGGCATGTATGGCTGCCAATGGAACTGGTTAACTTGTATTTATTGATGATGTGACTGCTGACAAAAGCAGCAGAATTAATTCTGAAGTGTTTTGGGCAATATTATATGCTCAATATTATATGCTCATATTCAGTCAAATGCTTCAGAACTCATTGGACGGCGCTTCACAGTGCAGATGGACAATGACCCGACGCATACTGCAAAAATAACCAAAGAGTTTTTTAAGGCTAAAAAGTGGAATGTTATGCAATGGCCAAGTCAATCCCCTGACCTGAATCCGATTGAGCATGCATTTCACTTGATGAAGACAAAACTAAAGGGAAAATGCCCCAAGAACAAGCAGGAACTGAAGACATTTGCAGTAGAGGCCTGGCAGAGCATCACCAGGGATGAAACCCAGTGTCTGGTGATGTCTATGCATTCCAGACTTCAGGCTGTAATTGCCTGCAAATGATTTGCAACAAACTATTAAAAAGTGAAAGTTAGATTTAGGATTGTTTAGTTTGTCCCATTACTTTTGGCCCCTTAAAAAGTGGGAGGCACATATAGAAACCGTTGTAATTCCTACACCGTTCACCTGATTTGGTTGTAATTACTCTCAAATTAAATCTGAAAGTCTGCAGTTAAATCACATCTTGTGTGTTTCATTTCAAAGCCATTGTGGTGGTGAATAGAGGCCAAAATCTGAAAATTTTGTCAATGTCCCAATATTTATGGACCTGACTGTATATATATATATATATATATATATATATATAAATATTTTGCAAACAACTTATATATACAGTGCATTCGGAAAGTATTCACAACGCATCACTTTTTCCACATTTTGTTATGTTACAGCCTTATTCCAAAATGGAATAAATAAATTTTTC
Source organism: Taudactylus pleione (assembly GCA_031769625.1). Taxonomy (NCBI): domain Eukaryota; kingdom Metazoa; phylum Chordata; class Amphibia; order Anura; family Myobatrachidae; genus Taudactylus; species Taudactylus pleione. The sequence continues at coordinate 8,766,616 of JAUIMM010000081.1, read as the reverse complement.
TCCTCAAAATTCTACACACAATACCTCATAATGACAACGTGCAAAAGTTTTTTAGAGATTTTTGCAAATTTAATAAAAAAAACAACTAAGAAATCACATGTACATAAGTATTCACAACCTTTGTTCAATACTTTATTGTTGCACCTTTTTCAGCAATTACAGCCTCAAGTCTTTTTGAATATGATGCCACAAGCTTTGCACACCTATCTTTGGGCAGTTTCACCTATTCCTCTTTGCAGCACCTCTCAATTTCCATCAGGTTGGATGGGAAGCGTCGGTGCACAGGCATTTTCAGATCTCTCCAGAGATGTTCAATCGGATTCAAGTCTGGGCTCTGGATTCAAGTCTGGGCTCTGGCTGGGCCACTCAAGAACATTCACAGAGTTGTCCTGAAGCCACTCCTTTGATAATTTGGCTGTGTGCTTAGGGTCATTGTCCTGCTGAAAGATGAACCGTCGCCGCAGTCTGAGGTCAAGGGCGCTCTGGAGCAGGTTTTCATCCAGGATACCTCTGTACATTGCTGCATTCATCTTTCCCTCTACCCTGACTAATCTCCAGTTCCTACCGCTGAAAAACATCCCTACAGCATGACGCTGCCACCACCATGCTTCACTGTAGGGATGGTATTGACCTGGTGATGAGCGGTGCCTAGTTTGCTCCAAACATAATGCCTGGCATTCATGCCAAAGAGTTCAATCTTTGTCTCATCAGGCCAAAGAATTTTGTCATGTGCATTTTGGCAAACTCCAGGCGGGCTGCTATGTGCATTTTACTAAAACGTGGCTTCCGTCTGGCCACTCTACCATACAGGCCTGATTGGTGGATTGCTGCACAGATGGTTGTCCTTCTGGAAGGTTCTCCTCTCTTCACAGAGGAATGCTGTAGCTCTGACAGAGTGACCATTGGGTCCTTGGTCACCTCCCTGACTAGTGCCCTTCTCCCCCAATCGCTCAGTTTAGATGGCCAGCCAACTCTAGGAAGAGTCCTGGTGATTCCGAACTTCTTCCATTTTCGGATAATGGAGGCCACTGTGCTCATTGGGACCTTCAAAAGAGCAGATTTTTTTCTGTACCCTTCCCCAGATTTGTGCCTTGAGACATACCTGGACAATTCCTTGGACTTCATGCTTGGTTTGTGCTCTGAAATGCACTGTCAAGTGTGAGACCTTATATAGACAGGTGTATTGCTTTCAAAATCATGTCCAATCAACTGAATTTACCACAGGTAGACTCCAATTTAAACTGTAGGAACATCTCAAGGATGATCAGTGGAAACAGGATGCACCTGAGCTCAATTTTGAGCTTCACAACAAAGACTGTGAATACTTATATACATGTGATTTCTTATTTTTGTTATTTTTATTAAATTTGCAAAAATCTCCAAAAAACTTTTTACATGTAGTCATTATGGTGAGTAGAATTTTGAGGAGAAAAATGAATCTATTCCATTTTGTAATAAGGCTGTAACATAACAAAATGTGGAAAAAGTGATGTGCTGTGAATACTTTCTGGATGCACTGTATGTATATATATATATATATATATATATATATGCTGAAAAATAAGAAAATGTGCGCCTAATAGTGCAGTATTTAAAATAAAGCAATTTGTGCTCAATTTAAGTCATGTGCGTACCAAAAAGTAACTTTCAAAAAAGCTTATCTGATGTCCAGGTCACACTCCTATGGTCAGGAAACAAAGTAATGCTAATAGATTCCGGATATCAATCCAAGGACAGGTACCCTCTTAAATGGACCTTAAAAGAGAGGGCTCCAACCAAGCCCATAAACATAATATGGTGTAGTATTTCCTTATACCATTTAGAGTGGATAAAAAACATAAATAATTTTGCGTACCAGACAAAGCAAAATGTAGTGCATATAAAGGTAATGCTCCTTCCTGTTCTGTGTGTTATCAGGGATCACTCTCTACTTCATACAGGGATCACTCTCTACTTTGTATCTGGCCTCAACCGTAAAAAGGAGAGTGATCTCCGTAAATAATTTTTTATTTTCCTAAAACATATAAAACGAACAGACAAACTGTTAACAAGAATAAAATAAATGAAAATGCTTATCTTAAGTAAGTTTAAGCAGAAAAGAGTCCATTTTGTTGGAGGTGCAGGAGAACCAGGCATTACTTTGTTTCCTGACCATAGGAGTGTGACCTGGACATCAGATAAGCTTTTTGAAAGTTACTTTTTGGTACGCACATTACTTGAATTGAGCACAAATTGCTTTATTTTAAATACTGCACTATTAGGCGCACATTTTCTTTTTTTTCAGTACCCATTTTTCCCGTCGCCACACGGATTATTAGAAGATTGCAGCCACCTGTTATCATCAGGAGTGTGTTTTTCCCCCTATTCACGAGTGTCATAAAGAAGCAATTGGTGACAATTTGTCATAAGACTATTCACAGAAGGAATCTAAAAATTTGTGCGCCAGTATTCTTATATTTCTGTAAAATATATATATATATATGTATAAATATATACGTGGATATTAGATAGTTCGACATCTAGATATATGTATATACATATACTGTATGTATATATCTAAATTTATATATATTTGTCTGGATATCTCTCTCTCTCTCTCTCTCTCTCTCTCTATATATATATATATATATAATGTGACACAGTCGGGATAGGGGTCCCTCTCCTGGGTAGATGGACTCCCTCTTTACATACACAGCAGCTGGAGAAACAGGACACAATTCTGGGGTTCTCGTACAAGCTGGTCGGAGCCAGTCTTTATTGTACAGGACACATAAATAATATAAAACATTAACAAAATCCTAGCCGTCTGGGCTCTAACTAGACAGTAGGTTCCCTCACTATCAGAACACTAAATAAGTTCACGTCCACAGTACTTACTGGTTTGCATCAAAACAGTGTCTCAGAGCAAGCTAGCCTGCGGGCCTGCTCTCCCAGGTGTGATTCACTCAGTCAGAACTAAATCCAGCTTATAACAGCCATTTCCAGGTATGATGAGCCTGCTACCAGGCTGAAAGAACCAACACCCAGAGTGGCCTGTGGATGGAGCCCTCCCTCTCCTCACATCCACACCCCCTGGACCCATTCCAGCTTTTCACCAAAGCCGACATTCCAATCTGTTCAGGAGAACAGACTTTTCTGGTGGGTTTAAAAGACATATGTGAGAAATCTGGGACACACATATATGCCATCCACAACTTTTCCAGTGCTTCTATAACATATCCCCCCCATTTGTTTCGACCTGTGGGGCGGAACAACTGCAGCCCCCAAACAATGAATGCGTGACAACACATCTGCATTGGCCAGCTGGCTTCCTTGGACTGTGTTCTACCAAAAACTTAAAGTTTTGTAATGCCAGGAACCACCTTGTTATTCTCCCATCTGTCTATTTGTTCTCTGACATCCACTTCAATGGGGCATGGTCAGTGATCAGCCTGAATTTCCTTCTCACCAAATAGTACCTCAGAGTTTCCAATGACCATTTTATGGCCAATGCTTCCTTCTCGACTGTAGCATAGTTTCTCTCATGTGCATTTAATTTCCTGCTTAGGTAAAAAATAGGGTGTTCCTCACCTTCCTTGCTCTGGGACAGGACCGCTCCTATACCTACTTCTGATGCATCAGTTTACACAACAAATTCCCTATCAGAACTGGTTGGGAACACAACGCTATTATCAACTCCTGAAAAGCTTTCTCTGCTTCAGGACTCCACTCCACCATGACTTTCTGTTTGCCTTTGGTAAGGTCAGTCAGTGGGACTGCAATGGTGGCAATATTGGGTATAAACTCCTATAATACCCCATAATCCCTAAGAAGGCTTTCACCTGCTTCTTATTCAGGGGTCGTGGCCAGTTTTGGATTGCCTCAATTTTATTATGCTGTGGCTTTATCAAACCTCTGCCAATTGTGTATACAAGATACTTTACTTCTTCCATCCCTAGACAACACTTTTTAGGGTTGGCTGTCAAACCTGCCTTTTAGGTGGAGTCCAACACTACTTGTACTCTGGGCAAGTGAGACTTCCAATCAGGACTATGAATGACCACATCATCTAGATAAGCAGCGGCATACTGTCTATGGGGCCTTAGAATCCTAACCATCATTCTTTGAAAAGTAGCCAGTGCCCCATGTAGCCCAAAGGGCAACATCTTGTATTGAAATAACCCCTCTGGTGCAGAAAAAGCTGTCTTTTCTTTGGCATTCTCAGTTAACGGCACTTGCCAATACCCTTTGGTTAGGTCAAGAGTGGTTAAATATCTGGCTGTCCCTAGCCTGTCAATTAGTTCATCTACCCTAGGCATTGTGTAGGCATCGAACTTGTTAAATTTCCATAAGTCATTGCAGAAACGCACACTCCCGTCGGGCTTTGGAATAAGCACAATGGGACTTGACCACTCACTATGCGATTCTTTGGTTACATCCAACTCTAACATTTTTTTGATTTCTTTCGATACTGATTCTCTTTGGGATTCTGATAACCTATAGGGCTTTAGGTTAACTTTAACATCTGGGTCAGTGATTATGTCATGTTTAATGACCGAGGTTTTCCCTGGTATGTCAGAAAACAGCACCCTATTTCTGATAAGAAATTCTTTAACTTCCTGCTGTTGAACTGATGACAGGGTTTTTGCCACTGTCACTTCGGAAACCAAGGACCCTGGGTTTACTGGAGGGGCTCGGACAGCTGACAGTGCTGCTCTATCCTTCCAGGGTTAGAGCAGCACTTCCAGGGTTTTATAAGATTTCCATGGTATATTTGTTCTGGCTTTCTTTTCCCCGGCTGGTAAACATTATAATTGACTGGCCCCACTTTTTCAAAAATTTCAAAGGGTCCTTACCACTTAGCTAAAAGTCTACTTTCTACTGTGGGAACCAATACCAACACTCTGTCCCCAGGAGCAAAGACGCGTAACCGAGCATTGCAGTTGTATACCCTCTGCTGTGCCAGTTGGGCCCGGTTCAAGTGCTCTCTCACTATTGGCACCACAGCAGCAATTCTTTCTTGCACTTGGGAAACATGCTCAATAACGGTTTTATATGGACTGGACTGCCCCTCCCACATCTCTTTGGCAATGTCTAGTAACCCCCTTGGCTGTCTAAAAGTATAACAAATCAAAAGGTGAAAACCCGATGGAGGATTGAGGAACCACTCTTATGGCCAACAACAAATAAGGCAACAAGTAATCCCAATCTCTACCATCTTTGTCGACTACTTTTCTTAGCATATGTTTTAATGTCTTGTTAAACCTCTCGACTAACCCATCGGTTTAGGGGTGATAGACCGAAGTTCTTATCTGTTCGATTTTGAACAGACGGCACAACTCTTTCATGACTTTTGACATAAATGGGGTACCTTGGTCAGTCAGTATTTCCTTAGGTATTCCCAACCTGCTAAAGACATGGACTAACTCTCTAGAAATGGTCTTGGTTGACGTATTGCACAACGGTATCGCTTCCGGCTACCTGGTAGCGTAATCCATTATCACCAGAATATATTGATGGCCCCGGGCAGACTTCATTAAGAGTCCAACCAAATTCATAGCTATTCTTTCAAATGGCACCTCAATAATGGGTAACGGGACTAGTGGACTTTTAAAATGTGGTCTTGGAGCATGATACTGACATTCAGGGCAGGACGCACAATAGTCAGATACCTCTTTATGGACCTCGGGCCAGATAAACCTCTGCAAAATTTGGTCAGTGGTTTTCTGTACCCCTAGGTGACCTGCCGTTATATATGACCATGAGCCAGATCTAACACTGTTCTTCTGTATGCTTTGGGAACTATTAATTGTTCCACAATATCTTCCGCTTTCTTAGTCACCTGATACAAAAAATCCCGACATACTGCCATGTGAGGATATGACAAAGGACTATCGGGGTCTAGGGGTTTACCATCGATCACTTTGACATTCTCCCTGGCTTTTATCAGAGTAGAGTCATTTAACTGCTCCACGGCAAAGACCTCTCTTCTGACCTCTAAATTAGGCAGACGATCAACTGGCTCAACAACACTTCCCACCTCAGTGGGAGGCACATCACTTGGTGAGCCACCATCACGCTCCGCATTCTCTAGTTTGCCAATCATGCTAGAAAAAGGCACCATCTCCGACCCTGAAGAAACTTCCTCTGCTATTACATCAGCAACCTTCTCAAATGGGTCAGGGTGATTTACCTCTGTAAAAAATCGGCTTTCCCACAACTTCCAGAAGTGAACAAAGTCTCTCCCCAATATTGCATCATACATTAAGCCATGTACCAAACCCACAAAGACTATCGCGGAACCACATGGTGTCTCGATGTTCACTTCTGCAGTAACATAATACCGAGTAGCCCCATGTGTGCAGGTCACACTAACAGTTTTCCCCTTATTGTTCAAGGGGTTCACCAGTTCAGCTTTCATAAGTATAACCAGGCTGCCAGAATCTAACAGAGCCTCTACTCGGTTGCCTTCTACAGTGAGTACACACATGTGCTTATCTGTCTCAGTCTGCTGATCAGAAGTACAGGTTGGCTGTGCAAAGAAAGACATCCTGCGGTTGACATGAGCGGTATCACATTGCTTAGGTTCAGAGGTAAGTGAACAATTAGCCGCAATATGGCCAAAACCACTACATCGGAAACACTGAATCACATTATTATCTAACAGTAAAAATATGGTAATAGGGGATTCCCAGATGGGTGCACAAGCTGCCACGTGGAAATCAATTTTCCAAAAATAGAGATCACCACAATCCCAAAGTATAAGCAAAAATTACAAGGCATAGGAAAAGATAACACGCGGCGCTAAAAATCATTTAGAAAAACACATATATAATACATCCCTTAGTGCTGTAGTATCCAAATTCTCAGATGTTGGCCTGTGTCTTCTTTTGTCAGAGAAATCCTTGAATCAAGTTTTCACTCAGAGAATATGTGGATAGAAGAACATATAAAAAGAAGCCAATGTGTAGTAATTTCATTCAATAGGCTGGAGGCAATTAGTCCATTTGTTCAATCGTTATATAACAGTGTACCCCACTCACAATAAGATTGGGATAAACCAATATATCAAGGTAACCAATATAATGGGTATGAGTAATAAAACCTTCTGTAATGGGCGTACCCCAAACTCACAGCATAATGGAACTGTATATTCTCATCAAGGTATCTTTTCAAAATAATCTAAAGCTCAGAGTACCCAACACTCACAATGGCTATTCCAATGTAAAACCTATCAAGATTTCTTTTAAATCCACTTAGAGATGCGTACCCCAACTCACACTGGACTGAGGGAGCTGGATCATCAATGGGTATCTTTAAAGTTAAACCAAAAGAACAACAGGAAGCCACGTACCCCAACTCACTCTATGTGTAATGGTGAAATTCCTAGAAATGTTTCTTTATACAGGTAATTCCTGTATGGTCCTCAAGGTGTCCTCCTCCAAATCAAAGTTGCGGTACTTTTCTCTCCCAAAAAATAATTTATTCAACAATAAAAAATGTAACAAGGTAACACACATATAGCCCTTACACACAAGGGTATCACAATGAGTATAAAAAAACAAAACAGAACAAAAACATTTTTAAAAGTCCATAAAAAGAGACAGAAATTCGTCCAAATAGTTGAAAGCTACTCACACCCCTTGGATGCATCTCCAGACCGGGCTACTAGGTGTTGTACCACCTCTTTTATGGCCTGGCTGCTTTCCGCTAAAGCAGGGGTTGGGAACCTTTTTTCTGCCAAGGGCCATTTGGATTTTTAGAAAATCATTCGGAGGCCATACAAAATTATTAACTTAAAAATTTGCCACCTATATTTGGTTAAAAACTTTATTAACTTACCCTTAATGCGATGGCTGGAACTGCTTCTCTTTGGTATGTTGCCAGGCAGAGTCTGCAGGGGCAGTCCCCCCCTATGGGGTAGCTAGATCCCCTTCCGTAGATTGATCATGATGTCATCAGCAGTGTCCAACATCATTCCCTACAATCGTCCCTATGGATGTGTGACAGGCAGATTGATAAGGCAGCCCTGGGGTCCTCTCAGTCCTAACCAGCCTGATGACAGCACTGACTGTACACACCCCCTGCTGTGCCACCACTATCTGCTTGCCCACACTGTTAGGGTGAGACCCTGCATGCCCCTGCACTAACCAGCTTAATGGCAGCCAGAAGACAGCCCTGATCCCCCCATGTGCGCTGCCTGCCTGCCACCGCTGTTGGGGAGAGAGCCCTGCATTCCACTCAATGATAGCCCTGACCCCCTCCCTCCCCTGTGCTACCTACCGTGGCTGATAGGGAGAGATCCCCTGCACTAATCCGCCCGATTACAGCCCTGACAACCCCCACCGCTGCGCTACCTCCCGCCACTGATAGCAGATGACAGCCCTGACACACACACCCTCCCCCCGCTGTGCTACCTGCCGCCGCTGATAGCGCAGCAGGGGGAAGGGGTCAGGGCTGCTATCGGCTATCTGCCGCCGATGTACAATCATGACACCCCCTCTCCCCCCGCTGTGCTACCTGCCACCGCTGACAGAAGAGCCCTGGATGCAGCTACATTACGCTGACTCATGCTGCTGACGCTGATAGCAGGCTGGGCCGGATGATTTCACCTTGCGGGCCGTATACAGCCCGCAAACCAGAGGTTGTCCACCCCTGCGTTAAGTCCTATCAGGTTTCATCGATGATGACTTGTTGTTGCCTCTGGGCTGTCTCCAAGGCCATTAGTTGCACATTGGTGGATTCCAGCTGAGCTCTGGTAGCTTCCTGCTGAGCCCTGGTAGCTTATTGCTGAATTTTATTAGTTTCCTGCTGAGCTGCCATAGCTTGGAGCAAGGCCTTTACAATGTTCTCCATTTTGTCTTTAGGGGTAGGCTGAAAGCAGAACCTGGCCTCTGTGAGCATCTGCTGATGCCACCTTCTTGGATTCCACAATTTCATGTCTGTCCCTTTAATTTTTAAAGGAAAACTTTTTCATTGCTGCAATTTCAGTGTGTGTTGCCCGCATTCTTCACCAAATGTGACACAGTCGGGATAGGGGTCCCTCTCCTGGGTAGATGGACTCCCTCTTTACACACACAGCAGCCAGAGAAACAGGACACAATTCTGGGGTTCTCGTACAAGCTGGTTGGAGCCAGTCTTTATTGTACAGGACACATAAATAAAATAAAACATTAACAAAATCCTAGCCCGTCTGGGCTCTAACTAGACAGTAGGTTCCCTCACTATCAGAACACTAAATAAGTTCACGTTCACAGTACTTACTGGTTTGCATCAAAACAGTGTCTCAGAGCAAGCTAGCCTGCGGGCCTGCTCTCCCAGGTGTGAGACACTCAGAACTAAATCCAGCTTATAACAGCCATTTCCAGGTGCAAGCCCTAATGAGCCTGCTACCAGGCTGAAAGGCCCAAAACCCAGAGTGGCCTGTGGATGGAGCCCTCCCTCATCCTCACATCCACACCCCCTGGACCCATTCCGGCTTTTCATCAAAGCCGACATCCAATCTGTTCAGCAGAGCAGACTTTTCCTGGGGGTTTAAAAGACATATGTGAGAAATCTGGGACACACATATATGCCATCCACAACTTTTCCAGTGCTTCTATCACAATATATATATATATATATATATATATGTATATATATATATATATATGTATATATATATTTTTTTTTTTTTTTTGAGAGTGAGAATATATAATTTGACAAACAAAATTGGGGTAAGTCCAATTTGCGAACTCCAGCCTATGTAGATTAGAATTGAAAAAAGGTGCGAATTTACACTGATTGCAATCACATCAGATGCAATTAAAGGGTCAATCGAAAGCGCAGATGAGAAAACATGACTCTGCCAAGTAATCACGATGGCCACATAGGGTGACGGGTGTAGTCGTCGCTCATTCTGTTACGTGGTCCGGTAGGTGTGCTTTCATTGTGATGGGTGCTTACCCGCTTGCACTGTGCGTTGAGAGCGATCGCTCGCTTTGCAATTTCTCGCTCGCCGCAGCTACGAGCAATTGCGCCTTAGCGAGCAGGTCTGAATGAGGTCCATTAGCTGGTTGAGAAACACCTGTGACACACCCGTTACTGACTAACCACCCCCCTGTTACATCCCAGGAACGCCCACTGAAATTGCCTGTCTCTGCAACAAAATCTGTTCTGCGTTCCCTTGTGGCAACCATCAGGACACATGATCAGTGCGACTGGGACATGGGCACAGTACAAAAACATCGGACAACTATGCAAACCGCGGCACTGCGTCCAACTCTGAATCAGACCCTTAGTGTCTCACTTCTAAATACATGAAGAAGTTATTCCTTGTCCTTTTAATATTAAAAGGGGGTGCATCTTGCCACCTGAATCTAACATGTAGTTTCTGGGCTTAATGACGTTATTTTGTAATTTTAAAAAAAACCAGTTGTGTTTTCAAGACTGGGGGCAAAGTTAGGGTTAACCCACACAGTGACCTATTGATTTGTTTATAGCTTCTATTGTTTATTGATTCCGAGATTCACGCTAAAGCATTCGCATCTGCAATCTCTTACGGATTGCAGTTCCTAAAATATGCTAATGCCTTCCAAAGCTTAGCCGAGCATAGGGATGCCCACTGCTGCCGTCTCATATCCATCCGACAACGTAGAACAGCGCAAACATTAGTAACATCGACGCAGATCAGGCAGCCACGCAGCTTGTAAATCACGTCTGACCTCCCACAAACAATGCGGCTCTCCTGACACGCAGAGAGCTCTCATGCTGTGAAGATGATCATAATGGCTATTTTATGCACCCATGAAACAAAGTTTAAACTGTCCTGCATTTGCTTAGCCAGCCCCCGTTACCTTCCCCAAATGCTGACTTTGTGTCACTCACTTTACGAGTGAATCTGCTGTGCAAGCGTGATCGCCATACAATTGCTGCGCATAGCACAGTGCGGCTTTCGTGCATGCGCCATGGCAAATAATTGCTCGATCTGTGTAAATATTGGCATTCCCGTAAATCATGGAATCTGGCCCACTGTACAAAACCACACCTTTTTCAGTATCTTAAACAAAATGTTCTTTAAACTGTCTGGTTGATGATGCAGTACAGGTCTGCCTGCAAAATAACGTTCCCTCACTGTAGTGATATCTAGTGGAGGTATGGGGCTCTCAGAATGAAGAATGAAGTTACTGTTGGTGGCTCCATCCAAGGTGGCTCCGTCTCAGTCATCCGGGAGTCGAGCAATGCACTGTGATGTTACTGTGCAGCATCCAGCTCCTGGTCACTGAGGAGGAGCCAGCAGTGTGGGGAGAGTCTCAAGCAGTGGCGGAACTCCTGGAGACAATGGAGTCATTTGCCGCCGGGCGTCAGCCCTGAAGGGGGCACCTGGCTCCATTATCCCCAGGAGCTGCATGGAGAAGGAGCGCCGCTGATCGGCGCTCCACCTCCATTGGCGTAACTACGGAGGGTGCAAGGGGTTCCTGCACCCTCCATTTGCCGGGCGCCCGCTGAGTGTGTTACCAGCGGGCGCTCGGCTCCTATCCTCCTGGCGGTAGCCGGAGGACGGAGCTCCCTCCGTCTTCCGGGTCCCGCAGTGTACTATGGGAGTGACGTCATAACGTCACTCCCATAGTGCCGAGGAGCGGACGCCGGGGACGGAGCTCAGGAGTGAGCTCTGTCTTCCGGGTCCCGCAGTGCACTATGGGAGTGATGTAATGACGTCACTCCCATAGTGCCGAGGAGCAGACACCAGGGATGGACGGCAGCAGCACTGGAGTGGGGATAAGGTTAAGTGTTTTTTTTTTTGTTTTTTTTTGTGTGTGCGCGCGCGGTGGGGGCTATCACTACTGGGGCAACTACAGGGGCCTACTACTGGGGGCAACTACAGGGGCTCACTACTGGGGGCACCTACAGGGGCTCACTACTGGGGGCAACTACAAGGGCCTACTACTGGGGGCAACTACAGGGGCTCACTACTGGGGCAACTACAGGGGCCTCACTACTGGGGGCAACTACAGGGGCCTCACTACTAGGGGTAACTACAGGGGCCTCACTACTGGGGGTAACTACAGGGCCCTCACTACTGGGGGCAACTACAGGGTGCTCACTACTGGGGCAACTACAGGGGCCTCACTACTGGGGGCAACTACAAGGGCCTCACTACTGGGGCAACTACAGGGGCCTCACTACTGGGGGCAACTACAGGGGGCTCATTACTGGGGGCAACTACAAGGGACCTCACTACTGGGGGCAACTACCGGGGGCTCACTACTGGGGGCAACTACAAGGGCCCTCACTACTGGGGGCAACTACCGGGGGCTCACTACTGGATGTACTGCATAGGGGGACCATTACTGGGCAGCACTACATAGGCGGACCAATACTGGGGGCATTATATAAAAGGAACTGCATAAGGGGGGCGGTGGCAGCTGGGGCTGGCATAGGTGCTGGGGGGTGGTACATTTTAGTTTGGTGGGGGCACCAACATTTATCTTGCCTCCGGGCACCTGGGATGAAGTTACGCCACTGGTCTCAGGGGGCACCAAGAGACTTGCATGCCACAAGGCCATGCCACTTCCACGCAAAGTCTCAACCCCTTTTCCACTTCTGCAGCCTAGGGTGCTGGGGGATGCCAACTAAAGCTGCCGGGCCTTTCCCACTGGGATCTGATGTAACCCTTTTTGCAGTGGGAATTCATTGAAATTGCTTATATTTTCCCTTTTTTTGTTCTTGGCAGAGAATTATTACCTGATGCATTTCTGACTACAGTAACAAACTTTTCAGGTGAAGTTGCTTTATAGTAGAATAATTGTAACCACAGTTATTTTGTGAGTGAAGAAATAAAAATAGATGACAACTAAAAGAAAATATATAAATATACAAAATCTGATCCACATCTATTGCAATATTTACCTGCTTGCCACCCACATTGCCTCCTGCTTTACCTTAATTTAAATTCAAGATGGTCTTGGATAAGCTTAAATAATATATATATATATATATATATATATATATATATATATAAGCTTAAGTATTTACTGTACATTGCTAAATGTCTTTAGAATTTATATGCCGTTAATTATACCAATGTTTTGACTTCTATTGAATGATCAATTTCTAAATGGTCCCACTTACACCTACAGTACTTTTTACTAAACTCAGTCAAATATGTCATGCAAATACTTCCAATTAAATTGTCAAATGCTGACATCCGCAGATGTACTAAATTATTTGTTAAATTTCTCTGGTAGGGCAAAAAACCTTGTATCCACCAATGTAATTTATACCACTCTAAATCACAGGGTGGCATTGGTTCCCTGACATAGTGGCTTTTCAACATGCCACATTGTTCAGGTATAGCGCAGGATGTTGTTGGGTAATTCTTTGTTTAACAATTTAATATTGGAGAGTGAACTTTTTTATCCATATTCCCCTGGCACTTTAGTACAGACTCAGAGATCCAAACTCCCTCCTCATGTGCTTCAAAATATAATTTTTCATGATACCTACCACTCTTGGTTAGCCAAAAATAAGAAATTAGATAGGTCCTGTATTAATATGATATATTTAACAATCCAGCATAACCCGGATTTTATACCTGGTTCACATCACATCATTATTCTACGATGACATGAGACAGGGATAGCGTATATCAAAGATGTCTATGTTCCAGGAGGCACCCTCTATTCCTTTAAACATCTGCAGGAAAAATATAACATACCCGACTCAAGTATTTACAAATCTGCCATTACGTTACCAATTGTACTGTCACACATCACAGACTCCCCCCCATCTGATACTCTTGAATTATTTCTGCACTTTTAAAAAACAATTTTTATAGAATAAGTTGTTTATATTCTGACCTCACTGCCCCTACATGGACTCCTACTTTTTGGCCTAGGATACCCTCCACCCTGAGTGTTCCCCATTTGACTCTCTTCTGAAATACCACGTTAAAACTTTAAAGTATATATATTCCCCCACATTGCAAGAGAAACACGTCATGGTCATAAACATATAAATATATTTACACTTTCCAATGAAAACATTTATCCCCAAAGAAACGGAATATTGTAATAAATCTAAATGGGACAGAGCAAATTTTCAATACTGCTTTTAGGACTGTAGAAAAATACAACATTTTTGGAATAAGATTCTGATATTCATCAATTCAATTGCAAGTTCCGTACTCCCTCTATATCCGATGCCCATGTTATTTTGTAACTTTTATGTATGGATCCTCCATATTTCCACACAAGCTGGCTTTAAGTCATTTCCGCTTCTGGGTGTGATTCTCACGATAGCCAAGAAAGTTATCCTTGGGAAGTGGACCTCTCCATTACCTCGCAGGTTAGAGGAAGTTAAATGCTCTCTCTTGGAACTTTTATACTTTGAAAGACGAACAACCTTTCCTTATATTGAGAAGGGTGTAGAGAAATTTTATACTGAATGGCGCCCATATATAGAATATCTAAACCCTGCGGTAAAGCAAGACATAATGAAAGTTTTTTAATCAACTACTTGGTTTTTAAACCAACAACTATCTTCTGATTGTCACCTCTAGGACTTATTTAATTCCACAGGTTCTGTTTATGATCCAGGTAGTGATGATATTATTTTCCGACTGCACCAGCTGCACAGTTTTCTACCTTTTCTCTTACTTTCTCTTTTTTTTATTTTTTTTAACCCCTTCCCTTCTTTTTTACTTTTCTTCTGTTTGCTGCAACATAGTGTAGTTTTCTAAATGGTATCCCTGTTATGTTGTTATGTAGTTTTTTTTCCCCTGATGTTCATTTTATATTGACAACTATCTAGTGCAATTGTGACATACCATGTAACTATACTCTGTAGGCAAGACTATATTTACTGCTTGTTTTATGGGAATATTGTACATTTCATTTAATTTTCTTCTTTTGTCCTATGATCCTCTGTGTCTACAGAAATCTCGGTTGTAAGCTATGTTTGTGTAATTGTTGTTCTTGGAAAACTATAACAAAAAGATTAAAAAGTCTGGATGAACTAAAAAACAGGCCTCTATCTCTCTGTAGTTACCAACGACCTTGCTTAGTGCCCCTCCCATTAAGTTACCAGAATATCACAGTCTATCCAGCCCAACAAACTGGATGATGATGATGTAAAAAATAAACACAAATGATCATATATGTGAATAAAATTGGGTATTACTTTCTTCAGTCCACAGCCAACGTAACCCGTGACTATAGATAAAAGCAGAAAAGGAGAGCACGGATAGGGAAAGTGTTTTATATCACTAGGAATTATTGATTCAAGTAATTCAAAGTGTGTAGTAAAATACATTAAGAAGTTTTTCTGGCAACCTCTTGGTGATTCCCATCTACAGTAATGCAGCGGAGTTGATATTTTAATATAAACCATAAAGAGCTTGTCAATGCAGTACTTAGCAGCAATGTTTGGATATATATCATACTTTCATCAATTTTCTTTCAAGCTGCAAATAACTTTCCAAACCAACAACCTAAGGTGAAGAAACAAAAAACACCCTTTATTTACACATTATTAAAGACTCAGAATGAAAATATATAGTTGGGGGGCATGGCAGCCATATTGTGGTGATCATGGAAAGATCAATATGTCCCGAAAGATTCTAAAAAAGACCCTCTCACCAAAAAACACCCAGACAAATGGCACAATGGCCCACCATTAGATTCAATAGAAAAATTATTTTTTAAAAAACTTTTGTCAATCGACATGTAATTAATACACCATAAAAATTACTTACATAATTAATTTTCCATTGCAAGAATTGGGGAAGATGGGAATTGTTATCCTGCCGCTACCCAGACAGGGTCTAAGCTCATTTAGCAAGCTCATCACTTTGGACACATGGATTCAAGAAATCACTACCCTACGCGTTTTGTCAGTGAGGACTTCATCAGGGGCATAAACTTCCAGATATTGGTTGTAATAAATCCAGACACAGAAATAGGGAGATATTGGCCCTCATTCAGAGGCGGTCGCAAGAAGCGAGCGCTCGCTCTGAATGAGGGCGGCCGCTTGACTTTTCAAGTGCGGCCTCCTGGTCGCTAGCTAAGCTGTGGGTTACCACCCACAGTTTTAGTGACTGACCAGGTTGATGGTCGCGATGGTCAAGACCATTGCAACCATCAGGGCTTGCGACGAGACCCTAAGGTTGGATCTCGGCAACCACAAGCCCCAGGGAGCTTCCTGCTCTGATTGAGCAGGAAGCTCCCCACTGACATCACTGCTGATGTCAGTGTGGCCGCCCACAAAATGACAGGCATTCCATTTGTGAAACCACCCCCCCGCCACACCTACAAAATGGGTCGAGCTGTCGATCAACATCAACAGCCGCCGCTTTTGTAGTGAGCTTCGGAGCGAGAGAATTTTTCTCTCGCCCCGGGGCTTGCGCACGTGCAGTGCGGCTGCTGCACATGCGCAGGGCCTAAACATCGACCCGGTTGCGA
This sequence comes from Taudactylus pleione, assembly GCA_031769625.1. Taxonomy (NCBI): domain Eukaryota; kingdom Metazoa; phylum Chordata; class Amphibia; order Anura; family Myobatrachidae; genus Taudactylus; species Taudactylus pleione. The sequence goes on along the minus strand of JAUIMM010000081.1, from coordinate 8,750,198 downwards.
GCGCTCAGCGCTTGCGACCGGGTCTGAATGAGGTCCATTATCCTTAAGCTGGATGGAGCTGATAATAATGTAAGACATGTTCACCTCCAGTGGTAACCTGTGACCTGTTCCCAGGACAAAATGGGCATCACATACTGGAAGATTCTGATGGCCATTTTAAGTCACTTAATAATCATAATACATGGATTCCTAACCAGAAATGGAGACTGGAAATGGTAATGATATCAACTTTTTTTTGAATTGTATAAATAGAGATATATGTTGACATCTAACGCTATCAGGGCTAATCCAGGAGTTGAGTGCAGCTACCAAAGAAAAAGAAGAAAGTGCTATTTCTTCAAAACAGTTCAAAATAATTGGCTGCGCACTCAAAATTACTTAGCATCCCACAGAATAGATAATGATAAAAGTAAGCATTTAATAAGCATTAAAAAATAATAATACACTGCATGGCATTTAGTACACAATAACATATGCTAGGCTAGTGGTTCCCAAACTGCGCCGCGGCACCCTGGTGTGCCTCAGGACACCTGCAGGGGTGCCTCAGGTTGGTACTCCAGCAAAAAATCTAATTATTTATGGTCAATGTAATGTAAATATGTTCACAAACAGAAGCACAAACCTGTCCACCACTATATAACCAAACCGAAGGATGACAGGTAAGCACAATTTACTTCACTGCACTACTTCACTAAATTTTTATCTGAATCTCTCAATAACAAACTTTTGGCTTAGGGGTGCCATGAAAACAATGCTGATACTCTAGGACGCTGTGATTCAAAAAAGTTTGAGAACCACTGTGCTAGACAATCGTTGATATTCACTTATTACATACAATGTATCTGAATGCAGATTGTATCGCAATAGTAAAAGCAATATTGTATCTTAACTCTTTTGCAATTTAGAGTGATTTGAAATAAATAACAGTCCAATGTGATGCACGAGAATGCGAATATCCTCTCCACATGAAAGGACTTGAATTATACAGGGGTGATTATAGCTGCAGCTTCCATTAAGAGTTTTGATGTGTGATATGTCAATTAGGTAATAATATAGAAAAAGTGCCTAGAATTTAGGCTAATTACGACTGCTGTATTTTATTATGCAGAGAACCCCCGGGGGCGGATGAGGTAAAAAAGTGGCTCAGTGATGCTCCTGATGAAGGTGTCTTAATGGAAACTGCAGCTATAATCACCCCGGTATAATTCAAATACTTTCAGGTGGAGAGGATATTCGCATTCTCGTGCAGCACATTGGACTGTTATTTCCCGTTTCGGGAAGCGTTCACTGCTGAATCAGGCCCTATGTACAGATTAGGGAACCTAACCTGGGAGACTAGAACTTGGCTGTCAACATTTCTTGTTCTAAAGTTAAACTAGATTCAGTTCTTACGTGACACCACTTGTCTGCGGTTTGTTACCTCCATGTTGGCATGTGTTTCCTAGAGGTGCCCTGATTTCCTCCCACAGTCCTAAAATTTACTGATAGGTTAGTTGGCTGCTGCCAAAAGGGGCCCCAATGCGATTTTGTGTGGTAGAACATTTAGACTATAGGAACCAGTGGATCCAAGGCTGATGGGAATGATTACACATTCTCTGCAAAGTACTGCACAATGGTGGTGTCAGGGCCCCGACTGCCAGGCCGCAACGGAGGTCCCGGGTGGCTGCTCTCCACCTGTCCAGATTCCGGCGCACTCTCCTGCATGCCCGCTCTCCCTGCAGATGTAAGTGGCATCTATCACATGGAACATTTTAACGCTGCCAGGGAGCATTGCGCTTGGTCCCGCTACCTTGTGATTCCCATTCTCACTTACCTGTTATGGCGCTGCTCTGCTGTGTCCACGCTGGTTTCTCCTGGCCATGGGTGCAGACATCTTGATTTGAACAAGTGACCTAGCATCTACCAATCCTATTCACTTCTGGGGTCAGCTGTTAGTGTGTGGCCAACCAGCAGCAGGCATTAGGTATATAAACCCTTCCTGAACTCTCAATCAGCATCTGTGCAACATCTCCAAAAGGTTTCCTTTTAGCTCCTGCTGGATCCACATTTATCCCTGCCCACCATTGTTGTCTATTTACTGGACTCGGTTCAGTTCTCCTAAAACCAGCTTCCAAGCCATAATTTTACTGAGTATAGCTCAGCACCTTGCTCTAAGAAACTTTGCTATTTACTGACTGAGTCTGACTCAGTAGAACTCTGCCTTTTATCTGGGCTCAACCCCGTGTTCAGCCTCTGGTATCATACGCAGATCCACTTCTCCTGCATTTATCTAGTAGAATACTCTCAGTACTTCTGACTACGGATTCCTGCTGTTCCTCCCTGTGTTCAGTTCTATCATCAGGACTAAGTACTCTGCTATAACCAATACCTCTAGTATCTCCAATCATTTTTGTCATCATTAAAGTCCTGTACTTCATCCTGATCATCTCATATCAAGTTCCAGCTTCTATACAGTGTGCCTTCACCTATTTGTTCCTATAACCAGTTCTCCCAGCTCTGTGCCGTCCTATGAGGAAAACATATCTCAGACCTCCTCAGTTTGTGCTGTCGGTATCACAGCCAGCAAAGCCTGTTCCATCACAAGAGCCCAATTTCCCTACAGTCATGACAGGTGGGGCTATATAACTAAACAATAATAATAATAATAGTCCACTACATTTCAGGAAGATAACTGATTATACTCAGAATGCACCCAGTCACACTCTGCCCACCTTGTATCTTATAGCATATGCATATTGACTGTTGGGAGTTACCGTATTTAGGGCCTGACTCAGCATGAATTGCTATTGCGATCGCAGCTGTGATTATGCATGCAGTTCTGCTGTGAAAAAATATGCTAATATGCTAATGTTTGCAACCGCTCAGCCAACATAGAGAAGTCCACTACTGCTTTCTCACATCCGTAAGACCTTGCAGTCCTGCGTAACATCGAGTAACATTGGACCCTCACGTAGAATTACAGCAGTTCTGACCTGCATATGCAGTGGCTAATTTATACACGCCCATGCAACAGCGTTCAAACAGACAGGCACACCTGCGTTTCTCCGACCACTCCCCCGTCACCACCCCCAAATGCTGATGTCATGTCACTCACTCTACGATGGCTTTCTGTCTGTGTGTATGATCGCAGGGCGATGGCAATGCTAACCTGCGCATGCGCAGTACGAACCATCGGCCGAACTGTGTACGCAGTTGCAGTTGCGTTCTGTGCTGAATCAGGCCCTTCGTTTTAGAATAGCTCTGCAGCAAACAACCACACAACAATATGTTAGGAAGTAACTGTGGTCAGGACAAGTGGGAGAAATTTAGGAAATATCCTTAGACAAAAGCTGAGATCATAGGCGCAGGCCAGTAATATTTCTTGCTTCCCAGTTTTTAAACTGTCCAATTAGGTACAGTGTGAAAACTGAAAAGTGGTTACACCACATGGGTTGGAGCGTAGTTGCATCATGTTGAGGGTTTGATACATACTCGGGAACATAACTACTGTTTGTGACACACTAGGCCATCCTCAACTCCTTTCCCTTCCTCTAAAAAAAATGTATATTAAGTAACACACTCAGGGCACCAAGAGGGGGTACAAAGGAGGCTTAGCCACACCCACAAGACGGCAAATGTTAGGATACAGGTATAATCTTTTAGGTAAGTCCCGCAACAGCTTTGAGGGCTGGAATGCTTGCCAAGCTGCAGCCGTGGAGCAGCCTTGAGGGCTGGAAAACCTTGGCTAGTTGTGACCCGTGGGCCGTAGAACAAGATGCAGCCTTTGGGCTGTGCAGCAGCCTTGGCTAATTGTGGCCTGTTGGCCGTGGAACTAGATACAGCCTTTGGGCTGTGCAGCAGCCTTGAGGGCTGGTAAGCCTTGGCTAGTTGTGGCCTGTGTGCCATGGAACTAGATGCAGCCTTTGGGCTGTGCAGCAGCCTTGAGGGCTGGTTGGTTGTCGCAGATGTGAGACTTGTGCCACCGGTGGTATGCTGGATTGCGTACTCTGGATGCTGGACTGCGGCCTGTGCCGCCAGGTTGGCACAAGCGATAGTACGCTGGATTCCGTACTCCGGACGCTGGAGTGTGGCTTGTGCCACCGGGTTTACACAAGCAGCTGGACGCTGAACTGCGCACTCGGGACACTGATTGCTGTCTGTGCCATCTGGATAACACAAATGGCAGAGAGTTGGTATGCGGACCGTGCCACCTAGATGACACAAACGGCAGGTAGTAGTGTGCGGACCATGCCACCTAGATGACACAAACGGCAGGTAATAATCAAGGCTGACAGGAGAACTGGGTACTCAACTAGAAACAGGAGACAATGTCAGCACCGGAAACACGTGAAAAACTATCACCGGTATCAGAGCAACCTTCGCACCAGAAGGAAGTAGCCGCAGGAGCGAATCCAGAATAGACCAGGGATGATGGACAGTTGGTTGGAGGAGTTTAGCGAATGGTCACCCGGCGTTCGCATGAGCAGCTTGTGACAGTACCCCCCTCTTGACGAGGGGTTAAGGAACCCCTAGACCATTGTTTCTCAGGAAAGTTCTCAAAAAAATTTTTCCTCAAAGTAGGAGCATGCAGGGGCCTTTCGGGAACCCAGAAGCACTCCTCCGGTCCATAGCCCTTCCAGTGGACCAGGAATTGAAGGTCCCCTTGTGAGAGTCTGGAATCGAGAATCTTCTCCACCACAAATTCCTGGCGATCCTGGACGAGTACTGATGGAGGTCTGACTGAATGTCTAAGAGAAAACCTGGAGGAGAAGAACACCGGTTTAAGAAGTGAACAATGAAAAGTACTATTAATCCTGAGTGTCCTGGGTAACTTTAATCGAAATGCTACTGGATTGATCTGTGAAATGATCCTGAATGGTCCAATGAATTTGAGACACAACTGCTGTGATCTCTGATGAAGATTAATGTTCCTGGAGGACAGCCACACTATGGACCTCATTCAGAGTCAGTTGTTGCGGCCGCACGGTCGTACGACCAATGACCGCAAAATCCGATCGTACGGCAGGGCGATCGTAAACAAAGTGACGCCCAGTCATTAGCACTTCACCTCCTCTAGCTACCGACTGATCTGAATGAACGAACGAGTCAATCGTAGTCAGGCGCTGTCAGTCGCTGTATGCTAATTATGTTCTGATGGTTGCGGCCGTATGTGCTGCTTTGATGGTCACATGTCATGTTTACATGGACTATCGATCAGCTTGTTATTAGCTTGTTGTCAATTATCTAATTAATTGTTTAACTCTTGCTGTTCTTTAAAACGAGTTTTTTATGATGTGTCAATAAACTTTATTGTACATTTCATGGTTGTTTTCTCCGTTGTTTTATTTTCACCAAATTTTCAAAACAAAGTAAGGTTTATTAACTGTGAATGTACGTTTGCTAATTGTGTTAACTTTATAAATGCATGTGCATTTTGCGTTAGGATCATTTGCACTCTTATGTTTGCAATTGCACACTGCGTGTTGTAGCCAATCAAATGTGACCTTATTTTTCGGGACACATTATTAAAGGATTGGCCAATAGTGTTTTTTTTGAGGAAAGTGTAAATATTTTAGCCAATCATATTTTTTGTACCCCATGTATATTTCCTGTTTTCTGTAAAATCGGCCATTGCCATCATGAGAGCCACAGCCTTTACCAGGAGAGAGTTGCTTATCCTGGTAAACATACTGGACAGGCGGATTACGTCCGCAGAGCCGCCCATTTATAACCGCATAAAGCAGGCGGCCTATGTGGAGGTGAGGCGAGCCCTCCGATCAGCTGGGTATAGGTGCAATATTGCCCAGTTAGAGAGGCGCTGGTCGGACCTGCGCCGCCGGTCGCCTGCACTCCTCATGAATTTGCGGGTGCAAATACACAGGCGTAAGTATGCGTTTGTTTAAAAGTAATAATTAGTGGACTGTTAAAAATGTATGTTCCTTTGCCAATTATTTTAGTCAATGTTAAAAATCCCTCCTGTATGTTGTCCCTATTGTTAATTTTATTTTGGGATTTTCTGTTTACATTTTAGAAGCACAGCAGAGACAGAAAAGGACACGCAGAAGGAAAATACATGCTGGTGGAAACCAGCAGCCCTCACCTGCATCTCCTCAACCCAGCCCTCCCTCCGCACCACCATACTCCCCCAGTAACCCTCCCTCCCTCTTCCAATCCTCCCCAAGTCTTCCTCCCTCCCCTGCCCACTCATCCCAAATGTCTGAAATCTCCCCTCCCTGTGATCTTTCCTGCTCCATTTCCCCTTCAACCATTCCCCCCACTCCCGAATATTCTCCCTGACCCGAAGGATCTCCGGTACCATCTGTTGCAGTGTCTCTGAGGGTATGTATTTTTTTTTTTTTTGGGGTGTTGTTGTTATCCATGTATTTGTACCAATACTGACCTTTTTTTGTTGGTTAAAAAATTTGCTGTATGGGGTTCAACATCATTGCGCAGTAATGCTGTTTTTCAGAATTACGACCTTATGTTTAGTGGCTGGCCCTTTTTTTTTATTGGGGACCACAAAAATATAGGTTTAGTGGTTTTTTAAAAATGTTTTGGAGTTTTAGGAAATAATGATTACATTTGGATTATTATTTTACAATGTAAAAAAACATGTCACCAAACTTGGCAAGGTGCTAGGAACCAGACTACCTTGTTGATGTTGTGTACACTGTGTTTAAAATGTACTAATGTACTTAGGCAAAGTGATGATTTCCATAGCAAAAAAACACATTCTATTTTTGGTTTAACAACAACATTCTAGAAGTGAATACGTGCATTGTGTTTTAAGAATATGGCCATCATGACTTAAGAATACACCTCCCATTATTTGTAACATCATCATAGTGGATTTTGGCTTATGCCACATAGTTAGGGTTTCAAATTAGTTTAACAACATAAAAGTAGCAACCTATTAATAATGTTGTGTGTCTGATACTTTCAAACACACCGTAACATTAGTGTGTTCAAACATGTTTTGGTACATTGAATAATGTGTAATGTTCAAATGTTTATAATTTTAATGAAGTATTTAATCCTCAAAATTTTAAAAAATTCCACAGATCTAACCCACATCCTGAGGGAAATTCGGGAGGACCTGAGAGAGACCTCAGGCTATTTAATGCAGGCCTACTGCTGCCTACAAAGATTAGTGGGGCGTTTGGAGGATGTGTAGTTTGTTTGTTTTCTTTTTTTACATTTTTAAGATACTTTAAAAAAAATAAATAAAGTTTTTGTATTTCAAACATTTGTCCTCTTTTTTGCCACACATTAAAGGGTGTAATTCTGCATGTAATAAAATTTTGGACCAAAGGTAGGTGCCTTTCTATAGTGTAAGAACTTAAAAAATGTATTAGTAAACCTTAAGAACATTTGCAGTTGTATATTTTTTAATTATGGGTTGGCATACATTATCCACCTCAAAATTGCTTTCAATTTTTTCAAACAAACAAAAAACAACATTTGTCTTTCATTTAAAACAGTTATTAAATAACAAACATGTTGCCAACAGGCTTTTACTGGTAAAAAAAATGTCATAACAGATTCACACATAACAAATGTCCTCATGGTGTGGCCAAATAAAACATCAGGCTTAGTCAAACATAAACAACTATAGTAAAAAACAAACAGATTTTTGATTGGGAAACATAGAAATTACTAAAACAAAAGGCAAATTAACTAAACATGTTGGGGGATATCCGTGCAAAATGTGTTAGTTGTCCAAAAACATACAGGGTATTGCCAATGGGTTCCATTTTTTTGGCAGGTTTTGGAAAGTGTTGTGATTTGGTTGGTAGGAAAAGAAAACAAAAGAAAAAGGTACACATTAAAATATATTTGGTAAAAAAATTTTTACATTTAAAAAAAATGTCAATATGCCTACCTAAAAAACGTGAAACAACATCATCGAGTCTGGCCCCCCCCAACAGCATCACAACACCTTCCTCTGGGGGGCCATCCTCTGGCAAGGCCTCCTCTGGCTGCATGGGTACTCGACTCCTTATTGCAATGTTGTGTAAAATCCCACACAGGACCACAATGCGAGAAACCATATCTGGTGAGTACATGAGTGCACCACCAGAGTGATGGAGACACCGGAACCGGTCCTTTAAAAGGCCGATACAGCGCTCCACCACCTGCCTGGTGGCAGTAAACATGGCATTATAGTGAGTTTGTGGCCCTGGTGTGGGAGTCAAATAAGGAGTCAGCAGCCAGGGCATGCAAGGATATCCACTGTCAACTGATGGAAATGGGACACCAAAAGATACATACATTTACCATGAGAACCTGTTTACACTATTTCTAAAAATACATACTGGATTTTTACTTACCAAGAATCCACATGTCACCAGCTTGCAGTGTGCTTAATTTTCGCCAAATCCCTGAATGCTGGATCATGTACGCATCATGGCTGCAGCCTGGGAATTTTGCATTTAGGGAGAGGATCTGGAGGGAGGCATCACATAGCACCATTACATTTAGGGAATGGTAATGTTTTCGGTTCCTATATATTTGTTCCCTGCATGCAGGGGGCTGAAGTGCTATGTGAGTGCCATCCACTACCCCTATGATGTGTGGAAAGCCTGCAATTTAAAAAAAATTCTGCTTTACCACATCAAGGGCTTCCGTATCCAAAGTCATACTAATAAAATGTGCTAGATGATTGAAAAATGCATCTAGCACACGCCTCAGGATCCGTGAAAATGAGGGCTGGGAGAGGCCACCCACCAGCCCTACAGTGGTTTGGAAGGACCCTGAGGTGCAGAAATGTAACACCGCCAACAACTGTGTAAGTGGTGAGATTGCTGTAGGAATGTTAATCTGACTTTCTGGATCATTCTTTATTATTGAAAGAGTGTCTAGGATAATATTTGGAGGCAGGCGATAAGTGGTTACAACCACATCATCAGGCATTCCAAAAAGGGTGACACGTGTTCTATATATCTTGGCCCTTGCACGCATCCTATGCCTATGCCCAGGAGGAGGCTGAGGAAGGTTGGTGGGGGTCAACATGGCCACTATTAGCTGTCCAACATCGCTCTGTAAAGTTAAATTTATAATTTTAATTGGTTCTACAGAGTGTTTTTTGATTATTTGTGCAAAAATACTTAGCTCTATAATAATGGTGCATATTCTTACAGGGTCGGGCAGTGCCATCTTCGGAAATCACTACATGTGTATTTGTTGTACATTTTTAATATTAGAGGGAATAAAAAAAAAAAATTTTTTTGAGGTCAAACCAATATTACTACTTTTAGTGTTAAAACCATGCTTAATTTTTAAAATCGCCAATATGAATTGTTGTAAAATGTACAAATTTACATTTAAAAAATACATCAATAAACAATATTCCAAGTAAAATTGAAAAAAATTTAAATCAAAACTAAAAATAAGTGTAGGTTTGAATAAATAGACACTTACCTGATTCAAGTCCAAAATGGAGTGTTAAACACTTTTAATAAATATTTTAAAAAATATAACAATTAGTATCAAAAAATTAAATTTTTTTATGATTGTTGATCCCAAAAAAAAAAAACCAAATGGAGTAGGCTGGCACACTTACTTGATTCTTCGAATAACATTGGATTTTTGAAGAAGACAAAAGCCCGGCCAACCAAACCAAACAAGTAACTGGCTCAAGCACACCAATTAACGGGGTTTGTTAAAAGTCCGAAACAATCAAATTTGTCAATCAAAAACCACCACCAAAAACAAAACACAAAAAATTAAAATAAAAAGGAACACAAAAACCACCACCACAAAAAATTTAAAACATGATAAAATAAAACACCAAAAAGAAAGGAACACAAAAAAGAACCACCAAAAAGAAAGGAACACAAAAAAGAACCACCAAAAAGAAATGAACACAAAAAACAAACACCAAAAAGAAAGGAACACAAAAAAGAACCACCAAAAAGAAAGGAACACAAAAAAAACCAACCTCAAAAAAATAAATAAAAAAACCCCCAAAAGATAAAAACCACAACCAAAATAAAAATTAAACAAAAAAAAAAACCTCACACAAGCACCTCTCAAAACAACACACACAAGGACCTCTCAATCAACTGCAAACAAGCACCTCTCAAACAACACACACAAGCACCTCTCAATCAACTGCAAACAAGCACCTCTCAAACAACACACACAAGCACCTCTCAATCAACTGCAAACAAGCACCTCTCAAACAACACACACAAGCACCTCTCAATCAACTGCAAACAAGCACCTCTCAAACAACACACACAAGCACCTCTCAATCAACTGCAAACAAGCACCTCTCAAACAACACACACAAGCACCTCTCAATCAACTGCAAACAAGCACCTCTCAAACAACACACACAAGCACCTCTCAATCAACTGCAAACAAGCACCTCTCAAACAACACACACAAGCACCTCTCAATTAACTGCAAACAAGCACCTCTCAAACAACACACACAAGCACCTCTCAATCAACTGCAAACAAGCACCTCTCAAACAACACACACAAGCACCTCTCAATCAACTGCAAACAAGCACCTCTCAAACAACACACACAAGCACCTCTCAATCAACTGCAAACTATTTAAGTACTATCAAACACCTCCTGCACCACCAAACACTCCAACTACAACCCACAAGTAAGGGAACATTTGGCTTTTCCTTAAATAAAGAAACCAAACCCCAATTATTGAAACATGCAGGAAAGGTGTGCATTTGTAGTTAGGGAAATAAGGATGCACGGGTAACCAATCCAGGGAAGCGCTCACATCTAGCCCAACCCACGCAGTGATTATTGAAACTTGCCGGAAAGGTGTGCATTTGTAGTTAGGGAAATAAGGATGCATGGGTGACCAATCCAGGGATGCGATCACATCTATAAAAATGTCTGCACAAGCAGTATTCTTCATGCTCTCTCACAGGTTAGCAGAATGTCAACCGAGGAGCATGGTGAGCAGAGGCCAACTGAGCCAGGTAAGTGCAAATCACATTTTTTACACAACACAAGAACTGGCCATATTTCCCTAAAAAAAAAAAAAAAAAAAATGTTTTACTATTTTAAACATTGTTGTAGGTGCTGGGAATCAAAGTCCACCAGTAGAGGAGGAGGATGCGGGCCCAAGCAGGCCAAGGCCAAGGCCAAGAAACCCTCCATTTTCACGGATCGAGCTTGAGACATTGGTGACCATGACATTGGAGAACCTAGTCAATGCACCCAGAAATATGGGGGCTGGAGCCAAAGACAGGATTTGGGAGGAGATATCCATGGCTGTTAATGGTGTGGGGACAACATACAGAACACAGAAAGTCGTAAAAAAACGGTAAGAAAATGATATTGTGAGTGTACTGAAGTCCAAAGCTTGATCTTATTTAAAAAAACTAACACTTTAAATTTCAAATATAACATTGACAGCTGGACGGATTTCAAGTACCAACTGAAGAGGAAGCTACGGAGTAGGGTGGATCATGCTGCGGGGACAGGTGGTGGTTCCATCCCTGAGGAGCTGGCCTTGACAAGGTTGGAGACGTTGGCTCAGGGATGTGTGACGGAAGAGGAGATAGTCGGCGTGTCCACTATGGACACTGACATGGCCGACTTCAATGCTCCACATGTGCAAGAAGGTAACTTAATTTTGTTAGACAAAAAGTATAAAGCTGAAACGTCTGTTTTTATTTTTGGGAAAAACAAATAACATTTTTTTTTATATTCCAGACTCAGAGACAGACTTACAGAGGAGGTAGTGCCTGCTCCTGAGGTCAGGTCTGGGTCCAGCACAGATGGAGACTCTGCAGGGGAGGATCCAAGTACTCCATCTGGGGACCCTGTGGAGTCTACTCCAGGGCAACCATCAGACCGAGCAGTGCCTCTCCTCACCAGGTTGGTCTCCCAAACTCAGGAGAACACATGTGTTCTTCTGAGGATAGAGACCACTCTGGTGAGGGTGGCGGTGGCCCTGGAGACCATTGCTGGGGCCCTAGATCGTTTGGCCAATACCCAGGAGCAGGCCAACCCACCTGCCATGATGGAGCGAGACTCCCTTCCTCCCAGGACCACCACCTCTGGCAGCCCAACAGCCACCCCGGCAAGTATGGAGAGCCCTATGCCTAGGCCAGAGGAAATCCCATCTACCTCTGGCCAGGCCAGTCGGCGTGTTACACGCCAGACGGCTGTCCGTAGCTTACCTCTTCCTCCGAGCCGGCCCAAACGATGCAAGTAGCCATGGATATCTCCGCCCTCACCTGTTGTCCAGTCCCCATATTTCTTGTCACCAATGTCTCAAGCTCTTTTATTTTTTTTAACAAAAAATGTTTTGTTTTTTTTTAACATTATTTTAATTATTATTTACATTGTGATGAAAGGCAAATTTCAACAAAATAAAAAAAATTCATACCAAAAATGTCTATCTTTAACTATATCAATGTATACAAGGTTTAAAAAGTGTGGTATCTGAAAAGGCTGCTACGCAAAACACAATGCTAGATGTTTTAAAAACTGTTTTATCCAAAAACTGTTTAAAAAGCACAAATAAACATTTGTGTGACGAATTCCCTAATGCACATGCAAGTGAAATGAGTTACAAGGTAATTATCAGTGTTAATAGTTACAATGCAGCAATCTTAGCTGCTTGGTTTGTGTGGTTCCAAATCGAAACATTGCAGGTAACATCAGATTAACGATTGTACTGTTGTGGCTTACGGACGCTTCTTGCCTACCTTAGCCTGGACGATCAGCCTGTTCGTAGAGTGACGTTTTCATGCATCCGCAATTCTTGGTCGTACGAAGCAGGTAATTTATGCACTCCCCTAAAACGCCTGGAAACGCTGAAGAACGCCTCCGTTTACGGACCACCACCCCCGTATACTCCCACAAACGGTCATTCCTGTCAATCAACTTTAGCAATCCAGTATTTTTGATCGGTAGAGCTTGTACGCACATGCGCACTGCTAGCCGTCCGCAGTCGCAGAAAGAAAACCATTATATGCGTATGACCGTGCGGCCGCAATGACCGACTCTGAATGAGGTCCTAAGTCTTCCAGCTTGAATTTACATGGCCTACGATGCTTATCAGCCCAAAGTTTGGAATGACCGGTCGCTTGGAGAAGGGCATGCTGTACCTTCCTCCAGACTGAGCAAAATCTTGAGACAGATGAAGATGATGGAACTCCAGTTGACATAATTTCAAAAAAATTACTTCTATGATGAGTTCCAAAATTGCAGAAAAATGGAGAAACAGAAGGAGCAGAATGGCAGGAATTGTTGAAGGCAAATTCAGCAAACGGCAACAGAGGAACCCAGTTGTTTTGATATTTAGAAATGAAATAGCAGAAGTACTGTTCCAAAGACTGATTGGCCCGCTCCATCTGTCCATTGGATTGTGGAAGATAACCTGAAGATAAACTCACTTTGATACCCAGGTCGGTAAAAAGACATCCCCAAAAACGGGCAACAAATTGAGTACCTCGAACAGAGACGATATCTGATGGAAGCACATGAAGTCTAAAGACGTTGTAAAAATGGTGCTGACAACTCTTAGCTGAGGGTAACTTGATGAGGGGAATGAAATGAACCATTTTAGAGAATCGCTCAACAATAGTCCAGATGACAGAACAACTATAAGATAACGGAAGGTCAACCACAAAGTCCATAGCAATTTGGGTCCAAGGGCTTAGAGGGCATAGACAGAGGACATAGCAGACCTGAAGTAGTACTCCGGAGCGTCTTATTACTCGAACAGATGTCACACGCCAGTCCAAACTCCTGAGTATCCCGAGACATGGACTGCCACCAAATTGAAAGGGACAGAAGTTCAAAGGGCCTAGAAATGCCTGGGTGACCCACAGCTTTCTATGAGTGAAAGTCCTTCAAGACTGCTTTATGAAACCTCTCTGGAACAAATAGCACACCTGACGGTTTTTCAAGAGGAGCTGCAGATTGGCAACTCTTGAGAGAATCTGCCAAGATCCTGGTCAGGGCTAAATTAATCCTGGAAGCTGGAATGATGGTTTCTTCCTCAGTAATAGGAGAATGGTTGACGGAGAAACTTTGAGAATGGGCATCCACCTTTAAATTCTTAGACCCTGGTCGGAAGGAGATAACATAATTAAACCGGGTGAAGAACAGAGCCCAGCGAGTCTGCCTTGCGTTCAACCTCTTGGCCATTTTGATATAGGCCAGATTCTTATGGTCTGTGAGAACCGTCACCACATTATTAGCCCCTTCTAACCAGTGCCTCCAGTCCTCGAATGCCCATTTAATGGCCAAAAGCTCCCGGTTGCCAACATCATAGTTCCTTTCTGCAGAATCAAATCTCTGGGAAAAGAAGGTGCACGGATGAAACTTGCCAGCTTTGACACGCATCTGAGAAAGGATAGCGCGCACTCCGATCTCAGAAGTATCCACCTCAATGACAAATGGAAGCTCTGGATTGAGATGCTGAAGAACAGGAGCAGACACAAAAGCCTCCTTGAGTGTGTTGAAGGCTTGAATGGCACTAGATGACCAATAGCGATCTCAGCTCCTTTCTTAATTAATTCTGTGATGAGCGAGACAATCAAAGAGAAGGATTTGATGAACCTGCGATAGTAGTTTGCAAAACCCAGAAAACGCTGGATGGCCTTCAGCAGAGTGTGTTTTTCCCAATCCAAGCCTTCACCTTGCCTGGATCCATGGAGAAGCCTTGCGAGGAAATGATGTAACCTAGGAAGGAGACCTCTTTCTCCTCAAACTTGCACTTCTCCTGCTTGGCGTAGAGGTTGTTATCTAATAGTCTCAGTAAAACCTGCCTCACATGCCGATGATGTTCCTCCAAGGATTTGGAATAAATGAGGATATCATCTAAGTAGACCACTGCAAATACTCAGAGGAAATCCTTTAAAACCTCATTGATAAAATCTTGAAAGACGGCTGGGGTATTGGAGAAACCAAACAGCATGACAAGGTGCTCGAAATTCCCTGAATGAGTGTTGAATGCCATCTTCCACTCAGCTCCATCTCTGATGCAAATGAGGTTGTATGCGCCCCTTACATCGATTTTGGAAAAAATGGAAGCTTCCCGCAGTTGGTCAAAGAGAACAGGGATGAGTGGCAAGGGATATGAGTTCTTGACAGTGATCTTATTCAATCCACGGAAGTCAATCCTGGGTCAAAGTGATCTATCCTTCTTCTGGACAAAGAAGAAGCTCACTGCTACAGTGGATTTGGACTGGTGAATGAATCCCTTATCCAGAGCCTCTTGAATGTATTCCTGCATAGCTTTATTCTCTGGGATGGATAATGCATATAATCTGCCTTTAGGATGCCTGGTACCCAATAACAGATCAATAGCACAATCATATAATCGGTGAGGCAGAAGGACATCAGTCTTTTTCTTAGAGAATACCTCAACCAGATCACGATAAGGAGGGGAATAGGTGAGGGTTCTGATGAGACGGCAGCAGCAAGATGAATGGGTTGAGAAAGACACTGAGCAAAACAAGAAGATCCCCACTTCAGAATTTCATTGGTTTGCCATTGGATCACAGGGTTATGCTTTTTAAGCAAAGGTAATCCCAACACGACTGGAGCCAAGAGACATTGAAGTAAGAGAAATGATAACTCCTCCATATGCAGAGCTCCAATGGATACTTGTAAAGGAGGAGTCCTAAAGGCAACTGGAATTTTGGAAATACTTTCGCCGTCAAGACCAATAACAGAGACAGGACTAGATAAGGACTCAGGATTCAGGCCCAAAGTCTTGAAAAAAACATGTCCATAAAATTATCCGCAGCTCTGCTATCCATGAAGGCAGGGACAGAAATTTGAGTGTTTGGTAAGTTGATAAGGACAGAATTTTCTGGAAAGATGGATGCACGGCCTAGATGTAACTCTCCCAATACACCTGGACCTTGCCTTTCCCCAACTTAATAGGACAAAGCTGGGCTAAATGTCTTTTACTGCCACAGTAGAGACAGAGGCCCAAAGAACGTCCTCTATGCTTCCTTTCGACCGGGAGACAAAATACCCCAAGTTGCAAAGACTCTTCAGGTTCCAACAAAGCCATCCAAACTGGAGATCGAGGAGGCAGAGAAGGTAGATTCTTTTCCACCCAGCACTCTTGGAGTCGCTGGTCTATGCGAATGGCCAAGTTCATCAAGTCATCCAAAGACTCTGGAGAAGGGTATTGGACTAATATATCCCTAATTTGGTCTGAAAGTCCCCAACGGAACTGACATCGGAGGGCAGGTCCATTTATGGAATTCCGTACAGTAATCCTCGGCTGCCTTGTTCTCCTGCTTTAATGACCTGAGACTAGCCTCTGCCACAGCAGCTTAATCCGGGTCATCGTAGAGCAGACCTAATGCAGTGAAAAAAGAGTCCACAGTCTGTAGTGCCGTACTACCGGAGGGAAGACCAAAGGCACAGGTCTGAGGGTCTCCCTGTAATAGAGAAATAATAAGCCCAACTTGTTGGACCTCCGAGCCGAAGATCTGGGCCGGAGCTTAAATAGAGCTTATTAATTCAAGAAATATTTGCGTTTCCCTGAGAACTGATCAGGCAGATTCAATTTAGGTTCAAGCACTGCAGGAGCTGACGCACCTCGAGTCTCCTCAACCCGAAGAGAAAGCTCTTGTACTTACTGGGTCAGGACCTGAATCTGTGTGGCCAATATTTGAGCAGGATTTTGATAGGGCTCCATGATAGTAAGGACAAAAAAATTAAGAATAATACCCCTATCGAATAGATAGCAGTTTTTTGGGCCGGTGATAATGTTAGGATACAGGTATAATCTTTTAGCTAAGTCCCGCAACAGTCTTGGGGGCTGGAATGCTTGGCAAGCTGCGGCCATGAAAAAGCCTTGAGTGCTGGAAAACTTTGGCTAGTTGTGATCCATGGGCTGTAGAACAAGATGCAGCCTTTGTGTCATGCAGCAGCCTTGAGGGCTGGTAAGCCATGGCTAGTGGCCTGTGGGCCATAGAACAAGATGCAGCATTTGGGCTGTGCAGCAGCCTGGAGGGCTGGAAAGCCTTGGCTGCAATAGTTTTGGCCTGTTGGCTGTGGAACTAGATGCAGCATTTGGGCTGTGCAGCAGCATTGAGAGCTGGTAACCCTTGGCTAGTTGTGATCTGTGCACCGTGGAACTAGATGCAGCCTTTGGGCTGTGCAGCAGCCTTGAGGGCTGGTAAGCCTTGGCTAGTTGTGGCCTGTGGGCCGTGGAACTAGATGCATCCTTTGGGCTGTGCAGCAGCCTTGAGGGCTTGTTGGTTGTCACAGATCTGAGACTTGTGCAGCCGGGTTGACACGGGCAGTGGTACGCTGGATTGTGTACTTTGGATGCTGGATTGCAGCCTGTGCCACCGGGTTGACACAAGTGGTGGTAAGCTGGATTGCGTACTCTGGATGCTGGACTGCGGCCTGTGTCTCCGGGTTGATACAAGCGATAGTACGCTGTATTGCATACTCCGGATGCTGGAGTGTGGCTTGTGCTGCCGGGTTGATACAAGCAGCTGGATGCTGAACTGCGCACTCGGGACACTGAGTGCTGTCTGTGCCGCCTGGATGACACAAATGGCAGGTAATAATCAAGGCTGACAGGAGTACTGGGTACTCGACTGGAAACAGGAGACACGTGAAACGCAATCACCGGCATCAGAGCAGCCTTCACAGCAGAAGGAAATAGCCGCAGGAGCCAATCCAAAATAGACCAGGGATGAAGGACAGTTGATAGGAGGTGTTTAGCGAATGGTCACTCGAGGGGGTCACATGAGCGGCTTGTAACAGCATGGTCACAATGTAGCTTCAGCAGAGGGCCCCTGATGGGCCATGGCCTTGCACCCCTAGTACTGAGATGCACTGTGGCCGGTGTCTTGGCAGTCTTGAACACACGTGTGATAGCGCTGCAAACATCGACCAATATCTCCAACAGTCATTACCTCACAGTAGTAACAGTTACAGCTATTGGGAGGTAACATATAATCAGGACAAAGAAGCAGACATCAGGGACCACAGGCCAGTAATGAGGACAGATGTAAGTATTGCATAGCCAGAATTCCAATTCTGGAGTTCTTCTGACATTACTTCCTACTAGGAGGGGTATTCAATATGAAACGTTAACTTCACTGTCGAAGTTAACGTTTCATATCGGAGTTTTTACCTGCTTTAAAGTATCGGGCGCTTTCCCGCTTATCCCCGTATTCAATATAAAATTAATGAAAACAGGATCCTCCGAAGTTGGATTTGCGTAAAGTTACGAATTGTTCGTTAAAAAAATTGTAGGACCCCCCTAAAGTTGTAAAAACATGGGGGATCACTATGGGTACCCCCGTTTTAGCCTTTAAATGAAAGTCGGGGATTTAAATAGCCGCAGCAGGTATTTTTTCCCGACATTGAAGAAGTGATGCAGAAAAGCACTTAGGTTATTTTTTTCGTTTTTTTAAGTGGTCCCATCAAATTTGGGGTACATGAAAATGGTTACTAGCATATTTTTAAGTCCCTAAAGTAAGTTTTTAAAAATTCTGCAATTGTGCACTTGCCGCTATAAATCTATTATAGAAAACACCTGCCGCATACTTGCAGAATAGCCCTGAACCTATTTCCCTATTGTTAATCAATTTTTTCCCTTTTTTTTTCTTTTCACCCCAATTTTTAAATTAATTCTTTGGGGTGTCCCTATTTTTTTTTTTTTTACTTTTTTTGACACAGTTCTTTTTTAAATGTCATTCCCAGGGGTGCAGGCTATTTTTTTTAAGCCTGCACCCCTAAACCCTAATTCTGCACTTTTTTTCGACACCTATTCAATGGTGAAAAGTTATCCCCGTTTTTTATCAAAGACTTTTCAAAACTGCGATAAGTCTTTGAAATTGAATACGGTGTAAAACTAAAACCTGCAATAATGACATCATACCTCCGATATTAATGCAAAAACGATGTTTTCGGTCCCATATTGAATACCCCTGTATGTATCCAACCACTAGCTCAAAACGTAAATTTGATGCAAGTGCAGATATCAGCTGCAGCATAAGGGGACCACTAACATGCTCCACTGTGATCTGCTTAACGGGTGAGGGGTACTGTCACTGGGGGATGTTTGTGATCTAATGGGCAAGGTCATAACTAGGGGTGTACGAGCGGTACCCTGTGGGCAGCACCGTCCCATGACCCTTGCTTCTGGCTAGCAGGGTGCCTGGAACAGCACCCTGCTAGCTCAAGGCATGCATCTTGCAGTCTGCACTGCCACTCAGAGTTGAACATCCTCAGGACACTCTGGGCAGCTCTGCACTTCCCGATGCTGGTGGACCCGCCCCCTCTGCGTGATGTCATGACATCATGCGCTCAGGGAGCGTGTAAGGCACACTGCATATAGCCCTGTTATCATACATATATATATAATGACACATGGGGGGAACTGCCACAGGGGGGACATATGCAGTGGCGTAAGTTCATCCCAGATGCCCGGAGGCAAGTTATAATTTGGTGCCCGCTCCCCCCCCCCCCCGTTACAGCTGCTGACACTGTAATGGAGCAATTCGCATACAGACAGACTATAGATAGACGAAGGTAGCAGCTGATGGTCTGACATGGAGCTCTCCACTAGTGTATGGTGGCTTCTCAGGTGCCGGGAAGGAGTGCCATGTATTGGGCGGCCGTGACGGTACACTCCGGGTACATAGTTACAGCCCTAAGTGGAGTGAATATGTTGTGGACAATGGAGGAGGTGTCCCTTCAGAGCTGGAGCCCGGCGGCAAACGCCTCCATTGTTGCCTCCATTGTCTCCCATAGTTTTTCCCCTGCTTCATATATTCATAAGTGCAAGGAGAATTGTCTTGATTACTTCTGGCATTTTTTATTTAATGCTTTTTATTACATTGTGAAAACAAAGGCTAGAAATGAACTTTCGCACAGAAGTTCAAATGATTTGTGTAAAGTGTATAATAGTAGTAATGATGAAACATGATCTCCATATGATTTTTTGATGGTTCCAAAATTCAAACAGAGAATGCTCCTAAAAATGTGCTCATAACCCCCAAAGTCCTAGACCAGCCCCTCCCCCTCCCCCCACCGCCGACTCCAACACCAGGCAACGACACCACACCACCCTCATTAGGCTTGGCTTGCCGGACACTGGGACAAACATAGCTTACCATATTGATTTTTACTGCCTGTCTCCAGTCACAGTACCCCAGCCCACAGACACAGGCTGTATCTGTGGGCTGTGACTGGAGACAGGCAGTAAAAATCAATATAGTCCAGGGCTGCCATCAGAGATTGTGGGGCCCGGGACTCTCAAAACAGGCAGGGCCCCTCCCCTTTGGTGGGGGTGGCAGTTTGTCAGAGGTGGGTATTACTATGGATAATGTGGCTGAGGCATTACAGGTGCATAAACCAGTTAAATTATTAATATTTTTTTTTCAAAAGTTTGGCCTTTGATGAGAGCAGGATGAGAGAGCATGGTGAGGGTGAGAGAGCATGGTGAGGGTGGGAGAGGAATGGTGAGGGTGAGAGAGGAATGGTGAGGGTGAGAGAGCATGGTGAGGGTGGGAGAGGAATGGTGAGGGTGGGAGAGCATGGTGAGGGTGAGAGAGCATGGTGAGGGTGAGAGGAATGGTGAGGGTGAGAGAGGAATGGTTAGGGTGAGAGAGCATGGTGAGGGTGGGAGGGGAATGGTGAGGGTGGGAGAGCATGGTGAGGGTGAGAGAGGAATGGTGAGGGTGAGAGAGCATGGTGAGGGTGGGAGAGGAATGGTGAGGGTAGGAGAGCATGGTGAGGGTGAGAGAGGAATGGTGAGGGTGAAAGAGCATGGTGAGGGTGGGAGAGGAATGGTGAGGGTGAGAGAGGAATGGTGAGAGTGAAAGAGCATGGTGAGGGTGGGAGAGGAATGGTGAGGGTGGGAAAGCATGGTGAGGGTGAGAGAGGAATGGTGAGGGTGATGGTGAGGGTGAGAGAGGAATGGTGAGGGTGAGAGAGGAATGGTGAGGGTGAGAGAGCATGGTGAGGGTGGGAGAGGAATGGTGAGGGTGGGAGAGCATGGTGAGGGTGGGAGAGGAATGGTGAGGGTGGGAAAGGAATGGTGAGGGTGAGAGAGCATGGTGAGGGTGGGAGAGCATGGTGAGGGTGGGAGAGGAATAGTGAGGGTGGGAGAGGAATGGTGAGGGTGGGAGAGCATGGTGAGGGTGGGAGAGCATGGTGAGGGTGGGAGAGGAATGGTGAGGGTGGGAGAGCATGGTGAGGGTGGGAGAGGAATGGTGAGGGTGAGAGAGCATGGTGAGGGTGGGAGAGAAATGGTGAGGGTGGGAGAGCAAGGTGAGGGAGGGAGAGGAATGGTGAGGATGAGAGAGCATGGTGAGGGTGGGAGAGCATGGTGAGGGTGGGAGAGGAATGGTGAGGGTGGGAGAGCATGGATGAGGGTGGGAGAGCATGGTGAGGGTGGGAGAGGAATGGTGAGGGTGGGAGAGCATGGTGAGGGTGGGAGAGGAATGGTGAGGGTGGGAGAGGAATGGTGAGGATGGGAGAGGAATGGTGAGGGTGAGAGAGCATGGTGAGGGTGTGAGAGGAATGGTGAGGGTGGGAGAGCATGGTGAGGGTGAGTGAGCATGGTGAGGGTGGGAGAGCATGGTGAGGGTGGGAGAGGAATGGTGAGGGTGGGAGAGCATGGTGAGGGTGGGAGAGGAATGGTGAGGGTGGGAGAGGAATGGTGAGGGTGAGAGAGCATGGTGAGGGTGGGAGAGCATGGTGAGGGTGGGAGAGCAATGGTGAGGGTGGGAGAGGAATGGTGAGGGTGGGAGAGCAGTGATCTCTGTACCGGATGTCTCTACCATTGGAAGTGGGATCCCCCGCAGCCTCTCCTGCTCGTCTGAGCTCTTTACCTTCCCCATCGTGCAGCAGCGGATGCAGACAGCTTCTCCCCCCGGAGGTACTGCTCCTCCCTCTCCTCCGGGTGTACTCTTTGTGGCCTGGCCCGGCCTCTACTTGCTGGCTGGCAGTTGACGGGCAGCGGCTCCTTCTCCAGGCACGCTGCTGATGCTGAGAGGCCCAAGTAACAGTGATGGCGGCCATGGACACAGCCTCTCTCTCCCGGGTCCGGCCACTAGTCTCTCCATGGTCCACACTCTGCATCCACATTAGTCAGTGCCAGCTGCTGGTGCAGTGTCAAAGGCTCCTCAGAAGGGGCAGGCACAGGGTCACGGGCGGTCACACGTCATACGTGACGTCCGCGGCCCGATGCGATCAGAGACCACAGCGTTTAGTGGAGCCGGAGGAGTAGCGCCGCTGATGCTGATTGACACTCAGCTCAGCGGCTCCTCTGGCTCTGTTTCTTTTTTACTGTTTTAGAGCGAAAAACCCACTACTGGTAGGCGTAGGTGGAACGGCCAGGACCAGGGTGCCAATGGAGCCAGGTGCCCCCTTCAGGGCTAGGGCCCGGCGGCAACTGACTCCATTGTCTCCGGGAGTTCCGCCACTGGACATATGGATGCTAGATGGGGTGTGGCCTCTGGGGATCTATTACTGGAAGGGGGGTAATGCCACCGGAGAACTATTTCCGCTGTGGGATCTGTTGACTCTGGGCCTGATTCCGAGGTTTACCCAAATGCAGTTGCAGCTGTGACCTCCTAAGGAACACAGTGAAAATATGCTATAGTCTCTTTAGGATTACCCCAGCATAGGGACGCCCACTGCTACCTTCTTATATCCGCCTGATGGCGTACAACAGCGTAAACATCAGGAACATTGATGCAGATCGGGCAGCGACGCAGCTTCTGAGTAAGTCTGACCTGCCTCATACATTTGTCTAGCCATCCCCTGTTATCTCCCCCAAAAGTTGGATACTTGGCACTCTCTCTGTGTGTGATTCCTCTGTACAAGCATAATCGAAATCCAACCGCTGCATGTGCACAGTTTGGCTTTTACACATGCGCAATGGCAGAGGAGTAGCTAGGTGCCATGGTGCCCGGAGCAAGGGTATGTTTCGGCGCCCCCATCCCCTGTACTGAATTGGGGGTGTGGCCAACATGTGGGGGGATGTTACATTGAAAATAAAAAAAATATTTTAAAATCCTAAATTGGTCACAGAGGACCTGATTCAGCAAGGATCTCAATTGCAAAGCTGCACACAGGCAGCTTTGCAGTTGCAATCCTTGCAATATTACAAATGCAGCAGGAGGTGTATGACACACCCTGCTGCATTTGCGATCTCAGCACTGCGACAGAGGTGCAGGCTGGGATCACCATCGCGACCATTGGTGGTCAATGGTTGCGATGGTGATGGCACTGGGCATCCAGCCAGCTGAGTAAGCCTCAGCTTACTCTGCCTGGTCGGCATGCGAGCCCTGAAGACTGCGTACGTCCATGCAGTCCCTGTGCTGGCCACTCCCGGAAAACGGGGCGGACACACCCTGTTTCCGGGAACGGTAGCCGACCCTGCCTCTGCACCACCCCTTAAATGCCTCTGCCTGTCAATCAGGCAAAGGCATTCAAGGGTCTGCATGCTGCCTTTACTCCTACTTTACACAAACACACACGAGAAGATGCAGCGTTCACTTTAGTTCACGTTTATAGTTCACACATTTTTATTTTATATAGTACATGATTTTTTTTCATATAGTACATACATTTATTTTCCTACAGTACATGCATTTTTTATATAGTAAATGCATTTTTATGAATATCAGTGGCAGTGCCCCCCCTCCCCCTCCCATCACTGATTGTAGCAGGTTCCCATCCTTTATATTTATTATTGCACACTGATATATAATCAACAAGATACTGGCTGATGGGTGCAATAATAAATATAATTGATGGGGACCTGCTACACTCAGAGGGTGGGGGGGGGGCACTGCCGCTAACTTTCCTCCCCTATAAATTATATAGTTAGTACATACTGTATTAGCCTGCCTAAGGCTATAAACAAAGTGCAGCCGAGAAAGAACACACATTTTTTTTTCCCGGTGTCAAAGCCGGATAATCAGCTGAGACAGAATCTGTTTACAATCGGAATCTGCGCGACGCCATCTCTCGAATGGCGACAAGACTCCATCTTAGAAATAGATCACACAACGCCATTTTGTCAAAACCACAGAGTAACACTCTTCCCCACACACATACCGACAGTGTTTAACATACATAAAAAATTACTTATTAGCTTTAGAACACTTTTTAGTAATCCTTCCAGAAATCATGCCCTGATGTACACAAAGCCCATTCTGGGGACAACCTTGATATAAAAACAAACACAGTATCAGTTAGCAACTAGAAAAACAGCTTCCTGAGAAAAGGATTTAGGAAAGAACTATACACCAGAAACTGCGTGTGTTTTTTTGCATGTAAATGGAGAGACTCCACATGTGGACAGGTGTAGCTGTGGCAATTGTAATATGGCCCAGACACTTGAATTAAATCTGCTCTTTTTCAGACAGGCTGGCGCCAACACGGTTGGGGGTCTCCACCCTGTTTGAAGCTCACTGCCCATAACACATTTTCATTGCAGTTTGAAAATGTTAGTAAGAAATGAGATTTTATATATATATATGTATATATATATATATATTAAATCCATCATAAATAGAATCTCATGCATAAACACTGCACATTACGCACAGTTGCGACGCACATTAGCGAATAGAATGCACAATATCTTCTTCAACAGCTTCCTGGTATCATCGGTGTGAAGATCGCAACATGCATTCTCAACTTATGGACCGTAGAGATATAAAGCACCAAAATGTATTTTGTGAAACCAACAGCCTAGATTTGCATGCAGGGGAAATAGAGGAGGCAACAAGCTGTTAGAGGCTGTTCTGTGTCCATTTGAACCAACCTGTTAAATGCCCTGTAACAGATGCACCCGCACTGGGAACCAATGGGATTAGCAACAAACCCCTCTTTTGTGTTGTCTGTTTCTGTGAGGGTATAAATGTGTGTGTTGTGACCCCAGTCTGGAGTCTTCTTGCTGATTGCTGATTGATGGAGGTTTCTTGCTGATGCCGGTATCTGGTCCAGAGCGCGTGCGTAATGTATAACTGTATCTTGGGTCTGTATAATTCTTTGCGCTAAATTGTACTTAGATCACAGCGTGTAACTGACTGTACTTTACTTGAATAATACTTTGTGCTTTGCAACACATGTACAAGGTCTAAAGTCTTTATTTTACTGTATGACTGCGTACGCAAATAGCGTCAATTTTAGAGGTTTATAAGCAGGGTTTAGAAGGTATAGGTAGGTGCGTATAGAGGTTGAAATCCAGTATCCTTACCGGTGAGGTGCAGCACGTCCCGAAGGGCTCCTCTCTCCACACTCCGATATGACTCTCTGCCCGCCTGACGTCATACGCACATGCGTGTGACATCACAACGTCACACGCACAACTCTGGTGAGGGGCGCACAGCAGAGGTGGATTGGGGTGGAAAACCAGCCCGGGAAATTTCTGGAAGCAGCCATAATGGAGGTGGGTCTGTTGAAGGGTCGGGGTCTGAGAGGGATGGCAGGATACTCCTTTTTAGGGCCTGGGGGGGCTTTTGCAAGTCACTGAGGGAAGCAGCGCCAGCAACAGAAATTTTGGTGAATGATACACTCTTGTTTTGGGGCCCCCATCCCTCTGCACTAAATAAAGGCAGGTCAGTTTGAACATCTTTTCTTACCTATATGGTGGTTTATCTGCAACGGGGAACCTCTGAAGAATTTGAGTCTCACTGGGCAGCGTCTTCAGCCGGTATTCACTATTCATGTAGGAGATAACATTGTCTGAAAGATGCCTGTTTACGTAGAAACATAACCAATGTCATCATCATAACCAGTTAATATATAGTAACAGAAGTTTTAGTGCAGGGCAATATGTGAATTTCCATGAGCAAACAATTTCTGTGTTACTCCAGACCCCCTACATGTCCATCCCCAGGCCCCCCTGTGGTTCTCCAGGCTCCATGTCTCTCTTCATCCCCAGGCCCACCTGTGGCTTTGGGCTCTATTTATTAACATTATTTTACTAAAATAAAATGAAAAAGGGTCTTTTCACATTATTTTAGTATCACCTTTAGTTATTACAGGGCAATTGGAGTAGAATTCATAAAATTCTACTCCAACCCCTAAGTATCACTTATTTTTTAGTAATCAGATCGCATATCCCATAACTGTGGGAAACGTGATCCGACCATAGTTACTAAAAATAAAATGTGAAAAAAATACCTAGGGAGGCCCTGTGATAATAACGAAAACCTGGAGGTGGCGTTATCCAGGGTCTCCCCCGGTTACCGGACTCCTACTCTGCTCTAACGGGGATAGCAGAGCCAGGAGTCGGTCCCAGTAATCAGCTGTGTGGTCTAAACAGACCGCAAGCTGATTACTGTAAAAAAAAAAAGAAAAAAAAATTGTCAAAATTTTTTTTTACTTACCTGACTCCAGGGACCAGTGATCGGGGCTCCGGTGATGTCTCCCCTCTGGTCAGATGGTCTCCCATACTGCACTGCGGCCCGGTCATCAGGTGATCAGGTCCCAGTGCAGTATGGGATATCACCTGACCGGACGCATGGAAAACATCACCGAAGGCCCGGATCATGCAGGTAAGTGCTATTAAAGGAGGGGGGGGTGCGGGGGCGGGGCTTAGCGATGGGGGGTTGCAGCGGCGGCCAGTCGGCGCATGCGCGAGCACTTTGTCACTGTATTTTTTGCAAAAATAATGTGATTAGTGTGCGGAGGCGATTCGCAGGGACAGAGCTTTCTCACAAGCTCTGTCCCTGCAAGGGATTTGTCGTAAATCCCTATGATATTCGCAATGCGAATTCAGTCGTTAATATCACACTACAATCTGCATTCAATATGCGGATTATAGTAAATAGAGCCCTTAGTCTCATTCCCCAAACTCCAGTGTGTCTCAGCCCAATTTCCCTGGCCCCTATGTGCTTCTCTCATCCCCAGTGCTGCTCCATTCCCCCCAGCTGCAATGTGTCTCTCATCCTCATTCCCCCTAACCCCAGCGTGCATCTCTCAGCATCAGTCCCCCCAGCCCCAGGGTGTAATTCAGCCCCCAGCCCTCAGCATCAGCCACCAGCATCAGTTCAGTCCCACTGTCCGTCCGTATGTCTGTCAGTCCGTCAGTCAACACTTACCTGCTGCCAGCTGCTTGTCTGTGGAGTTGCCGGCATCCCCGTACAGGCCACTGCCTGCTTGTTGAGATTGTCCTTGAGCCTGGGACGGGCCGCGGAGGGGCTGGAGGCGGAGCCGTCAGTGGTGACTGACAGACTCTGCAAAGGATTGTGGGGAGCTGCTGTGCCTGGGCATGCGCAGCAGCTCCTCCATTACTTTTAGGCGCCTGGATCTGGCGCCACCCTCCCTACGCCCCTGCACAATGGCAAACAATCGCTCAATCTGTGTAAATATCAGCATTGTGTAATCTCTGACTCAGGCCCACTGAGCGGTGGGAGGTACAGTTACAACAGGGGCCTATAGACATGGTGGGGGGGGTTGGAATTCAATAAAATATTGAAATGTATTGTAAAATATACTCTAAACTAGGGGTGTGCACCGGCCACTTTTCGTGTTTTGTGTTTTGGTTTTGGATCTGGATCTTTCTTCGTGTTTTGGATCTGGATTGGTTTTGCCAAAACCACCCTTCCGTGTTTTGGGTTCTGGGTTTTGTGTTTTGGATCTGTATTTTTTTGAAAAAAAAGCATAAAAACAGCTAAAATCACAGAATTTGTAGGTTTTTCTGCTCCTATGCTATTATTAACCTCAATAACCTTAATTTCCACTCATTTCCAGTCTATTCTGAACACCTCACACCTCACAATAGTGTTTTTAAGTCCAAAAGGTTGCACCGAGGTAGCTGGATGACTATGCTAAGCGACACGAGTGGGCGGCACCCATCTAGGCATGATACTGCAGTGGCAGACAGGATGGCAGTTTGAAAAACTAGGACCCAAACTGTACATAATGCAAAGAAAAAAAAAGAGGTGCAAGATGGAATTGTCCTTGGGCCCTCCCACCCACCCTTATGTTGTATAAACAGGACATGCACACTTTAACAAACCAATAATTTCAGCGCCAGGGTCTGCCACACAACTGTGGCTGAAATGATTGGTTCGTTTGGGCCCCCACAAAACAAGCTGGCAATTAATCTGTCCCTGCACAAACTGGCTCTACAGAGGCAAGATGTCATCCTCATCCTCCTCATCCACCGATTCCTCACCTTCTTCAGTGTGTACATCCTCATCCTCACAGAGTATTAACTCGTCCCCACTGGAATCCACCACCACAGGTCCCTCTGTACGTTCTGGAGGCTGGTCTCCCTGGAAGAGCTGATAATTCATTTTGATGAACATCATCTTCTCCACATTCTGTGGAAGCAACCTCCTACGCCTTTCGCTGACAAGGTTCCCGGCTGCACTAAACACTCTTTTGGAGTACACACTGGAGGGGGGGCAACTCTGGTAAAATAGAGCCAGCTTGTACAGGGGCCTCTAAATTGCCTCTTTTTCCTGCCAGTGGACTGTCTGACATGCCTACTTGGATGCTGTCACCGATGTAATCCTCCACCATTCTGTCAATGGTGACAGTATCATATGCAGTGACAGTAGACATGTCAGAAATTGATGCCAGGTCCTTCAGTCCGGACCAGATGTCCAAACTTGGTCCTGCCTGCCCTGCATCACCGCCAGCGGGTTGCTTAGGATACCTAAGTTTTTTCCTGGCAGCCCCAGTTGCGGGAGAAAATGAAGAAGGAGCTGTTGACGTGTCACGTTCCGCTTCAGCTGACAGTGTGTTCACCAGCAGGTCTTTGCACCTCTGCAGGCTTGTGTCGGCCGGAAAGAGAGACACCACATAGGCTTTAAACCTAGGATCGAGCACGGTGGCCAAAATGTAGTGGTCTGATTTCAACAGATTGACCACCCTGGAATCCTGGCAAAGCGAATGAAGGGCTTCATCCACAAGTCCCACATGCCGAGCGGAATCGCTCCGTCTTAGCTCCTCCTTCACTTTCTCCAGCTGCTTCTGCAAAAGCCTGATGAGGGGAATGACCTGACTCAAGCTGGCAGTGTCTGAACTGACTTCACGTGTGGCAAGTTCGAAGGGCTGGAGAACCTTGCACAACACGGAAATCATTCTCCACTGTGCTTGAGTCAGGTGCATACCCCCTCCTTTGCCTATGTCATAGGTGGATGTATAGGCTTGTATGGCCTTTTGCTGCTCCTCCATCCTCTGAAGCATATAGAGGGTTCAGTTCCACCGCATCACAACCTCTTGCTTCAGGTTATGGTGGGGCAGGTTCAAGAGTGTTTTCTGGCGCTCCAGTCTTCGGCACGCAGTCGCTGAATGGCAAAAGTGCTCAGAAATTTTTCGGGCCACCCAAAGCGTCTCCTGCACGCCCCTGTCGCTTTTCAGAAAATTCTGCACCACCAAGTTTATTGTGTGAGCAAAACATGGGACGTGCTGGAATTTGCCCAGATGTAATGCCCGCACAATATTGGTGGCGTTGTCAGATATCACAAATCCCCAGGAGAGTCTAAGTGGGGTAAGCCACTGGGCGATGATTTCCCTCAGTTTCTCTAAGAGGTTGTCGGCGGTGTGCCTCTTACTGAAACCGGTGATACACAGCGTAGCCTGCCTTGGAACGAGCTGGCGTTTCTGAGATGCTGCTACTGGTGACGCTGCTGCTGTTGCTGCGTAAGGTGATACATCTACCCAGTGGGCTGTCACAGTCATATAGTCCTTAGTCTGCCCTGTTCCACTTGTCCACATGTCCGTGGTTAAGTGGACATTGTGTACAACGGCATTTTTCAGGACACTGAGGACACTTTTTCTGACGTTTCTGTACAGTCTCGGTATCGCCTGCCTAGTGAAGTGGAATCTAGATGGGATTTGGAACCGGGGACACACTACCTCCATCAATTGTCTAAATCCCACTGCACTAATGGCGGATACCTGACGCACGTCTAACACCAACAAAGCAGTCAAGGCCTCAGTTATACGTTTTGCTTCAGGATGACTGCTGTCGTACTTCATCCTCCTCGCTAAGGACTGTTGGAGGGTCAATTGTTTAGTAAAAGTAGTGGTGTTCCTACTTCCTCTCTGGGATGATGAACGACTCCCAGCAGCAGCAACAGAAGCAGCGGCAGCAGTAGGCGTAGCAATGCAGGATCCTCCGGAGGAATCCCCGGATAGGAGAGTCAGTCATGCCAGTGACATGGCCTGCAGGACTACTTCCGATCCTGACTAAGGAGGAAATTGACGAGGAGGGAGTTGACGGTGTGGTTTGCAGGCGCTTGGATACAACAGGACAACGGGATTTAGGTGTCCCTGGACTGCTTACGGTCTTAGCCAAAGTTTCTGAACTTGACAGTAACTTTTTATGAACGCGCTGCAGGTGCCGTATAAGGGAGGATGTTCCTAGGTGGTTGACGTCCCTACCCCTACTTATTTCACCTTTACATATGGTACATATGGCAAGACAGTTGTTGTCCGGATTTGGATAGAAATATTGCCAGACCAAAGAGGTGGAATGTTTGGTCTTCTGCCCAGGCATGACCGTAATGGGCTTTTTCATCCCACGAACAACAACTGTCTCCCCCGGAGCCTGATTTAAACAAACCACATCACCATCAGAATCCTCCTCGCCAACTTCCTCCTCAGCGCCAGCTACACCAGTATCCTCATCCTGTTGTACTTCAACAGTGACATCTTCAATTTGCATATCAGCAAGTGGACTGTGGGTGCTCCTTTCAGCACTTGCAGGGGGCGTGCAAATGGTGGAAAGAGCCACCTCTTCCCGTCCAGTGCTGGGAAGGTCAGGCATCGCAACCACCACCACACTTGGACTCTCCTTGGGGATTTGTGATATCTTCTTAGAAAGCACAGTTCTTCACTGTGCTTTTGCCAGCTTAACTCTTTTGATTTTTTTAGTGGGAGGAGGGCTTCCATCGTCATGTGAAGCTGAACCACTAGTCATGAACATACTAGGGATCGACCTTACCCGTTCCTTGCCACTCCGTGTCGTAAATGGCATATTGGCAAGTTTACGTTTCTCTTCAGCTGATTTAAATGTTTTTTTCAAGGTCATTTTCCTGAACTTTGTCATTTGGGATTGTATGTGCCCTCTATTATGACATTGGGCATCGGCCTTGGCAGACGACGTTGATGGCATGTTATCGTCTATGTCATGACTAGTGGCAGCAGCTTCAGCACTAGGAGGAAGTGGTTCTTGATCTTTCTCTATTTTATTTTTATCGGAGAAAGTTTGGTCCTCCATTTATGTTATATCGATTTGATATATACGTGCGGCTAAACACAGAAAATATTTTTTTATTTTTGCTGGAGAGTAGTGCACTTTGTGGGTTACACCACCCTTTAAGAAATGAGCCAGCCGGCTCTTTACTTATGGGACACAGGCGCACGCTTGGCGCTGCTCCTTTGTTGATGCACGTGCGGCTACTGCGCACACAATTCACAAACACAGAAAATATATATTTTTTTGGTTTGGAGTGTACTTTGGGGGTTACAGCACCCTTTAACGGTCAAGCCAGCCGGCCCTTTACTTATGACACAGGCGCACGCTTGGCACTACTTTGTTGATGCACGTGCGGCTACTGCGCACACAATTCACAAACACAGAAAATATTTTTTTTTTGGTTTGGAGTGTACTTTGGGGGTTACAGCACCCTTTAACGGTCAAGCCAGCCGGCCCTTTACTTATGACACAGGCGCACGCTTGGCACTACTTTGTTGATGCACGTGCAGCTACTGCGCACACAATTCACAAACACAGAAAATATTTTTTTTATTGGTTTGGACTGGAGTGTACTTTGGGGTTTACAGCACCCTTTAACGGTCAAGCCAGCCTGCCCTTTACTTATGACACAGGCGCACGCTTGGCACTACTTTGTTGATGCACGTGCGGCTACTGCGCACACAATTCACAAACACAGAAAATATATATTTTTTTGGTTTGGAGTGTACTTTGGGGGTTACAGCACCCTTTAACAGTCAAGCCAGCCGGCCCTTTACTTATGACACAGGTCCACGCTTGGCACTACTTTGTTGATGCACGTGCGGCTACTGCGCACACAATTCACAAACACAGAAAAAATATTTTGTTAGTTGGTTTGTAGTGTACTTTGGGGGTTACAGCACCCTTTAACGGTCAAGCCAGCCGGCCCTTTACTTATGACACAGGCGCACGCTTGGCACTACTTTGTTGATGCACGTGCGGCTACTGCGCACACAATTCACAAACACAGAAAAAATATTATTTTTTAAGCACTTGGGGGGAGCACCCCTGATGGACAGAGCACCCCCTGGACAACACTACAGCACCCCTTTAGGACTGGGACACTGCACAGGACTTTGGAGTGGACACAGCCCCTATGGAGAACTGACTGCACAACACAGTCCAGCCAGCCCCTATGGACTTTGAAGTAGTGGACACAGCCCCTATTAACAGCAGCACAGCACAACACAGCCAGCCCCTATGGACTACAGCAGCACAGCGCAGCACAGCACAGCACAACACTACTCTGCACTACACTACACTACACAGCCGAGCCAGCCCTAACTCCCACCCTCCCTCTTCACTGTCCACTGCCGAGTGAGAAAATGGCGCCGACTCGGGTACCTTATATAGGATCCAAAACCCGCGAGACCCGGAAGGCGGGATGATGACGTTTTGCCTCGATTTCAGATCCGAGTCAGGCGGGAAAAGTCGAGCCTGACTCGGATCGGCCTCGGATTGGGGGGGCTCGGGGGGGGTTCGGATTTCAGAAATCCGAACCTGCTCACCCCTACTCTAAACATAATTAAATGTAAAAAATAAACTCTGCAATTTCTGAGCATTTGTTGTTTTATTAAAATTAGCCAATGAAGTGTTTAGTCAGGGGTTCCCAGACTCAGTCCTCAAGGCACCCTAACAGTCCAGGTTTTAAAATAATCCATGTTTGATCACAGGTGGTTAAATCAAATTGACTGAGGTACTGATTAGGTCATCTGTGCTCAAGCATGGTTATCTTTAAAACCTGGACTGTTAGGGTGTCTTGAGGACCGAATTTGGTAACTACTGGGTTAAGGGGAATGGGATTGAAAGAGCCGCCGGTTCAATCCCAACAGTGACATGCCGACAGGTGAAGATCCCGACACCTGGTAGTAAGTATGCTACCACTCCCCTCTCTCCCCCCCTAACCCTCCCTTAGGGGTACCGAACCTTAACCTTCCCCCCCTGGTGCCTAACCCTAACCTCTCCCCCATGGGTGCCTGAATCTAACCCCCCTTCCTGCACCCTAAACCTAACCCTCCGGGGGGGTCTCTAACCCTAACCTACGTCCCCTAGTGCCTAACCCCCCCCTTCCCCTAACCTAACCCTAAGTCCCCCCGGTGGGGTCCCTAAACCTAACCCCCCCCATACTTACTCGGTAGAGAGGATGATCGGTTCGGCGTCCTCGGCGTTCCGGCATCAGGATTAACATAGGCGTCGGTATTTTGGCACCTATATTAAATCCCTTGCCGGGATTACAATTGAGACCGGCGGCCATGCGGCCACCGGTCTCATGACTACATACTGGTTAAGATGAATGGATGCAGTTAGCTTATACTCTCAGTAATGCAGGTTATATGAGGGGAGCAGTTTGCCCGCATGTTCAAGGTACAGTAGGAAACTATGTACTAATTCCAGTGAGGTGAATCAAATCTTTGACAGAACACATATAATATAGCATAGTTTTGTTACACTGTGGTTCTTTTAATAGTCTTCTAAAATGTTCACATTTCTGTTACTCGTTACTAGGGGTGTGCACCGGCCACTTTTCGTGTTTTGTGTTTTGGTTTTGGATCTGGATCTTTCTTCGTGTTTTGGATCTGGATTGGTTTTGCCAAAACCACCCTTCCGTGTTTTGGGTTCTGGGTTTTGTGTTTTGGATCTGTATTTTTTTGAAAAAAAGCATAAAAACAGCTAAAATCACAGAATTTGTAGGTTTTTCTGCTCCTATGCTATTATTAACCTCAATAACCTTAATTTCCACTCATTTCCAGTCTATTCTGAATACCTCACACCTCACAATAGTGTTTTTATGTCCAAAAGGTTGCACCGAGGTAGCTGGATGACTATGCTAAGCGACACGAGTGGGTGGCACAAACACGTGACCCATCTAGGCGTGACACTGCAGTGGCAGACAGGATGGCATTGAAAAACTAGGCCCCAAACTGTACATAATGCAAAGAAAAAAAAGAGGTGCAAGATGGAATTGTCCTTGGGCCCTCCCACCCACCCTTATGTTGTATAAACAGGACATGCACACTTTAACAAACCAATCATTTCAGCGCCAGGGTCTGCCACACAACTGTGGCTGAAATGATTGGTTTGTTTGGTCCCCCACAAAACAAGCTGGCAATTTATCTGTCCCTGCACAAACTGGCTCTACGGAGGCAAGATGTCATCCTCATCCTCCTCATCCACCGATTCCTCACCCTCTTCAGTGTGTACATCCTCATCCTCACAGAGTATTAATTCGTCCCTGCTGGAACCACAGGTCCCTCTGTACGTTCTGGAGGCTGGTCTCCCTGGAAGAGTTGATAATTCATTTTATGAACATCATCTTCTCCACATTTTGTGGAAGCAACCTCCTACGCCTTTCGCTGACAAGGTTCCCGGCTGCACTAAACACTCTTTCGGAGTACACACTGGAGGGGGGGCAACTCAGGTAAAATAGAGCCAGTTTGTACAGGGACCTCCAAATTGCTTCTTTTTCCTGCCAGTACAGGTACGGACTGTCTGACATGCCTACTTGGATGCTGTCACCGATGTAATCCTTTAACAGACAGACGCACACACTTGTCGCTGCTGCTTTGACGATTCAAGTGCGGCTACAGCCCACACAATTCACAAAGACAGAAAAAAAAAAAGAATATTTTTATTGTTTGTGGAGCACACTTTGAGGGTTACACCACCCTTTAACAGACAGACGCACGCTTGTCGCTGCTGCTTTGAGGATGCAAGTGCGGCTACAGCCCACACATTTCACAAAGACCGAAAAAAAAAGAACAATATTTTAATTGTTTGTGTAGCACACTTTGAGGGTGTCACCACCCTTTAACAGACAGACACACGCTTGTCGCTGCTGCTTTAAGGATGCAGGTGCGGCTACAGCCCACACAATTCACAAAGACAGAAAAAAGAAGAATATTTTTATTGTTTGTGTAGCACACTTTGAGGGTGTCACCACCCTTTAACAGACAGACGCATGCTTGTCACTGCTGCTTTGAGGATGCAAGTGCGGCTACATCGCACACAAGTCACAAACACATTAAAAAAATAGTTTTTTATTTTTTGGAGCACTTTGAGAGTTACACCACCCTTTAACAGACAGACGCACGCTTGTCGCTGCTGCTTTAAGGATGCAGGTGCGGCTACAGCCAACACATTTCACAAAGACCGAAAAAAAAGAACAATATTTTAATTGTTTGTGTAGAACACTTTGAGGTGTCACCACCCTTTAACAGACAGACGCACGCTTGTCGCTGCTGCTTTAAGGATGCAGGTGCGGCTACAGCCCACACAATTCACATAGACAGAAAAAAGAAGAATATTTTTATTGTTTGTGTAGCACACTTTGAGGGTGTCACCACCCTTTAACAGACAGACGCACGCTTGTCACTGCTGCTTTAAGGATGCAGGTGCGGCTACAGCCCACACAATTCACATAGACAGAAAAAAGAAGATGAATATTTTTATTGTTTGTGTAGCACACTTTGAGGGTGTCACCACCCTTTAACAGACAGACGCACGCTTGTCGCTGCTGCTTTGAGGATGCAAGTGCGGCTACATCGCACACAAGTCACAAACACATTAAAAAAATAGTTTTTTATTTTTTGGAGCACTTTGAGAGTTACACCACCCTTTAACAGACAGACGCACGCTTGTCGCTGCTGCTTTAAGGATGCAGGTGCGGCTACAGCCCACACATTTCACAAAGACCGAAAAAAAAAGAACAATATTTTAATTGTTTGTGTAGAACACTTTGAGGGTGTCACCACCCTTTAACAGACAGACGCACGCTTGTCGCTGCTGCTTTAAGGATGCAGGTGCGGCTACAGCCCACACAATTCACATAGACAGAAAAAAGAAGAAGAATATTTTTATTGTTTGTGTAGCACACTTTGAGGGTGTCACCACCCTTTAACAGACAGACGCACGCTTGTCACTGCTGCTTTAAGGATGCAGGTGCGGCTACAGCCCACACAATTCACATAGACAGAAAAAAGAAGATGAATATTTTTATTGTTTGTGTAGCACACTTTGAGGGTGTCACCACCCTTTAACAGACAGATGCACGCTTGTCGCTGCTGCTTTGAGGATGCAAGTGCGGCTACATCGCACACAAGTCACAAACACATTAAAAAAATAGTTTTTTATTTTTTGGAGCACTTTGAGAGTTACACCACCCTTTAACAGACAGACGCACGCTTGTCGCTGCTGCTTTAAGGATGCAGGTGCAGCTACAGCCCACACATTTCACAAAGACCGAAAAAAAAAGAACAATATTTTAATTGTTTGTGTAGAACACTTTGAGGGTGTCACCACCCTTTAACAGACAGACGCACGCTTGTCGCTGCTGCTTTAAGGATGCAGGTGCGGCTACAGCCCACACAATTCACATAGACAGAAAAAAGAAGAAGAATATTTTTATTGTTTGTGTAGCACACTTTGAGGGTGTCACCACCCTTTAACAGACAGACGCACGCTTGTCGCTGCTGCTTCAAGGATGCAGGTGCGGCTACAGCCCACACATTTCACAAAGACCAAAAAAAAAAGAACAATATTTTAATTGTTTGTGTAGCACACTTTGAGGGTGTCACCACCCTTTAACAGACAGACGCACGCTAGTTGCTGCTGCTTTAAGGATGCAGGTGCGGCTACAGCCCACACAATTCACAAAGACAGAAAAAAGAACAATATTTTAATTGTTTGTGTAGCACACTTTGAGGGTGTCACCACCCTTTAACAGACAGACGCACGCTTGTCGCTGCTGCTTTAAGGATGCAGGTGCGGCTACAGCCCACACAATTCACAAAGACAGAAAAAAGAAGAAGAGTATTTTAATTGTTTGTGTAGCACACTTTGAGGGTGTCACCACCCTTTAACAGACAGACGCACGCTTGTCGCTGCTGCTTTGAGGATGCAAGTGCGGCTACATCGCACACAAGTCACAAACACATTAAAAAAATAGTTTTTTATTTTATGGAGCACTTTGAGAGTTACACCACCCTTTAACAGACAGACGCACGCTTGTCGCTGCTGCTTTAAGGATGCAGGTGCGGCTACAGCCCACACAATTCACAAAGACAGAAAAAAAAAGAACAATATTTTAATTGTTTGTGTAGCACACTTTGAGGGTGTCACCACCCTTTAACAGACAGACGCACGCTTGTCGCTGCTGCTTTGAGGATGCAGGTGGAATCTAGACGGGATTTGGAACCGAGGACACACTACCTCCATCAATTGTCTAAATCCCACTGCACTAATGTCGGATACCGGACGCACGTCTAACACCAACATAGCAGTCAAGGCCTCAGTTATACGTTTTGCTTCAGGATGACTGCTGTCGTACTTCATCCTCATCGCTAGGGACTGTTGGAGGGTCAATTGTTTAGTAAAAGTAGTGATGTTCCTACTTCCTCTCTGGGATGATGAACAACTCCCAGCAGCAGCAACAGCACTAGGAGGAAGTGGTTCTTGATCTTTCCCTATTTTATTTTTATCGGAGAAAGTTTGGTCCTCCATTTATGTTATATTGATATATATACGTGCGGCTAAAGCGCACACAAACACAGAAAATATTTTTTTATTTTTGCTGGAGAGTAGTGCACTTTGTGGGTTACACCACCCTTTAAGAAATGAGCCAGCCGGCTCTTTACTTATGGGACACAGGCGCACGCTTGGCGCTGCTCCTTTGTTGATGCACGTGCAGCCACAGTGCACACAAGTCACAAACACAGAAAATATATATTTTTTTGGTTTGGAGTGTACTTTGGGGGTTACAGAACCCTTTAATGGTCAAGCCAGCCGGCCCTTTACTTATGACACAGGCGCACGCTTGGCACTACTTTGTTGATGCACGTGCGGCTACTGCGCACACAATTCACAAACACAGAAAATAATTTTTTTTTTGGTTTGGACTGGAGTGTACTTTCGGGGGTTACAGCACCCTTTAACGGTCTAGCCAGCCGGCCCTTTACTTATGACACAGGCGCACGCTTGGCACTACTTTGTTGATGCACGTGCGGCTACTGCGCACACAATTCACAAACACAGAAAATAATTATTTTTTTGATTTGGACTGGACTGTACTTTCGGGGGTTACAGCACCCTTTAACGGTCAAGCCAGCCGGCCCTTTACTTATGACACAGGCGCACACTTGGCACTACTTTGTTGATGCACGTGCGGCTACTGCGCACACAATTCACAAACACAGAAAATAATTTTTTTTTTGGTTTGGACTGGAGTGTACTTTGGGGGTTACAGCACCCTTTAACGGTCAAGCCAGCCGGCCCTTTACTTATGACACAGGCGCACGCTTGGCACTACTTTGTTGATGCACGTGCGGCTACTGCGCACACAATTCACAAACACAGAAAATAATTTTTTTTTTGGTTTGGACTGGAGTGTACTTTCTGGGGTTACAGCACCCTTTAACGGTCTAGCCAGCCGGCCCTTTACTTATGACACAGGCGCACGCTTGGCACTACTTTGTTGATGCACGTGCGGCTACTGCGCACACAATTCACAAACACAGAAAATAATTTTTTTTTTGGTTTGGACTGGAGTGTACTTTGGGGGTTACAGCACCCTTTAACGGTCAAGCCAGCCGGCCCTTTACTTATGACACAGGCGCACGCTTGGCACTACTTTGTTGATGCACATGCGGCTACTGCGCACACAATTCACAAACACAGAAAATAATTTTTTTTTGGGTTTGGACTGGAGTGTACTTTCGGGGGTTACAGCACCCTTAACGGTCAAGCCAGCCGGCCCTTTACTTATGACACAGGCGCACGCTTGGCACTACTTTGTTGATGCACGTGCGGCTATTGCGCACACAATTCACAAACACAGAAAATAATTTTTTTTTTGGTTTGGACTGGAGTGTACTTTCGGGGGTTACAGCACCCTTAACGGTCAAGCCAGCCGGCCCTTTACTTATGACACAGGCGCACGCTTGGCACTACTTTGTTGATGCACATGCGGCTACTGCGCACACAATTCACAAACACAGAAAATAATTTTTTTTTGGGTTTGGACTGGAGTGTACTTTCGGGGGTTACAGCACCCTTAACGGTCAAGCCAGCCGGCCCTTTACTTATGACACAGGCGCACGCTTGGCACTACTTTGTTGATGCACGTGCGGCTATTGCGCACACAATTCACAAACACAGAAAATAATTTTTTTTTTGGTTTGGACTGGAGTGTACTTTCGGGGGTTACAGCACCCTTAACGGTCAAGCCAGCCGGCCCTTTACTTATGACACAGGCGCACGCTTGGCACTACTTTGTTGATGCACGTGCGGCTACTGCGCACACAATTCACAAACACAGAAAATAATTTTTTTTTTGGTTTGGACTGGAGTGTACTTTCGGGGGTTACAGCACCCTTAACGGTCAAGCCAGCCGGCCCTTTACTTATGACACAGGCGCACGCTTGGCACTACTTTGTTGATGCACGTGCGGCTACAGCGCACACAATTCACAAACACAGAAAATATATTATTTTTTTAGCACTTGGGGGGAGCACCCCTGATGGACAGAGCACCCCCTGGACAACACTACAGCACCCCTTTAGGACTGGGACACTGCACAGGACTTTGGAGTGGACACAGCCCCTATGGAGAACTGACTGCACAACACAGTCCAGCCAGCCCCTATGGAGTTTGAAGTAGTGGACACAGCTCCTATTAACAACAGCAGCACAGCACAACACAGCCAGCCCCTAAGGACTTTGAAGTAGTGGACAACAGCAGCACTACACTACACTACACTACACAGCCCTAACTCCCACCCTCCCTCTTCACTGTCCACAGCCGAGTGAGAAAATGGCGCCGACGCGGGTACCTTATATAGGATCCAAAACCTGCGAGACTCGGAAGGCGGGATGATGACGTTTTGCCTCGATTTCAGATCCGAGTCAGGCGGGAAAAGTCGAGCCTGATTCGGATCGGACCCGGATCGGGGGGGCTCGGGGGGGTTCGGATTTCAGAAATCCGAACCCGCTCACCCCTACTCGTTACTAGATTGCAGAACAGGTCTTGTTACATTTATGACTTATCCAATTACACTGAGTCCCATTTATCAACTAGTTTGGGAAGTAAAACGTGAGTTCTTATTTCATGTCTCTTTATAAGTGGTCATTAATCATGTTTAAAAGATTAAGCAGTTTGCAAATTTCCATTTTGACCTGAATCTACCTCCTGCTCAATTATTATCTGATGCAGATTTTACTTTAATCTCCATTTAGGAATCACCTCGTCGCCACATATAATTTCCCATTACAGATCCATGCACTTGGACTAATAACAAGAAAGTCAATTTACTGTACCTTCAAAGTTCTTAATGTAACAATCATTAAACATCATTCATGCCGGTAAGACTGTAGATGTTTTTCAAGTGTTACAAATATTTCCGATAACAGAGTTGATGATGTCTGACTTAATTAATCTGTACTGAGGGTGTTTATGAATTTCTGTACACAGTAAAAAGCTACTGGGATCCGTAGTAACTAAACATGTTTTCTTTCACATTTCCACTGTGTACCAGCTCATATTGAATATGTGAGTGTATTACAGAACCTGGGGAGATCTATACAGGAGGACTAGTGTACCTTTTTTGGCAAGAAGCACTAGTTACCAGATTGGTATGCAGTTGATAACCCAGCTCTCGGGATGCTGGTGTTCAGAATGCCGGCGCCGGAATCTCGACACCAGTCAGAATCCTGGTGCCAGCATCCCGTCCACCAGCATCCCAACAGTAAGTATTGGGGTTAGGGTTGGGCACTAGGGGTGGGGGTTAGGGTTGGGCACTAGTAGGTGGGCAAAGCTGCGGGGGGCGGGTTAGGGTTAGGCTGCGGGGGGGTTAGGTTTAGGCTGCAGGAAGGGAGGTTTAGGGGTAGGGTTAGGATACTTACTGACAGGTGTTGGTATCCTAACCCTGTAGGGATGCTGGCATCGGAATTCTGACTGCTGGGATCCTGAGCATCAGCATCCAGTACCCAGCGATTGATTAATCCAATTGCTGATAGTTTGGATAACGTTTCTGTCCTAAGTCAGACAAATAAGGGGATTGAGATGTGAGGTACAGTAATACACTATATGGAAAACTCTAATCTTACTTTAGATAAAAATAGACAATCATTATCAAAAAGGCCCCTAATTTAATGGGGAAATCAGGAATTTATTGATAGGTGTGTAGCGCATGTTCCAGCCTAACAAATCACTAATGCATGACACAGCATTCCCCAGGATCACCCAGCTCCATCAGAATAGAGGCCCTCATTACCTACCTGCCCATCCAAAGAACAGAAACACAAAACTACTGTATATGGGTCTGCTTAAAGGTGCGTAGCCAGTGATAGATTAGATAAGAATTCTGGTAGGTGTTTGCAATCTGTTCAAGATATATCATCTAGTTTCTTTAATTGAATCCTAAACTGTGAAAAACAACTTCTTTAGCTTGTAAAGTTAGTCTGCAGGATCTGTCTCAGTGATGGTTTCTGTTGCACTTACAGTAGAGCAGTACAGTGGCACCACTAGGGGTATTCAACTGGGGAAAAGGCAAGGGGGCAGCACCATCGCTGCCTTGGTGGCCACTCTCTGCAGCATGTGAAGTGCCTGGAAAGGAGGTCTGCGCTGCCTGTAGCACACTTGTTGAAATATGGCATGTGCTACTGCGCTGCCTTCATGAATGCTACTTAGCTGAAGCATTCCACCTAACCAAGATGGCTGCTGTTAAGTTTTCCACATATGTGTGGCAGCATTTTATCAATGTGATTGAGGGCCACAGTGGGACACAAACATGTTCTACTTACTGTAGAGACCCTATTCCTTTTTCCTGCATTTTAGCCTCTATTTACAGCGTATCCTGCGTGTACTAGCTCCGCTACCAACATAACTCATCTGCTGGTGCTCAGTATGCTCCGCTCCATCCACATTAATGTGTGTAACTGTGAGTATGTCTCATCAATACAGCTGACATGCGGTTAAGCACCTGGACTGTGTAACTGCAATTCTGCTGGTGTTGCAATTTAACTCTGCATACCACTGCCAAATAGCACACAATCCTAAGCAATCTTTAGGATTCGCCTTGCGTCCAGCTTACTCCATTAGTCCCCTTATTCTGTGATGTCATTATGTCACATATAGCTAAGACTAGCCTAGGCACAGAAGTGCCCTGATGCTATGGTGCTGATGCAGTGAGCTGTTTTCTACTAAGTGAATTGGACAATTTCTTTCTGTAAAATACAATGCAATTCATGCTCTCCAGAGGGTCAAGTATATGTAAAAATGTATGGTAACATATGAAGATGACCAGATCAACACAATTATAAGACACGAGTGGGTCATTCCATGCCAAATCATCACAGCTTCCAACCAGACCATCCTGTGGCGTCTTAAGAGAGGAGGGAGCCCGTGTGCATTCCCTGTGCCGGGCCCCCTCCTCTCTCCCTGGCGGCCGGAAGCCGACTGATTCGGATTGCTGGCCACCGCAGAGTCAGCAGACTCTGGGCACTAGAGTGTGCCCAGAGTCTACTGCGCAGACCGCTGGAAAAATGGCCGTCATTTTCCGGTGTTCTGTGCAGCGCTGACATTCAACACGGTACCATGGACAGGTGAGTTTTAGATAATATGGGTGCAGGATGTGCGGTGCAGGGCCCCTCTGGACCTGGGGGCCCATGTGCAGCGCACACCCTGCGCCCATTGTAGATACGCCCCTGCAACCAGCTCAGATTTACATGCATACTTTAATACTTTAAGCAGGTGGGTTTGCTTCTAATTATGGTAGAACAGGGGTGGCCAGACTTTTGGACTCGGTGATCTACTTTTAAAACAAAAAAACTTATGTGATCTACAAAGCCCAAAAAGGGGGCGTGGTATGCAAAAAAGGTGCATGACCTTGCAGCAAGGGACGTGGGGTCTGTCATGCTGAAATCACACATAGTATCCCCAATTCATATTACTACTCACAGCAGCACAATCTTATTCACGTTACACCACATAGTAGTCCCTTCATTCATGTTACGACAGAGTAGTGCCCTTATACACAATGCCCACAGTAGTGCCCCTGATACAATGACCACTGTATTAGTGCTTCTTTTTCAATACCCCCAGTAGTGCCCCTTATGCAATGCTCCCAGTAATGCCCCATATGCTGTGCCTCAAGTAATGCCCCTTATGCTGTGCCCCCAGTAATGCCCCTTATGCGGTGCCCCCAGTAATGCTTCTTATGCTGTGTCCCCAGTAATGCCCTTTAGGCAGTGCACCTTATGCTGTGCCTCCAGTAATGCCCCTTATTCTCTGCCCACAGTAATGCTTCTTATGCTGTGTCCCCAGTAATGCCCCTTATGCAGTGCCCCTTATGTTGTGCCTCCAGTAATGCCCCTTATGCTGTGCCCCCAGTATTGCCCCTTATGCTGTGCCCCCATGCTGTGTACCCAGTAATGCCCCTTATGCTGTGCCTCCAGTAATGCCCCTTATGCTGTTCCCCCAGTAATGCCTCTTATGCTGTGCCTTCAGTAATGCCCCTTATGCTGTGCCCCTTCCCGTGTTTAGTACTTACCTCTCTTCACGCTCCCACATAGTCGCTGGCTACCAGTGCCTGCCGCTGACTGGATCTAACTAGATCCAGCAGGCTAAATAACAGCGCAGCCGGGTGTATAATGACTCAATGTGCAGTGAGTGTAATAAAATGTTTTTAATCTAGACACAGTGTGACAAGAAATAGAATATAAGGTATAAAGTATAAAATAAAATAAAATAAAATGAAATCACATAATATCACATATTAAAATATTACATATTAAAATGCTAGTGGGTGTTACAGTCTCCGGTGTGCAAAGGGTAAATCCTTGATGGATCGCAAATATGTTAAGCACATCAACAGCTCGTCAGCTGGGGAGATGGTGTTTGTAGCAAATAAAGGGTTACAAGGAAGTTCTGAGTCCTTG
The DNA here is from genome assembly GCA_031769625.1 of Taudactylus pleione. NCBI lineage: Eukaryota > Metazoa > Chordata > Amphibia > Anura > Myobatrachidae > Taudactylus > Taudactylus pleione. The sequence goes on along the minus strand of JAUIMM010000081.1, from coordinate 8,706,084 downwards.
TTTTGCAACTCCTGAATACAAAGTGTCAGATGGGTACAGGTGGATAGCGTTTTCCTACCTTGTTTCCAAACAGTTCTTCTGCTGTCTTAGGTAAATACTCACCACACTGTCGTGTGGCTGTAGTGCTGTGAATGCCGCCCGGTCTCCTGGCTTCACCTCCTGTCCTCCGCTAGCGTCTCTAGGATGTTCTGTCTTGCTTGGCGGGTGTTTTGCCGGCAGTGAGCGTGCACGCTGATCCTCGCCGGAAAGCTGGAGACGGGAGTCCGTGAACCAAGTTGAGAGGCGGGGCGTGGCCAACGCGTTTCACCCGCTTGTGTTAGTGCGGGCTTCGTCAGGGCTGTGTAGATGGTTGGTGGTGGGGGTAGCCTTTTATTCAGATGTGTAATTGACTGATCATTAAGTACTTAGATCTTCTTTAGGTAATTAGTTCTCCTACCAGATCCCAATTGTAGTGGCGTTCATTTATGGAATGACATGAGTTTCCTTACTACGTTGGTTGATAAAATCTTTGATGATTAGAGCTAAATTTTAGGCAAATACATACATAAAAGAGGTACATAAGTGAACATAATGTATTAATAAACGTCTGTAAGCCTAATATTCTGGACACATTGTAATTAGGCAGGTGACCTCTGTGTTAACTATCTACATGCATGGGTGAAGTAGATAAACGAAAGAATTCATTGGCATATTGATATTAGATATCTGAAAGAGAGTGATTCATTCTAGTTTCCTTATTCTGGAATTATTTAAAAATTAATAAAAAATAAATTAAAAAAAATGAATTAATAAAATTCCGATTGGAGAGTGTATATAGATACAGTATCTGGATTTGTCTGGATATTGTCGAGTTGGTCTTCATTCCTGGCTTCATACCCCATATTGTGGAGAAAGGGTACTGCATATTTTGATGCGTCTACATAACCAGATATTCATGAGTGGTCTCCCTCCTCATTACTAATCTGGCCCAACCCTGCTTAGCTTCCAAGTTCGGAAGTAGTTGGGCGTATCCAGGGTGGTATGTATGTAGGTATCATCTACAGTCCCAATCTTCCTCTTGGGGATTCAGTCCTTCAGGAATTCTGACAATTCGAAATCTATGTTAAGACCTCTTGGTGTAAGGGTTTTCATTTTATAAATTCAGCGGGTTTCTTCTTGGGACATTAGTTTCAAATAATTTCCACCTCTCCATGTAGTTTTCACTTTCTTAATTGCCGTGAAGGTAAGGACACTTGGATCTCCATTATGTATCTTGCCAAAGTGATCAGATACACTGTGTGAATCTAATTTATGTTTAATGTTTCTTATATGTTCACCTATTCGTAAGCTTAGTTTTCTAGCTGTTCGGCCCACATATTGTAGGCCGCAAGGACAGGAAATTAGGTATATTACGCCCTTTGTATCGCAAGTCATTGGGTCTTTGATTTTAAAGGTGTCTCCAGTTGAATTGGAGGTTATCTCCATTGTCGGGACAATACTTCTATGTTTTATTGTTTTGCATGCCATACATCTATTACAGTGATAAAATCCTGCATTTCTTTCTCCTAACCAGGTTCCTTCTTTAGGAGTTTTTTCTTTTTCTGGCGGAAAGTGATTCTTTACCAGTTCTTGTTTTATACTCTTTGCTTTTCTGTATGTAAACTGAGGTTTATTCGGAATTAATCCCTGTAGAGAGTCGTCTCTCATGAGTAAATGCCAATGTTTTTGAACAATTTTCTCTAAGAGTATATGTTGGTCGCTATATTGAGTAATGAATCTCGGACATAATGGTTCTTCAGTTTTCTTGTCCCTATATGTAAGGAGATTTATTCTGTCCGTGGTTCTTGCTGTTTTCAATGCTTTGTCAATGATTCCTGTGTTGTATTTTTGATCCATAAACTTGGTCTTCAAATTGAGGGCTTGTTCTTCAAAAGTTTTAATATTAGAACAATTTCGTCTCATTCTTTTGAATTGACCTCCCGGGATACTGTTAATCCAATTTTTGTGATGATTACTTGTGGGTGGTATAAACCGATGGCAGTCTACTGGTTTGATGTAGGTTTTTGTTTGAATCTTACCTGCTTCGATGTATATGGTCAGATCTAGAAAATTGATCGAGTGGAAGCTGGAAATTGCAGTGAATTCCAAGTTGTTGTCATTTGAATTGATAGTTTCCACAAATTGATTAAATGTGTCGGTTCCTCCTGTCCATATGATAATGACATCATCTATGTACCGCCTCCACATAGAAATGTGTTCTCTGTATTGGTTGTTATTCCAAATGTTTCGGTTTTCCCATTCTGCCATAAACAGGTTCGCGTAACTGGGGGCGAATTTAGTCCCCATTGCAGTCCCGCGAACCTGCCTATAGTGGGAGCTGCCGTACCAAAAATTGTTGTGTGTGAGAATGAAATCAATGCTTTTGAGTGTAAAGGTGATTAGTTCTCTTCTTAGCTTGTGGTCTGTTTCCATGATCGTTTCTACTCCTCTACATCCCTGTTGGTGATCAATACAGGTGTAGAGGGATTTGACATCCAGTGTTGCTAGGATGAATCCTTCTTCCCATTCAGTAGTATTTAGTAATTCCAAAACTTGTGTTGTATCTCTTAAATAACTGTTTTGTTTGATAACCAGTGGCTGTAAAATAATATCCACATATTCGGAAAGTTTGGTGGTGAGTGATCCTATCCCGGAAACTATTGGACGCCCTGGTGGATTATTGTAAGTTTTATGTATTTTAGGTAAAAAATAGAAGACTGGTAATATTGGGTGGTGTTGTGTAATGTAGTCATATTCAGCTGTGTTTAGTACTCCAGTGTCTCTACCTTCTTTCAGGAGGAGGTTCATTTCTTTCTTGTACTGTTCTGATGGGTCTTTTTTCAGAAGTTCGTATGTATCCTTGTCAGACAAAAGTCTTAATGCTTCTTCATTATAATATTCTTTGTCCATGATGACAACTCCTCCTCCTTTATCTGCTGGTTTTAATACAATTGTTTTGTTTTCTTTTAAGTTTTGTAGAGCTACTTTTTCTTTTTTGTTGTCATTCCATAAATGAACGCCACTACAATTGGGATCTGGTAGGAGGAGTAATTACCTAAAGAAGATCTAAGTACTTAATGATCAGTCAATTACACATCTGAATAAAAGGCTACCCCCACCACCAACCATCTACACAGCCCTGACGAAGCCCGCACTAACACAAGCGGGTGAAACGCGTTGGCCATGCCCCCCCCTCTCAACTTGGTTCACGGACTCCCATCTCCAGCTTTCCGGCGAGGATCAGCGTGCACGCTCACTGCCGGCAAAACACCCGCCAAGCAAAACAGAACATCCTAGAGACGCTAGCGGAGGACAGGAGGAGAAGCCAGGAGACCGGGAGGCATTCACAGCACTACAGCCACATGACAGTGTGGTGAGTATTTACCTAAGACAGCAGAAGAACTGTTTGGAAACAAGGTAGGAAAACGCTATCCACCTGTACCCATCTGACACTTTGTATTCAGGAGTTGCAAAACAAGGACTCAGAACTTCCTTGTAACCCTTTTTTTGCTACAAACACCATCTCCCCAGCTGACGAGCTGTTGATGTGCTTAACATATTTGCGATCCATCAAGGATTAACCCTTTGCACACCGGAGACTGTAACACCCACTAGCATTTTAATATGTAATATTTTAATATGTGATTTCATTTTATTTTATTTTATTTTATACTTTATACCTTATATTCTATTTCTTGTCACACTGTGTCTAGATTAAAAACATTTTATTACACTCACTGCACATTGAGTCATTATACTCCCGGCTGCGCTGTTATTTAGACACTAGAACCATTACCATATATCTCCAATTTCAAGTGACAAAGGGAACTATCACCTGTGTCTATAGCTGCAACAGGGAACGTCTACACTATTATCTAAAAAAATCCCCAGGAGCGCACAACATCACCATACCAAAACCCATAGATCCAGCAGGCGTACAGGCTCCTCACAATGCGGGCGACGTCATGATGTCACCCGCGCACCCGCTCACTGCATCACTGGGAATGCTAGCCTCTGAAGCGAACAGAGGCTTCTTTAGTCTCTGTTCACTTCAGAGACCAGCGTATCCCAGTTTCTGCAGCAGGCTGGTCGCGATCTACCGGCGGGAGCTCTGCAAGCTAACGGTAGATCATGATCGACCTATTGGCCAGCCCTGTGGTAGAACTTTCATGGTGGTCTTGTTTTGAAGCTATGGGACCATAGTTTTCATAAAAATAGTTTTATATTTAAATATTGACTTTTACATTTCAAGGTCACATGATGTGACCTTTGACCTTGAATATCTAAAAAAGTGTATGTTTAATTTTCTTTGTACATAAAATATGTCATACACTTCAATACAATCTCTCTCTGATACAGTATATGTTTCATTTTGGGAAAGTTATACCACAATTAGAAGCAAAGTTATGATTCGTTTTAGTTGACCTTGCAAGCATAAATTAAATTTTTTTTGTCATGTTTGCAACCCTGTACAGTGGCGGAACTAGCGGCAGTGCAGCAGGTGGCTTGCACCGGGGCCCGCTGTGGTCAGGGGCCCAAAGCTGCCGCTGCACCTGCCGCTAGTGTCCCCGCCGCTAGTGTAGTGCAGACCGCAGTGAGCGCGGTCCAAACTACACAGTAGCAAAGTTGTAACTGTTATAGCAGCTGATGAGAGTCAGACAGACTCTCATTGGTTGCTGTGTCCACAGCGGGAGCCAGCTGGAGCTCACTCATGAGCTCCGCCTTCCGGCTCCCCCCGCAGCGGGTGATGGGAGAGACATCATGACTTCTCTCCCATAGTGCAGGAGAAGAGCAGAGCGGACAGCGGCGGTCGCATCAGGAACGGGGACACAGGTAAGTTGTATTTTTTGTGTGTGTGTGTTTAAGGGGGCACTGGCACTGCATAGGGGGCGCCACAGTTGGCACTGTATTGGGGGGCCGCTACTGGGGGCACTGTATAGGGGGGGCTACTAGGGGCAATGCATAGGGGGGACTACGAGACTTCTACTGGCCTACTACGGGCACTGCATAGGGTGGACTACTACTGGGGGCACTGTGTAGAGGGGAATACTACTGGGGCAATGCATAGGGGGAGCTACTACTGGGGGCACTGCATAGGGGGGCTACTACTGGGGGCAATGCATAGGGGGGCTACTACTGGGGGCAATGCATAGGGGGGACTACTACTGGGGGCAATGTTTAGGGAGGTCTACTACTGGGGGCACTGCATAGGGGGGCCTACTACTGGGGGCAATACATAGGGGGGACAACTACTGGGGGTAATGCATAGGGGGGACTACTACTGAGGGCGATGCATAAGGGGACCACTTCTGGGAGCATTGTATAAAGGGCACTACTGGGGGCACTGCATAGGGGGACCACTACTGGGGGCACTGTATATAGGGCACTACTGGGGGCACTGTATATGGGGTACTACTGTGGACACTGCATAGGGAGACCACTACTGGGGGGCACTGCATAGGGGGACCAAAGCATATTCTTGCACCTGGGCCCACCACTCTCTAGTTCTGCCACTGACCCTGTAGCATGCCGTCTATCATCCTACCATATTTCATGAAGATCTGAGACAGTCGGGTTGAAAAGTTACATTTATTGTGATGATTTGGTATGGAATGACCGATATTGTGAATTTTTTTTTTTATTATTTTGTATAATAAATATTATGTTTAACAATGGAATGAACCGTGAAAACCTGCAGTGTAAACGTTCGATTCCCGGCAGCGGCAGGCCGACATCAGCAGAGATCCCGGCAGCGGAAGCCCGACAGCGCTGGAAATCCCGATCGTGGATAGGTGAGTATCTACTTACCTAACCTAACCCCCCTAACCCTAACCCTCCTTAGGGGTGCCTAACCCTAACCTCCCCCCCAAGTGCCTAACCCTAATCCCCCCTCTAAGTGCCTAACCCTAACCACCCCCTCCCCCCACTGCCTAAACCTAAGTCCCCCGGGGGGGTGCCTAACCCTAAGTCCCCCCGGGGGTGCCTAACTCTAACCCTCCCTCCCCCTAGCCTAACCCTAACACTCCCGGGGGGTGCCTAACCCTAAGTGTCCCCCGGGAGCCCTAAACCTAACCCTCCCCCCTCGCGGCTGTCCGCTCGCGGCGCCCGGCATCGCTACGATCGGGATGCCGGGCGCCGGTCTCCCAGCATCGGGGAAATGCCGGGCGTCTACATCTAGACGCCCGGCATTTCACCCTTGCCGGGATATGACAGTCGGGAAGCCGGCTGCCGGTATTTAGGCAGTCGGCTTCCCGATTGCATACCGTATGTGCACCTCTCATATTAATCACCTGTTGCTAACACTATGCTGCAAAAAAATAGATCATTGTTTTATCTGTATTTCATGATAGTTCTGTCTATATAATGGGGGTGTAGCCGTGCTATTTTCTAAAAAAATGGGGAGAGGGGGGTTGTAATTTTTGGCTGCACAGACCTCTGTGATCCCTATCTAGATTACTGGGATAGCAAGATTGATTGTGGGTTGGGTCTTATTGGGCGCACAAGGGATGTGTTTTTAACATATGTGGGTAAGGTTATACAAATAATGTTGCATGATAGATGTTTAAATAATGGGTATTAACATGAATGTCTTACTGATAAGTAAATTTAAAAACATAAATAAAGCATAAACATACAGACAATATAACTTGGTGATAATGGTACATATGTGTAGTTTGGATGAAAATAAGATAAATATAACAATAGACTTGATAAAACAATTTGTCCAGATATGGACAATATTTGTGAGGACCGGATTACATTTATTGTTAAAATCCACAGGATGAGTTATTAGTTCTTAATAGAAAGGGGTGCCAGTGCATTTGTACGCCGTTGCAGGGGCATGCATAAATGATCCACTGCGATGCCATACACAGCTTGGGCTTTCACTGTGTGCACTGAGGATAGCAATTCCGGAGTAAGGTCAGACCTTGTGCAAGTGTGCGTGAGGCTGCGATGGTACTCTATGTTACTGATGGTTTCGCAGTCTTGCAAAGTATTACGGATGTGTGTAAGGTAAGGTAGGTGTCCTCCGTGTATCACTTTATCTAATTCACAATTGTATATTTTTGTGACACTGTATATGATAATAATATTAAACCTTTGCTTCTACTGATTAATATACCTATGCAGCTGATGATACCTATGTATGCCTAATACACCTGTTCTCCTGTACCCATGAAAGTATCTGTGCTTTATAATACATCTGTTAATACACAGAATAATCGATGAAGACTGTGTGGGATGGTTAATGTGGCTATGGTCGAGTCGCTATTACAAGGGCCTCATTTATCAATGAGTTTTATCATTCACATGTAATAAAACTTGTTGCGTATGATAAATGGTGCTCCAGCCAATCAGCTCCCAACCGTAATTTTTCAAACAGATGACAGTTAGGAGCTGATTGGCTGGAGCACCATTATCATATGCAGTGAGTTTTATTACTCATTGGGCGGGATGCTTGACACATCGCACTTGGGTTGTGATGCATCCCACCGGTCTTCGCATGCATGCCGGCGTTGGTAACGCCGGTATGCATGACAATCACTGCAAAGGACCACTCTCTCAGTAAGAGCGGCCTTTGCGATGGAGGGACTTCAGGGTCTATGACCCAAAATCCCCTCCGGTGTCCTTCCGCGCATGCGCTGTGGGGGGCGCTGGGAACAATCCGATTGGATCTCTCTCACAGCACTCTACGGAAAGAAGCCAATAAGCCTCCATGGGTAACGCCATCAGGATGATGGCGTTATCCACTGCAACCAAGCAGCTTGGTGCATATGAGAAATGCGGTCAAACTAACATGTTCGGGGTTTGACCGCATTTCTCACCTTGCTGTATCCCGCCCATTGTGAATGATAAAACTCGTTGATAAATGAGGACCTTATTGCTAGTGGAGAAGCCGCTAGTAGTGACATCTTTGTTGTGGACACTCTCATGATAGCTCTTGCTGTACTATGTCCTATAGTTGACATCTGGCAACTAGATTGATGGTGGGTTGGGTCTTATTAGGCACACAAGGGATGTGTTTTTAACATATGTGTGTAAGGGTATACAAATAATGTTGCATGATAGATGTTTAAACAATGGGTATTAATCTGAATGTCTTACTGATAAGTAAATTTAAAAACATAAACATACAGACAATATAACTTGGTGATAATGGTACATGTGTGTAGTTTGAATGAAAATAAGATAAATATAACAATAGACTTGATAAAACAATTTTCAAGATATGGACAATATTTGTGAGGACCGGATTACATTTATTGTTAAAATCCACAGGATGAGTTATTAATTCTCAATAGAAAGGGGTTTGCCAAATCTTCTTTGGAATCAGTAATATAATAGTAGGGTACCCTTTGTAGTTAGGCAGATTGTAGTCCACGGTTCGTGTGTTACTTAAAAAGTCCTCTATCTCTTAGTGGTGGAGTAACCCTTTGTGGTTTGACAGGGTATAGTGAAATGTTAGTAAATCAACTTAAAAAGGTCCTCTTTCTTTCACAAGTCCCAGTTAATCGTATTCAGTCTTATATAAAGTGGATAACATGTTGCAGTAAAAAGAAACAAAGTTTCTTTATGGTGCGCGCACCTCTTACCTATACCCGTTCATTTGTAGCTGACAGGTTGTAGCGGGCTTGTGCCGGGCGTTTGCGAGTGAGACAAACTTGTCTGGCTATTTTGGCAGTGTGTTCCAGTGCTCCGTCCTCCGTGCTGGTGGGTTCACTGGTCCTGCAAAAGTTGTGCGTGCCAGAGGTGCAGGCGGCTTGTTCAGACAGCTTTTGCAGCAAAGGCAGCCCCGTCCGGCAGAGCTCTTGCCTGGGGAGTTGTCCTTACTGCTGCTTCTGTGTCTGCAGACGCTAGAGGACCAGCTGTACCTCTAGTAACAGGCAGCAGCTAGTTCAGCAAAATCCCGGGCAAGACCTGCATGCTGCCTCCCCTGCCTTTCAGGTAAGTGTTTTTTATTCTTTTTCATTATGTTAGTGTCTACTGGGGGCTGGCACTACTGTGGGGGGATTACTACTACTACAAGGGGGACAACAACTACTAGGGACACTGCATCAGGGGTGGAACTACTGTGGGAGGATTACTAATAGAGGAACTACTATTACAAGGGAGGGGACAACTACTAGGGGTACTATTGTGGGGGGATTACTACTAGGGGAACTAATACTACAAGGGGGGGCTACTAATAGGGGCACTGCATCGGGGGACCACTACTGGGGGTACTGCATATGGGGGGACTACTAATAGGGGCACTACAAGGGGAGGGGACTACTACTAGGGGCACTACAAGGGGAAGGGACTACTACTAGGTGCACTGCATAGGGGGGAGACTACTACTAGGGGCACCACAAGAGCTACAAGGGGGACTACTACTAGGGGCACTACAAGGGGAGGGGACTACTACTAGGGGCACTACAAGGGGAAGGGACTACTACTAGGTGCACTGCATAGGGGGGAGACTACCACTGGGATCACTGTACCACTACTGGGAGCTCTGTATAATGGGCCTGTGTCATAAGTAAAGGGCCGGCTGGCTTGTCCGTTAAAGGGTGCTGTAACCCTCAAAGTGCACTCCAAACAAAATAAAAAATTGTTTTCTATGTTTGTGAATTGTGTGCACTGTGGCTGCACGTGCATCAACAAAGTAGTGCCAAGCGTGCGCCTGTGTCATAAGTAAAGGGCCGGCTGGCTTGACCGTTAAAGGGTGCTGTAACCCCCAAAGTACACTCCAAACCAAAAAAAAAAATATTTTCTGTGTTTGTGAATTGTGTGCGCAGTAGCCGCACGTGCATCAACAAAGGAGCAGCTCCAAGCGTGCGCCTGTGTCATAAGTAAAGGGCCAGCTGGCTTGTTCGTTAAAGGGTGCTGTAACCCTCAAAGTGCACTCCAAACAAAATAAAAAAATATTTTCTGTGTTTGTGAATTGTGTGCACTGTACGTGCATCCTCAAAGCAGCAGCGCCAAGCGTGCGTCTGTCTGTTAAAGGGTGGTGTAACCCCCAAAGTGCGCTCCACAAAAAATAAAAAATTCTTCTTTTTCTGTCTTTGTAAATTGTGTGCACTGTACGTGCATCAACAAAGGAGCAGCGCCAAGCATGCGCCTGTGTCCCATAAGTCTGTTAAAGGGTGGTGTAACCCCCAAAGTGTGCTCCACAAAAAATAAACAACTATTTTTTTTCTGTGTTTGTGTCCGAAATGTATGCACAGTAGCCGCACGTAAATCAACACAGCAGCAGCGCCAAGCGTGCACCTGTGTCATAAGTCAAGGGCCAGTTTGGACATCTGGTCCGGACTGAAGGACGTGCCAACAATTTCTGACATGTCTACTGTCACTGCATATGATACTGTCACCACTGACAGAATGGTGGAGGATTACATCGGTGACAGCATCCAAGTAGGCATGTCAGACAGTCAATACCTGTACTGGCAGGAAAAAGAGGCAATTTGGAGGCCCCTGTACAAACTGGCTCTAATTTACCTGAGTTGCCCCCCCTCCAGTGTGTACTCCGAAAGAGTGTTTAGTGCAGCCGGGAACCTTGTCAGCAAAAGGCGTAGAAGGTTGCTTCCACAAAATGTGGAGAAGATGATGTTCATAAAAATGAATTATCAACTCTTCCAGGGAGACCAGCCTCCAGAACATACAGAGGGACCTGTGGTGGTGGATTCCAGCGGGGACGAATTAATACTCTGTGAGGATGATGATGTACACAACACTGAAGAGGGTGAGGAATCGGTGGATGAGGAGGATGAGGATGACATCTTGCCTCCATAGAGCCAGTTTGTGCAGGGACAGATTAATTGCCAGCTTGTTTTGTGGGGGTACAAACGAACCAATAATTTCAGCCACAGTCGTGTGGCAGACCCTGGTGCTGAAATGATTGGTTTGTTAAAGTGTGCATGTCCTGTTTATACAACATAAGGATGGATGGGAGGGCCCAAGGACAATTCCATCTTGCACCTCTTTTTTTTCTTTGCATTATGTACAGTTTGGGGCCTAGTTTTTCAAACTGCCATCCTGTCTGCCACTGCAGTGTCACTCCTAGATGGGCCACGTGTTTGTGCTGCCCACTCGTGTCGCTTTGCATAGTCATCCACCTACCTCTGTACAACCTTTTGGACATAAAAACACTATTGTGAGGTGTGAGGTGTTCAGAATAGACTGGAAATGAGTGGAAATTAAGGTTATTGAGGTTAATAATAGCATAGGAGCAGAAAAAAACACAAATTCTGTTAATTTTTAGCTGTTTTTAAAAAAAAATACAGATCCAAAACACAAAACACGGAAGGGTGGTTTTGGCAAAACCAATCCAGATCCAAAACACTAAGAAAGATCCAGATCCAAAACACAAAACACGAAAAGTGGCTGGTGTACACCCCTAATATACACATATTGTTTCCCATATTTTTCTCACTTTTCACCAAATTTTTTTGTTTGTTTAAGCTTTTCATACTTACCCTCCCCCCTTCTTCCCCTAACCCTCCCCATTAGTGCCTAAACCTAACCCCCCCCCTTCGTGCCTAGACCTAACCCTCCACCCTTCGTACTAGGGGTGAGCAGGTTCGGATTTCTGAAATCCGAACCCCCCCGAGCCCCCCCGATCCGAGGCAGATCCGAGTCAGGCTCGACTTTTCCCGCCTGACTCGGATATGAAATCGAGGCAAAACGTCATCATCCCGCCTTCCGGGTCTCGCGGGTTTTGGATCCTATATAAGGTACCCGCGTCGGCGCCATTTTCTCACTCGGCTGTGGACAGTGAAGAGGGAGGGTGGGAGTTAGGGCTGGCTGGGCTGTGTAGTGTAGTGTAGTGCAGAGTAGTGTTGTGCTGTGCTGTGCTGTGCTGCGCTGTGCTGCTGTTGTCCATAGGGGCTGTGTCCACTACTTCAAAGTCCATAGGGGCTGGCTGTGTTGTGCTGTGCTGCTGTTGTTAATAGGGGCTGTGTCCACTACTTCAAAGTCCATAGGGGCTGGCTGGACTGTGTTGTGCAGTCAGTTTTCCATAGGGGCTGTGTCCACTCCAAAGTCCTGTGCAGTTTCCCAGTCCTAAAGGGGTGCTGTAGTGTTGTCCAGGGGGTGCTCTGTCCGTCAGGGGTGCTCCCCCCAAGTGCTAAAAAAAAAATTATTTTCTGTGTTTGTGAATTGTGTGCGCAGTAGCCGCACGTGCATCAACAAAGTAGTGCCAAGCGTGCGCCTGTGTCATAAGTAAAGGGCCGGCTGGCTTGACCGTTAAAGGGTGCTGTAACCCCCAAAGTACACTCCAGTCCAAACCAAATAAAAAAATATTTTCTGTGTTTGTGAATTGTGTGCACAATAGCCGCACGTGCATCAACAAAGTAGTGCCAAGCGTGCGCCTGTGTCATAAGTAAAGGGCCGGCTGGCTTGACCGTTAAAGGGTGCTGTAACCCCCAAAGTACACTCCAAACCAAATAAAAAAATATTTTCTGTGTTTGTGAATTGTGTGCGCAGTAGCCACACGTGCATCAACAAATTAGTGCCAAGCGTGCGCCTGTGTCATAAGTAAAGGGCCGGCTGGCTTGACCGTTAAAGGGTGCTGTAAACCCCAAAGTACACTCCAGTCCAAACCAAACAAAAAAATATTTTCTGTGTTTGTGAATTGTGTGTGCAGTAGCCGCACGTGCATCAACAAAGTAGTGCCAAGCGTGCGCCTGTGTCATAAGTAAAGGGCCGGCTGGCTTGACCGTTAAAGGGTGCTGTAACCCCCAAAGTACACTCCAAACCAAATTAAAAAATATTTTCTGTGTTTGTGAATTGTGTGCGCAGTAGCCGCACGTGCATCAACAAAGTAGTGCCAAGCGTGCGCCTGTGTCATAAGTAAAGGGCTGGCTGGCTTGACCATTAAAGGGTGCTGTAACCCCCAAAGTACACTCCAAACCAAATTAAAAAATATTTTCTGTGTTTGTGAATTGTGTGCGCAGTAGCCGCACGTGCATCAACAAAGCAGTGCCAAGCATGCACCTGTGTCATAAGTAAAGGGCTGGCTGGCTTGACCATTAAAGGGTGCTGTAACCCCCAAAGTACACTCCAAACAAAATAAAAAAATATTTTCTGTGTTTGTGAATTGTGTGCACTGTGGCTGCACGTGCATCAACAAAGGAGCAGCGCCAAGCGTGCGCCTGTGTCCCATAAGTAAAGAGCTGGCTGGCTCATTTCTTAAAGGGTGGTGTAACCCACAAAGTGCACTACTCTCCAGCAAAAATAAAAATTTATTTTCTGTGTTTGTGTGCGCCTTAGCCGCACGTATATATCAATATAACATAAATGGAGGACCAAACTTTCTCCGATAAAAATAAAATAGGGAAAGATCAAGAACCACTTCCTCCTAGTGCTCTTGCTGCTGCTGGGAGTTGTTCATCATCCCAGAGAGGAAGTAGGAACACCACTACTTTTACTAAACAATTGACCCTCCAACAGCCCCTAGCGATGAGGATGAAGTACGACAGCAGTCATCCTGAAGCAAAACGTATAACTGAGGCCTTGACTGCTATGTTGGTGTTAGACGTGCGTCTGGTATCCGCCATTAGTGCAGTGGGATTTAGACAATTGATGGAGGTAGTGTGTCCCCGGTTCCAAATCCCATCTAGATTCCACCTGCATCCTCAAAGCAGCAGCGACAAGCGTGCGTCTGTCTGTTAAAGGGTGGTGTAACCCTCAAAGTGCGCTCCACAAACAATAAAAAAATTCTTCTTTTTTTTCTGTCTTTGTGAATTGTGTGGGCTGTAGCCGCACTTGCATCCTCAAAGCAGCAGCGACAAGCGTGCGTCTGTCTGTTAAAGGATTACATCGGTGACAGCATCCAAGTAGGCATGTCAGACAGTCCGTACCTGTACTGGCAGGAAAAATAAGCAATTTGGAGGTCCCTGTACAAACTAGCACTATTTTACCTGAGTTGCCCCCCCTCCAGTGTGTACTCCGAAAGAGTGTTTAGTGCAGCCGGGAACCTTGTCAGCGAAAGGCGTAGGAGGTTGCTTCCACAAAATGTGGAGAAGATGATGTTCATAAAATGAATTATCAACTCTTCCAGGGAGACCAGCCTCCAGAACGTACGGAGGGACCTGTGGTTGTGGATTCCAGCGGGGACGAATTAATACTCTGTGAGGATGAGGAATCGGTGGATGAGGAGGATGAGGACGACATCTTGCCTCCATAGAGCCAGTTTGTGCAGGGACAGATTAATTGCCAGCTTGTTTTGTGGGGGCCGAAACGAACCAATCATTTCAGCCACAGTCGTGTGGCAGACCCTGGCGCTGAAATGTTTGGTTTGTTAAAGTGTGCATGTCCTGTTTATACAACATGAGGGTGGGTGGGAGGGCCCAAGGACAATTCCATCTTGCACCTCTTTTTTTTCTTTGAATTATGTACTGTTTGGGGTCTAGTTTTTCAAACTGCCATCCTGTCTGCCACTGCAGTGTCACTCCTAGATGGACCACGTGTTTGTGCCGCCCACTCGTATCTCTTTGCATAGTCATCCAGCTAGCTCGGTGCAACCTTTTGGATATAAAAACACTATTGTGAGGTGTGAGGTGTTCAGAATAGACTGGAAATGAGTGGAAATTAAGGTTATTGAGGTTAATAATAGCATAGGAGCATAAAAACACACAAATTCTGTGATTTTAGCTGTTTTTATGCTTTTTTTTTAAAAAAAACAGATCCAAAACACAAAACCCAGAACCCAAAACACGGAAGGGTGGTTTTGGCAAAACCAATATAGATCCAAAACACGCAGAAAGATCCAGATCCAAAACCAAAACACAAAACACGAAAAGTGGCCGGTGCACACACCTACTTCGTACCTAAACCTAACCCTCCCCCTATTTCTATACTCATTCTGCTCTCCAGCACCATTATGCCCCCTGTTCCCCTCTCCCCATGTATGTACATGTTCTGCTCTCCCGTGTACTCTGCCCTCTCACCTCTGTGCCCCCTATTCCCCTCTCCCCGTGTCTGTACCCCTTTTGCTCTCCCGTGTACTCTGCCCTCCCACCTCTGTGCCCCCTGTTCCCCTCTCCCCATATCTGTACATGTTCTGCTCTCCCATGTGCTCTCCCCTCCCACCTGTGCCCCCTATTCCCTCTCCCCATGTGTTTACCCATTCTGCTCTCTTGTGTACTCTGCCCTCCCACCTCTGTGCCCCCTGTTCCCCTTTCCCCATATCTGTACATGTTCTGCTCTCCCGTGTGCTCTCCCCTCCCACCTGTGCCCCCTATTCCCCTCTCCCCATGTCTCTACATATCCTGCTCTCCCGTGTACTCTGCCCTCCCACCTTTGTGCCCCCTGTTCCCCTCTCCCCATGTCTGTACCCCTTCTGCTCTCCCGTGTACTCTGCCCTCCCACCTCTGTGCCTCCTGTTCCCCTCTCCCCATGTCTGTACCCCTTCTGCTCTCCCGTATACTCTGCCCTCCCACCTCTGTGACCCCTGTTCGCTTCTCCCCATGTCTGTACCCCTTCTGCTCTCCCATGTATTCTGCCCTCCCACCTCTGTGACCCCTGTTTCCTTCTCCCCATGTCTGTACCCCTTCTGCTCTCCCGTGTATTCTGCCCTCCCACCTCTGTGACCCCTGTTCCCTTCTCCCCATTTCTGTACTACTTCTGCTCTTCCGTGTACTCTGCCCTCCCACCTCTGTGACACCTGTTCCCCTCTCCCCATGTCTGTACCCCTTCTGTTCTCCCGTGTACTCTGCCCTCCCACCTCTGTGCCCCCTGTTCCCCTCTCCACATGTCTGTACCCCTTCTGCTCTTCTGTGTACTAAGTGCCCCCTATTCTCCTCATGTCTGTACCCCTTCTGCTGTTCTGTGCTTTTTTTATGCGCTACACGCAGTGAGGCATAAATTGTCATAGGACCCAGACAGTATGGAATAGGACCCCATTTTTTTAAAGTGAGGGGTCCCTGGGACCAACACTTTTTTTAATTTAGCGCGATCACTGGGTGTAAGGGGCATTACTGTGTGTAACTTGAATGAGGGGCACTACTCTGCAGTGTAATGTGACAAAAGGGCACTATGGTATGGGATAATTTGAAATGGGGGTACTATTGTGTGCTCATGCCCTTCTCAGCGAACACACTATTTTTTTTTACGCGCGCCTACGGTGCACATACTACCATATTCTTTTGTGTCGGGGGGAAACCAAAGCTCTTTATGTCTACAGGGCATCAAAATGTGTAGTAACAGCTCTGCTTTGGTGGCACAGACGTGTCCTCCTCTGCTCAGCTCCCCTGCCCTAAAAAATTCCTACAGTGAACACCATCTAATCCTCTACAACTGCTAGGCTAGGCCTTGGTCAATTGGAAAATGCCTTTCCTTTACATTGTGTGTGACATATACCAATGTAGCGCCAGCTTTACCTTACAGAACTAACCAAATACCAAATGTTTAAATATGGCACATGTATGAATCCCCTGCAGGATGTGCTCTTTTGTGTGTATTTTAATACAGAGAATGATGTACACTTTTATGTTCTAATATTAATTATATGTGTAAGCGCATAGACTAAGATGTGGGAGGAGTCAGGATTAGTAAGGGGAGGAGTCTATGCCAGGAGCCAGGTGCTGACGCAAGGTGGGCCTGTGTGCTTTAAAATGCCAGGGCCTATTTTTAGTCCCAGTCCGGCCCTGCACATCCGTAATACTTTGCAAGACTGCAAAACCATCGGTAACATAGAGTACCATCGCAGCCTCACGTACACTTGCCCAAGGTCTGACCTTACTCCGGAATTGCTATCCTCAATGCACGCAGTGAAAGCCCAAGCTGTGTATGGCATCGCAGTGGATCATTTATGCATGCCCCTGCAACGGCGTACAAATGCACTGGCACGCCTCCGTTTTGCCCACCACCTCCCACAAACGGCATTTCCTGTCGATCACTCTGCAAAGGGTCTGCGTAGTCACTGCGATTGCAGTCACGATCTCAGTGACTGGTTTGCGCACATGCACTGCAATTCATACGCATGCACAGAACACAACAATCGGCTGATTGCGTGCGTAATCGCAGTTGCAATCCTTGCTGAATCAGGCCCTAAGTGCAGGCATCATGGATATAATATTATTAAGCATCTGTAAAATACAACTGGAATGTAACCTTTGGGGGGGGGCCATGTCTCCTCAGCTGGGTCATCTTACAGTTCACTATCGTCCCTCATACAGTCCTCACCAAGACAGGACAAACAGAATGAGGATGAGTCACAGTCGTCTCCTGACAGGAATGCATGTTTTCTATTGTCAGACTAATGAAATATGGAGTCTGTTAATTGCAGTGGGATGCAGGATGGACCCTTTCTTACCTTTCGTCTTTATCTGGCAATTAAAGAGAAAGTGCTTAATGAAATGATAATCTACTTCATCAGTAAAAACATGTTGATGGTCAGTGTAGAAATCTATAGGATTGCCGTGGTTCAATGTGATCAGATCCAGGTTAGGACTCACAACTCTCCCACAAACTCTCATGTGCCTGGGGGTCATTTCCACAACCCCACACAAATCTCCCTTTTCAAATCTTCCCTTTACAATTCCACTATCAAATACCCTCCTCCAGCATAGGACCACCCTGCTCCATCACCCCTTACAGAGTTTCATTGTAATTCTACCTGGAGGAAAATTCACGACCACACTCCTAGTTTACAGCTGTACTCTTTTTTTTTTTGCAACTGATTTTATTGAGCAATCACAATAAAATAGTACAGACAAATTTTCCAAAAATACACAGCACATATTATACTTATGATAAAAGAGCTGTAACAATTCAAACAGTAACATAGGCCCTCATTCAGACCCACTCGCAAGCGGGCGCACGTACGTTAGGCGTACGTACAAAAATATTTAAATTCAATGGCTCGCTCGTATTTTCGTTCGCATCTAAAATTCCTCCCTAAACTCTGACGACCCCTCCTCTAACTAACGAGCGTACGAAATAGCGAGCGTACATCCCCGAAATGGCTTGAAAGGAACGCACGCACAAGTATAAACAGGAAGTGGCCTTGTCAGATGTCGATTACCTGCTCCTTTATTCTGCCTACCTCCATCAATCGTATCATGCCAATCAATGTGTCAATTAGCTTAATTGTTTTTTTTTTTCCAACACAATGCAAGAAACTTTACTCTTGTCCGTGTTTGTGTTTACCCGCAGAATACGTACGGATGAAACATTCGCTTTTATTGTTCAAAAAACATGTGAACCACAATTAAACAATTGTTCTATTGCTGTGGATCCCCGCATATTTCCCTGGGTTCATATCTTTATTTAAATTTGCTTACGCATGTCACTGCATCAAGCCTATCCTAACTCTCCAGAGATTTCTGGCCCTGTCGAACACATGACTCATACACTAACCAATAAAATTGCTCCTGTTAATTTCCAAAATACATTAGCCAATCAGAAAATTTTTACACACTTTATCAAAAATGATTTTTAAGAAAAACACCATTGCCATCATGAGAGCCTCCGCATTCACCAGGCGCGAGCTGCTGGTGCTTACGGAGGTCATGGATCGCCGGATCACCAGCCAACCTCAACCCATCACCAACCGGCAGAAGCGCTCCGCGTATGCGGAGGCACGGTCCCGCCTGCGGTCCTTCGGCTCACGCCGCAACATCGGGCAGCTGGAGCGCAGGTGGTCCGACCTGCAACGGCGAACGCCCCGCTTGCTGGCATGCTTTCGCATGCAGATCGAGGAAAGTAAGTGTTATGTATTGTGGTTTTAATGTTTGTGTTTGTGGGGCAAACTGCGTGTGCATGTTTTCCTGTCTGTCCTATTTATTATTTGTACTCATATCTGCGTGTGCATGTTTTCCTGTCTGTCCTATTTATTATTTGTACTCATATCTGCGTGTGCATGTTTTCCTGTCTGTCCTATTTATTATTTGTACTCATATCTGCGTGTGCATGTTTTCCCTCTATTTCTGATTTATTCATTCTACTCCTATTTGGCTTATTTTTTGGGTTGTTTTTTTTTTTTAGTTTTGGTCCCCGGATTTGTCCATAAACTAACCGCAATTTCTTTGACATATTTTAGGGGGACAGCCAAGACTCCGCCGTCACCGTCCGTCCAGACGGCGTTCCCGGCCACTATCCCCAACCCCCAGCCAACACTCCACCCCAAATCTTTCCCCTATTCCCCACTCCTCCCCATCCTTCCCAGACCCTCTCCCGGAAATGTCGGGCCTCCTTCCCCTCCGTCCCACTTCCCCCTCTCCTCCACCCACCCCTCTTCCAATTACCCCCTCCCCGGAGTCCATCATAACTCCTCCCCATTCTTTGGGGAATGACGGATCCTCCGAGGAGGATCATGGAGGCATTTCCGGAGCTCCCGTTTTGGCTCCCGGTATGTTTTTATTTTGTTTTTTTTTAAAGCTCAAACTGTTTGTATGTAATCATGTGTCGTGCCTTTCTTCGTGTTTTTGTGGCTTGACTTTTGGTGATTTTGCAGTTTGCCTTTACCTCTTCCTAGTGATTTCAACATACACATATCACACCTGTGGGAATTTGTACATAGGCCTTGTATTTTTGGCAGCACCCCCTTTTTTTTTTTTTTTTTAGGTTTAGGAGTGATTTCGTTGTGTTTTTGTTTTTTTAATGTGGATTCCCTATTGTTGTATTAACCCACACACTTTTCTCACCCACAGAGGAACAGAGGCGTCGGCAAGAGGTGGCGGATTGTGTTGGCCAGATGCGCCAACATGTAATTGGCATTCTTGTGGCCCTCGACCGGCTGTCTGGCCTCCTTCGCCAGTAGTTTTTTTATTTTTGTTAACTTTTCAAAATAAATTTTTTCAGACAAATATACGTTCTGGCTCATTTTTTAAATCCAAAACCAAGATAGTTTAGCATGACATAAGTAGACTGTTCCTGCAAGGATTTCCCTTTTTTAAAAGTTAGATTGTGTTTTGTCTTTGTATGTCAAACAGACACAAGAAACACATAACAGTAACAATGTCATTTCCCTTTTTGGGTGTAGTGTCAATTACATATTTCTACATTTTACAGGTTCCTAGTTGGTGCGCAAGCTGCTTAGGCCAATCTTACAAATCCCAAGGTTGGGCCAGGCTTCCTTTTGGTGTGGGTTGGGAAGCTGAAAACATATTTCAGTTTAGCTCAACTGGCGTCAGTACTGGATTACCCCTTAGTCAAATGTAACTTGTGTTAACCTGGTTACACTTGCTGTTAACGTCCCAAAAAAGGAAGACCATTTCACTCTCCAAACATTTATTCACAACATAACAGAGAAAACAAAGTGGTCACTCCCAAAAAAAGAACACAGTGATAAATTCAAATACAACACATACCAAGAAATAATTAAATAAAAACAAAAAATCAAGAACTGGTTGACGAAGGACCATGCCAACATGATTCCACAAACATGGCGTTGTGATATGGGTTCCAGAATATATGCCCAAAAGGACCAGATCCAGGTTTGGTAAGGGTAGCAGGAAGTAGTGAGCGTTGGAGTGCCAAAGATTATGTGAACAAACAGAAGATGGTGAGAAAAAAAACACAAAATTAGATGTTCGCAAACAAACACAAACACATTAGGTATAAACACTGTAGTTTTGTTACAACTTACCTAAAAAATCTGGCCACCACATCATCGCGTATGGCCCCCCCACATACTGACCTCCGACCAACCTCGGGGGGGCCATCCTCAGGTAAGGCATCCTCTGGCTGCATTGGGACACCACTCCTTATGGCAATGTTGTGAAATATCCCACACAGGACCACAATTTTAGACACCATATCCGGCACATACATGAGCTCGCCACCAGAGCGGTGGAGGCATCTGAATCGGCCTTTTAAAAGGCCGATACAGCGCTCCACCACTTGCCTGGTGGCTGTAAGTGCGGAATTATATGCACTTTTGTGGCCCTGGTGTGGGAGCCAAATAAGGAGTGAGCAGCCAGGACATGCAAGGGTATCCACTGTCTCCTGTGAAAAAAAATAGACAACATCAGGAACACTGTGTATCAAGCTTAACATTGTTATGTACTAAAGGTCTCCACTTACCCAGAAGCCACGCATCACCAGCTTGTAGGTTGGTTAATTTCTGCCATATCCCTGATTGCCGGATGACGAAGGAGTCATGAGCACTTCCTGGTAATTTAGCATTCAGGGACAGGATCTGGAGGGAGGCATCACATACCACCATTACATTCAGGGAGTGATAGTGTTTACGGTTTCTAAATATTGCCTCCAGCCATGCTGGAGGCTGAAGTGGTATGTGAGTACCATCCACAACCCCTATGATGTGTGGGAAGCCAGCTATTTGGTAAAAATTGGCCTTGGCCACACTAAGGGCACCCATATCCAAAGGCATTTTAATAAAATGATGGAGGTGCTTGAAAAGTGCCTCCATCACTGCCCTCAGGATCCGGGAAAAGGAGGATTGGGAGATGCCCGCCACTATTCCCACCGTTGTTTGAAACGATCCTGAGGCACAGAAATGTAACACCGCCATAAATTGCGTCAGTGGTGGTATTGCTGTTGGACTGTCAATTTGCCGCTCAAGATCACTTTCTATTAATGAGAGAGTGTCTATGATGATTTTGGGAGGTAGACGGTAGCGTCTTAAAACCTCATCATCGGGCATTCCAAAAAGGGTGACACGTGTTTGAAATATCTGGGGCCTTGCATGCCTACGATGCCTACGCCTGGGACGAATTTGAGGTTGGTCGTCTTCCGGGAGCAGGGCCAGAACAATTCGCCCCAGATCTACCTGAAATTCAAAGTTTACAATGTAAGGCTTTTGAGCCACCCCAAAAGTAACATAAAACAACTTAGCTTTATGATACCATCCATAGCTGCTTACATGCCGGGGTATTGTCATGATACGTATAAACTGTAAAAAAGCCAAAAATGAGACCTCAAAAATTTAGAGGGTGATTTTATGTTTGTCAAATTGGTGCAAGCCAACACATAAAATAGGCGAAACACACATTTGGCCATCGATGAAAACGACATTGCACACCGTACGTCAAATAGGGGTCAAATGGACCCCAAAAATGGAAAAGGGAAAAGCAAAACTGGTTTACATGATGAATAAGCCTCGAAAAATGCGTTAATTATTTCGCAAATGCAAGTCACTACACCAACAGTCAAAAATGCGTTAATTATTTCGCAAATGCAAGTCACTACACCAACAGTCAAAAATGCGTTAATTATTTCGCAAATGCAAGTCACTACACCAACAGTCAAAAATGCGTTAATTATTTCGCAAATGCAAGTCACTACACCAACAGTCAAAAATGCGTTAATTAGTTCGCAAATGCAAGTCACTACACCAACAGTCAAAAATGCGTTAATTAGTTCGCAAATGCAAGTCACTACACCAACAGTCAAAAATGCGTTAATTATTTCGCAAATGCAAGTCACTACACCAACAGTCAAAAATGCGTTAATTAGTTCGCAAATGCAAGTCACTACACCAACAGTCAAAAATGCGTTAATTATTTCGCAAATGCAAGTCACTACACCAACAGTCAAAAATGCGTTAATTAGTTCGCAAATGCAAGTCACTACACCAACAGTCAAAAATGCATTAATTAGTTCGCAAATGCAAGAAAAATAATGGACTTACCAAAATCGAATATATAAGATTTCCCTCAAAAAGGTCTTTGGGTCCGAAAGCCAAAACAAACTAAAATAGATGAAATTAGTGTTAAAAAAAAAATATCAAACAAAAAACCAGAAGTAGACACCAATTGGCCACAAATTAGACTGCACAAAACTTACCAAATCAGGAAACGATGGCAAAAAATAAACCAAAAAAATGCGAACGGAAAACCAAAACAACTGTAGCAAACCAAAAAAATACAAACACCGCCAAATCCTCCAACCGCAAACAACCAAATCCAACCAACTTAACCGCCAACAATCCAACAACGCAACCTCGACTCCACACACACCAAGCCATAAATAGTGTTTATTTTCCCGCACAAATTAAGGATGAATCATAGGGACGCACAATCAATGATGCGGCCGCAAACTAAGGACGCATGTATAAATACGTCACGAAATCACATTTAATTTCTGGTTGATTTCATTCTGGAAGCAGAGACATGGCTTCAGACCAGGGAAACAATGGCCAAAATTCCGGCGGTAAGGCCTTCATGCATTTTGTCTCAATGATTCTTTTAAAACATAATATTGTGCAAGTTGTGAAGTGACTAAATCTGCATATTTACCCAAATAGGTGAGGAGGATGACATGGAAGAGACTGCTGGCCCCAGTCAACCCGCCAAAGCTGCCAAAAAAAAAAGGCAGCCACATTTCACAAGCAAGGAGATGGAGGTTTTGATCCAGAAGTGCGTTGACCTCCCTTCCTGCCGGAACATCCGGATCCTCCACCTCTGGCACAACATCAGCCAATCCTCCAAATGTGCCTAGCCCTGTGCCTAGTCCAGAGGCCACAACATCTGCCTCTGGACAGGCCAGCCCGATGGCATCCCGGACCCGGTCTGGCGCCCACCCTCACCCAGCCAAACGGGCGAGAAAACGGTGACAGCAATGGCGACTTTTCCCACACTCCTTCTGTGCTTGGCTCATATTCCTTTCTGGTCAAAACTTCCCTCTCCTTTCTTGTGAAATGTTTTTAATTTTGGTATTTACGTTTATGTTACCAGTTATGGCTTTTTTTTTTTTTTTTTAACAAATATCTTTGCCACAAAAAAAAGGCAACAAAATATTAGGCCAATTTGTTTGTGTTTAAACAATAAATTTAAAACAAAAAACTGACATTGTATTGTGACATTATTGTACAAATGGGTTACATTTAATCCTGGCCCTAAAGGCAAAAACTGACCCTCTTAAAAAAAAAAAAGGCCTCTTTAAGGAACGTTTAAAAAATCACATAGCGATGCAAATTCCACAGTAAACCAAAAAAAAGGGGAGCTAATTAAAACATGATGACATTATTGTTACAATAGGCCATAACCAACAAATTGTGGCCAAAATAAAACACCAAAAATGTACGCTAATTGATTGTGTAATCATGACATTAGCAGCTCTGATTTCCACCTGCGTACGCTTTTGTGCTATCCCAATAAACTGCTTTCCAAACACATACCAAGCCGGTTTTCAATCCAACACTAATTACTTTACTGACCAGCCGCGATTAATCGCAGCACCATCGTTGAGTCCCGGGACGGAGGAGAAGGCCATCGCCAATGTGGTCGAGTAATCCTGACCCTAAGCTGTGCGAGCATTTTGAAGGGAAAGCGGATGTTCCAGTGACGTATGAGACGGTCCGAACACATTTGACGTTCGCATCTGCTAATGTATGTACGCCCCAAAATGCCTCGCCACGCATGCGTTTTTTCATCTCCACCCCCGTCAACACCCAAAAACGCCCTGTTCTGTCAATCACATTTGACATGTCACTTCCTGTACGCTATTTTAGGAACGAGAGAAAAAAAGCTCGCAATCTGCCGTACGCGCATGCGCAGTGTAACACCGACGCATGCGCGGTTAGTCAACATCGGAATGCAACGAGCGTACTGTTGTTAACGTGCGGCTCTGAATGAGGGCCATAGTGATTCAGTTTCTCAGTAAAAGAAAAAAAATTATGAAAGCCAGAAAAATATCTCACAACAACGGTGTGGCCAACCGTCAAGGAATAAGAGAGAAAATAATAGTAAAAAAAAAAAAAGGAAAAACAGAGAAAAAAAGGGGGAAATGAGAAGACAGGTAGGGGGATGAACTCTAATTAGAAAATAACCCCTCAAACTAAGTGGGGTAGAGAAAAAATTAAATGTTGAATGGGGAGGGAATGTTTTGGTATGTCAACCAAGGGGACCATATTTTATCGAAAGACTAGGTGTTATAATGCAATATAACGGTCAGTGGATGTTTTGGCAGGTCATAGCAAATACGATGTGTCGGAACAACTTATTCTGATGCCGGGATAGGGTGGGCAGGTACAAGGGAAGGAGAAAATGCTGAGGATCAGAGGGAATAGTTGTATCAAAGAGGCGCAAGAGGAGACCAACAACCTCCTGCCATATACTGGCTAGTTTCGGACAGGTCCACCAGAAATGCAAAAAGGTACCTTCGCCCCGACATCCCCTCCAGCACCTATCCGAAACATTGGGAAACATTACTTTTAGTCGTGAAGGTACATAATACAATTGATATAGCAATTTATAAATATTTTCCTTGATTTTGACGCAAATAGAACTGGCAGTGGCCAAATTTCCGTCCAATCCTCAAAATCTATAGAGTGTCCCAAATCCTGCTCCCACGCCAATTCATGAGAGTCCCGATTAGGACTTACTTCCTCACTTAATAGAGAGTAAATAGTAGAGATGAGACCCCTGGTAGAGGGTCATTTCCAAAATATAGGCTCAAAAGAAGTTAAGGGTCTGCTAGTCAGAGTCGGGCTGATATTGGAATGGAAGTGCCTAATCTGTAAAAAAAGGAAAACAAATCTTTAGATGGAATTGCTACAGTACTATTTCTCGAAATATTGGGGTAAATTTGTATCTATGGTGATATTGTTTAAATAGTAAATATTATCCGATGACCAGGCAGTAAAGGAAGATTTGCATAAACCTGGGGGTAAGGCAGGGTTATGAAATAATGGTATCAAATGGGATGGGCTTGGAGTACTGTAGCTTTAAACATCTATTGATTAAGTCCCAAATCTCTAAAGAACGGGAAATTACAGGGTGAGAAGAAACTATCCGGGGGCGATGAATCCTAGAAAGCCATTACAGGGAAGATACAGTGGTCAGTCCCAGCTCCTCGGCTTCAATATCCACCGAAACCTTCCTCGCATTAAAGTTACACCTCTGAGCACAATGAGAAAGCTGTCAGACCAGCAGGACGGAGCCGGAGGCTGCTGCGTGGCAGGTAAGTGCGGGACAGGGGGGAAGTGAGCGGAGGGGGGAGGTTTGAGGGGGAGCACACAAACTTACTGCCGCTGTAGGTAGTGCTGCGCATGCGCTGGGTTTACGAATGCAACAGCGCATGCGCAGCACTTTTTCCAGTATGGATACCTAATTAAAACCTCTATGCAATCCTGTCTATACCTTCTAAAATCCTGCCTATACCTTCTAAAATTTTCGCTATTTAGCGTAATGAGTCGCACAGTAAATAAATGCTTTCAGACTTTGAGTGTGGTTCCAAAGCACAAAAAGTTATTATTCAATATAAAAACAGATGGTTACATGCTGTGATCTAAAGACAATTAGCGCAAATAAATCATACAGACCCAAGGTACAGTTGTTATATACGCATGCGCTCTGGGCCCAGATACCGGCATGAGCATTAGAAATCTCCGTCAACAGCACAGCAAGAAGACTCAAGACTGGGGTCAGAGAGCGCACATATATACTCTTACAGGGATAGGCAATACAATAGACAAGTTTGACATGATTCCACTGGTTCTTCTTAACCACTTGCCTGGCATGGTCGTATCAGATACGACCACACCAGGCTGGGCTTTCCCTGACATGGTCGTATCAGATACGACCAGTCAGGAATGGCCACTAGGCGGCTATGGGAAGTTAATCTTCCCACTGCCGCCTATATCAGAGGGACCTTCTGGTCCCTCTACACCCGCGGCACCCCCTCCTTTGTGTCCCGATCACTGCTGGCCACAGTGATCGGGCATCTGGCGGCACCCCCCTCCCGGCGCGGCTGCAGACTCCAGTATATCCCGATCACTGTGGCCAGCAGTGATCGGGCAGCCCACCCCCTTCAGTGAGAAGCAGCAGCAGCGGCTCTGGTTGCCGCCGCTGCTGCTATGCATCGGAGCCGCCAGCGGAACACCCTTCCGCTGCGGCTCCTGGAAGACACAGTGATCAGTGTGATCACTGTGTAGAAGCAGCAGCAGCGCGGCTCTGGTAGCCGCCGCCGCTGCTGAGTAGCCGGGCCACCAGCGGGACACCCTCCCGCTGTGGCTCCGGCACAGCAGTGATCACATAGTGATCACATAGTGATCACTGGCTGAGTAGAAGCAGCAGCGGCGGCTCTGGTAGCCGCCGCTGCTGCTATGTATCGGATCAGTGTGATCACTGTGTAGAAGCAGCAGCAGCAGCGCGGCTCTGGTAGCCGCCGCCGCTGCTGAGTAGCCGGGCCGCCAGCGGGACACCCTCCCGCTGTGGCTCCGGCACAGCAGTGATCACATAGTGATCACTGGCTGAGTAGAAGCAGCAGCGGCGGCTCTGGTAGCCGCCGCTGTGCTATGGGTCCGGGCCGCCAGCGGGACACTCTCCCGCTGCGGCTCCGGCAGTGATCACTGGCCGTATATAGAGAGCATCTGTTCTAAGTATCCGGGCCACTCCCTCCAGCCTCAGCTGCTTCTCCTCCCCCATAATGCCCACATTTATAAGGGGCCTGGCCATAATAAAATATATTATATATATATATATATGCATATATATATATATTTATATATAAATATGCATATATATATATAAGCGCATATATACATATATGCATATATATATACATATATGTTCTATATATATATATATATATTATATATATATATGCATATATATATATATGCATATATATATATATATATATATATATTTGATAGATATCCGAGAGCCTCTGTCTAGGGATGTCAACCAACCATCGATGGTTTGCAAACATCGATGGTCTGACTGAAAACAAGTGGTTTTCCATTGCTGGTGACCATCAATGTTGCACCATCGATGGTAGCCATCAATCGATGTTTAGGAAACATCGACAATTGTGGTCTACACAGATCTTGCCCAATCGCTAAACAATTGATTGCTTCTAACGATGGTTGAACCATCAATGGTACAGCAGTCAATGGCCATCACTACAGTATAACATAAAAAGTGCTATTTTTATGGTATACTGGGTTTAAAAAAAAAAAAATTTCAAATAAAATAGTGATGGATAAGTTTAAAATTATGTTCTTGACCTAATTCAATCATAAAAGAAACCGACAATTTTGGAGCGGTTTTTGGAAAAAGAATTCGTCAGTTAAGTGGTTAAAGGTGCTTCTGTTACAGGATAGTTCATAGGTCAATTTGAATGGACACAAACGGCCTCTAACAACTCTTTGTGTCCTTTTTCCCGCTGCATGCTAATCTAAGCTGCTAACATTACAGAGTACATTTTAGTGTTTTAACTCTCTATAGTCCATAGTTTGCAGACACAGTGGATCAGTATAACACCAAACACGGTCTGCTTACCATGTACTAAACCTTAGATATCAAATAACCTCTATTACACAACATTAATAATTACTGCATAAACCTTGGATATTACACTTTAATGCTAGGGAACCTTTTATGTAAGTGTGCAGTGTGTAAGTATTGGAGAATTGGGAAAAGACGCTAGTTAGTGTTGTGCGACTATGTGTTTTGTGGAGTGCACCATGGTACGTGTTTTGCAGGGATAATCGTTTTATATGTTTTAATGACTGTCTGTATTTGTATGGTGAGGACCTTTAACTTATTTCTATTGCGTGGGAATCGCACAACGCTAAATAATAGCATTGAGTTATGTACTTATAATGGCGAGTTTCACTAAAATGGCGCTGGGCGGCCAGTCGCAAAATGGCGTCTCATTGCCATTCACAAAATGGCGTCGCCCCGATCTAATTTTACACCGATCCTGTCTCAGCCAATTATCCAGCTTCGACACCAGCTGTGGTAAGTTAGAGTAGAGAGGAAAAGTATCTATTTCCCGAAAAGCTGTCATCGCAAAAATGGCAGCTTTTCGGAATAGATACTGATGGAGAGGAGGAATGATGAATTCCTCCGGTAATTAGGTAGAACTCGATGCGAGTTCTAAACCTAATTACCTCCATCGATTTTTAAGGTATGATGAATAGGCCCCTCAGTGAGAGAAATTAAGACATCATTGGAATATAAAGCAATTTTATATTCAGAATTTCAGAGGGGCCTGTGGTTATTCCAGGGATAGACCTATTACAACGGATCCTTGCTGCTAGAGACTCCATAACAAGTGCAAATATTAGGGGAGAGATGGGACAACCCTGTCTGGTACTATTAGTAATCCCAAAACTAGCGGAGTAAACATTATTAACCGAGACCCGCACCGTGGGGGAATGGTAAAGCGCCAAAACACCATCTAAGAATTTGCCAGAGAAGCCCATTTTGTCAAGGACTGCAAATACAAAGGGCCAGGAGATGCGGTGGAAGGTCTTCTCTGCATCTAGCGCAAAAATCAGTGAGGGAAGTTTCCGTTTATGAACAGAGAGTATCAAATCAATGGTCCGTCTAGTGTTATCTGATGCCTGACGTCTTGGTATAAACCCGACCTGTTTAGGATGTATCAGGTAAGAAAGCAAAGGAGCTAGCCGAGTAGCTAAGATTTTAGCATACTGTAGACTTTCAGATCGACGTTTAATAATGAAATCGGTGTACGGTATAATTAAGGCAGTGGGTAGGTTCCCTATCAGGTTTAGGGATCACCACGATATCGGCTCGGGTCATATCAGGAGCAAAAGAAGCACCCTCCAAAATATCATTAAATAAAGAAGTAAGATGTGGAGCAAGTTCTTTTGCAAATAACTTATAATATTGGACTGTAAACCCATCGGGGCCTGGGGCTGCAGAGGAACGCATTGATTTTATGGCAGCTATCATCTCTTCGTCTGAAATACGGTCATTGAGTGTAGTTAATTGGGATTCCGAAAGAATAGGCAGAGAAGTAGAGGACACGTATGAGCGCACCTCCTCGGCTGCAGCAGAAGGGGGGAGGGCGGATTACAGCTGTACTCTTATTATTGATATTTATTATGGTTTTGACTGCATTTACAGTACCATGCTTAATGTTGCACATATATGTCATTACACATAACCTGAAATGACCTCATCATGAAGTATATCAGCTGGTCACTGCAGTCACTTATACAGGACCATATTCATCAGAGTGAGACATAAACGCTAATGGGAGCTTTTTTTGTTTTGCCCACAACCTGCAATTCTTTTAAAGTACAAGTGCAAATTTTTGCAAGCTGAGTTTATTTTATCTGTAGGTCCGACCTGCCACTGGGCATGACTAGGGGGCAGGGGCTGGAATGGACATGCAGACAGCGGTGAATCCAAAGGGGGCCATCAGGGCGATCGCACAGTATAACACACACACCTTTTTTCGGCAGAGTAGTGCGGCCTATGCTGTGGACCCCAGAGACCAAAACAGGAGTACTGGAGCCTTGCAGCCGACAGCTCCATCACTCCCATTGCGTCCACTGGGGTACATGGCATGGGCCACACTAGTCTGCCAGGTAAAAGGGGAGGTGTTATAAAGGGCGATCACCCTTATCCCCTTCCCGGATCCACCACTGCATGCAGACGTAGTCAAAGTTCAGTCAGGACATGGGGTGGGTGAGCAGATGCGAAGTGCGGCTAAAATGGTGGTTGAAAACTCACAAATGTAGGGGCCTAGACTTGTGGGTGCTATAGCCCTGGTATAAGATGCACAGTGATGATGATGCTTCTTTAAGAATACATCCGTTTATGCATACGAACTCAAACTGCTGGGTGTTTTAAAAGTCACTTTACAGCACATACTTCTTCTTTAACACAATAAAGAATGCTTCACATCATACAACGTTGGGGAACATACTGTATGCACATATATTTTTTGTAATGTTATAAAAAAAAACATATTTGCGTCTGCTTCGCTTCACATTCCAAGTGCTCCAAGTCACATCAGTGCTTATTATCTGCGTTACTATCCAGCCAATACTGTAACTGTCATGCCATACATAGTGTTTCTAAAACTAACCCAGAGACCAGACCTCCTCGTACACCAGCTGCATCTGACCCAGGTATGTATTCAGTCTATAACAGGAAGAATGTTAATAGCTATATTATAAGGGAAGCGGATAGAAGTGACCAAGATGCCCCAAATCTTTTAGAATTCTAAGAAAGATTCTGAGTGGAACATTATGATGTTTAGCAATGTTATTTTGATTTCTATATTCAGTAATGTCTGCCCTTGAGACTCTAGAACAGGCCTTGCCAACCTGTAGCTCTCTAGCTGTTGTGAAACTACAAGTCACAGCATGCCCTGCAACAGTTTTAGCATTCCCTAATAGCAAAACTGTAGCAGAGCATGCTGGGACTTGTAGTTTCACAACAGCTGGAGAGCCACAGGTTGGCCAGGCCTGCTCTAGAATATCATATCTTCATATTAAATTGAATTATTAAAAAGGCTGCAATGAATATCTATTTGGTATAGCAACCTGTCCATCAATCACATCTGTCATTCTACAGTATATTTATGGAAAATTCTTCTGATTATATTATTTAATTACTACCATTTTACTCAAGACAAACAACTTGAAATTAATAAACTAGTAATCATTTTCAATAAAAAAAACAAAACATAATGATATAGACAAGCGCATTGGGTTGGGTTGGGGGTGGGGGTGGGGGGGCGAAGTGCATGTGTCTAGTCCAGAAATACTGTATAATAGAGGAATAAAAGCCATTGGACTGCCATGCAGGATATTGTGACCTGTAGGCTTATCTAGTGCTTTAAAAATGTAAAGTGCGTTTATTTGCTTTGTATGCTTATTGTATGATAAATTTGTAGAATATGCAAATACATAGAAAATGAATGTTATGATGAAAAACTAATGTAAAAAATATATGCTACAAAACCTAACAAAGTACACATTTCAGGGGCAACCAATTTCTAGAGGGGGGTGGGTCCAATTAAGCTGCATCTCCTGTTTTGTTAGATTAGTAAAAAAAAATGTTCAAATTGAATAAAGCAATTTTTTAAAATTAATAGAGATATTTAATTTATCTCTATTAATCTGTTTGTTTTTTTTTAAATATTGCGCCCGGGCACAAGAAGAAAACAAAGTTGTCTCCGTCTTAAAAATAAAATCTGGTCCGGAGGGGTGGGGTTGAGGGAGGCGTTTCGGGAAATCTGCATGACTATCCATGTGCACCACTGTATTTTATACATCTAAAACATACATTTTACCATTTTCTTTCAAAAGACAAAATAAAAAGATGATATATTGTTTGTTATATAGCAACATGACTAAAAGCCCTTACCCTCCTAAGGACAGTCAAGGGAGTTGTGTAAAATGCTACTCTGGGGTTTATTAAGAAATTCTGCCCTTATAATATGAAAAAATTGCTCTACATGTGTAAGGGCAGAATTAAACATCCCTTAAATAAGAGAGAAAGAAGGAGATATTGCAGAATAGACTTGAATCTGGCCGCTAGATATGGCATCAGCTGTTCTCATAGTTTTCTATAGGGACGGCATTTAACAAGTTGGGAGAATGTGGTGCAGCAAGACAGAGCATGCACTAACTCGCTGAAGGCATGTAAACCCCAAAAAGCATTGCTGTAAGCACATAAGAAAGAGTACCAGAGAAAGCCCTGGAAAAACAGGAGGGAATTCACCATGAGGCGGAGCCAGAGCAAATGGAGATAGTTCCAGCAAAGAGGAGGGAAGAGAGCTCAGCTGCTTAGTTTGGAGGAAGATCCCCACAGAAAGAGAAAGATGATACTAGAGACACCAGAAACCATCGCAACAGGGGCCGGAGTCAGAAGTTACAATTTAGGACAGAAAAGGTTATAGCTACAAAGGGTTATGCTGCTTCCAAGTCTGCAGGATGATTGCATTAAATAATGCAGTTGGACAGGGTATCCAACCTCTTTAAGAAATGCCTTGAAAACCATCCTAAATAATTCTTGCTATTTAAAGGGACTGTAACCTTCCATATGTCGTTTGCTTCATTTTGTCCAGCACAGAAGAGTATATATGTTAGAAAACATTTTATATTTTTTTAATTTCACCTGATCTCTTTCATTTTTAGTGTCCTTTCTGGACTTGACCACTTCCCCAATGACATCATGTACCACCGCCATATCCTGCACATCGCCATTAGGTCATAACCTTAAACTATTATGTAGTGCGAAGATTATCAAATCTCAATTCTATTTACAGGATAGTTCTGGGAGGCGTGAAACAGATTTTGGGTGAAAGAAAGCAGAAGATTGGAAATGTAGTAAATGATGAATTTGATAAGCAGTCTTAGTAGTACCAACATATAAATTGCACCATGTTCTGTATTAAGATTATTTGAATATATTCATTACTTAATATTTATATGAGAAAAGAAATGCACGGTAGGAATCCCTGTAAAATCTTGACCCGGATTGTGTGCAAAGTTTTTGTCATTGGGACCCTTACCACAGCCCAAAGTTATCATATCGCTCCTCAAGTGCCAGTAATCCATATGAGCTTCATAGAAATATTTTATGTCATTCAGAATACAAGGCCTTTAGTGTTTTGTGAGTGTCATGAAATGAACATAACATTTTTGTTTTTATTTTAGTTTCTTCTTTGTTTTGGTCAGATTTTGATTCTTTGTAAAGAAATTGCAAAACGTCACTGGATCCTCTTAATATTTTCCATATAACTCATTTTACCATTGTTGTAAACTAGACAAGTGGGTAACAACAAGTACGGAGTAAGACCATATTCCTGATTCTATAGTAGCAGATATAAAGTATTTACTGTAAGAAGAGTTTATCACCTCATTTACTTTGCTAGACCTCACAGCCTCTTAACCTTCTAAGAACCTCCATTATGAAAAAAACAAAGACCACATAAAGCAAAATCAATTTTAAAATATATTTATTATGAATTTTTAGCACAAGGAAAACAACACTTTATTTTTACTCTGCATTGTAAAATAAATTAGTGCCCAAGATTAGCCGGAGGCTCTTACAAGCTTGTCCTATAAGAAGACCAAGATGGTGGAAGCCTCATGACTCACAAAGAATCATCCTTCAAGCACTCAGGAGAGGAAAAAACCCCTGTGGAGGAAACCTCTGGGGACCCATGGCTTGAAGGACTGCCCGTCCCTCTGGGCACTAGAAGGCTATGCAAGGTTATATTTCCAAACTTATTTAAAATATGAACATTTGACACTAAAATGCAGTATAAATTTCACCACATTAATAAATAACATTGGCTGACGTCATTAATGTAGCTCCAGTCCACATCTCCTGAGCTTACCCAATTTACATTCCTCACAAAGCTGCGCAATTTTCTGAAGAGGACGGTCATCCCCTTTTAAGAAGCACCGAGTTTACCCGAATGGCTACTACATTTCGATAGATGTGCTGTGCTGCTAGAACCTCCAATTATAGAAATAAACAAGCTCAAGGTCATATTTTAGGGTAGTCAAGCTCCAAGTCTGCAGGCACATCCAAGTGAAACGCCCTTATCTTTGATGAGATACTTACCGCAAGAGGATATCTTTCCCTCAGTGGGCTGGGTGCAAGAGATGTATTTGGAGTATGTTAATGACAGCAATGATAATGCTATGTCAGTGTCCTGGGCAGCTAAGAGTGGTAGCAACAGCAAAGAGCTACCATTATGACATCACAGAATGACCTCACTCGTGTTCTACATTCCTTAAAGGAGAAGTGCACAAAATAATCTCTACTGATGTGTGATATGTCTATATTCTCCATCACCTCTGCTTCCCATGATACACCTGCCATTTATTACACATCTGTCCCTTTGCCATCTCCTTATTCACCAAAGTTCTCTTTTACTGCATCCACTCATTGAATCAACCAGTTCGTAGCAGCTCTTTCTCATTTCATTAACCTGCTGCTTCTGTCCAATTTTTCTTTTTCAAGACTGCTACTTGGGTAGAAAACAAGCAAGGGATTGAATTAATATAAAAAACACAATTAAAATGAAAAATATTCTTAGGATGTTTATATATTGAAATGACATTAATAGCTAGGCCAAGGCTAGTTATTTCTGCACCTTTATAGGTGTGAGCAAAGCCGAGTGAGGATTTCCTGCAGGATGACCAGCATTACACCAGCGTGCAATATTCTGATGGAAACGTGCTGCTAATTGAATCTCCCAATAGTCTCTGTTCCCAGTATAGAATATAATTGGCAATGATGAAGATACAGTGGAGAACCCATTATTCCCATTATACAGTAGACTTTCAGGATTGATAAATATTCAGTTTAACCTAATGTAACTTGATCAGTATACAATATATCCCTATTATGTTTGGCCACTAAGATAACCGAGGTTTGCATAGAACAGCGGGCTCATAAACCTCTTGTCAGGGTTGGATGGGGTTAATAAAGTGAAAGGAGGGGTTATCTAGGAATGGCAGTTGTTAAAGTTACAGGAATAGGTGTTTGTTGTTAAGGGAGGAGTGGTTACAGGGCTTATGGGTAGTGTTTGTAAGATATCCTGCCTCTTTGATTCTGATGTCGGCAAGCAGGGAAGTCAAATTCTGTTGCTCTGTCATATTGAAACTTATTTGCCTCTCAACTTCTTCATTCCTTCTAAATCTCTCTCTTTTTATCTTTCTGTTTTACTCTACCTCCTACTCTACCTCCTACTCTACCTCCTTTTCTTTTTGCTCTCTGTCAGGGAGCAGCAGTAACACTGTAATGGAGCCTGGGAGCCGCAGCTGTATACTCCCCAGTTGCCCAGATCACTTACTTGTATTAGGAGCAGTGGCGGGCTGGGCCGGGGGGCAGGGTGCAGACTGTGTCACTGTGACACAGACTGCACCGCGTGTGTAGCGCTGACCGGACGGAGTTCGGTCCGCGCTACACAAGTGACAAACACACACCCGCCGGCTCCAGCAGCTGTGTGTTTGTTGTAAGCAGCAGCCAATGAGAGTCTGTCAGATTCTCATTAGCTGCTGCTGCACCCACTGCAGGAGCCGCTCCATCTTCCGGCTCCTGCAGTGGGCAATGGGAGAGGCGTCATAACGTCATATGACGTCTCTCCCATAATGCACAGTGGTGCGGCCCGGGAAGGACGGACAGAGGAGCGGATGGCGACGGCGGGAGCGGGGATTCAGATAAGTGGGTTGTTTGTTTTTTACTATGTGTGTCTACTGGGGGGGGGGCTGGCACTACAAGGGGGGAGACCACTACTGGGGGCACCACAAGGGGGGAACCACTACTGGAGGCACTGCAAGGGGGGGACTACTACTTATGGGGGCAATACAAGGTGGGGACTACTACTACTGGGGGCACTACAAGGGGGGGGGACTACTGGGGGCACTACAAAGGGGGAATCACTACTGGGGGCACTACAAGAGGGAGGGACTACTACTGGGGGTATTACAAAGGGGAACCACTACTGGGGGCACTACAAGAGGGAGGGACTACTACTGGGGGCACTACAAAGGGGAACCACTACTGGGGGCACTACAAGAGGGAGGGACTACTACTGGGGGCACTACAAAGGGGAACCACTACTGGGGGCACTACAAGAGGGAGACAACTACTGGGGGTACTACAAGGGGGAGATCACTACTGGGGGCACTACAGGGGGTGGCACTACAAAGGGGGACCACTACTGTGACTTATAACTGGGTCCACTACAAGGGGGGGACTACTACTACAAGGGGGGACTACTACTGGGGCACTACAAGGGGGGGACTACTACTACAAGGGGGGCTACTACTGGGGAACTACAAGGGGGGGACTACTACTACTATGGGCACTACAAGGGGAGGGGACAACTACTAGGGGCACTGCATAGGGGGAGGGGGCTACTACTAGGGGCACTACATAGGGGGGAGGGGACTACCACTGGGGGCACTGCATCGAGGGACCACTGCTGGGGGCTCTATAAAAAGAGCAATACTGGGGGTACTGCATAGGGGGGAGATTACAACTGGGGCCACTATTTAAGGGGCACTGCATAAGGGTTACCACTATTGGGGGCACTGCATGGGGTGTGGACTGCTACTGGGGGCACTATATAAGGAGCACTGCATAAGGGGTACCACTACTGGGGGCACTATATAAGGGGCTTATTACTGGGGGCACAAGGGTCACTGCACAGGGGGGACCACTACGGGGGGCACTGTATAAGGGGCACTGTATAGGGGGGATCACTACTGGGGGCACTACTGGAGGCCTGCATAAGGTGGTCCTCTCTTGGGGCACTGCATATGGGCACCAAGATGGGGCTGTCCCTAATCTTTATTTTTACTTTACATTAATCACATATGGCCAGCCTCCTCCCTGGAACACTTGAGGGGGGGGTGGTGCCATAGCACGCACGTTCTTTGGGCACCCTGGCTACACGCTACTCCTCTGCCAGGGCCGCCTGCATGCATTTGCCCCCCAGGCTAAAAGTTGCCAGCCAGCCCCTGATTAGGAGATTCCTCGTCCCCAGCGAGCCCGCTCCATCTCGGCCTGCCTGTCAGGTGATTGGGTGCCGGGCGGCACTCGCGCTACGGTGTCTCCGCTGGCACCTGCTATACCCGCAGTGAGTACACTGTGCCATTCCTCCCCGTCTGGTCGTCGGCCAGGTGCGGCATCCACGTAACCTCAGCTCCTATCATCCGCCGGGGGAGAGCAACGCGGCTCATCCCCCGTCGGTAGTTTGCGAAGCATCCACGCTGCTCCATCCCATGGCGCCTGACGGGGGAGAGCCGTGGCCGCGTGTCTCTTGCCGGGGTAGCGTGGGTCCCCAAGCGGCAAGAAAATGAGCTCATAAGCAGGGCGATTGGGTGGCTGTAATGTCTCCCTCACCGGCGGCCATTTTGTCAGAAGGTGGGCGTGGCTAGCATCCATGTTCACACAGGCATGGGTAGCATGGCCTGCATGCAGCAGCCCACAGCACTACAGGTTTACACCCTGCTCATAGCACGGGATCCCACATGCCTAAATCAGTTCTCAGAAACATCCAGCCCTCCTCGCTCACATCCTTAAATTGGCTTTTAACCAATCAGCTAGTACATTGCCCAAGAAAGAGATATTAATCAATCCTATTTTGCACATTTTAACACACATTAGCATACGCCAACATGTCAGAAGCTACCGTGCCTGTGTTCAACTGCTTATGGTTGGCACAGAGGGTGTGGTGCTTAGATTTACTGCTTCACAGTGCTAAGACCATGAGTGCAATTCCATGTCAGGCCCACTTGAGTGGAGTTTGTATGTTCTTCCCAAGTCTGCATGTCATTTTTAATGTAGTTGCTTATGGCACATTCTGTTATGTTAGGGTGTATATAGCTATATACATCTTTCAATAATAATTATATATAAGAAAGATATATGAATTTTAATATAATTATATACATATTTTCAACACAAATTATATATAGGAAAGATATATGGATCCTAATATTATGAATCAATTCATTATTTAAATCAAAATAAAGACCGTATCAGCATCTAACTCATTTATTACAACAGTACATTCCTGTTTATAGTCACGCACATAGGTCTAAAGTACGTACTCAGGATGGTAGATACTGTATGGGGAATATGATTCATGGGTTATTCAGCAAATAGTATATCACAAATGATACCTTCACTAAAAGTTGTGTAATATTGCTAACGTCAACCTAATATATATAGGCAAAATGTCATAAATCTACCGACTCACTTAACAGCGTTATTCATTACGCTGAATAGTGATTGGGAGAGTGATGGGGCCTGATAAGCCTGTAGGGACCGTAACTGAGTAAGACCTACCACCCCATACGCTCATCTGGTTACATCTTGTGAATGGTTAAACGCAAATATATAGTCCAAAAAATGACATATAACAACAATTATGTAAATTATTATTTAGCTCTATACCGACCATTGGGGGCCTGGGGTATTTAATCTAATATCCAAAGGCTTCTTTTTACTTTGTTCTCTTGCTTTCACAGTTAGAATTTCCTTTTAGACCACTTTTTCTATATAAACGTGATTGCCGAGGAACACTAGCCCTTGGTGTACACCTCATTTATGTCCTACTAACGGTATATTTAGTGTAGGAATAGGGCTACACACTTATTGTCATTGCCATATCATCATGTGGTAGGCCGCAACCACAGTTAATGGCTTGTATAATTTATGTCCTACTAACTGTATATTTAGGAACTGTATATTT
Source organism: Taudactylus pleione (assembly GCA_031769625.1). Taxonomy (NCBI): domain Eukaryota; kingdom Metazoa; phylum Chordata; class Amphibia; order Anura; family Myobatrachidae; genus Taudactylus; species Taudactylus pleione. The sequence continues at coordinate 8,667,180 of JAUIMM010000081.1, read as the reverse complement.
AGTGTAGGAATAGTGCTACACGCATATTGTCATATTGTATGCCACAACCACAGTTAATGGCTTGTATAATTTATGTCCTACTAACTGTATATTTAGGAACTGTATATTTAGTGTAGGAATAGTGCTACACGCATATTGTCATATTGTATGCCACAACCACAGTTAATGGCTTGTATAATTTATGTCCTACTAACTGTATATTTAGGAACTGTATATTTAGTGTAGGAATAGTGCGACCCACATATTGTCATATTGTATGCCACAACCACAGTTAATGGCTTGTATAATTTATGTCCTACTAACTGTATATTTAGGAACTGTATATTTAGTGTAGGAATAGTGCGACCCACATATTGTCATAGTGTATGCCACAACCACAGTTAATGGCATGTATAACAAATTTTCAGGGGCAGTCCAGGCAATCTTTTAGCTGGAATACAGCTTTAATTTGTGCATATGTTATTCGTGTGATTCCATGGTTAACATCATCGCTTGTGGGGCAATTTGTTCATGTTCCTGTGGTAACCACAGGAAATTTTGAAGTTCTGATATTTTCATTTCTGTTTTTCCATGCACTTAGAGAAAAGGTTTTTCAGTTTATTATACCTTCTGAATACCACTCTCAAAATTTAAAAAAAAAAAAAAAAAAAAAAAGAAGAAAAAATAAATAAATAAATAAAGCGGTCCATCTTTAGTAGTGCACTTAGTAGCCTGTGTCCTTGGATGGTTTTCTTACTCATGGGAGGATGCATTTCCATAACACTGACTATGCTGAGAGCTTTGTCTAACTGTAAAACATTACGGGGATATCCGTGTTACACATAAGACTGATACATCTGCTTGGATTATTATTCAAACATCTCACTGGAACTTTGCCTCCTCAGGCGCAGTTAAAATATGTGTGCGTTAGTGTTTAGGTCACCTTCAGAAGTTAAATTGAAGCCTCATCCCCATCCCTAATATAGAAATGATCGTATATATCTTGCATACAGAATCAGGTTCGACCCAGGTCCCTCACGCCATAGGTAACGCTCTTTAGAACACACCATATCTTATGTACATCCCTAGGTAATAACAGGGCATAACCCTGGTTTGGGCCTTTTCCTTCATGCCGGACGCTTTGGCCCCCCACCCCCCCAGGCTCGGATGTGCTTAGGCGGTTTTTGTGGCAGCATAATGCAGGTTTGCAAGTATCTGTGAATACTATGTCATTAGTTTCTGGTACCGTCTCGACATTGCTTGGGCAGTGGGGGTGCTCCGATGCTCCTGCTGTCCCAGCTGTCTGGGAGCTCTGTTCCAACAGGGGGTTCCCTAGTCTGTGCCCTCAGCACCTGCCACTTGGGTCCTCTCATTCTCATTCAGCAGTTAGGTGGGTGTTTGTGGTCTGTCTCTCTCTTCCGTGCCTGTCGCACCCTCTGTCTCTTTTGCTCCTTCCACTGCTGCGCCAGCACTGCCGATTCATAGCCTGCCTTCAGGGGACCCTGGGATTTTGCAGGTTTCTGCCTCTGTGTTCTTTTGTTTCAGACATCAGTGTGGTCGAACACCTGCGGTCGCTCTACCACCACCCCAGGGATATATGGTGTCACTCCTGTTGCAAGGCCTGATGTCGTCAGCACAGCCAGTGCACCTTCCGATTATTGAGCTGGCATGGAGAGTCTGGATGTCGGTACTTCGCCCCTTCAAACTTTGAGTGCCTATCAGGTTTCGTGGCAGCAATGAGAGACTTTCTTGCAGAGTCAAAGCTCGGCAGGAATTACAGGCTCTGAGTAGATGGGAATATACAAAAAGGATATGTCTGCGCTGATGTTCACAAAAAAATTTTTAGAAATATTATTGAATATCAATTTATTACACATATAACTAGAACTGCAGTTCCTAAAAGCATTGGATTCAACAATTATTTTACATATAATCAGATCATATCTGTACAATTGCCAATATGGCAATAATGAAATGATTACATATGAAATTGACTGGTAAAAAACAATTAGACAAACAAATGTTGTATTAATATCCCACCAATTGATGGGAAAAGACAAGCAGCAATTGATTTAATAAATTAATGCTATTAATCCCAAGATATACTAAAGGGATTCCTAATTAAACTCCTGTTGGAGATTGGAAACAAATGGCCCAATGATGAAAGTTCCAATGTTATTGGATCCGCGGTGTCCGTAAAATTCAAGGGACACAATGAGGTACATATATTAAATATGATGATTATTCAAGCCGCTCACCATCAGCTGATCCAGCCTAAGAAAGTCCGTCTGCTCCGGCAGAACACTGATTTCCAATGCTACAGACACACTGGATGTTATACTGTGGAATGTGTGTTGACCACAGTGATGTCTGGCTGTAAGCGCAATACTCACAGGGGAGCCGTCCGCTCCGGCAAGTTCCTGACTCCCACTGGTGAGATGCAATGGGTGATAACTGGTAACCAGCTGATAGCGGCTAAAAGGGGGTCCGTCTGCTCCCGACTCCCTTCTTACCAGCGGGAGTCGGGAGCCTGCCGGAGCAGACGGACCCCCCTTTAGCCGCTATCAGCTGGTTACCAGTTATCACCCATTGCATCTCACCAGTGGGAGTCAGGAACTTGCCGGAGCGGGCGGCTCCCCTGTGAGTATTGCGCTTACAGTCAGACATCACTGTGGTCAACACACATTCCACAGTATAACATCCAGTGTGTCTGTAGCATTGGAAATCAGTGTTATGCCAGAGCAGACGGACTTTCTTAGGCTGGATCAGCTGATGGTGAGCGGCTTGAATAATCATCATATTTAATATATGTACCTCATTGTGTCCCTTGAATTTTACGGACACCGCGGATCCAATAACATTGGAACTTTCATCATTGGGCCATTTGTTTCCAATCTCCAACAGGAGTTTAATTAGGAATCCCTTTAGTATATCTTGGGATTAATAGCATTAATTTATTAAATCAATTGCTGCTTGTCTTTTCCCATCAATTGGTGGGATATTAATACAACATTTGTTTGTCTAATTGTTTTTTACCAGTCAATTTCATATGTAATCATTTCATTATTGCCATATTGGCAATTGTACAGATATGATCTGAGTATATGTAAAATAATTGTTGAATCCAATGCTTTTAGGAGCTGCAGTTCTAGTTATATGTGTAATAAATTGATATTCAATAATATTTCTAAAAAAATTTTTGTGATCATCAGCGCAGACATATCCTTTTTGTATATTTTCATTTGTTGAGAGGAATCTGGCAGTTTCCTCTATATGTCAGCAGCTGTGTGAACAATCAGATCACCAAGTGGAATTAGCGCTCCACTGTGTTTTGAATCTGAGTAGATGGGAGTCCATCGCCTATCGGAGATATATTTAGGTGGACTCATGATGTGTAATGTTGTTTATGGACATGAGTGCTTCGGCCAACTTGCCACCATTCCGGTGGGGGTCTCGAAGGATTTTGCCCTATTTTTTGCCCTGCTTAGGACAATGTTTGGAAATAGTAATAATGAATGGAGACTAATAAACAGCAAAGAATAAGTAAATGTCTTTACAAACAAAATAAAAGATCCAGCAGGTTTTTTGTAGGTTTTTACCTCGGGTCAAGTCCTCCTCCCCCTTTTTCCCTCCCCCCTCCTCAATTGGTGATGTCTTCTATAGTTACATGTCCTTCATATATTCGTTTGTATGTATTGCAGGTGATTTCCTGGGTCTAGGCCAATCTAATTGGTTGGTCACTTTTATATTTGGGCTGCACAGTTCCGTTTTTCCTCCGATTCCTCTATTTCTCATGGTAGGGGTATGTTGTGGGATGTGTTGTTGCCCGGTATACAGACGGCAGCAGATTCCTTTGGGTGTTAGTGATCTGTGCCAGGCTTTCTTGGGCTGCAGGTTCAGTGCAGGTGCGATTAACATGGTCTGTAAACTCGCGAAAAAGTGGGTGGTCAGACACGTTTTGGAGTATGGTGGGATGGTAGTTCACCATCAGCTACTCAGAGTCTAGGTTGCCAATTTCCTGTTGCAGTGGTGGAGTTAGCATCACGTAGGAGGCAAATTGTTTTCTTGAGGGGCATTTTTCAGTGTTAGGGTTTTAGTTAGCTAGGTAGTATGGTGGCGTGCCTGGTTCCTTAATGGGAACCATGTGTGGCAGGGAAGACCGGCAATCTGTAAAGCATCCATATTGCTGCAGTAAGGAGCGGTGCACTCCCTTTCAATGCACTAGTTAGTCTGATTTCACCCTACTGGGGTCAGCAGCGCCTCTCATCCGGGAGGGCCAAAATAGAGCATTGGCATGGGTGTTGGATACCGCATCACTTGCATAGAAAGGTTGACAGTTTGCCCTTGCAAGTCTTTGATTTTGGCAAGAGTGTGGGATACCGCCTCACTTGCTAAGGTTGAGAGTTGGCCCTTGCAAGTCTTTGATATTGGCATTTGGGTATTCAATACCGCCTCACTTGTTTAGAAAGGGAGTTGGCCTTTACAATTGTTTTATATGTCACTTACCATTAATTGGGTATAGCCGGCCCTAGTAAGTTTTAGGACATCTTTTGCCTAAGTCAAGTGGGTGCCGGTGGTTTGCCGTTCTTTCCTCTGCCACCATACTCATTATTGTAAATAAATAAAGCTGACCTATTATTTTGAATGGCATTAACTTGGTCTGTGTCTTTATTTAAGAGCAAATATGGTTTAAAGAATTTATGGTTACATCCATCCATCATCTGACAATAGAGAGTTTATACAGATTAGGCCCACTGTACTAAATATACGTACACTCTGGGGGTCGTTTAGAGTTGGCTGTGCTGTCAAAGTGATTGTTTGAGGGGGCACACTGCACGCTGATATATGCTGCGCTATACTCTGCTGATTAAGTGCTGTGTCCAGAGACTCACAGGTGGCTGTGCTGGCAAAGTGACTGTGTAAGGGGGCACACTGTACGCTGATGTATGCTGCGTTATACTCTGCTGATTAAGTGCTGTGTCCAGAGACTCACAGGTGGCTGTGCTGGCAAAGTGACTTTGTAAGGGGGCACACTGTACGCTGATGTATGCTGCGCTATACTCTGCTGATTAAGTGCTGTGTCCAGAGACTCACAAGTGGCTGTGCTGGTAAAGTGACTGTATATAGGGTGCACACTGCTCGCTGATGTATGCTGCGCTATACTTTGCTGATTAAAGGGGCTGTGTCCAGACTCGCAAGTGGCTTTGTATGCAAAAAAAAAAAAAGTTTAACATTTAAAAAAGACTTTGAAGAAGGTTAAAAGTTTAAAAAGTGAAAAAAAAACACCTTTTTTAGTGCTGTACCCCACTGTGTATACAAGCACCATGACTCCTTGGTCCTTAGCCCTCTGTGTATACATGCACCATGACTCCTTGGGCCTTAGCCCTCTATGTGTGCATAACACACAAGTACTGTGACTCAGTAGTGAGTGGCAATGCTTCATAGATGTGCTTTAAACTGCGGTGTCTGTGGCGCCAGTCTGTCGCTTAGTAACCAGCCAGCTCACTGCAGCCTTTGGCCAATAATGGTGAAAATAATATTGTGAGCTGTGAGGTGGTCTAAATTGACTGTAAATGACTGGAAATTAATGTTATTGGGGTAAACAATACTCGAGGAACAAAAAAAAGGCCAAATTATGTGATTTTAGCTTTTTTGTCAATTTTTGTAACAAAATCTAAATCTAAATCCAAAGCCAAACCCAGTCATGGCGCTTTGCCAAATCCAAATCGAAGGCCGGACGACGAGTCAGAGCCAAATCCAAATCCAAAAGAAATGGTCCGGCACACATATCTAGTTTATATGTGTTTTTTTTCTGTGGCACTACAGGTCCCAGCTGGTCCTGGATGATTTCTTCAAGCTGCAACATGATTTTTCAGCCATGGGTATGCAGGCACTTGTAGTGCTAAAAGCGCCTGCATGCGCGAGCCGTTTTATTTTTTTGGCCGGCTGCATTTGTGTGGAAAAGGTGTGTGTGTCTGTGCAGGCTTTTGTCAGTGTGGGTCTGTGTCAGTGTGTGTGTGTCTGGGGAGTTTATGGTGTGCTGACAGACGATGCAGGGGGAGATGGTGTGGCTAAGAGATGCAGGGGGCAGGAAGGTAGACAGGGAGAACGAGTCTTTTTGAACCGCTGTTGTAAGACGATGACCTTGCTAATATTCCCACACAAACGGGCATCTTCCGGACGATGTGACCTACATGAATAATGAATGCCGACCGAAGACGCCGTCTTCCCATGGAGGATATATTTCTTCAGAGGTTCCACATTGTGAGAAACCACCGTATAGGTAAGGTGTATATGGAATGGAAAGTAATGTTCCCAGAGTGACAAGAAAAGGGTGGTGTGCCATGTTGGCACGCCCCATTTTTAGTGGCCACGCCCCTTCGGTATGTGACCACGCCCATTTTTTTGGCTGCGCGCAGATATGATTCTCTGTGTGTATCTGTGGGGGTGTGGGGCACGCCGTTCTTCAACTTGCTCTGGGCTCCAAAGACCCTAGTGATGCCTCTGGCTGTTTTTTTTTCCTAGGGAAGAGGCACACATCCCCCTGCAGAATAGGCTTGGACTAGGTGACAGGAGGACCACTTGCTTTGGGTTTTCTTCTTATCGTGTCAACAGCACAGGATCATAACATTGAGCAATTGCCTGGGACTTGGCAGACTCAATTAGGCATCTCGGAAGTGAATGTGAGCCAAATATGTCATTTTTAATCCATTCATAATGGCTACCTGTTTTGCAGGTGCACCCCACTGCTTCCGAGTCTGCAGGATGATTGCATTAAATAATGCAGTTGGACAGGGTATCCAACCTCCTTAAGAAATGCCTTGAAAACCATCCTAAATAGTTGCTATTTAAAGGGACTGTAACCTTCCATATGTCGTTTGCTTCATTTTCTCCAGCACAGAAGAGTATACATGTTAGAAAACATTTTATATTATTTCAATTTCACCTGATCTCTTTCATTTTTTGTGTCCTTTCTGGACTTGACCACTTCCCCAATGACATCATGTACCACCGCCATATCCTGCACATCGCCATTAGGTCACAACCTTAAACTATTATGTAGTGCGAAGATTATCAAATCCCAATTCTATTTACAGGATAGTTCTGGGAGGTGTGAAACAGATTTTGGATGAAAGAAAGCAGAAGATTGGAAATGTAGTAAATGATGAATTTGATAACCAATCTTAGTTGTACCAACATATAAATTGCACCATGTTCTGTATTAAGATTATTTGAATATATTCATTACTAAATATTTATATGAGAAAAGAAATACACAGTAGGAATCCCTGTAAAATCTTGACCCAGATTGTGTGCAAACAAAGTTTTTGTCATTGGGACCCTTACCACAGCCCAAAGTTATCATATCGCTCCTCAGGTGCCATTAATCCATATGAGCTTCATAGAAATATTTTATGTCATTCAGAATACAAGGCCTTTAGTGTTTTGTGAGTGTCATGAAATGAACATAACATTTTTGTTTTTATTTTAGTTTCTTCTTTGTTTTGGTCAGATTTTGTTTCTTTGTAAAGAAATTGCAAAACGTCACTGGATCCTCTTAATATTTTCCATATAACTCATTTTACCATTGTTGTAAACTAGACAAGTGGGTAACAACAAGTACGGAGTAAGACCATATTCCAGATTCTATAGTAGCAGATATACAGTATTTACTGTAAGAAGAGTTTATCACCTCATTTACATTGCTAGACCTCACAGCCTATTAACCTTCTAAGAACCTCCATTATGAAAAAAACAAAGACCAATCAATTTTAAAATATATTTATTATGAATTTTTAGCACAAGGAAAACAACACTTTATTTTTACTCTGCATTGTAAAATAAATTAGTGCCCAAGATTAGCCGGAGGCTCTTACAAGCTTGTCCTATAAGAAGACCAAGATGGTGGAAGCCTCATGACTCACAAAGAATCATCCTTCAAGCACTCAGGAGAGGAAAAACCCCCTGTGGAGGAAACCTCTGGGGACCCTTGGTTTGAAGGACTGCCCGTCCCTCTGGGCACTAGGAGGCTATGCAGAGTTATATTTCCAAACTTATTGAAAATATGAACATTTGACACTAAAATGCAGTATACATTTCACCACATTAATAAATAACATTGGCTGATGTAATTAATGTAGCTCCAGCCCACATCTCCTGAGATTACCCACTTTACATTCCTCCCAAAGCTGCGCAATTTTCTGAAGAGGACGCTCATCCCCTTTTGAGAAGCACCGAGTTTACCCGAATGGCTACTACATTTCGATAGATGTGCTGTGCTGCTAGAACCTCCAATTATAGAAATAAACAAGCTCAAGGTCATACTTTAGGGTAGTCAAGCTCCAAGTCTGCAGGCACATCCAAGTGAAACGCCCTTATCTTTGATGAGATACTTACCGCAAGAGGATATCTTTCCCTCAGTGGGCTGGGTGCAAGAGATGTATTTGGAGTATGTTAATGACAGCAATGATAATGCTATGTCAGTGTCCTGGGCAGCTAAGAGTGGTAGCAACAGCAAAGAGCTACCATTATGACATCACAGCATGACCTCACTCGTGTTCTACATTCCTTAAAGGAGAAGTGCACAAAATAATCTCTATTGATGTGCGATATGTTTATATTCTCCATCACCTCTGCTTCCCATGATACACCTGCCATTTATTACACATCTGTCCCTTTGCCATCTCCTTATTCGCCAAAGTTCTCTTTTACTGCATCCACTCATTGAATCAATCAGTTCGTAGCAGCTCTTTCTCATTTCATTAACCTGCTGCTTCTGTCCAATTTTTATTTTTCAAGACTGCTACTTGGGTAGAAAACAAGCAAGGGATTGAATTAATATAAAAAACACAATTGAAATGAAAATATTCTTAGGATGTTTATATATTGAAATGACATTAATAGCTAGGCCAAGGCTAGTTATTTCTGCACCTTTATAGGTGTGAGCAAAGCCGAGCGAGGATTTCCTGCAGGATGACCAGCATTACACCAGCGTGCAATATTCTGATGGAAACGTGCTGCTAATTGAATTTCCCCAATAGTCTCTGTTCCCAGTATAGAATATAATTGGCAATGATGAAGATACAGTGGAGGACCCATTATGCCCATTATACAGTAGACTTTCAGGATTGAGAAATATTCAGTTTAGCCTAATGTAACTTGATCAGTATACAATATATCCCTGTCATGTTTGGCCACTAAGATAACCCAGGTTTGCATAGAACAGAGGGCTCATAAATCTCTTGTCAGGGTTGGATGGGGTTAATAAAGAGAAAGGAGGGGTTATCTAGGAATGGCAGTTGTTAAAGTTACAGGAATAGGTTTTTGTTGTTAAGGGAGGAGTGGTTACAGGGCTTATGGGTAGTGTTTGTAAGATATCCTGCCTCTTTGATTCTGATGTCGGCAAGCAGGGAAGTCAAATTCTGTTGCTCTGTCATATTGAAACTTATTTGCCTCTCAAATTCTTCATTCCTTCTAAATCTTCTCTCTCTTTTTATCTTTCTGTTTTACTCTACCTCCTACTCTACCTCCTACTCTACCTCCTTTTCTTTTTGCTCACTGTCAGGGAGCAGCAGTAACACTGTAATGGAGCCTGGGAGCCGCAGCTGTATACTCCCCAGTTGCCCAGATCACTTACTTGTATTAGGAGATTACTCATCCCCAGCGAGCCCGCTCCATCTCGGCCTGCCTGTCAGGTGATTGGGTGCCGGGCGGCACTTGCGCTACGGTGTCTCCGCCGGCACCTGCTACACCCGCAGTGAGTACACTGTGCCATTCCTCCCCGCCTGGTCGTCGGCCAGGTGCGGCATCCACGCAGCCTCAGCTCCTATCATCCGCCGGGGGAGAGCAACGCGGCTCATCCCCCGTCGGTAGTTTGCGAAGCATCCACGCTGCTCCATCCCATGGCGCCTGACGGGGGAGAGCCGTGGCCACGTGGCTCTTGCCGGGGTAGCGTGGGTCCCCAAGCGGCAAGAAAACGAGCTCATAAGCAGGGCGATTGGGTGGCTGTAATGTCTCCCTCACCGGTGGCCATTTTGTCAGAAGGTGGGCATGGCCAGCATCCATGTTCACACAGGCATGGGTAGCATGGCCTGCATGCAGCAGCCCACAGCACTACAGGTTTACACCCTGCTCATAACACGGGATCCCACATGCCTAAATCAGTTCTCAGAAACATCCAGCCCTCCTCGCTCACATCCTTAAATTGGCTTTTAACCAATCAGCCCAAGAAAGAGATATTAATCAATCCTATTTTGCACATTTTAACACACATTAGCATACGCCAACATGTCAGAAGCTACCGTGCCTGTGTTCAACTGCTTAGGGTTGGCACAGAGGGTGTGGTGCTTAGATTTACTGCTTCACAGTGCTAAGACCATGAGTGCAATTCCATGTCAGGCCCACTTGAGTGGAGTTTGTATGTTCTTCCCAAGTCTGCATGTCATTTTTAATGTAGTTGCTTATGGCACATTCTGTTATGTTAGGGTGTATATAGCTATATACATCTTTCAATAATAATTATATATAAGAAAGATATATGAATTTTAATATAATTATATACATATTTTCAACACAAATTATATATAGGAAAGATTTACGGATCCTATATTATGAATCAATTCATTATTTAAATCAGAATAAAGACCGTATCGGCATCTAACTCATTTATTACAACAGTACATTCCTGTTTATAGTCACGCACATAGGTCTAAAGTACGTACTCAGGATGGTAGATACTGTATGGGGAATATGATTCATGGGTTATTCAGCAAATAGTATATCACAAATGATACCTTCACTAAAAGTTGTGTAATATTGCTAACGTCAACCTAATATATATAGGCAAAACGTCATAAATCTACCGACTCACTTAACAGCGTTATTCATTACGCTGAATAGTGATTGGGAGAGTGATGGGGCCTGATAAGCCTGTAGGGACTGTAACTGAGTAAGACCTCCCTCCCCATACGCTCATCTGGTTACATCTTGTGAATGGTTAAACGCAAATATATAGTCCAAAAAATGACATATAACAACAATTATGTAAATTATTATTTAGCTCTATACCGACCATTGGGGGCATGGGGTATTTAATCTAATATCCAAAGGCTTCTTTTTAATTTGTTCTCTTGCTTTCACAGTTAGAATTTCCTTTTAGACCACTTTTTCTATATATACGTGATTGCCGAGGAACACTAGCCCTTGGTGTACACCTCATTTATGTCCTACTAACGGTATATTTAGTGTAGGAATAGGGCTACACACTTATTGTCATTGCCATATCATCATGTGGTAGGCCGCAACCACAGTTAATGGCTTGTATAATTTATGTCCTACTAACTGTATATTTAGGAACTGTATATTTAGTGTTGGAATAGTGCTACACGCATATTGTCATATTGTATGCCGCAACCACAGTTAATGGCTTGTATAATTTATGTCCTACTAACTGTATATTTAGGAACTGTATATTTAGTGTAGGAATAGTGCGACCCACATATTGTCATATTGTATGCCGCAACCACAGTTAAAGGCTTGTATAATTTATGTCCTACTAACTGTATATTTAGGAACTGTATATTTAGTGTAGGAATAGTGCGACCCACATATTGTCATATTGTATGCCACAACCACAGTTAATGGCTTGTATAATTTATGTCCTACTAACTGTATATTTAGGAACTGTATATTTAGTGTAGGAATAGTGCTACACGCATATTGTCATATTGTATGCCACAACCACAGTTAATGGCTTGTATAATTTATGTCCTACTAACTGTATATTTAGGAACTGTATATTTAGTGTAGGAATAGTGCGACCCACATATTGTCATATTGTATGCCACAACCACAGTTAATGGCATGTATAACAAATCTTCAGGGGCAGTCCAGGCAATCTTTTAGCTGGAATACAGCTTTAATTTGTGCATATGTTATTCGTGTGATTCCATGGTTAACATCATCGCTTGTGGGGCAATTTGTTCTGATATTTTCATTTCTGTTTTTCCATGCACTTAGAGAAAAGGTTTTTCAGTTTATTATACCTTCTGAATACCACTCTAAAAATGAAAAAAACAAAAAACAAAGAAGAAAAAATAAATAAATAAATAAATAAATAAATAAATAAAGCGGTCCATCTTTAGTAGTGCACTTAGTAGCCTGTGTCCTTGGATGGTTTTCTTACTCATGGGAGGGTGCATTTCCATAACACTGACTATGCTGAGAGCTTTGTCTAACTCTAAAACATTACGGGGATATCCATGTTACTCATAAGACTGATACATCTGCTTGGATTATTATTCAAACATCTCACTGGAACTTTGCCTCCTCAGGCGCAGTTAAAATATGTGTGCGTTAGTGTTTAGGTCACCTTCAGAAGTTAAATTGAAGCCTCATCCCCATCCCTAATATAGAAATGATCGTATACATCTTGCATACAGAATCAGGTTCGACCCAGGTCCCTCACGCCATAGGTAACGCTCTTCAGAACACACCATATCTTATGTACATGCCTAGGTAATAACAGGGCATAACCCTGGTTTGGGCCTTTTCCTTCATGCCAGACGCTTTGGCCCCCCACCCCCCCAGGCTCGGATGTGCTTAGGCGGTTTTTGTGGCAGCATAATGCAGGTTTGCAAGTATCTGTGAATACTATGTCATTAGTTTCTGGTACCATCTCGACATTGCTTGGGCAGTGGGGGTGCTCCGATGCTCCTGCTGTCCCAGCTGTCTGGGAGCTCTGTTCCAACAGGGGGTTTCCTAGTCTGTGCCCTCAGCACCTGCCACTTGGGTCCTCTCATTCTCATTCAGCAGTTAGGTGGGTGTTTGTGGTCTGTCTCTCTCTTCCGTGCCTGTCGCACCCTCTGTCTCTTTTGCTCCTTCCACTGCTGCGCCAGCACTGCCGATTCATAGCCTGCCTTCAGGGGACCCTGGGATTTTGCAGGTTTCTGCCTCTGTGTTCTTTTGTTTCAGACATCAGTGTGGTCGAACACCTGCGGTCGCTCTACCACCACCCCAGGGATATATGGTGTCACCCTGTTGCAAGGCCTGATGTCGTCAGCACAGCCAGTGCACCTTCCGATTATTGAGCTGGCATGGAGAGTCTGGATGTCGGTACTTCGCCCCTTCAAACTTTGAGTGCCTATCAGGTTTCGTGGCAGCAATGAGAGACTTTCTTGCAGAGTCAAAGCTCGGCAGGAATTACAGGCTCTGAGTAGATGGGAGTCCATCGCCTATCGGAGATATATTTAGGTGGACTCATGATGTGTAATGTTGTTTATGGACTTGAGTGCTTCGGCCAACTTGCCACCAATCCGGTGGGGGTCTCGAAGGATTTTGCCCTATTTTTTGCCCTGCTTAGGACAATGTTTGGAAATAGTAATAATGAATGGAGACTAATAAACAGCAAAGAATAAGTAAATGTCTTTACAAACAAAATAAAAGATCCAGCAGGTTTTTTGTAGGTTTTTACCTGGGGTCAAGTCCTCCTCCCCCCTTTTTCCCTCACCCCCTCCTCAGTTGGTGATGTCTTCTATAGTTACATGTCCTTCATATATTCGTTTGTATGTATTGCAGGTGATTTCCTGGGTCTAGGCCAATCTAACTGGTTGGTCACTTTTATATTTGGGCTGCACAGTTCCGTTTTTCCTCCGATTCCTCTATTTCTCATGGTAGGGGTATGTTGTGGGATGTGTTGTTGCCCATACTTGCCTACTTTTGAAAAGTAATTTCAGGGAGATTATAGCTTGTAGTAGAATGCGCCAGCGTGAGCGTGTCATGCTCCACCCAAAGGGTGTGTCTATCTCCAGTTATGGGCGTATCTATTGCCGCTCAGGGGTGTATCCTGTGTCCAGTGAAAACTAAAGTACAGTACTGGCTACACTCTACCTGTACTGAATGTACCTCCTCTGAGTCCCCTCCTTCGCCCTCAGCCTTGGAACACTGCTCAGTGTGCACTGTGCAGCTGCGTCACCTCCATGACATCATCCAGCTGATTTACCAATTATGGATCATGGTTAGGGTTACCACCCTTTTATTTTCAGATTCCCAGACAGACATATATAAAATACATACACACACAAATTATTAAATTGCTAAGAATTAAAGGGCATGTGTCTCAAATTGTTTAATTTTTCATACAATAAATATAGAATTATACAAATGGACCCATAAAAACCACAAATTCCCATTATTTGATATTGGAAAATCAGCAGATCAGATTGTATTCAGTGGAATGGCTCCTGAGCATGCATGCAGTGGCAACCCAATAAAACTACTGGTAAGCTGTAGGATCCGGATGTTGTGAACTGTGTTTGTCTATTAAATAAGAGACTACTTAGGTACAACCCCCTCCTTAATATGCAATCAGAACCCCCCAGCCCCCTCACCCTTGGTTTAGCTTACCATATTGAAGACATGCAGATTGCAGAGGCTCTGTATACTGACCTGAGTTTGACTCTAGTTGCCTTGGCAGTGGTCAGCAGAGCATTACACAGGATCACTCAGCAGCAGACATCAGCAGCGCAGAGCTCCGCAGCCAGGACCTGGTCATGTGACAAGGCTGAAGCAGCCCAGGAGAACAGTCTGGGGGTGGGAGAAGTCCATGTGCATACAGCAGGGGGAAGGCACCATCTGGGGCACCCAGCAAGGCTACCAGGAGTGCAGTGCCTCGAGCTACAGGTGATTAGCAGCAATCATTGTTGCAGCTCTGATCGAGAATGGGGGGGTCCTCCTTGCCGGCTCCTGTCTAAGCTGCTTCCTGGTCAGGTGGTGCGCGACAGGGGTGGGTGGAGGGAGCAGCAGGCCCAGGGTTGGGACTGACTCGTCCTCTCGTTCAGGCCCCGCCCCGTCAAATTTGGACTTGACAGGGGAATCCGGGACTTTCTATTTACAATGCGGGGTAGCAGGAGACTCCACAGTGATCCGGGAGTCTCCCGCAAGATGCGGGAGGGTAGGCATGTATGTTGTTGCCCGGTCTACAGACCGCAGCAGATTCCTTTGGGTGTTAGTGATCTGTGCCAGGCTTTCTTGGGCTGCAGGTTCAGTGCAGGTGCGATTAACATGGTCTGTAAACTCGCGAAAAAGTGGGTGGTCAGACACGTTTTGGAGTATGGTGGGATGGTAGTTCACCATCAGCTACTCAGAGTCTAGGTTGCCAATTTCCTGTTGCAGTGGTGGAGTTAGCATCACGTAGGAGGCAAATTGTTTTCTTGAGGGGCATTTTTCAGTGTTAGGGTTTTAGTAAGCTAGGTAGTATGGTGGCGTGCCTGGTTCCTTAATGGGAACCATGTGTGGCGGGGAAGACCGGCAATCTGTAAAGCATCCATATTGCTGCAGTAAGGAGCAGTGCACTCCCTTTCAATGCACTAGTTAGTCTGATTTCACCCTACTGGGGTCAGCAGCGCCTCTCATCCGGGAGGGCCAAAATAGTGCATTGGCATGGGTGTTGGATACCGCATCACTTGCATAGAAAGGTTGACAGTTTGCCCTTGCAAGTCTTTGATTTTGGCATGGGTGTTGGATACCGCCTCACTTGCTAAGGTTGAGAGTTGGCCCTTGCAAGTCTTTGATATTGGCATTTGGGTATTCAATACCGCCTCACTTGCTTAGAAAGGGAGTTGGCCTTTACAATTGTTTTATATGTCACTTACCATTAATTGGGTATAGTCGGCCCTAGTAAGTTTTAGGACATCTTTTGCCTAAGTGAAGTGGGTGCCGGTGGTTTGCCGTTCTTTCCTCTGCCACCATACTCATTATTGTAATTAAATAAAGCTGACCTATTATTTTGAACGGCATTAACTTGGTCTGTGTCTTTATTTAAGAGCAAATATGGTTTAAAGAATTTATGGTTACATCCATCCATCATCTGACAATAGAGAGTTTATACAGATTAGGCCCACTGTACTAAATATACGTACACTCTGGGGGTCGTTTAGAGTTGGCTGTGCTGGCAAAGTGATTGTGTGAGGGGGCACACTGCACGCTGATATATGCTGCGCTATACTCTGCTGATTAAGTGCTGTGTCCAGAGACTCACAGGTGGCTGTGCTGGCAAAGTGACTGTGTAAGGGGGCACACTGTACGCTGATGTATGCTGCGTTATACTCTGCTGATTAAATGCTGTGTCCAGAGACTCACAGGTGGCTGTGCTGGCAAAGTGACTGTGTAAGGGGGCACACTGTACCCTGATGTATGCTGCGTTATACTCTGCTGATTAAGTGCTGTGTCTAGAGACTCACAGGTGGCTGTGCTGGCAAAGTGACTGTGTAAGGGGGCACACTGTACGCTGATGTATGCTGCGTTATACTCTCCTGATTAAGTGCTGTGTCCAGAGACTCACAGGTGGCTGTGCTGGCAAAGTGACTGTGTGAGGGGGCACACTGTACGCTGATATATGCTGCGCTATACTCTGCTGATTAAGTGCTGTGTCCAGAGACTCACAGGTGGCTGTGCTGGCAAAGTGACTGTGTAAGGGGGCACACTGTACGCTGATGTATGCTGCGCTATACTCTGCTGATTAAGTGCTGTGTCCAGAGACTCACAAGTGGCTGTGCTGGTAAAGTGACTGTATATAGGGTGCACACTGCTCGCTGATGTATGCTGCGCTATACTTTGCTGATTAAAGGGGCTGTGTCCAGACTCGCAAGTGGCTTTGTGTGCAAAAAAAAAAAAAAGTTTAACATTTAAAAAAGACTTTGAAGAAGGTTAAAAGTTTAAAAAGTGAAAAAAAAACCCTTTTTTTGTGCTGTACCCCACTGTGTATACAAGCACCATGACTCCTTGGTCCTTAGCCCTCTGTGTATACATGCACCATGACTCCTTGGGCCTTAGCCCTCTATGTGTGCATAACACACAAGTACTGTGACTCAGTAGTGAGTGGCAATGCTTCATAGATGTGCTTTAAACTGCGGTGTCTGTGCCGCCAGTCTGTCGCTTAGTAACCAGCCAGCTCACTGCAGCCTTTGGCCAATAATGGTGAAAATAATATTGTGAGCTGTGAGGTGGTCTAAATTGACTGTAAATGACTGGAAATTAATGTTATTGGGGTAAATAATACTCTAGGAACAAAAAAAAGGCCAAATTATGTGATTTTAGCTTTTTTGTCAATTTTTGTAACAAAATCCAAATCTAAATCCAAAGCCAAACCCAGTCATGGCGCTTTGCCAAATCCAAATCGAAGGCCGGACGACGAGTCAGAGCCAAATCCAAATCCAAAAGAAGTGGTCCGGCACACATATCTAGTTTATATGTGTTTTTTTTCTGTGGCACTACAGGTCCCAGCTGGTCCTGGATGATTTCTTCAAGCTGCAACATGATTTTTCAGCCATGGGTATGCAGGCACTTGTAGTGCTAAAAGCGCCTGCATGCGCGAGCCATTTTATTTATTTGGCTGGCTGCATTTGTGTGGAAAAGGTGTGTGTGTCTGTGTAGGCTTTTGTCAGTGTGGGTCTGTGTGTCTGTGTCAGCGTGTGTGTGTCTGGGGAGGTTATGGTGTGCTGACAGACGATGCAGGGGGAGATGGTGTGGCTAAGAGATGCAGGGGGCAGGAAGGTAGACAGGGAGAACGAGTCTGGTTGAACCGCTGTTGTAAGACGATGACCTTGTTAATATTCCCACACAAACGGGCATCTTCCGGACAATGTGACCTACATGAATAATGAATGCAGACCGAAGACGCCGTCTTCCCATGGAGGATATATTTCTTCAGAGGTTCCACATTGTGAGAAACCACCGTATAGGTAAGGTGTATATGGAATGGAAAGTAATGTTCCCAGAGTGACAAGAAAAGGGTGGTGTGCCATGTTGGCACGCCCCATTTTTAGTGGCCACGCCCCTTCGGTATGTGACCACGCCCATTTTTTGGGGCTGCGCGCAGATATGATTCTCTGTGTGTATCTGTGGGGGTGTGGGGCACGCCGTTCTTCAACTTGCTCTGGGCTCCAAAGACCCTAGTGATGCCTCTGCCTGTTTTTTTTTCCTAGGGAAGAGGCACACATCCCCCTGCAGAATAGGCTTGGACTAGGTGACAGGAGGACCACTTGCTTTGGGTTTTCTTCTTATCGTGTCAACAGCACAGGATCATAACATTGAGCAATTGCCTGGGACTTGGCAGACTCAATTAGGCATCTCGGAAGTGAATGTGAGCCAAATATGTCATTTTTAATCCATTCATAATGGTTACCTGTTCTGCAGGTGCACCCACTGCTTCCGAGTCTGCAGGATGATTGCATTAAATAATACAGTTGGACAGGGTATCCAACCTCCTTAAGAAATGCCTTGAAAACCATCCTAAATAGTTGCTATTTAAAGGGACTGTAACCTTCCATATGTCGTTTGCTTCATTTTCTCCAGCACAGAAGAGTATACATGTTAGAAAACATTTTATATTATTTCAATTTCACCTGATCTCTTTCATTTTTTGTGTCCTTTCTGGACTTGACCACTTCCCCAATGACATCATGTACCACCGCCATATCCTGCACATCGCCATCAGGTCATAACCTTAAACTATTATGTAGTGCGAAGATTATCAAATCCCAATTCTATTTACAGGATAGTTCTGGGAGGTGTGAAACAGATTTTGGATGAAAGAAAGCAGAAGATTGGAAATGTAGTAAATGATGAATCTGATAACCAATCTTAGTAGTACCAACATATAAATTGCACCATGTTCTGTATTAAGATTATTTGAATATATTAATTACTTAATATTTATATGAGAAAAGAAATACACGGTAGGAATCCCTGTAAAATCTTGACCTAGATTGTGTGCAAACAAAGTTTTTGTCATTGGGACCCTTACCACAGCCCAAAGTTATCATATCGCTCCTCAGGTGCCAGTAATCCATATGAGCTTCATAGAAATATTTTATGTCATTCAGAATACAAGGCCTTTAGTGTTTTGTGAGTGTCATGATAAGAGCATAACATTTTTGTTTTTATTTTAGTTTCTTCTTTGTTTTGATCAGATTTTGTTTCTTTGTAAAGAAATTGCAAAACGTCACTGGATCCTCTTAATATTTTCCATATAACTCATTTTACCATTGTTGTAAACTAGACAAGTGGGTAACAACAAGTACGGAGTAAGACCATATTCCTGATTCTATAGTAGCAGATATACAGCATTTACTGTAAGAAGAGTTTATCACCTCATTTACATTGCTAGACCTCACAGCCTATTAACCTTCTAAGAACCTCCATTATGAAAAAAACAAAGACCACATCAAGCAAAATCAATTTTAAAATATATTTATTATGAATTTTTAGCACAAGGAAAACAACACTTTATTTTTACTCTGCATTGTAAAATAAATTAGTGCCCAAGATTAGCCGGAGGCTCTTACAAGCTTGTCCTATAAGAAGACCAAGATGGTGGAAGCCTCATGACTCACAAAGAATCATCCTTCAAGCACTCAGGAGAGGAAAAAACCCCTGTGGAGGAAACCTCTGGGGACCCTTGGCTTGAAGGACTGCCCATCCCTCTGGGCACTAGGAGGCTATGCAGAGTTATATTTCCAAACTTATTGAAAATATGAACATTTGACACTAAAATGCAGTATACATTTCACCACATTAATAAATAACATTGGCTGACGTCATTAATGTAGCTCCAGTCCACATCTCCTGAGATTACCCAATTTACATTCCTCCCAAAGCTGCGCAATTTTCTGAAGAGGACGGTCATCCCCTTTTGAGAAGCACCGAGTTTACCCGAATGGCTACTACATTTCGATAGATGTGCTGTGCTGCTAGAACCTCCAATTATAGAAATAAACAAGCTCAAGGTCATATTTTAGGGTAGTCAAGCTCCAAGTCTGCAGGCACATCCAAGTGAAACGCCCTTATCTTTGATGAGATACTTACCGCAAGAGGATATCTTTCCCTCAGTGGGCTGGGTGCAAGAGATGTATTTGGAGTATGTTAATGACAGCAATGATAATGCTATGTCAGTGTCCTGGGCAGCTAAGAGTGGTAGCAACAGCAAAGAGCTACCATTATGACATCACAGCATGACCTCACTCGTGTTCTACATTCCTTAAAGGAGAAGTGCACAAAATAATCTCTATTGATGTACGATATGTTTATATTCTCCATCACCTCTGCTTCCCATGATACACCTGCCATTTATTACACATCTGTCCCTTTGCCATCTCCTTATTCACCAAAGTTCTCTTTTACTGCATCCACTCATTGAATCAATCAGTTCCTAGCAGCTCTTTCTCATTTCATTAACCTGCTGCTTCTGTCCAATTTTTATTTTTCAAGACTGCTACTTGGGTAGAAAACAAGAAAGGGATTGAATTAATATAAAAAACACAATTAAAATGAAAATACTCTTAGGATGTTTATATATTGAAATTATATTAATTTCCAGGCCAAGGCTAGTTTTTTCTGCACCTTTATATGTGTGAGCAAAGCCGAGCGAGGATTTCCTGCAGGATGACCCGCATTACATCAGCGTGCAATATTCTGATGGAAACGTGCTGCTAATTGAATCTCCCCAATAGTCTCTGTTCCCAGTATAGAATATAATTGGCAATGATGAAGATACAGTGGAGGACCCATTATGCCCATTATACAGTAGACTTTCAGGATTGATAAATATTCAGTTTAGCCTAATGTAACTTGATCAGTATGCAATATATCCCTGTTATGTTTGGCCACTATACAGATTAGGCCCATTGGGGTAGATGTATGAAGGGTCTGGATTCTGCCGGTATGTGTGTGTTGCCGTATGGTCAGGGGTAGCGCATGATGCGCTAATTGAGAAAGTTAGAATGTATGAAGTGTGATTTTACCGTGTAATCGGAGCGGTAATCCCAGTGTTGTCGTTACGTGCAGAGCCTCCTACCCAGAGTCGGAACTACTGGCGGTGCAGTCTGTCCCTTGCAGGGGCCCATTGCCGCCTACACCCGCCATCAGTGTCTCCCGGCAGTGGCCCCTTCAGAAACTTATCCCGGGTCCTGACAGAGGAAGACCCGGCAGCAGATGACGCGGACCGGCGGCCACTCCTGATAGGCTGCTGATCCGCAAACTATGATTGGCCCGCGGCTGCGGGTAGTCAAAGGGAGGCGGAGCCTAGCAACTGGGAGGACTGAATCAATAAAGTTGATTCTGATGCTAGTGCGCGACGTCGCGGCGCTGGTTGCAGGGAGGACTGGAGCCAGGACCAAGCTGCCGAGGAAGAGGAACAGCACAGGAGACAGCAGGTAAGGTTTGACTGGGGAGGAGTCACGGTATGGGAGGGGGCAGAGCTGGAGATGAAGACACTGAAGGAAGGGGCTGGAGATTAAGATGCTGTCGCTGTGAGGGCTAGGGGCTGGGAGATAGGGGCTGTGAGGCCCAGGCCCAGGGGCTGAGGGCTGGGAGGCACAGAGGCTGGGGTTTTTTGAGGCACAGATGCTGGAGTTTGTGAGGCCCAGGGGCTGAGGGATGTGAGGCCCAGGGGCTGAGGGATGTGAGGCCCAGGGGCTGAGGGATGTGAGGCCCAGGGGCTGAGGGATGTGAGGCCCAGGGGCTGAGGGATGTGAGCCCCAGGGGCTGAGGGATGTGAGCCCCAGGGGCTGAGGAATGTGAGCCCCAGGGGCTGAGGGATGTGAGCCCCAGGGGCAGGGTTTGGAGCTGAGAGTCACAGGGGCAGGGTTTGGAGCTGAGAGT
Source organism: Taudactylus pleione (assembly GCA_031769625.1). Lineage (NCBI taxonomy): Eukaryota > Metazoa > Chordata > Amphibia > Anura > Myobatrachidae > Taudactylus > Taudactylus pleione. The sequence continues at coordinate 8,645,544 of JAUIMM010000081.1, read as the reverse complement.
CACAGGGGCTGGGTCTGGAGCTGAGAGTCACAGGGGCTGGGTCTGGGGCTGAGAGTCACAGGGGCTGGGTCTGGGGCTGAGAGTCACAGGGGCTGGGTCTGGGGCTGAGAGTCACAGGGGCTGGGTCTGGGGCTGAGAGTCACAGGGGCTGTGTCTGGGGCTGAGAGTCACAGGGGCTGGGTCTGGGGCTGAGAACCACAGGGGCTGGGTCAGGGGCTGAGTCACAGGGGCTGGGTCTGGGGCTGAGAGTCACAGGGGCTGGGTCTGGGGCTGAGAGTCACAGGGGCTGGGTCTGGGGCTGAGAGTCACAGGGGCTGGGTCTGGGGCTGAGAGATGCAGTAGATGGGTTTGGGGCTGAGAGACCCAGGGACTGAGATTGTTGCAGATGGATGCAGCGGCGGAGGCTTGTCAGACGCAGGGGCTGGGTTTGGGCCTGAGAGACGCAGGGGCTGGGTTTGGGCCTGAGAGACGCAGGGGCTGGGTTTGGGCCTGAGAGACGCAGGGGCTGGGTTTGGGCCTGAGAGACAAAAGGTTTGGGATTTAGCGACGCAGTGGGTGGGTTTGGGGCTGAGAGACGCAAGTGGAGTCTTACCCATCTGAACTGCACAAGTGTAATGGTGGTATGTTATGTGGAAGTGGCTATTTAAAAGTTTTGTTATGTAAGTTATACTTTTTTAATGTATTTAAATTACATCTGGTCTTTCCAACGTTTTTTATGTGGACATGTAATTGTGCGTGTGTATATATAGATATATATATATATATATATATATATATATATATTAGGGGTGAGCGGGTTCGGATTTCTGAAGTCCGAAACCCCCCGAGCCCCCCGATCCGAGTCCGATCCGAGATAGGCTCGACTTTTCCCGCCTGACTCGGATCTGAAATCGCGGCAAAACGTCATCATCCCGCCTTCCGAGTCTCGCGGGTTTTGGATCCTATATAAGGTACCCGCGTCGGCGCCATTTTCTCACTCGGCTGTGGACAGTGAAGAAGGAGGGTGGGAGTTAGGGCTGGCTGGGCTGTGTAGTGTAGTGTAGTGTAGTGCTGCTGTTGTCCACTACTTCAAAGTCCATAGGGGCTGGCTGTGTTGTGCTGTGCTGCTGTTGTTAATAGGGGCTGTGTCCACTACTTCAAAGTCCATAGGGGCTGGCTGGACTGTGTTGTGCAGTCAGTTCTCCATAGGGGCTGTGTCCACTCCAAAGTCCTGTGCAGTGTCCCAGTCCTAAAGGGGTGCTGTAGTGTTGTCCAGGGGGTGCTCTGTCCATCAGGGGTGCTCCCCCCAAGTGCTAAAAAAATAATATATTTTCTGTGTTTGTGAATTGTGTGCGCAGTAGCCGCACGTGCATCAACAAAGTAGTGCCAAGCGTGCGCCTGTGTCATAAGTAAAGGGCCGGCTGGCTTGACCGTTAAAGGGTGCTGTAACCCCCAAAGTACACTCCAGTCCAAACCAAAAAAAAAAATATTTTCTGTGTTTGTGAATTGTGTGCGCAGTAGCCGCACGTGCATCAACAAAGTAGTGCCAAGCGTGCGCCTGTGTCATAAGTAAAGGGCCGGCTGGCTTGACCGTTAAAGGGTGCTGTAACCCCCAAAGTACACTCCAGTCCAAAACAAAAAAATAATATATTTTCTGTGTTTGTGAATTGTGTGCGCAGTAGCCGCACGTGCATCAACAAAGTAGTGCCAAGCGTGCGCCTGTGTCATAAGTAAAGGGCCGGCTGGCTTGACCGTTAAAGGGTGCTGTAACCCCCAAAGTACACTCCAGTCCAAACCAAAAAAAAATATATTTTCTGTGTTTGTGAATTGTGTGCGCAGTAGCCGCACGTGCATCAACAAAGTAGTGCCAAGCGTGCGCCTGTGTCATAAGTAAAGGGCCGGCTGGCTTGACCATTAAAGGGTGCTGTAACCCCCAAAGTACACTCCAGTCCAAACCAAAAAAATATATATTTTCTGTGTTTGTGAATTGTGTGCGCAGTAGCCGCACGTGCATCAACAAAGTAGTGCCAAGCGTGCGCCTGTGTCATAAGTAAAGGGTCGGCTGGCTTGACCGTTAAAGGGTGCTGTAACCCCCAAAGTACACTCCAGTCCAAAACAAAAAAATATATATTTTCTGTGTTTGTGAATTGTGTGCGCAGTAGCCGCACGTGCATCAACAAAGTAGTGCCAAGCGTGCGCCTGTGTCATAAGTAAAGGGCCGGCTGGCTTGACCGTTAAAGGGTGCTGTAACCCCCAAAGTACACTCCAGTCCAAACCAAAAAAATATATATTTTCTGTGTTTGTGACTTGTGTGCACTGTGGCTGCACGTGCATCAACAAAGGAGTAGCGCGAAGCGTGCGCCTGTGTCCCATAAGTAAAGAGCCGGCTGGCTCATTTCTTAAAGGGTGGTGTAACCCACAAAGTGCACTACTCTGTGTTTGTGTGCGCTTTAGCCGCACGTATATATCAATATAACATAAATGGAGGACCAAACTTTCTCCGATAAAAATAAAATAGGGAAAGATCAAGAACCACTTCCTCCTAGTGCTGTTGCTGCTGCTGGGAGTTGTTCATCATCCCACAGAGGAAGTAGGAACATCACTATTACTAAACAATTGACCCTCCAACAATCCCTAGCGATGAGGATGAAGTACGACAGCAGTCATCCTGAAGCAAAACGTATAACTGTGGCCTTGACTGCTATGTTGGTGTTAGACGTGCGTCCGGTATCCGCCATTAGTGCAGTGGGATTTAGACAATTGATGGAGGTAGTGTGTCCCCGGTTCCAAATCCCGTCTAGATTCCACCTGCATCCTCAAAGCAGCAGCGACAAGCGTGCGTCTGTCTGTTAAAGGGTGGTGACACCCTCAAAGTGTGCTACACAAACAATAAAAATATTGTTCTTTTTTTTTCTGTCTTTGTGAATTGTGTGGGCTGTAGCCGCACTTGCATCCTCAAAGCAGCAGCGACAAGCGTGCGTCTGTCTGTTAAAGGGTGGTGTAACTCTCAAAGTGCTCCAAAAAATAAAAAACTATTTTTTTTAATGTTTGTGACTTGTGTGCGATGTAGCCGCACTTGCATCTTCAAAGCAGCAGCGACAAGCGTGTGTCTGTCTGTTAAAGGGTGGTGACACCCTCAAAGTGTGCTACACAAACAATAAAAATATTATTCTTTTTTTTCTGTCTTTGTGAATTGTGTGGGCTGTAGCCGCACTTGCATCCTTAAAGCAGCAGCGACAAGCGTGCGTCTGTCTGTTAAAGGATTACATCGGTGACAGCATCCAAGTAGGCATGTCAGACAGTCCGTACCTGTACTGGCAGGAAAAAGAAGCAATTTGGAGTTCCCTGTACAAACTGGCTCTACTTTACCTGAGTTGCCCCCCCTCCAGTGTGTACTCCGAAAGAGTGTTTAGTGCAGCCGGGACCCTTGTCAGCGAAAGGCATAGGAGGTTGCTTCCACAAAATGTGGAGAAGATGATGTTCATAAAATGAATTATCAACTCTTCCAGGGAGACCAGCCTCCAGAACGTACAGAGGGACCTGTGGTTGTGGATTCCAGCGGGGACGAATTAATACTCTGTGAGGATGAGGATGTACACACTGAAGAGGGTGAGGAATCGGTGGATGAGGAGGATGAGGATGACATCTTGCCTCCGTAGAGCCAGTTTGTGCAGGGACAGATTAATTGCCAGCTTGTTTTGTGGGGGCCCAAACGAACCAATCATTTCAGCCACAGTTGTGTGGCAGACCCTGGCGCTGAAATTATTGGTTTGTTAAAGTGTGCATGTCCTGTTTATACAACATAAGGGTGGGTGGGAGGGCCCAAGGACAATTCCATCTTGCACCTCTTTTTTTTCTTTGCATTATGTACAGTTTGGGGCCTAGTTTTTCAAACTGCCATCCTGTCTGCCACTGCAGTTTCACGCCTAGATGGGTCACGTGTTTGTGCCGCCCACTCGTGTCGCTTAGCATAGTCATCCAGCTACCTCGGTGCAACCTTTTGGACATAAAAACACTATTGTGAGATGTGAGGTGTTCAGAATAGACTGGAAATTAGTGGAAATTAAGGTTATTGAGGTTAATAATAGCATAGGAGCAGAAAAACCTACAAATTCTGTGATTTTAGCTGTTTTTATGCTTTTTTTCAAAAAAATACAGATCCAAAACACAAAACCCAGAACCCAAAACACGGAAGGGTGGTTTTGGCAAAACCAATCCAGATGCAAAACACGAAGAAAGATCCAGATCCAAAACCAAAACACAAAACAAGAAAAGTGGCCGGTGCACACCCCTAATATATATCCAGAAAGATCCAGATCCAAAACCAAAACACAAAACAAGAAAAGTGGCCGGTGCACACCCCTAATATATATTAGGGGTGTGCACCGGCCACTTTTCGTGTTTTGTGTTTTGGTTTTGGATCTGGATCTTTCTTCGTGTTTTGGATCTGGATTGGTTTTGCCAAAACCACCCTTCCGTGTTTTGGGTTCTGGGTTTTGTGTTTTGGATCTGTATTTTTTTTTTAAAAAGCATAAAAACAGCTAAAATCACAGAATTTGTTGGTTTCTCTGCTCCTATGCTATTATTAACCTCAATAACCTTAATTTCCACTCATTTCCAGTCTATTCTGAACACCTCACACCTCACAATAGTGTTTTCATGTCCAAAAGGTTGCACCGAGGTAGCTGGATGACTATGCTAAGCGACACGAGTGGGCGGCACAAACACGTGACCCATCTAGGAGTGACACTGCAGTGGCAGACAGGATGGCAGTTAGAAAAACTAGGCCCCAAACTGTACATAATGCAAAGAAAAAAAAGAAGTGCAAGATGGAATTGTCCTTGGGCCCTCCCACCCACCCTTATGTTGTATAAACAGGACATGCACACTTTAACAAATCAATCATTTCAGCACCAGGGTCTGCCACACAACTGTGGCTGAAATGATTGGTTCGTTTGGGCCCCCACAAAACAAGCTGGCAATTAATGTGTCCCTGCACAAACTGGCTCTACGGAGGCAAGATGTCATCCTCATCCTCCTCATCCACCGATTCCTCACCCTCTTCAGTGTGTACATCCTCATCCTCACAAAGTATTAACTCGTCCCCACTTGAATCCACCACCACAGGTCCCTCTGTACCTTCTGGAGGCTGGTCTCCCTGGAAGAGCTGATAATTCATTTTGATGAACATCATCTTCTCCACATTCTGTGGAAGCAACCTCCTACGCCTTTCGCTGACAAGGTTCCCGGCTGCACTAAACACTCTTTCGGAGTACACACTGGAGGGGGGGCAACTCAGGTAAAATAGAGCCAGCTTGTACAGGGGCCTCCAAATTGCCTCTTTTTCCTGCCAGTACAGGTATGGACTGTCTGACATGCCTACTTGGATGCTGTCACCGATGTAATCCTCCACCATTCTGTCAATGGTGACAGTATCATATGCAGTGACAGTAGACATGTCAGAAATTGTTGCCAGGTCCTTCAGTCCGGACCAGATGTCCAAACTTGGTCCTGCCTGCCCTGCATCACCGCCAGCGGGTTGCTTAGGATACCTAAGTTTTTTCCTGGCAGCCCCAGTTGCGGGAGAAAATGAAGAAGGAGCCGTTGACGTGTCACGTTCCGCTTCAGCTGACAGTGTGTTCACCAGCAGGTCTTTGCACCTCTGCAGGCTTGTGTCGGCCGGAAAGAGAGATACCACATAGGCTTTAAATCTAGGATCAAGCACGGTGGCCAAAATGTAGTGGTCTGATTTCAACAGATTGACCACCCTGGAATCCTGGCAAAGCGAATGAAGGGCTTCATCCACAAGTCCCACATGCCGAGCGGAATCGCTCCATCTTAGCTCCTCCTTCACTTTCTCCAGCTGCTTCTGCAAAAGCCTGATGAGGGGAATGACCTGACTCAAGCTGGCTGTGTCTGAACTGACTTCACGTGTGGCAAGTTCGAAGGGCTGGAGAACCTTGCACAACACGGAAATCATTCTCCACTGCGCTTGAGTCAGGTGCATACCCCCTCCTTTGCCTATGTCATAGGTGGATGTATAGGCTTGTATGGCCTTTTGCTGCTCCTCCATCCTCTGAAGCATATAGAGGGTTGAGTTCCACCGCGTCACAACCTCTTGCTTCAGGTGATGGCGGGGCAGGTTCAAGAGTGTTTGCTGGCGCTCCAGTCTTCGGCACGCAGTCGCTGAATGGCGAAAGTGGCCAGAAATTTTTCGGGCCACCCAAAGCGTCTCCTGCACGCCCCTGTCGCTTTTCAGAAAATTCTGCACCACCAAGTTTATTGTGTGAGCAAAACATGGGACGTGCTGGAATTTGCCCAGATGTAATGCCCGCACAATATTGGTGGCGTTGTCAGATATCACAAATCCCCAGGAGAGTCTAAGTGGGGTAAGCCACTGGGCGATGATTTCCCTCAGTTTCTCTAAGAGGTTGTCGGCGGTGTGCCTCTTACTGAAACCGGTGATACACAGCGTAGCCTGCCTTGTAACGAGCTGGCGTTTCTGAGATGCTGCTACTGGTGACGCTGCTGCTGTTGCTGCGTAAGGTGATACATCTACCCAGTGGGCTGTCACAGTCATATAGTCCTTAGTCTGCCCTGTTCCACTTGTCCACATGTCCGTGGTTAAGTGGACATTGTGTACAACGGCATTTTTCAGGACACTGAGGACACTTTTTCTGACGTTTCTGTACAGTCTCGGTATCGCCTGCCTAGTGAAGTGGAATCTAGACGGGATTTGGAACCGGGGACACACTACCTCCATCAATTGTCTAAATCCCACTGCACTAATGGCGGATACCGGATGCACGTCTAACACCAACATAGCAGTCAAGGCCTCAGTTATACGTTTTGCTTCAGGATGACTGCTGTCGTACTTCATCCTCCTCGCTAAGGACTGTTGGAGGGTCAATTGTTTAGTAAAAGTAGTGGTGTTCCTACTTCCTCTCTGGGATGATTAACGACTCCCAGCAGCAGCAACAGCAGCAGCGGCAGCAGTAGGCGTAGCAATGCAGGATCCTCCAGAGGAATCCCGGATAGGAGAGTCAGTCATGCCAGTGACATGGCCTGCAGGACTACTTCCGATCCTGACTAAGGAGGAAATTGACGAGGAGGGAGTTGACGGTGTGGTTTGCAGGCGCTTGGATACAACAGGACAACGGGATTTAGGTGTCCCTGGACTGCTTACGGTCTTAGCCAAAGTTTCTGAACTTGACAGTAACTTTTTATGAACGCGCTGCAGGTGCCGTATAAGGGAGGATGTTCCTAGGTGGTTGACGTCCCTACCCCTACTTATTTCACCTTTACATATGGTACATATGGCAAGACAGTTGTTGTCCGGATTTGGATAGAAATATTGCCAGACCAAAGAGGTGGAATGTTTGGTCTTCTGCCCAGGCATGACCGTGATGGGCTTTTTCATCCCACGGACAACAACTGTCTCCCCCGGAGCCTGATTTAAACAAACCACATCACCATCAGAATCCTCCTCGCCAACTTCCTCCTCAGCGCCAGCTACACCAGTATCCTCATCCTGTTGTACTTCAACAGTGACATCTTCAATTTGCATATCAGCAAGTGGACTGTGGGTGCTCCTTTCAGCACTTGCAGGGGGCGTGCAAATGGTGGAAAGAGCCACCTCTTCCCGTCCAGTGCTGGGAAGGTCAGGCATCGCAACCACCACCACACTTGGACTCTCCTTGGGGATTTGTGATATCTTCTTAGAAAGCACAGTTCTTCGCTGTGCTTTTGCCAGCTTAACTCTTTTGATTTTTTTAGTGGGAGGAGGGCTTCCATCGTCATGTGAAGCTGAACCACTAGTCATGAACATACTAGGGATCGACCTTAGCCGTTCCTTGCCACTCCGTGTCGTAAATGGCATATTGGCAAGTTTACGTTTCTCTTCAGCTGATTTAAATGTCTTTTTCAAGGTCATTTTCCTGAACTTTGCCATTTGGGATTGTATGTGCCCTCTACTATGACATTGGGCATCGGCCTTGGCAGACGACGTTGATGGCATGTTATCGTCTATGTCATGACTAGTGGCAGCAGCTTCAGCACTAGGAGGAAGTGGTTCTTGATCTTTCTCTATTTTATTTTTATCGGAGAAAGTTTGGTCCTCCATTTATGTTATATCGATTTGATATATACGTGCGGCTAAACACAGAAAATAATTTTTTTTTTGGTTTGGACTGGAGTGTACTTTGTGGGTTACAGCACCCTTTAACGGTCAAGCCAGCCGGCCCTTTACTTATGACACAGGCGCACTCTTGGCACTACTTTGTTGATGCACGTGCGGCTACTGCGCACACAATTCACAAACACAGAAAATAATTTTTTTTTGGTTTGGACTGGAGTGTACTTTCGGGGGTTACAGCACCCTTAACGGTCAAGCCAGCCGGCCCTTTACTTATGACACAGGCGCACGCTTGGCACTACTTTGTTGATGCACGTGCGGCTACTGCGCACACAATTCACAAACACAGAAAATAATTTTTTTTTGGTTTGGACTGGAGTGTACTTTCGGGGGTTACAGCACCCTTTAACGGTCAAGCCAGCCGGCCCTTTACTTATGACACAGGCGCACGCTTGGCACTACTTTGTTGATGCACGTGCGGCTACTGCGCACACAATTCACAAACACAGAAAATAATTTTTTTTTGGTTTGGACTGGAGTGTACTTTCGGGGGTTACAGCACCCTTTAACGGTCAAGCCAGCCGGCCCTTTACTTATGACACAGGTGCACGCTTGGCACTACTTTGTTGATGCACGTGCGGCTACTGCGCACACAATTCACAAACACAGAAAATAATTTTTTTTTTGGTTTGGACTTGAGTGTACTTTGGGGGTTACAGCACCCTTTAACGGTCAAGCCAGCCGGCCCTTTACTTATGACACAGGCGCACGCTTGGCACTACTTTGTTGATGCACGTGCGGCTACTGCGCACACAATTCACAAACACAGAAAATAATTTTTTTTTTGGTTTGGACTTGAGTGTACTTTGGGGGTTACAGCACCCTTTAACGGTCAAGCCAGCCGGCCCTTTACTTATGACACAGGCGCACGCTTGGCACTACTTTGTTGATGCACGTGCGGCTACTGCGCACACAATTCACAAACACAGAAAATTTTTTTTTTTTGGTTTGGACTGGAGTGTACTTTGGGGGTTACAGCACCCTTTAACGGTCAAGCCAGCCGGCCCTTTACTTATGACACAGGCGCACGCTTGGCACTACTTTGTTGATGCACGTGCGGCTACTGCGCACACAATTCACAAACACAGAAAATAATTTTTTTTTTGGTTTGGACTTGAGTGTACTTTGGGGGTTACAGCACCCTTTAACGGTCAAGCCAGCCGGCCCTTTACTTATGACACAGGCGCACGCTTGGCACTACTTTGTTGATGCACGTGCGGCTACTGCGCACACAATTCACAAACACAGAAAATAATTTTTTTTTGGTTTGGACTGGAGTGTACTTTCGGGGGTTACAGCACCCTTTAACGGTCAAGCCAGCCGGCCCTTTACTTATGACACAGGCGCACGCTTGGCACTACTTTGTTGATGCACGTGCGGCTACTGCGCACACAATTCACAAACACAGAAAATAATTTTTTTTTTGGTTTGGACTGGAGTGTACTTTGGGGGTTACAGCACCCTTTAACGGTCAAGCCAGCCGGCCCTTTACTTATGACACAGGCGCACGCTTGGCACTACTTTGTTGATGCACGTGCGGCTACTGCGCACACAATTCACAAACACAGAAAATAATTTTTTATTTGGTTTGGACTGGAGTGTACTTTCGGGGGTTACAGCACCCTTAACGGTCAAGCCAGCCGGCCCTTTACTTATGACACAGGTGCACGCTTGGCACTACTTTGTTGATGCACGTGCGGCTACTGCGCACACAATTCACAAACACAGAAAATAATTTTTTTTTTGGTTTGGACTGGAGTGTACTTTCGGGGGTTACAGCACCCTTAACGGTCAAGCCAGCCAGCCCTTTACTTATGACACAGGCGCACGCTTGGCACTACTTTGTTGATGCACGTGCGGCTACTGCGCACACAATTCACAAACACAGAAAATAATTTTTTTTTTGGTTTGGACTGGAGTGTACTTTCGGGGGTTACAGCACCCTTAACGGTCAAGCCAGCCGGCCCTTTACTTATGACACAGGCGCACGCTTGGCACTACTTTGTTGATGCACGTGCGGCTACTGCGCACACAGTTCACAAACACAGAAAATAATTTTTTTTTGGTTTGGACTGGAGTGTACTTTCGGGGGTTACAGCACCCTTTAACGGTCAAGCCAGCCGGCCCTTTACTTATGACACAGGCGCACGCTTGGCACTACTTTGTTGATGCACGTGCGGCTACTGCGCACACAATTCACAAACACAGAAAATATATTATTTTTTTAGCACTTGGGGGGAGCACCCCTGATGGACAGAGCACCCCCTGGACAACACTACAGCACTCCTTTAGGACTGGGACACTGCACAGGACTTTGGAGTGGACACAGCCCCTATGGAGACCTGACTGCACAACACAGTCCAGCCAGCCCCTATGGACTTTGAAGTAGTGGACACAGCCCCTATTAACAACAGCAGCACAGCACAACACAGCCAGCCCCTATGGACTTTGAAGTAGTGGACAACAGCAGCACTACACTACACTACACTACACAGCCCTAACTCCCACCCTCCCTCTTCACTGTCCACAGCCGAGTGAGAAAATGGCGCCGACGCGGGTACCTTATATAGGATCCAAAACCCGCGAGACTCGGAAGGCGGGATGATGACGTTTTGCCTCGATTTCAGATCCGAGTCAGGCGGGAAAAGTCGAGCCTGACTCGGATCGGACTCGGATCGGGGGGGCTCGGGGGGGTTCGGATTTCAGAAATCCGAACCCGCTCACCCCTAATATATATATATACCTTCTGCATTCCAGAGACTTCTACCTCAGTGAACAAACATGTTTTATTTAAAAGTTTTTGGGATTACATCCCATTCATCAGGATAGACACACGGGGGGAGGGGGACCCAAAGCATATTCGTGCACACTCTCTACTTGGGCCACTGCTCCTACCGCCCTCTCTTTTTCCGTGTATGTGAGAGGGCGCATGCACCGATAATCCCCCAATGTCCCCTGCGTGGGTATCCCAATGCCCCTTGCGCCTGCAAATAGGCATAGGCACATGAGCAGTGCAGTGAGGTTGTTGAGAGGGCAGTGGCTGAAGCGTCGGAGGTAGTGCAGGTCATTTTTGTGGTGAAGATATATATATATTTTAGTTGTGTTTAAATGTCATGTAGGTGTTTATTAAAGTAGTTGCTTTTGTTGTTGTGTGTGTATGTGTTTGTTTGTTTTTTATACCTGTGCAGTAGACAAGATGGGTTGCAATGGGAAGGTTGTGTTTTCATATTTTTGTTGGGATTAAGTTTTCTTTTTGTAAGAAAATGGTGTAATATTGTTCAAATAATTCCTCTGCATTTATTTATTTTTTTTGCAACTTGTTTATTAAAAATCTATTTTAAAATTGTGTTACAATAGTTTATTATTGTGTATGTATATAGAGTAGTGGGGTAGATGTACGAAGCCTAGAAGCGGTATCAGTGCATTTTTTGTGCGCTGATACCACTTCTCCCCGATGCATGATTGGGGGTCTGGGCGGTAAATTACAGGTCCGCTATGCGCCCCTGTCATTTTCGTTGCTGCTATTTTCAAGACAGCAACGCCGAGCGGCAGGCCCATGTGCGAACGGTCATAACGCATGACCGTTTGGCCGGCTGTAGCTGTCGTTATTGACAGCTATAGCCTGGTGCTAGCCTATACCCACAGCAGGGACAGCACTTTCCTTGCTGCAGCGGCTGCCGGCTCCAGGCTGTACATGTGGATCTTGCAATACTTGCGAGATGCCGCGCATGCTCAGTGGAGCCGACCGGGACAGAGACAGAACGCATCAGCACTAGGCTGATGCGCTGCTGTCTCTAGCGGGAAGCGCCGGAGGGGAGAGTTAACGCACCCCTCTCCGGCCGATGAGATGTTCTTACATCTCATTGGGAGTGCTTCCTGCTTTGCCTTGTTAAAGAGGCAAAGTGGGAAGTGTTATAGCGGCACATTAAGTGGCGCTATCATACATGTACCCCATTGGGTACTTCCTCATGTTTGCCCTCTGCTGGAGGCACTGGTTACAGTACTTATGTATCTTGAGTAGTCAGTGAAGATAGTAGTGTAACCCCGGGCTCCAGCAGGGGGCCACAAAGATGAGGAAGTACCATATACTGGGGAAGATGTATGAAGCCTAGAAGCGGTATCTGCGCACGTTATGTGCTGTTTTACTGCTTCTCCATGATATATGATTGGGTGTCTGGGTGGGAAATGACAGGGGTACTACGCGCACCTGTCATTATGAGCGCTGCTATCTGCAAGATAGCAGTTCTGAGTGGTAGGGCCATGTACGAACGGTCATACTGCATGACCGTTTGGCCGGCTGTAGCTGTCGTAATCCACATCTACAGCCTGGTGCTTGGCTATCCCTACAGCATGGACAGCACTGTCCCTGCTGTGGCGTGTGCCGGCTCCACGCGGGGATCTCACGATACTTGCGAGATCCTGCGCATGCTCAGTGGAGCCGGCCGGGACAGAGACTCAGGGCATCAGCACTTGGCAGATGCGTTGCTGTCTCTAAACGGTACCGCCGGAGGGTGTAGTTAATGCTCCTCCTCTCCGGGCGAAGAGATGTTCTTACTACCGTGCTTCCTGCTTTGCTTCGGTAAAGAGGCAAAGCGGGAAGTGTTGTAGCGGCACCGTAAGTGCCGCTATCATACATCTATCCCAATGTTTTGACGCCTGAATGGCTAGCCAAAGACAAGAGCCAGGCAGGTTGTTATCAATCTTATGTAGCTGGGTTACCTGCAAACAGACAGGGTTTTTTTTTTTTGGTTGTTTTTTAGTTATATATATCATTTGGAGTGTAATGTTAATGTTTTCTTTTTGTTTTTTTCAAGGAACCGTGGATTGTAGTGGACAAATAAACTGAAATGTCTCCTGGGAATGGTGGTTAGTATGTTTATATTAGAATGTCAATGTAATGTTTTGAAGGTTTAATTTGTATTCATATTTGCAGTGAAATTGAAGGTGCTAGCATAATTTGATTGTTTGTCAAGTTATTATTTATGGTTGTCTAAATGTCTGCCTTTATTAATGCGTTGTCTTGAATGGGACATCTGATGCGTTTTCAACATACAGGGGGGTACATGTATGATAGGTGCACTTAATGTGCCGCTGTAACGCTTCCTGTTTTGCCTCTTGCCCGAGGGAAAGCAGGAAGCACTAGCGATGACATGTAAGAACATCTCTTTGGCCAAAGACGGGGAGCGTTAACTCCTCCCTCTGGCGCTACCCGCTAGAGACAGCAGTGCAGCTGTGACTCAGTCCCGGCCGGCTCCACTGAGCATGCGCGGCATCTCACAAGTATTGCGAGATCCCCGCATGCAGCCTGGAACCAACAGGGGCGCTATGCGCCCCTGTCATTATCGGCGTTGCTATCTACAAGATAGCAGCGCCGACGCCAGGGCTATGTACGAACGGTCATAACGCATGACCGTTCGGCCGGCTGTAGCTGTCGTTATCGACAGCTACAGCCTGGCGCTAGCCTATCCCCACAGCAGGGACAGCGCTGTCCCTGCTGCGGCGGCTGCCAGCTCCAGGCTCCATGCGGGGATCTCGCGATACTTGCAAGATCCCGCGCATGCTCAGTGGAGCCGGCCGGGACAGAGACACAGCGCGCATCAGCACTAGGCTGATGCGCTGCTGTCTGTAACGGGTGTCGCCGGAGGGGGGAGTTAACGCTCCCCCTCTCCGGCCGATGACATGTTGATACATCTCATCGTTAGTGCTTCCTGCTTCGCCTCGGTAAAGAGGTGAAGCGGGAAGCGTTATAGCGGCACGGTAAGTGCCGCTATAATACATCTACCCCGATGAGATGTTCTTGCATCTCATGGGTAGTGCTTCCTGCTTTGCTTTGGTAAAGAGGCAAAGCGTGAAGTGTTATAGCTGCACGGTAAGTGCCGCTATCATACATCTACCACACAATGGGGTAGATGTATTATAGTGGCACTATAACGCTTCCCGCTTTGGCTGTTTACGGATGCGAAGCAGGAAGCACAACCAATGAGATGTAAGATCATCTCCTTGGCCGGAGAGGGGGAGCGTTAACTCCCCTCTCCGGCGCTTCCCGCTAGAGACAGCAGCACATCAGCCTAGTGCTGATGCGTTCTGTCTCTGTCCCGGTCGGCTCCACTGAGCATGCGCGGCATCTTGCAAGTATTGCGAAATCCCCGCATGGAGCCTGGAGCCGGCAGCCGCCGCAGCAGGGACAGCACTGTCCCTGCTGTGGGGATAGGCTAGCGCCAGGCTGTAGCTGTCGATAACGACAGCTACAGCCGGCCGAACGGTCATGCGTTATGACCGTTCGTACATAGCCCTGGCGTCGGCGCTGCTATCTTGTAGATAGCAGCGCCGATAATGACAGGGGCGCATAGCGCCCCTGTCATTTTCCGCCCACACTCCCGATCATACATCGGGGAGAAGCGGTATCAGCGCACATAACGTGCGGTCATACCGCTTCTAGGCTTTGTACATCTACCCCAATGTAGTGATATGTATTTGTTATTGTGTGCATGGTTTTTTTTTCTCATTTATGTAATAAAACTTAGGTTGTGCTTGCTGGCATAGGTCTTGATTTGAGGTTGATACATTTAGCGATTTATACAACATATATGTATGTACGCAGTCTCAGTATTTGAAATTAGTAATGCGTGTGAGTGGCAGATTCGGCAAACCCAACATATGCACATAAAATGTGCCTTACTCAAAAATCTGTTTAGGTAAAATGTAATGCAATTTGAAATTTACTAAAGGCAATTTAATTTTTACATTTTGCATAAGGTTACACTTGCCGTGAGAGTGTGCAAGATATCCATGCTTACAATGAGAGTACATTTTTGTTTTGTAATATTTATGGCTAACTGTTTTTTGGTGCAATTTTGTTTTGGTTTGTTAGTTTTTGATTACTTTAGTTTGTGTCTTACAGCTTTAGATTTTTCTATTATTTTGACGGTCTTATTTTGCATAATCGTGTCGAGGATTTTGAGGGTCAAAATAATTACACATGAAGCCTGATATTGTAGGTTTCCTGGGTCAGTCATGATGATTTTCATCCTCCTTTGTTGAAGTATTTTCAAATTAAGTTTAGTTTTTTTGGGGTATGGTTTGAATTGTATGTTGTTTGGGGGGGTGGAATGCTTAGGATTACTGTGCAGGTAGTTTTTTTTTTTTTAACTAGTGGTGGATGTTGGTTTTAAAGAGCAGAGAGGGGGCATAAAGTGATAAGGTTTTTTTGTTGTAAATGCACCATTTGTCGTGAATGTTGGCGGAGTGTTACCCTCAATTTTTAAAAACAGGAAACTGTTGAAGTTTTAACTTGACAATCCCAAATGTTGTAATACATTATTACGTTTTTCTTTGCGTTGCAGTGTTCAGGGGATGTATATAAGAATGGTATTTGTAAATGGCTAATGTGGATTATTTACGTGTGGAGTTGCAAGAATGTTTTAATTTTTCAAAAGTATGGTTCTGGGTTATAGCATTGTCAATTGGTGGCTTGCATGTAGCCATGCCCCAATGAGGTTGGTATATTTTTAATATATATCATTGTTAATATCATTTTTTTTGCCAATTGGTTAATTGTGAAATAAAATTAAAATGTAAAGAGCTGCATATGTGGTGTACTATTAAGTTTTGTATGTTTTTTATGATGTTTGTTTAATTTTTTAAAGTTTGGAAAATACATGTGTTAATATTTTTGTTTGTGTATACGGTAGATTCAAATGAGCAAACAAGTGAAAGTGGTGTTGAAGCACTATTGTCAGGATGCCAGGAAGCCAGTCAGAAATCAGCAGGGAAAAAAAAAAGAATTAAAAATCCAGAAGATCGTATAAGAGCTTATAAATTCACCACCGAAGAAAATGATATGCTAATTGCCGGCATCTTGGATAATTATCAAAAATTATTTGTAAAAACTAGAGGTCTGCTAGTTCCGATAGAATGCAAAGAGGCAATATGGAGGAAAATAGCTAATGATGTTAGTTCACTAGGAGTAACCAAAAGATCCCCTAAAGATTGCAAAAAACGTTACCAGGATTGTAAGCTTAAACTAAAAAATAAGTTATGTCTTGAAAAAAAATATACACATGGAACCGGTGGAGGTCCGGCCATACAGATTGAATATCAGAATTGGGAACGAAACCTTCAACAAATTTTAAGCCCTGCTGCAATCTATGGTATAGACGGAGGCCTGGATACAGGAAATGCTACTCATTTTTTAGGTATTTTTAGTTTTTTTATAAAATTTTAGTAAAAAATATAATTAAATTATACATATACTTCTTATTATGGTGCAAATGTACATGTGTAATGATGATAGACAATGATAGTACTTCTGTAGCTTGTTCTAATAGGTGGCTGGGTTTGAATGGTTGTTTTGCAACTTTGACATCTTTTATTTTACACAAAAACAATGACAAAAGTCACAGAGGACATTGAAATGTAAGAAATGCTAATGGCTTGCAGCTGCAGATTTTGGGCTAGATGTCTGAAGGCTGGAAGTGGTATGAGCACATGTTATGTGGGCTGATAGGGCTTATCCACGATGTATGATCGGGGGTCTGCCGGTAGAAATGACTAGGCAGCTATGTGCCCTGGTCATTATGGGCAGATAGCAGCGGCAATAGCTCATAACGCTTGTCCGTTTGCCCCACTGCAGCCGTTGCTAACGACACCTACAGGCTGGCGCTAGCCTATCCCTACAGCAGGAGAGACAGCGCTATCCCTGTTGCAACGGGTGTGGGCTCCAGGCCGCCCGTGGGGATCACACGATACTTGCGAGATCCCGCACATGCTCAGTGGAGCTGGCTGGGTCCGAGACAGAGCGCATCAGCAGTAGGCTGATGCGCTGTGGTGTCTAGCGGGTAGTGCCGGAGGCTGTAGTTAATGCTCCCCCTCTCCATCCGATGAGATGTTACATCTCATTGGTAGTGCTTCCTGCTTTGCCTTGGTAAACAGGAGGAGTAGGAAGTGTTTTAGCGGCACGTTAAGTGCCGCTATCATACATCTACCCCATTGTTTAGTTACATTTTTATTATTTTAAAATGATATACTTTGATGTCTTTAGGAAGGCCTGCAGCAGGTATCTGCAATACCATTTGTCTTACCTTGTTAAGTTGAGGCAGTTGCATTTCCTTTTAAATTTTTTGGGGTATGGTATGCTGTCACATGTGCTGCAATGTATTTTGAATGTAGTTGCACAGTATTTAATGTAATTAAATACTCAGTTTTAACCATGGTAGCTTATGGGCTACAATTTATATTTTTTTTTGGAAAATGTTTATTCCATGACTGTAGCTAGGTCCGGGGTGGAACTCATGTCCAATAAGTGTGACTGCACATATCCAGCATCAATGGCATTGTGCGGCACATCCTCATGGCACATTGTAGATATTTGCTCTTTTCCTAACATTACAAAAGCTACAGTATCATGGGGCCCTTAATGTTACAAATCTGGAAAGATGTGCTAGGAATGTATTTAATGTTTTCAATAGCCATGAGTTTACACCTTCAAACTTTGTGAAGTAGTAATTGTGCTGTATATATATAATAGTCATATTTTACAGGATTTTTTTTATGACCTCTGTGTTCATTGGAATTGGTTTGAGTTATACTGTCACAATAGGTGCTTAATCATTTTGTCTCCATGACAGAATGCTATATTATAAATTTAATGCATACTCGGCCCTACGCATTTATGTTGCCGAGGTTAATTGTATAGTGATGCCCCTGTAGCAGATTTTCGGCGAACCAATGTTATGGCTGGAACAAAGTAAACTATGTGTAGTGTGTACCAACTTTGTTAGGGAGGGGACCCGATGGGGGCTGGCATAGGCAAGTGCATACACACTTGGCAATTGACAGTAGTAACTAAGGGCTCTATTTAGTACAATCGGCATTTGCAATGCAGATTGTAGTGTGATATTAACGACTGAAATTGCTTTGGTAATTCAGGCAATATCACAGGGAGTTAATACAAATCTCTTGCAGGGACAGAGCTTGCGATAAAGCTCTGTCCCAGCGAATGCCCTTTGGAGCCTTATCACGGTATTTTCACCCAAAAAACAGTGGTTAAGTGCCCGTGCATGCGCCGACCGGTTGCCCCTGCTACCCCCCCTCCGGCGCAAAGCCCCGCCCCCTGCTATCGAGGACTCCGGCCAAAACCTCCCCTCCCCCCCGCGACCCCCCTCTTCCTTACTTACACTTACCTGCATGCTCCAGGCCTTGGGTGATGTTCTTCATTCCTTCGGTCAGGTGATCTCCCATCTTGCAGTGGGACCCGATCACCTGATGATCGGCAGCAGTGCACTATGGGAGACCAAGTGACCGGAGGGGAGTCTTCACCGGAGGTCCCACCACCGGTCCCTGGAGTCAGTTAAGTAATATTTGTTGTAGTTTTTGTTGTTTCCAGTTTTTTACAGTAATCAGCTTGCGGTCTGTTTAGACCACACAGCTGATTACTGGGGCCGACTCCCGGTTCTGCTCTCCCCCTTACAGCGGAGCAGGAGTCAGGTAACCGGTACAGACCCTGTATAACGCCACCTTAAGGTGGCGTTATTATCACTCTGCTTTCCCTAAAATTTATGGAAAATTTAATTTTAGTAACTATGGTCGGATCACATTTCCCATGACAGTTATGGGAAATGCAATCTGCTTAACTAAAATTAAGTGATACATAGGGGTTGGAGTACAATATTAGAAATTTTACTCCAATTCCCCGGTAATAATTATAGGTGTTTTGAAAAAAATGTGAAAAGCCTGTGAAAAAAACGTCTTTCACTTAATTTTTTCAAAAATAATGGTAATAAATAGAGCCCTTAGTGAGAATGTGCCCCATACTGCTTTTGGCAGCATAGCCCTTGATAAGGATGTTGCCCATCACACCTGCATACAGGTTCGAGGAGCAATGTCGCTGACAAGGAGCATGATATTGAGTATAATTTTGTCTTTGTTATAGGGCTCCCGAAATCTATCTTAACAACAGTGGGTTAGCCAAACACCTATACATATCTATGCATTTATAATATATATATATATATATATATATATATATCACACACACCTAATATCTGTGTGTACTTTTTACCTTATTGTGTGTGTCTGTGTGTGTATATATATATATATATATATATATATGTGTGTGTATATGTGTATATATATATATATCATGTATGTATGTATGTGTCTGTATACACATATATTTATTGTTTGAAGGAGGGGAGGCCAAAACTGGCTCTGGCAATATGCAGTCCTGTTACGGATCCACCACTGCCGCTATGTTATGTGTATTTCATGCGGGCGGATGGGGGGTGGTGTCATCTGAGACCAGCTGTCTAGCAGGTAGAAAATATTCCTGACTACTGCATTACAGGGAGCTTTACAGGGAGCTTCACCCAGGGGGGGTAGGCAGCGTGAAAGGCCTGGAATACACCTTGGCATTCCAATTGGGCTACGCATTAAATTTGATTGCCTATGTCTAGGGGCAGTTTGCATATAAATGTTTTATATTTTGTTGTTTGAATATTTTTTTTTAAATTATGTAATAAGTACAGGCTAACAACTGTAAATGTATTTTTTGGTATTTAAATAATTTGCACATTTTTTAAATAAAATACTTATAGGTTTACAAGATCAAACCTCTTTTCAAAAGCAGAACGCTGTTGTGGGAGTGCAAAAGTGTAACAAAGGTATTTAAATTTTTTTTTTTTTTAATTAGTTTTTTGAAAAACAAATACATTTTATAAGGTGTTATCAGTGCCATATCTATAAAGGGTGCAGTGTGTGGCCGCCACAAGACCCCCCCCGGTTAAGGGAGGGACCCCGCAGCACACACAGTGCAGCCATATATTTTTAGACTTGCCTGTTCGTTGTTCCACGTCGGGTGTCTGTGCTGCTTAGAATGGCGAATATTGTCGTCCGGTAACATTTTGCCCGTGTTCTGACCATGGTCAGTAGACTCTGGCCACTAGTGTGCCAGGACTGTACTGCGGATGCACAGAACGGCTGAAATTTGTCCACCACGTCCAATTTCCCGCCTTCTGCCCATGCGCAGTACACTCTGGTCACACTGTTGTGGTCGGAGTCTACTAAGGTTCCAGTGGCTGGCTAGCCGCGTCATTTTGCTTTTGGACATCCGGGAAGATAGAGGAGGGGGCCCCACACAGGGAGTGCACAGAGGCCCCCTCCACTTCTTTTAAGACACACCTGCCTGGTATATACACAAGTTGTCCTGAAGGAAATTAATTTAGAGGTTTGTAAGATAGTTTTAGGTTTGAAGGAAAAGGGGGAGTTAGGTGTATAAGTGGACCACAACGGCAGGAAGGTTGAACAGACAGACAAAGAGGAAACCTTGTATTTGGGAGTGTACTGTAGGCAGGTTAAACGTCTGTGGCAAGTAGCCACAATACATATAAAGATTTGTAAGAAGATTGAAGGGTTGGCTGGTAGAGGAATGGAATTGGAAAAAATCAGAAAGTGGTGTATGGGTGTTAGTAGGCACGAGATGACTGTTGGTAGATGCGATGTGTAGGAATGTGAAAAGCACATCTATAAAGGGAGTAGGTTTTGGAATGATGAAATTTCATTGTAAATTGATTAATTTAACATGCTCACATATGACATATGTTAAGTTTCACAACTAATTGCTTCAATCTTATTTTCTGTTTCTAATTCTTAGGTCTGAAGAGAATCTCCAAACAAAAACATTTATTAGATGGTACTTTTTTTAATTTTTTCAAATTGTTGATAAAAATAAATCAAAATTTTCTTTCTATCAACATGTAAACATGGAATAATTTAAGGCCTCTATGTGTTTTTGTTTAATAATTACCATTTTAAATGGTAAAAAGAGTACAGGTTGAGTCTCCCATATCCATAATTTCAAAAATACCGAATATTTCAAAATACTGAATATTTTTAACATGACTGAGAAAGTGAATCCTTTTGTTTATTATGGTTCAATGGGGTCGATGTATTATAGCGGCACTTACCGTGCCGCTATAACGCTTCCCGCTTCGCCTCTTTACCGAGGCGAAGCAGGAAGCACTACCGATAAGATGTATAAACATCTCATCCGCCGGAGAGGGGGAGCGTTATTCTGGATATTCCATATTTTTACAAATTGTATTAATGTATGAATATCTTGAATGTCGTTAATTTATCATTGTTCATTATATTTTATGAAGATTGCATGGAAGAAACATGTGAAGATATCCATTCTAAAGTTTATGAAGACACGCTGGATACATTGTCAAAACCTGATGTAGAAGGTAAACTGTACATGTTGTAAAACATCAAAAAGTCTTGGATCTTTATTTTTGAATATCAAAATAGTAAACTTTGATGGGAACAGATAGGAACCACCTAAATTACTTTTGTAATTTATTGGTGTTTTCCATTTAATTTTCCGTCATTTTAAAATGGTGTTTTGTTTAATTTTTCACAGACATACTATAATTGTTACTACAATTTATGTGGCTGCAATCTCCAAAGGTAACAGCACCAATGGTCAGCTCAATATTGTAATGCTCGTTTCAACAAACACTTATCCCCAACTGCAACTATTGGCTTTGCATTTAATTTTCAACAATCTCAAAACCCATCACCACCCATATACTTTTGAGACAGTTGTTAGCTCTTTGCTCTGGGGGCAGTCCACGAGATGTCATAATGGGGGTGATGTATGAACCGGTAAAGCAGCATCAATGGGCCGGATTCATAGCGGGACGCTCCGACACAGCGCTCATTCTGAATGAAGTCCGTCCTTCTTGATTTTAAGAGCGCCCTCCTGGCCGCTCGCAAAGCTGAGGCTGACCACCCACAGCTTTAGCTAGCGGACCGGAAGATGGTGGTGATGGTCAAGACCATCGCGACCATTGGGCTTGCAACGAGACCCTTCTGGTAGTGTTTTGTTGCCACTTGCCCCACGGTGCTTTCAGTTCTAACAGAGCCTAAAGCACTCCCACTGACATCACTTTTGATGTCAGCGGGGCCGGCCCCAGATGTTAGGCTTTCCCATGGGAAGGACTCCGTCTGGGCATCCACGCCCCTGGCCCGGCCACCAAAGGGGGCGTGCTGTCACTCAACATCGACAGTACGGCCCCTTTATTACGAGACCTGGAGCGTCAATTTGGCCGTCGCAATGCGGGTCTCGCTCATGCACACAACTGAGACGGCTCCGTCTTACGCATACACACTCTGCCACCATCAACCAGGTTGTGAGCGCATAGTGCTCGCGAGTGGGTCTGAATCTGGCCCAATGTGCGTTTATCCTACTTCTTTACCATGTATGATTGGGGGGTTTGGAAGTTAAACGCATACCCACTTTACTCCTCTGACATTATCGGCTCTGCTATCTACAAGATAACAGTGGTGATACGTAGGACAATGTATGACGGATTACTTTGCCTGACCATTTTGGGTACTGCAGCTTTTGTTATACATAGCATGGAGGCTGCTGATGCCCTACCCCCACATCAGGGACAGTGCTGTCGATGCTGCAATGCCTGGTGGCTAAATAACTGGACGTCAGATGTGGTAACGCTTTGTAAATCCCACACATGGTTGGTGGAGACGATTGCCAGTGACACACACTTGATGAGCAGTGGCCTCATGTGGTGTTGTGCTGTACGGCCTTTGGCAGAGCTGAAGTTATAACTGAGCTAGGTTTACAAATGAGATTTTAATAGATTCAATGTTTAATGTGCCCAAAGGTAAACAGGAGCAGTTGAAAGAGTTACTTCTACAACATTACTACAGTGACGATACAATTTGGCCCTCTAAATTTTGTAGAAGTTGTGTTTTGTTTTGACATTATTTGATATTTTTGTTAAAATGTTGTAAAAAAATTTTTAATTTAGAGCCTACAGATGGTGGAGAACTTCCTTATCATGTGGACATTTCAAAGTTGAAACATTATACAACATTTCAAAATGTTGCCATTGTAATGAATAATGAAAATGTAGAAAATACAATTTCAGACGACAATGATGTTTCTTCACTACAAATTATAGAGGACTCAGATTTATCTAATACTTCTAGCATCATCACAATACCAAATAGTTTTGAGATTAAAGATATTCACATTTCAAATAACCCATGTAATTCACCAAATGTACCTCAAAATCTATAAGAGATGAGTCAGGCTTTTCAAAAGTCAATGGATGATTTTACTAATTTAAATAAAGAACATTATAATGAAATTGCTGACCAATTAACAAATCTGAATAAAAGTTCCCTTGAGATGTGTCATAGTGTCAAAGAAATGCAGGGAAATTTAAATGAAAACATGGCCTCTATAACAGAATCACTAAAAGAGTTGGTTGGCTATAAAAAACAAAAACTTCAAAGTTCATTACAAAGTCAACAAGACTCAGACATGAAAGTCCAAAGAAAAATATAATTTACAGCAGCTGAAGAAGAAATGACAGTTGCAAATAGCTCTGAAAAAAATCTGCTGCACAAACAGACTCAGCCTTTCTCTTTCTTTGGAAAAAGAGGGGAAAAAAAAAAAAACAATCGTGTGGATTCCATTATTATAACATATGATTATTCCATCACCTCACTTCATCAAACAATAACACAAATAAATAAATATCTACAGTATTTTTGAATATCACAGAAAGTGTGAATTTGACACATTTTAATTTCCACGAGTTATTACATTTGTTAATGATAAATAATACATTTACATATGTTAAATTTTGTTATGGAAATGTCTTTGTATATATATATATATATATATATATATATATATATACACACACGCGCGCTTAATGAAAAACTTATTTTACAATGTAATGTTACCCTTGTATCTCAACATAACAATGGTCTTTGTATATTTCTTGTTTGTTTTGTTTTTTTTTGGTTTATATATTTTGAAAATAACATTACATTTATACCGAGGTACAGCGCATTACAATTAAAAAACGCCATGCTCCAAAGTCTATTTGACAAAATAATAACAGAATTCTTTCAAATTGTGTTCTTGTTTAAACTGGTATATTAAATTTTTTGTCTTGTTAAATAAAAGATTTAATTCAAGGTCATAGAGTATTGTTGTTATAATTTTCTAACAACGCAAAATAAAAACGTATATATATATATATATACATATATAGATATATTTAAACTTTCCATAACTGAACACGTGACATCTTTATTTGATTGTATAAATGTCATGTTGCATTGTTGATGTTAATTCCTGTATGCATGCTTAAAGTGCAATTTCCTTCTATTTTCAAATGAAAAAAAAAATGTACATTACTAAACCTACTTCGAAAGTAAAAAGTCTCATTACCCGAATTGTACATATTGGTATACATATTTAGAAATACCATTTATGGCCTACATTTACATTTGCACAGTAGTAAGGTTGGTTAGGATGAGGTTTTCGATGTCTGGAAGAAATGTTTTAGGTTGCTGGTTGGGTGTGTTCAGTATCAACTACAAATGAGTCATCATGTAGCCATATAATGTGTCAAATTTAGCTTTAATAATGATAAACAATGCAAAGGCTTACAACAATGTCACCCATATTTGACATAAAGTAACTCCATTCAAAAGGGTCAGGATAAGCAAAGTCTCCAACATAACGGCATAGTAGTATTAACTTTTAATTTTCTCTCACAAATATAAACAAATTAAGTTTAAAAGACAACAACACTGTATTTGTTGTAGGGAGAATTTTACATATACTTTAAGAAAAAAAAAAACGGTCATCGCTTTGATTAATAAATGGTTTGCCATAAATGAGCTATATATGGTGTTTAGAAAGTGTATTTTCTAAATGTTAAAAAATTTTTCATTACATTTTCACCTTAAACAACACAATATTAGTTGTATAACTTAACTGCAAAAATTGAAGTTGCTGATTTTTACATGTAATTTTTCAACAAAAAACACACAAATCTACCGTAGATTTTCTGAAAAATTATATTCAACATATCCTAACAAAATGAAAGCACCTAAGTCATAAAGTAACTTGCAATAACCTTATTACGAACAACTCTTCCTACTGTTGAGGCTTCATCATCTGGCACAGGATCAACATCTGGATCAGGGTAATAGTTTTCTAATTGATCAATGTTGATGTTTGCTGAAATGCAAATGTTGTGTAGAATGCAGCACACAACAAAGATTTTACATACTTTTGATGCACTATACTGTAGTGCACCACCAGATTTATCCAGACATCTAAATCTGCTTTTCAGGATACCAAATGTCCTTTCAATACAGCTTCTAGTGGCTGTATGTGCTCTATTGTAGGCAAATTCTTGTCTTAGCTTTGGTTTGGCTATGGGTGTTAATAGCCAGGAGTGTGCAGGATATCCAGCATCACCTGTTTATGGGAAAAATTGTAAATTTTTGAAACATCACATATATTTTGAACCAAACAACCATTTCAAATTAATTTATTAACACTGGGACAAACTATAAGCATAACTCTTACCCAATAACCATCCACCTGTAAAGCTCTTTTCCTCAAAAGCCTTATACACAGTAGAATTTCTAAAAATATATTCATCGTGTGTTGAACCTGGATATGAAGCACATACGTTTAGAATACGACAATTATCAGCACACACAACTTGCATATTCATAGAATTGAAGAATTTTCTATTCCGTGAAATCTCTTCCATTTCAGCAGATGGTCGATAGGCAATATGTGTACAATCGATACACCCCAGTACTTTTGGGAAACCTGCAAGGCTATAAAACTTTCTTTTCATCTCTTGCCATTCATGCTCATTCCTGGGCCAATATATGAATTTGTCACAGTGACTTAAAATTGCATTTAAAACAGTGGTAAAAAATCTTGAAAAAGTGGCTTGATTACAACCGCCAACAGCTGAGCATGTAGCTTGGAAGGAGCCAGAAGCCAGAAAATGTAACGTGGCTAATAATTTCGTCATGCCTGGTAGTGCATTGGATCTCCTGGTTCTGGATTCGATATTGTCCTTTATTAACTCATACAATATAGCTATTGCAGAGGATGAAAGCCTATACATTTTAATGATGTTATCTTCTCTCATTCCAGCCAAAGTAATACGTGTTCGGAATACCCTGGGTTTTCGAAAACGAACCCTTTTTTTTTTTTCTCTCTTTGGTTTCAACTCTTTGCCTTGCCTGATTGTAGACATATCTATTGCTACACTTAGCCAAAAAAAAACATTTTAAAAAAACATGTTTCCAATTGTTTTTTTGCTAATATTATGTAGAGTAGAAATGTTTCAGATTTAAAATCTAAAAAAAAAAAAAAAAAAAAAAATTCAATTCTATATATGTATAAACACATGTAATTACTCAATTACAACAAATATATTATGAATCTTATTGGGATAGATGTATGAAGGCCAGAAGCAGGATCAGCGAACCTTTGGTGCGTTTTTTTTGCTTTTCCTGGATGTATGATCGGGGGTGTGGCCAGTACATGAAAGTGCCTCTATGCGGGTTTGACATTATCGGCGCTAATATATACAAGCTAACAGCGCCCAGCAACAGGGCCATGTACGAACGGTCACACCGCATGACCGTTCAACCAACTGTAGCAGTTGTTATCGACAGCTACAGGCTGGCACTATCCTATCCCCACAGAAAGGACAGCGCTGTCCCTGCTGTGCCGGCTCCAGGCCTCCACGCGGGGTAGATGTACTTTACTCTTTACCGAGGCGAAACAGGAAACACTACCGACCGGAGAGGGGGAGCGTTAACTCCCCCCCCCCGGCGCTACCCGCTACAGACAGCAGCACATCAGCCTAGTGCTGATGCACTGTGTCTCTTCCCAGCTGGCTCCACTCAGCATGCGCTGAATCTCGCAAGTATCGCGAAATCCCTGCGTGGATACGCCAGCCACCGCAGCAGGGACAGCGCTGTCCCTGCTGTGGGGATAGGCTAGCGCCAGGCTGTAGCTGTTGATAACGACAGCTACAGCCAGCCGAACGGTCAGACGATCTGACCGTTCGTACATAGGCCAAGCTATCAGCGCTGCAATCTTGTAGATACCAGCGTCGATAATGACAGGGGCGCATAGCGCCCCTGTCATTTACCGGCCAGACCCCCGATAATACATCGGGGAGAAGCGGTATCAGCGCACATACGGTGCGCTGATACCGTTTCTGGCCTTCATACATCTTCCCCAATACTTGCAAGTTCCAGCACATGCTCAGTGAAGGCGGCCAGGACAGAGACGCAGCGCATCATCACTAGGCTGATGCGCTGGTGTCTGTAACGGGTAGCGCCGGAGGGGGGAGTTAACGTTCCCCCTCTCCGGCCAATGAGCTGTTTATACATCTCATCGGTACTGCTTCCTGCTTCCCCTTGGTAAAGAGGCGAAGCGGGAAGCTTTATAGCGGCACGTTAAGTGCCGCTATAATACATCTACCCCAATATTACTAGGCTGATGCGCTGCTGTCTCTAGCAAGTACTGCAGGAGGGGGGAGGCATCACTCCCCCTTTCCGGCTGATGACATGTTCTTACAACGCATCGGCAGTGTTTCCTGCTGCGCCTTGGTAAAAAGGCGAAGCAGGAAGCGTTACAGCGGCACGTCATGTGCCGCTTACATACATGTACCCCATTATCTTATATACATAGTCAAATTTATTACTCACACCTCTTCACAAAGGGAATCAATAAAACACACTTTAGTTTTTTTAAAAACCAACAATCACATAAGCAACGTGGCTTTGTTTGTAACAATTAAACTTTTTAACATGCTTCAAGTTACACCAGTGAAAATAGTTCATGAACCCTCACATGATGCAAAAAGGGATATTTTTAATAAGCAGACAGTTTGGTTGTGTTTGCAAACTACTGTGAGTGTTGCATTTATACAAAAAATAGTTCTTTGAATACCACCAAACAGGTGTGAGATTACAAGTTACCTTTCTATTTTCATTGTTGAAAGATATGTGATGTTTAAAATTTAACAAAACAGACCACAATTCAACATTATGAATGTTAATTGCAAAATCAATATTTAATTAAAGTTTATATTAGCCCACTTGGTAAGCTGCAAATTTAAAACAAAAAAACACAGATGAATTTTTTAATTTTTATTTGGTTATTCTCCTGTTATTCTATTAATTTATTTTTGCAAATAACTAAAATAATATAAGATCCCCCCCCCTAATAGCTTTACCAGCCCCGGTCTAATCTACCAGTCCTGGGTTCTTAAAAATTATGCAAGACAATACAAGTACGCTTCGAACGTCATTTAGCAACCTGTATCCGTCTGCAGGGACAGTCGTGGTTTACAATTTAGGGGGGAAAAAATGGGTACGGATCAGACAAAATTTAAAACCAAATTTGGACCTACCCCACTGCGGTGTAATGCAACAGGTGGAAGACACTTTCATCGGGCCTGCGTTGGCAAAGCATTGCAACCCCAAACCAGTCAAGACAAGCCGGGATATCAGGCGAGGTGAGGGCCCACCCATAAACCCCCCCCCAAACCCAAACCTTTTTTCAAAGGACGGCCCTCTTTCCTGTACACCTAGCCTGTGTTTAGGGTAGTAATAAAGGGTTAAATAGTGAAAATATTGGATTGTTTGGTAGTACTACATGGGCCAGCATGCCTACTGTTTAGCATTTCTGGAACTACAAATGTCAGAATATTGGAAATACCCATAACCCCACTGTTCAATAGGTCAAAAAAGACAGTACATACACAGTGTGCCAATTAAAAATTGAATGCATGCACATACCCACTCACACATACTTATCTCCTGCCACTTAATCAAGCCCCCTTCTCCAAGTAGAATCCCGTTTGTAGGACCTGCAATAACGAAACTATACTCGCCTCCTTCATTACGCTGCTCAACCTTAGCATCAAATCTGCTATTTGTAATGAAGAAAAAAACAACACACAATAACCATTCACAAAGATTTGCCCAGTGTGTGTATCACCTGCACTTTGCCAATAAGAGGCTCCTCCACGTGGGTCCCAGACGATAAGCGGACACTACTTTTAGGCGCCGCTGATTGCCCCGCGACCCTACATTTAAGTCTGCCCCTTCCCACCAGCAATCAGTTGCGCACTGTACCACCATGCAATAGCATGCTGTTACACTGTATCCAACGCAACGTGTTTCAAATCTGCAAAGAACATCGATGGACAACCAGGTGAGTATAGGATTTTTTTTAACCGGTTATTCAAATAGGATATTTTATGTTGAGAAGTGGACTTGAACATATTGGAAACAGGTGAGTATGTATGTGTATGCATATATGTATGCCAAAAAAATGTATTATCACGGTATGTTGTGTGATTATTTCACAAATTCTTTACAGGTGAAGTACAGCTACCAGTGGGCCCTTAATGCCCCGCATGCTGGTACTTGTGGTTTTCCAAGTACCAGCATGCGGGGGAGGCTGGCTGTGACCTGTAGTTCAACTGTAAAGACAATGATGATCAATCTATTTTTAACACTGCACCAAATACAATCAACCCCCCAGGGTTGCCGGGGATAGCCCCAGGCTAACAGCCTAGGCCAGGGGTGCCCTGGAGAGGGTGACACCTTTATTGGAGGGTCACCTACTCCCCAGGGATCCCTGCCCTGTGATGAGTAACTGTCAGGGCTGATGCTGCGGCTGGGGGGACCGGTGAAAGGGCACCCCTGCCTGTGGCATCAGTCACCCGTTATAAAGGGTCCCAAACTGCTTTTAAATATACGATGGAACCCACGTGTTTTTTTCACAAGCCTATATTTAAAACCAACTCTGTCCCTGCTGCCTTGTGCTGGTTCTTACATTACAGGGGATCCCTAAACATTTTATTCACTGTAATGTTAAGAAGCAGGCTAGGACTGGATAGTGTTTTGGGGGGGGAGAAGTTCAAAATTGTAAACTTTTAAAATGTATATATTCTTTCAAAGGTTTCAGAAACAAGCACATATCTCAATGACATATCTCATTGTGCTTCACCAACGTCAAACACATTTGGCCTTAAATCACCTGTTGGACAATTTCATACAACAAAAAGGAAGAAATCTGCAACATTTTAACAAATTACACATAGATAAATCAATTTCAAAATCACAACCATATCGCATGTTAGTACATTTACCCCTAGCCCTAGGTCTTGCCTCCCCTGTAGCAAGGAAACCCTTATTTTTTGGGGGGAATCCATCACCCCAGGGAGCCCAGGACTAGCCTGACTACCAGACAGGGTTGATGTTTCAGCTGGGGTCCACATTGAAAATGCCTCCCCTGTCTGTGGCAACAGCCACTACTACAAAAAGAACTGTGCTGCTTCTGTAAAATAGAAGGGGAACCTACTGTTTCTTTCAGCCCTGTATTTCAAGAACGACGACAGAATCCAAGGCCAGTTCTGCTTCTGCAGAATATGGGGGAACTCTACATCATTTCACCCCCCCCCCTCATATACAAAACAGGACTGGTTAAGATTAGTCTGCTGATAGTTCTGCTTAATAGGGGATAAACCAAGCCAATTTGTCCGCAGTCTTTTGCATAAACAACTCAGGGACACTCCAAGTACAGGTCTGCTCTCTATTTTGGGGGGCACCCCTTTTATATTACACACATTACATTTCTCTTACACACAGATGCTGGCTTCACAAAACCTACAGCTACAGCAGATAACGCATACCTCCCCCTGCTCCAAAAGGACACCGCTGCCCATCCCTTAACCAAAACCCGCCGCAACACCTTCCTGCTTGCTACCCTGGGTCTCATCAACCACTAACACCCTCTACATCCCCCCCCGGGTCCCGCCCACAGCAAACTGACCGTTCCTGCCACCAGGGCCCAGCCTCCACAACCGATCACAGAGGACAGGCACCTTGGTGCACCCGGTGGAATCCACAGAAAGTAGACCTACTGGCGACTCCTAGTCACGCTTTGCAAGGAATTGACTCTTCCTATCTATATATTAACGCAATTGTGTGGAAATATTTCCAATACTAAAATATCCTCACAAACTTCTACCATAAAAACACCTACCCCTGGAACCGGATGTAGTTATGAAAAAACCAGCTTACGCTCTCAATTCCAGCAGTGTCATTACAGCAAGGAATTTAACATAGGCCTCAACATACCAATACCTATGTTAGTCCCAGTGTTGGCACCCCGACCACCTGCCTTCATAATCGTCACTGATGAGTAAGTATTACACCCCAGGGATGGGGGGAGGTAGGTTTAGGAACCCCCAGCAGGACTTAAGGTTATGCACCCCCCGTGAAGTGAACAGTTAGGCTAGGAGAAGGGGGGTTAGGGTTAGGCACCTACCTAGGGTAGGTAAGGGTTAGCCACTACCCCGGGAGGTTTAGATATAAGGTTGTGTGAGGGGGGGGTTAGGTTTAGAATCCCATGTGGAGAGTTTAGACTTAAGCACCCCTAAGGGAGGCTTAGGGATGACAGAGGGGACGTTTACAATACTTACCTCACGCTGTTGGTATTTCCTCCGATGCCCATCACGGAGCCAAATTTACAATCCCATTCACCCAGGAACAATAGCAACCTAATTAAACAAACCCCAAGTCTACATTCTCCCTCTACCATGAGTTATGCCTTTCAACAACTACTCCCTACAGACTAGCATAACAGTGTTCCTCAGTGTGACACAAAATTGACATTTGGAACTTTACATTACTCCCAAATGGAAGCAATTACAACACACCAAATTCTAACCGAACACCACAATCCCACCAGGGGTATAAATACTGATGGCTATCTTAAGCCCAACGCCAGAATCCCAACAAGACGCTGGGACAATCATCCAGCGGCAAAAGTCACTAGCCACTTAGGTGGGGATGGGGGTGTTAGCTTTAGGGACCACCCTCGGGACTTAGGGTTGCCCACCCCCTGTGAAAGGTAAGGCAATGGGAAGGGGGTTTTAGGGTTACACGCCCACTAGGAGGGTTAGGTTTACGGTGCAAGGGAGTTAGGTTTACCCACTAACGACAGCCGGTTAGGGTCAGGCAAGAGATGGGGACGTTATAGTTAGGCACCCCTAAGCGAGGATTAGGGGGATAGAGGGGAGGGTTAGATTACTTACCTTACCATTGGGATTTATTGTATGTAAGTATGTAGAGACAGAAAAGAAGACTCTGTGTTGGGGGCACTCAATTATTGTATCAGTATTAAGACTAGTGATACTAAAACTTAACTTTTAATGTGACTAAGTATAAAACAGTAGATAATCAACAGTACATGACATACAACATACAACTCAAAAGAATATATAATGTATTTCGTCCACAGTATCACTCAGATAGGTGGAACAAATTGTGCATGTAGCACTGATAAATGATGTGAGAATGAGCTAAGCTGAAATAAGCTTAACTGCAGGCGAATAATAATAAGGTATTAGAGGGTCAATCGACTAAATTGTCAAAAATAAGTATGTAACTAGGAAGAGATTTCCTAATGTTACATACAGCCAAACTTTTGCTCACATAAGTGAGCATAACAAATCACCAAACAATTGTTCACATAGATAGGCATGAGAAGAGTCACTGTACCCAAGGTAATGGTGTAAATTACTACATATAGTTCTGACACAGGCATCAACAGAAGTTTGTTATTTATAATCTGTTGATAAAAAGGTCATGTTATTAAACAGCACCTACGTGATGTTAATGGGCGAAGTCTATGGATCATCGGAAGCATGCAAACTTAAATGACTATAAATAAACTTAAAACATGATGCTCAATGTACATGTCTTAAAATCACTGTGTCACCTAAATTGGGAAATAAGTTGCATGCAGTTATTATAAGTTAACGTTTTATACAAAGGTATATACGCTCCTGAAAGTTGTTCCAAAAAGGGGCCCAGACATTTGTCTCCCCCGTTTCTGCTGTCACTGTGTCATGTACCCAGAGGACACGGGATGAGAGAACGGGGTTTGGCAGCTGGTAGTAAGGAAGCAAAAGAGCACCTCTGCTGTCAGTGTGCACAAATTGTCATTCCCCTGATATCAAAATGACATTGCAGGGTAGGTACAAGAGGCAGACTGATGAGAGAGTGCGGAAGACAATTTCCATATGTATAATGGTCCCTTGATGATCACATAT
The DNA here is from genome assembly GCA_031769625.1 of Taudactylus pleione. Classification (NCBI taxonomy): domain Eukaryota; kingdom Metazoa; phylum Chordata; class Amphibia; order Anura; family Myobatrachidae; genus Taudactylus; species Taudactylus pleione. The sequence continues at coordinate 8,612,364 of JAUIMM010000081.1, read as the reverse complement.
ATTTGAGTAGATTTACACGAGAAGTCTCAAAATTGGAGGTTCTTAGTAATACATATGAGAATATCAATACTCCATATTTGAGACTGTAAATTCACAGAGACCAACTGTGTTGGTCAGTAATTAGATCATGCACGTAAATGAAACCACACTGAACCTGTTATTTTATACATTAATGAGTAACAATATATAATATATCGATATTTATTGATATTGCTGCCCTTCCCCTTTGATAGTAATGCCGGAAATATTGACATATAAATGCATATATATTAAGGAAAAGAATTCTCCCGAAAGCATGGTAAGCAAAATAAAAATAAATAAACCTCCTGAGCGGGTGTACGGTGCAGAGAAATTAGCTCCCGTGCTATGATCAAAGATATAACAGAGCTAGAAAACAAAAATTAGATGTCACACAAAAGGAGGGGGAAAGAAGGCAGATTGTATAGTCCTTCTTGTTTGAAGGTTCAAACAGTACCAGTTATATGCAGTAACACTGGGGAGATGAGTAAAGTATTGCCAGGTAAGAGTGGTTGTTCAGGTAAGTATTTAGGCTGTACTGGCTTACTGTGTATCGTGGGCAATCAGCGGGATAACACCCGGCCAGTAAAGTCTTTAGGCAGTGGGTGATCTTTTCAGGATCGAGCGGCTGTGACTGCACGCTCCGTACTCACGGTAGTCAGCGGGAAAGTGCCCGGCTGGCCTGATCACTATGTAGTAGGTGATTTCTTTAGGATCTAGCGGCTGTAACTGCATGTTCCATACTCACGGCAGTCAGCGGGATGGTGCCCGGCCGGTCAGATCTCTGGGGCAATGGGTGATTCACGGTAGTCAGCGGGAAAGTGCCCAGCTGGCCTGATCACTATGTAGTAGGTGATTTCTTAGGATCGAGCGGCTGTAACTGCATGTTCCATACTCACGACAGTCAGCGGGATGGTGCCCGGCCGGTCAGATCTCTGGGGCAATCGGTGATGACGTACGTTTCGCCTTGTAAGTGAGGCTTGTTCACATCAATCTACATTCTCCTTATCATTGAATACTATTAATACTATATAAGTTGGTCCAAAGAGGTATATACCACTCCATCCTACGTGTGTAGTCTGTATACACCCAGGAGGTCTATCATACTACCCTTTTTTCCTGTGCGGGCTCCAAAGATATTTTCATTGGGATTTATTGCAAAGTGCCCATGTGGTGTTGGTTTTAAAACTGGTAGCTAAACACCAGCCAGCATTTCAATTCGATTCCCTCCAAAATCCACATTTGACAATTTTAAAACCAAACATTTCCCCTGCTGCACCGAACAAAAGTTGCAACCACCCATACCCACATTCAACTCACTAACTCCTATAGCTTTTCAAGTGTAGTCACTTAATACCATGCCCCTCCCCCTCCGGTAATCTAATGTAGATTGTCCTTTTTTTCTCAATCACCACTGGCGTCACTACTGCTCCCATAGAGCCTGCAGTGGTTTAGGGGTGCAACGGCTTGTGGCCCACTATCACTTGGGCCCTGAAGATTCCATGCAGGAAAGCCGTACACATGCAATCTACTACAAATGGCCCACCAAAAAAGCCCGGCACCTAAGAGGAGACAAATGCTAGAGGTCATCCTAGAGAGGGCTGTCAGGGCAACCAGGCCTGTATCTCAGCTGCCCTGTCAGCTCCACCTCCTCCCCCTCATATTCGGGTACAAGTATTATAGCTCCACTTAATGTGGCGCTATAACGGTTCCTGGTTTGCCTCTTTACCAAGGCAAAGCAGAAAACACTACAAATTACATGTATAAACATCTCATCGGCCGGAGCGGCAAAGCCATAACTTCCCCCTCGGACGCTGCATACTACACACCACAGCACATCAGCATAGTCGTGATGCACTGTGTCTCAGTCCCCACCACCGCCACTTAGCATGCATGCAATCTCGCAAGTATCGTGACATCCCCACCTAGAGACGCCAGCCGCCACACCAGTGACACCGCTGTCCCAGCAGTAGGAATAGGGCAGCACCAGCTTGTAGCTGTCCATCTCATCAGCTACAGCGACCCCAACGGTCAGCCTATCTGACCGTTCATACATGGGCCAGGGTATCGCCCCTGCTATCTTGTAGATAGCAGCGTCCATAATGACAGGCAATACCATACGTGGGAACTGTCAGTAGCTGGAGGCAAACTGCTGCCGCTCCACAGTTAGCAGCCGCTGATTGGCTGTCGGAACGTGAAAACCCTGTGCAGTCTGGTCAACTGCCATTTGCAAGTTCTCTGTATGTGTGGCAATACACATTCATATCCTGGTCCCTGGGTCCAGACAGTGTGCCTGATTCAGAGCCGCACGCAAACCGCTCCGTCTAAATAAGGGCGGAGCGTATTTTTTAAATGTGTTTTTTTCCCTGTCCCCTCGCTAAGCTGTGGGTGCCCACCCACAGCTAGTGCCAGCAGGCAGGAGATGGTCGCCATTATCGCGACCATTGGCATTGCAAGGTGACCCTAAGGTAGGGTCTTAGCACTCGCAATACCAAATGGAATTCCGGCTCTAATAGAGCAGCAATCCCAATCCTGACATCACAAGTGATGTCAGTAGGGTTGCCCACAAACATAAACCCTTTCCAAAGGGAACACCTCCGTTTATTCAGCCACCCCACCTACCTGCCTACAAAACGGGCCGAGCTGTAGATCAACATCAACAGCCGCCCCGTTTTGTTACAAACAACAGAGCCAGTGAAGATGTCACTCGCTACAAGGGTTGCGCGCCACGCGTGCACACTGGCCCACCATCAACCCCCTTGCAAGTTGATCTCACTCAGCCCCAGTTTTTTTCTTTAAAATAAGGCCCAGGGATGCAACCAAGACCTGCACCAGGATATAGGTCAGCATGTACACTTTTTGGAAGGCCCAGTCATTAAAGATTCTACATGGCAACGGCAGGTATAGCTTAGTATTTGTGAGTGGGTAGGTGTATGCAATAACTTTATACTTAGCACGGTGTGTGTGTGTTTTGTAAATTTTAAACTATTTATTTTACAATGGGGCCACATGTACCCCCCGTCTGCAGACAATTGTATTTCAACAAGTGCCAAAGGCCAAGCAAGCAGGCGGGATGTCGTTTGGAAGCCAACATTCTAAATTCCAACCCCCGCCTTCCAGACTTTCTAATCCCGGCGTGGTACTAATAACAGGAGTCAAAAACTCTACGCCTGTCATTAAACAGGCGCCGGAAGACCGCCGCCCGACATCCCCATCAAAGTCACCGTACACCACCAGGGGGGGGGGAGGTTATGGTTTAGGGCTCCCGGTGGGGACTCAGGGTTACCCTCCCCCCTGGGAGATTATGGTCAGGCTAGGGGAAGGGGGGGTTAAGGGAGGCACCCCCCCTAGGACTTAGGTTTAGACAGTGGGGAAGTGGGGTTTAGGCACTTATAGGGGGGATTAGGGTAAGCACTTGGGGGGGAGGTTAGCGTTAGGAATTCCCAAAAAGAGGGTTAGAGGCTAACATTGGCCTTGCAATACTTTCCTTAGGGACCATTGAGATTGTCACCCTTGACGGACAGCCGCTGTCAGGAATTGACCCGCCGGACATACCTACTACACCCATGCAGGCACCTCTTGTCCCACTGTAAAATACAATAGTTTCATTCTATTCTTTACATTATTACCCCCCTACCCAGCGCTCCAGGGGTGCAGGGAAGAGCCCCGGCCTTCACTCCAAGCCTAAGCTAAAGGGAGAGAGGGGACCCCTTTTTCCGGGGTTCCCCAGAGATCCCTAGCTTCACTTGATAATGCTTTGACCACGGAGACCCGTTAAAAAACTCTCCAGCCTGTGGCATTACAGCCCATACGTTTTGGGTCCTGTGCTAGTTTAAATATAGATGTTACCCTAACGCATTTTTACCTCCCTATCTTTAAGACCAGGACTGTCCCTGCAGCCTAGTGTTCCTTTCTCAATTCCAGTGGAGTCCTACTCATTTTGATCCTCGTCTGTTTAAAAACCAGGACTAGCTGACAATTCCAGGCCTGGGTAACCTTCAGGTGGGGGGACACTATCTCATTTTTTAAATTCACTTTGACCCTTATTTTTGTATTTACAGACAGAAACAGACATGGATCACAGTCATCTGTGTATGTTCCTACAAAATTCAAAATTTTGCAACCAAGTGATTTATTCACACGCGTTCTTCCAGGAAACCTCTCCCTTCTGATTACAGTTTATAAACTCTGTGCTTACTAAATTCAAATTGCTTATCTTCACCCGTGAAAAGGTTCTACAGTTTTAACAATGATGCATTGAAGAGACTTGCCAAACTCTCCAGTATTTCACCGTAACAAAGGAGATGTCTCTCCCCAGTTTGATATTAGTAAATTTGCACTTACAAAAAAATGGCCAAACTCTCCCAAACTCAAATCTTTCTGAATTTAAAGCTAAGACTGGACCTTGGCCTACACAAAGGGCACGTCTGCACCTCCGCCTCCAAAAAGGGGACGCAGCTTACAAAAAGGTGGAATCTCTTTACAATCCATCCCCTTTACCTTCATCCAGTAATTGCCAGCACCCAAAGTGCTTCAATTACTGTTAATGCATGGTGCGCACATGTGCCCGACATCTACTCACCTGCGCTGACCACTGCAACGCCCTTTTCAACAACCGGCGTACACAGTGACAAGCAGGTAGGGACAGAAGGCCTGATTCAGAGCTGGTCACTCTGACACAGCGCTCGCTCACATTCAGGGCCGGTTTAAAAAAAAAAACCTCCTGCCCGCTTGCATAGCTGTGGGTGACCACCCACAGCTACATCGAACGGCCAGGAAGATGGTTGCGATGGTCAAGACCATCGGGCTTGCAACGAGACCCTTCTGGTAGGGTCTCGTTGCCGCAAGCCCAAGAGTGCTTTTGGCTCTAACAGCCAAAATCTCTACCACTGACATCACTTACAATGACAGTGGGGCCACCCCCAAACGAAGCCATTCACATGGGAACGCCTCCGTTTGGCCAGCACTCCCCCGGCCCACCCACCAAAGGAGGCGTGCTGTCACTCAACATCGACAGCACGCCCCCTTTGTTGCAAGACCCGGAGCGACGGAGTGCCCATCGCTATCAGGGTCTCGCGCATGCACACGACGGAGCCGGCTCCATCGTGCACATACGCACTGGCCCACCATTGACCCGGTTGCCAGCGCACAGCGCTCACAACGGGGTCAGAAGCAGGCCCAGAATCCTCTAGCCTGTTTCAGCTGTGTTCCACGCAAGACTGCAGGGTGCTTTCTACCCTTTAGAACTATACCAGGGTACAGCACACACCAGAAACAACCTAGCAGGAGCAATATATATATATATATATATATATATAATATTGTTAAATTTGTAGATAAACCTTTTAATATATTCCTTCCTATAAACCTCTAAGATTCACCTGCCTAGAACCTCTAAGACAAAACCCTGCCAAAAAACCTCTAAGACAACGCTAATTGCATACGCAGTATGACCGCAAATAAAGACAGGAGTGGAATCTTGTGGTTCCAACGCACAAGTATTAGTCAGGTAAAAGTACAGTCAGTTACACGCAATCTATACATACATAATTTAGGCGTAAAAGGAAATAATACAGACCAAGTACGGTTATACATACGCTGCGCCTCTGGATCCAGAGATAGACTTCTGACTAGATATCCTCAGCTCACCCAAAATTCAGCATGAACTGCCAAACCAGTGTTTGGACACATATTTATTCCCCCCCAGACTGAAACAGGACAAAGGGGAAACTTCCTGCTGATCTCATTGGTTCCCAGAGGAGGAGCATATGTAACGACACATTTAACAGGTTGTTTCAAATAGACTTTTCCTGCCTCTAACAGCCGGGGTCTTTCTGGTAACGCCTCCTGTAACATTCCATCAACTAAAACATTTTGTTGCTTATAAGTTCTGCGATCCATAACTTGAGTTTGCATGATGCGATCTCTCCACCGATAACACCGGGATTCTGTAAAAAGCGTAGGCATCAGAACGAGATCAAACATACCTTGCTTATCATATATAATACCTTAGATATCAAAAACCTCTATTTCTTAGCATTTAAACTAACTTAACCAACTTGAATCATACATTTTGATGCTTATGGAACCTTATGTGCGAATATGTAGTTTGTGGGTATTCGGGGTTTGATATAAGGACGCTAGTTATTAATGGGTGAGATTTAAGTGCATAAACTCTCATACACGAAGTGAACATCCAGCAGTGTGGATGGCTGAGGGCTGTAATTCCACATGCCCTCTGTCAGCAGGCCCCCACCTGCTGTGTTCAAAGGAAAACAAAACCTCTTTTGTTCTCACAGACACTTGTGTGAAGTGCAAATGTATTATCACCTCAAACTATGGGATTTAGAGCCATCTTGTCTAGAATTCAGGCAAATCCAATTGTGTAGATATTATATTACAATTGCCACAACTATACTTTATCTGCATCCCGGGATTCCCAATTTGTATGTAAAAATACCCATTGTCTCTCCTTATTTACTTCTACTTAGAAAGCTGGTTTTTCCCGTTGCCCTTGGTGTTAACAAAAACATTGCCATCTGTTCTTAGTTAATGGGTTATAACTTGAATTAATGCTGACCACACAAAATGGTGTCTTGTGATCTCATTTCCAAAATGGAGTCTTGTGGCCATTCACAAGATGGCGTCGCTGCGATTAAATTTTAAACTGAACTTGTCTCACTCAATTATTCAGCTTTGACAATATATATATATATACACATATACACACACACACACACACACAATATTTCCTCGGACCGGCACTCACCTTATAAATTGCAAATGCTCTGGTGCCTTTCCTACCCCAAAAAAAACCACTAAAAAAGCAAATAAACAGCGGCCCTGGGAAACTTGCAGTCAAGGTCAAATACATTAATTTCACATGAAATCCATATGACACCAACGTTTCACGACCCGTGTGACACAAGGACAAACAGGTCCCCAAATGTTGGTGTCATATGAATTTCATGTGAATTTAACATATTTGACCTTGACTGCAAGTCTCCCAGTGCCGCTGTTAGTTATGTTCATTCAATGTGTATATATATTAGGGGTGTGCACCGGCCACTTTTCGTGTTTTGTGTTTTGGTTTTGGATCTGGATCTTTCTTCGTGTTTTGGATCTGGATTGGTTTTGCCAAAACCACCCTTCCGTGTTTTGGGTTCTGGGTTTTGTGTTTTTGATCTGTATTTTTTTGAAAAAAAGCATAAAAACAGCTAAAATCACAGAATTTGTTGGTTTCTCTGCTCCTATGCTATTATTAACCTCAATAACCTTAATTTCCACTCATTTCCAGTCTATTCTGAACACCTCACACCTCACAATAGTGTTTTCATGTCCAAAAGGTTGCACCGAGGTAGCTGGATGACTATGCTAAGCGACACGAGTGGGCGGCACAAACACGTGACCCATCTAGGAGTGACACTGCAGTGGCAGACAGGATGGCAGTTAGAAAAACTAGGCCCCAAACTGTACATAATGCAAAGAAAAAAAAGAAGTGCAAGATGGAATTGTCCTTGGGCCCTCCCACCCACCCTTATGTTGTATAAACAGGACATGCACACTTTAACAAATCAATCATTTCAGCGCCAGGGTCTGCCACACAACTGTGGCTGAAATGATTGGTTCGTTTGGGCCCCCACAAAACAAGCTGGCAATTAATGTGTCCCTGCACAAACTGGCTCTACGGAGGCAAGATGTCATCCTCATCCTCCTCATCCACCGATTCCTCACCCTCTTCAGTGTGTACATCCTCATCCTCACAAAGTATTAACTCGTCCCCGCTTGAATCCACCACCACAGGTCCCTCTGTACCTTCTGGAGGCTGGTCTCCCTGGAAGAGCTGATAATTCATTTTGATGAACATCATCTTCTCCACATTCTGTGGAAGCAACCTCCTACGCCTTTCGCTGACAAGGTTCCCGGCTGCACTAAACACTCTTTCGGAGTACACACTGGAGGGGGGGCAACTCAGGTAAAATAGAGCCAGCTTGTACAGGGGCCTCCAAATTGCCTCTTTTTCCTGCCAGTACAGGTATGGACTGTCTGACATGCCTACTTGGATGCTGTCACCGATGTAATCCTCCACCATTCTGTCAATGGTGACAGTATCATATCCAGTGACAGTAGACATGTCAGAAATTGTTGCCAGGTCCTTCAGTCCGGACCAGATGTCCAAACTTGGTCCTGCCTGCCCTGCATCACCGCCAGCGGGTTGCTTAGGATACCTAAGTTTTTTCCTGGCAGCCCCAGTTGCGGGACAAAATGAAGAAGGAGCCGTTGACGTGTCACGTTCCGCTTCAGCTGACAGTGTGTTCACCAGCAGGTCTTTGCACCTCTGCAGGCTTGTGTCGGCCGGAAAGAGAGACACCACATAGGCTTTAAACCTAGGATCAAGCACGGTGGCCAAAATGTAGTGGTCTGATTTCAACAGATTGACCACCCTGGAATCCTGGCAAAGCGAATGAAGGGCTTCATCCACAAGTCCCACATGCCGAGCGGAATCGCTCCGTCTTAGCTCCTCCTTCACTTTCTCCAGCTGCTTCTGCAAAAGCCTGATGAGGGGAATGACCTGACTCAAGCTGGCTGTGTCTGAACTGACTTCACGTGTGGCAAGTTCGAAGGGCTGGAGAACCTTGCACAACACGGAAATCATTCTCCACTGCGCTTGAGTCAGGTGCATACCCCCTCCTTTGCCTATGTCATAGGTGGATGTATAGGCTTGTATGGCCTTTTGCTGCTCCTCCATCCTCTGAAGCATATAGAGGGTTGAGTTCCACCGCGTCACAACCTCTTGCTTCAGGTGATGGCGGGGCAGGTTCAAGAGTGTTTGCTGGTGCTCCAGTCTTCGGCACGCAGTCGCTGAATGGCGAAAGTGGCCAGAAATTTTTCGGGCCACCCAAAGCGTCTCCTGCACGCCCCTGTCGCTTTTCAGAAAATTCTGCACCACCAAGTTTATTGTGTGAGCAAAACATGGGACGTGCTGGAATTTGCCCAGATGTAATGCCCGCACAATATTGGTGGCGTTGTCAGATATCACAAATCCCCAGGAGAGTCTAAGTGGGGTAAGCCACTGGGCGATGATTTCCCTCAGTTTCTCTAAGAGGTTGTCGGCGGTGTGCCTCTTACTGAAACCGGTGATACACAGCGTAGCCTGCCTTGTAACGAGCTGGCGTTTCTGAGATGCTGCTACTGGTGACGCTGCTGCTGTTGCTGCGTAAGGTGATACATCTACCCAGTGGGCTGTCACAGTCATATAGTCCTTAGTCTGCCCTGTTCCACTTGTCCACATGTCCGTGGTTAAGTGGACATTGTGTACAACGGCATTTTTCAGGACACTGAGGACACCTTTTCTGATGTTTCTGTACAGTCTCGGTATCGCCTGCCTAGTGAAGTGGAATCTAGACGGGATTTGGAACCGGGGACACACTACCTCCATCAATTGTCTAAATCCCACTGCACTAATGGCGGATACCGGACGCACGTCTAACACCAACATAGCAGTCAAGGCCTCAGTTATACGTTTTGCTTCAGGATGACTGCTGTCGTACTTCATCCTCCTCGCTAAGGACTGTTGGAGGGTCAATTGTTTAGTAAAAGTAGTGGTGTTCCTACTTCCTCTCTGGGATGATGAACGACTCCCAGCAGCAGCAACAGCAGCAGCGGCAGCAGTAGGCGTAGCAATGCAGGATCCTCCAGAGGAATCCCGGATAGGAGAGTCAGTCATGCCAGTGACATGGCCTGCAGGACTACTTCCGATCCTGACTAAGGAGGAAATTGACGAGGAGGGAGTTGACGGTGTGGTTTGCAGGCGCTTGGATACAACAGGACAACGGGATTTAGGTGTCCCTGGACTGCTTACGGTCTTAGCCAAAGTTTCTGAACTTGACAGTAACTTTTTATGAACGCGCTGCAGGTGCCGTATAAGGGAGGATGTTCCTAGGTGGTTGACGTCCCTACCCCTACTTATTTCACCTTTACATATGGTACATATGGCAAGACAGTTGTTGTCCGGATTTGGATAGAAATATTGCAAGACCAAAGAGGTGGAATGTTTGGTCTTCTGCCCAGGCATGACCGTGATGGGCTTTTTCATCCCACGGACAACAACTGTCTCCCCCGGAGCCTGATTTAAACAAACCACATCACCATCAGAATCCTCCTCGCCAACTTCCTCCTCAGCGCCAGCTACACCAGTATCCTCATCCTGTTGTACTTCAACAGTGACATCTTCAATTTGCATATCAGCAAGTGGACTGTGGGTGCTCCTTTCAGCACTTGCAGGGGGCGTGCAAATGGTGGAAAGAGCCACCTCTTCCCGTCCAGTGCTGGGAAGGTCAGGCATCGCAACCACCACCACACTTGGACTCTCCTTGGGGATTTGTGATATCTTCTTAGAAAGCACAGTTCTTCGCTGTGCTTTTGCCAGCTTAACTCTTTTGATTTTTTTAGTGGGAGGAGGGCTTCCATCGTCATGTGAAGCTGAACCACTAGTCATGAACATACTAGGGATCGACCTTAGCCGTTCCTTGCCACTCCGTGTCGTAAATGGCATATTGGCAAGTTTACGTTTCTCTTCAGCTGATTTAAATGTCTTTTTCAAGGTCATTTTCCTGAACTTTGCCATTTGGGATTGTATGTGCCCTCTACTATGATATTGGGCATCGGCCTTGGCAGACGACGTTGATGGCATGTTATCGTCTATGTCATGACTAGTGGCAGCAGCTTCAGCACTAGGAGGAAGTGGTTCTTGATCTTTCTCTATTTTATTTTTATCGGAGAAAGTTTGGTCCTCCATTTATGTTATATCGATTTGATATATACGTGCGGCTAAACACAGAAAATAATTTTTTTTTTGGTTTGGACTGGAGTGTACTTTGTGGGTTACAGCACCCTTTAACGGTCAAGCCAGCCGGCCCTTTACTTATGACACAGGCGCACTCTTGGCACTACTTTGTTGATGCACGTGCGGCTACTGCGCACACAATTCACAAACACAGAAAATAATTTTTTTTTGGTTTGGACTGGAGTGTACTTTCGGGGGTTACAGCACCCTTTAATGGTCAAGCCAGCCGGCCCTTTACTTATGACACAGGCGCACGCTTGGCACTACTTTGTTGATGCACGTGCGGCTACTGCGCACACAATTCACAAACACAGAAAATAATTTTTTTTTTGGTTTGAACTGGAGTGTACTTTGGGGGTTACAGCACCCTTTAACGGTCAAGCCAGCCGGCCCTTTACTTATGACACAGGCGCACGCTTGGCACTACTTTGTTGATGCACGTGCGGCTACTGCGCACACAATTCACAAACACAGAAAATAATTTTTTTTTTGGTTTGGACTGGAGTGTACTTTTGGGGGTTACAGCACCCTTAACGGTCAAGCCAGCCGGCCCTTTACTTATGACACAGGCGCACGCTTGGCACTACTTTGTTGATGCACGTGCGGCTACTGCGCACACAATTCACAAACACAGAAAATAATTTTTTTTTGGTTTGGACTGGAGTGTACTTTCGGGGGTTACAGCACCCTTTAACGGTCAAGCCAGCCGGCCCTTTACTTATGACACAGGCGCACGCTTGGCACTACTTTGTTGATGCACGTGCGGCTACTGCGCACACAATTCACAAACACAGAAAATATATTATTTTTTTAGCACTTGGGGGGAGCACCCCTGATGGACAGAGCACCCCCTGGACAACACTACAGCACTCCTTTAGGACTGGGACACTGCACAGGACTTTGGAGTGGACACAGCCCCTATGGAGAACTGACTGCACAACACAGTCCAGCCAGCCCCTATGGACTTTGAAGTAGTGGACACAGCCCCTATTAACAACAGCAGCACAGCACAACACAGCCAGCCCCTATGGACTTTGAAGTAGTGGACAACAGCAGCACTACACTACACTACACTACACAGCCCTAACTCCCACCCTCCCTCTTCACTGTCCACAGCCGAGTGAGAAAATGGCGCCGACGCGGGTACCTTATATAGGATCCAAAACCCGCGAGACTCGGAAGGCGGGATGATGACGTTTTGCCTCGATTTCAGATCCGAGTCAGGCGGGAAAAGTCGAGCCTGACTCGGATCGGGGGGGCTCGGGGGGTTCGGATTTCAGAAATCCGAACCCGCTCACCCCTAATATATATATATATATATAATCTCAATACAGAATTATGGTCGTTCCTCAACTTTTTACCCCCCCTGCTGTAGACGGTGGTTACGTAGTGAAGATACGTAAGTAGCGTAAGGATCTGCAACAGTCCAACATCATTCGTTACCATCCCACTGCCCATGAAGGGTGAAAATATCCATGTGCCCAGCAAAAATATCCCGCAAGGAAGGGGCCGAATGGTCTTACCGGATCTTTACGCTATTTACGTATCTTCATTGTCTATTGAAGATACGCAAGTAGTGTAACCACCACCTCCTGCAGGGGCCCGCAAACATGAGAAAGCACCATAATTATATATTGAAAAAAATAAATAAAATAAATATATTATATATATATATATATATATATACCCACACACACACACATATACATATATGCAAATGTATATATACATATATACACACAAACACATCCCCAAAAATTAAATTAACTTCAGGAATATTAAACATCACAAACAGAATTTCCATAAGACATTTTTATTTTCATTTCAGAAACATACATATAAACACTTACATTCAATACACTTTTCACACTGTTGGTAAACAGAACTGCTTAATTTCCTTTCATGTATATACACTTTCACCTAACAGACAAGCTCCTCCTCACGATCAATTACACTAATACCACATGACAATTTTTTTTTTATTCCATTCAAAAAAACTTTATTCAAACTTGGAAAACACACAAACAATTCTCTTCCTTTCCGTGGCTGCCAGGACTCATAGCGACACTCCCCTGCTGACGCTATCGGCAAAGGTAAACACCGTTTAACATTCTCACAAAACTTCTTCATACATTCCAAATGTTTATCGGCACCTGTATCTCAGATAGCTGAGCCGTTAAAGGCACTACCGCTTAGCCCAAACGATAGTTTCTGTACAATGCGGGCTTAATACATTTGGAGGTGCGCTATCTGCGGCACATACCGGGCAAAATACCGAACCTGCACACATCGGACCCTTCATACATCTACCCCACTGTGCTAAATATACGTACACTCTGGGGGTCGTTTAGAGTTGGCTGTGCTGGCAAAGTGATTGTATGAGGGGGCACACTGCACGCTGATATATGCTGCGCTATACTCTGCTGATTAAGTGCTGTGTCCAGAGACTCACAGGTGGCTGTGCTGGCAAAGTGACTGTGTAAGGAGGCTGTCACGCTTGGCGCTGGGGGAGTGGAAACTCTGGGTCCGGGTTTGCGGGAGGAAATGAAGGCGAGGGGCCTGGATATATGTTCTCCTCATCCACAGCTCTCGAGTGTTGACGAGACCTGGGCAATGGTGCGGAGTCTAACCCACGGGATGGTGTTCGCCAGTGACCCCTCCAATCGGGATTTGGGCTTAGCTGCACCCTGTGAGCAGGTCGCGGTCCTTTGACCAGGTACCCGAGCTCAGTGGGAATTGGAGACACAAATAACCGTGGCCCTAATAAGAGATGCCTAAGGTTTAAGGCACTGTGGAGTGATCCACAAACAACGTAAAGAAGTCTGGCAATACTGTAGCACAAAGTTCACTAGTGACACGTTTAACACACAGGCAGATATGGTAATTCACTGTTGTATGAAGTTCACTAGAGGCTCGTTTAGCACACAGGCAGCTGGTAATTCACTGTTGCACCTGGTTCACTAGAGACTTGTTTAGCACACAGGCAGATGGTAATACACTGTTGCATGAAGTTCACTAGAGACACGTTTAGCACACAGGCAGATGGTAATTCACTGTTGCACAAGGTTCACTAGAGACACGTTTAGCACACAGGCAGATGGTAATACACTGTTGCAAGAAGTTCACTAGAGACACGTTTAGCACACAGGCAGATGGTAACTCACTGTTGCACAGGAATCACAGTAACGTCTTGGCACACAGGCAGAGATGGAACACACTGTAGAGGAAATAGAATGCCAGGAACCTGGACCGGAACTCAACTAGGGACTAGGAGACAACCGTTGTTCAGGCAGTTAGCAGAAAGGTGGAAGCAGGCTATATACCCCACAGAACCCTTTGATAGGTGCACAGCGATCAGCTGACGCTCACCTATCCCAGGCCAGAAGTACAGTCAAATGGGCCGACTGACAAGGCGGCGCCCATGCCGGGAACCCCGAGTCCAGACACCGGACCGCCCGCAGTCCCCTACGCACGGGGAGAATGCTCAGCGTCCTCTCAGCCGCCGTGCCAGCTGCCCGACCGCCCGGGAGATCAAAGGAAGCCGGCGAGGAGGTAAGGCTGCGCTGATCCCCGGCAGAGCCCTGACAGAGGCACACTGTACGCTGATGTATGCTGCGTTATACTCTGCTGATTAAGTGCTGTGTCCAGAGACTCACAGGTGGCTGTGCTGGCAAAGTGACTGTGTAAGGGGGCACACTGTACGCTGATGTATGCTGCGCTATACTCTGCTGATTAAGTGCTGTGTCCAAAGACTCACAAGTGGCTGTGCTGGCAAAGTGACTGTATATAGGTGCACACTGTTCGCTGATGTATGCTGCGCTATACTCTGCTGATTAAGTGCTGTGTCCAGAGACTCACAAGTGGCTGTGCTGGTAAAGTGACTGTATATAATAGGGTGCACACAGCTCGCTGATGTATGCTGCGCTATACTCTGCTGATTAAGTGCTGTGTCCAGATACTCACAAGTGGCTGTGCTGGTAAAGTGACTGTATATAGGTGCACACTGCTCGCTGATGTACGCTGCACTATACTTTGCTGATTAAAGGGGCTGTGTCCAGACTCGCAAGTGGCTTTGTGTGCTAAAAAAAAAAGTTTAACATTTAAAAAAGACTTTGAAGAAGGTTAAAAGTTTAAAAAGTGAAAAAAAAAACTTTTTTGTGCTGTACCCCACTGTGTATACAAGCACCATGACTCCTTGGGCCTTAGCCCTCTGTGTATATATGCACCATGACTCCTTGGGCCTTAGCCCTCTATGTGTGCATAACACACAAGTACTGTGACTCAGTAGTGAGTGGCAATGCTTCATAGATGTGCTTTAAACTGCGGTGTCTGTACCGCCAGTCTGTCGCTTAGTGACCAGCCAGCTCACTGCAGCCTTTGGCCAATAATGGTGAAAATAATATTGTGAGCTGTGAGGTGGTCTAAATTGACTGTAAATGACTGGAAATTAATGTTATTGGGGTAAATAATACTCTACGAACAAAAAAAAAGGCCAAATTATGTAATTTTAGCTTTTTTGTAAATTTTTCTAACAAAATCCAAATCTAAATCTAAAACCAAACCCAGTCGGGCACACATATCTAGTTTATATGTGTTTTTTTTCTGTGGCACTACAGGTCCCAGCTGGTCCTGGATGATTTCTTCAAGCTGCAACATGATTTTTCAGCCATGGGTATGCAGGCACTTGTAGTTCTAAAAGCGCCTGCATGTGCGAGCCATTTTATTTATTTGGCTGGCTGCATTTGTGTGGAAAAGGCGTGTGTGTCTGTGTAGGCTTTTGTCAGTGTGGGTCTGTGTCAGTGTGTGTGTGTCTGGGGAGGTTATGGTGTGCTGAGAGATGATGATCCAGGGGGAGATAGTGTGGCTAAGAGATGCAGGGGGCACGAAGGTAAACAGGGGGAACGAGTCTGGTTGAACCGCTGTTGTAAGACGATGACCATGTTAATATTCCCACACAAACGGGCATCTTCCGGACGATGTGACCTACATGAATAATGAATGCCGACCGAAGATGCCGTCTTCCCATGGAGGATATATTTCTTCAGAGGTTCCACATTGTGAGAAACCACCGTATAGGTAAGGTGTATATGGAATGGAAAGTAATGTTCCCAGAGTGACAAGAAATGGGTGGTGTGCCATGTTGGCACGCCCCATTTTTAGTGGCCAAGCCCCTTCGGCAAGTGACCACGCCCATTTTTTTTTCTTCGCGCAGATATGATTCTCTGTGTGTATCTGTGGGGGTGCGGGTCACACCGTTCTTCAACTTGCTCTGGGCTCCAAAGACCCTAGTGATGCCTCTGGCTGTTTTTTTTTCCTAGGGAAGAGGCAGAAATCCCCCTGCAGAATAGGCTTGGACTAGGTGACAGGAGGACCACTTGCTTTGGGTTTTCTTCTTATTGTGTCAACAGCACAGGATCATAACATTGAGCAATTGCCTGGGACTTGGCAGACTCAATTAGGCATCTCGGAAGTCAATGTGAGCCAAATATGTCATTTTTAATCCATTCATAATGGCTACCTGTTCTGCAGGTGCACCCACTGCTTCCAAGTCTGCAGGATGATTGCATTAAATAATGCAGTTGGACAGGGTATCCAACCTCTTTAAGAAATGCCTTGAAAACCATCCTAAATAGTTGCTATTTAAAGGGACTGTAACCTTCCATATGTCGTTTGCTTCATTTTCTCCAGAACAGAAGAGTATACATGTTTGAAAACATTTTATATTATTTAAATTTTACCTGATCTCTTTAATTTTTTGTGTCCTTACTGGACTTGACCACTTCCCCAATGACATCATGTACCACCGCCATATCCTGCACATCGCCATTAGGTCATAACCTTAAACTATTATGTAGTGCGAAGATTATCAAATCCCAATTCTATTTACAGGATAGTTCTGGGAGGTGTGAAACAGATTTTGGATGAAAGAAAGCAGAAGATTGGAAATGTAGTAAATGATGAATCTAATAAGCAATCTTAGTAGTACCAACATATAAATTGCATCATGTTCTGTATTAAGATTATTTGTATATATTCATTACTTAATATTAGGGGTGAGCGGGTTTGGATTTCTGAAATCCGAACCCCCTCGAGCCCCCCCGATCCGAGTCCGATCCGAGTCAGGCTCGACTTTTCCCGCCTGACTCGGATCTGAAATCGAGGCAAAACGTCATCATCCCGCCTTCCGAGTCTCGCGGGTTTTGGATCCTATATAAGGTACCCGCGTCGGCGCCATTTTCTCACTCGGCTGTGGACAGTGAAGAGGGAGGGTGGGAGTTAGGGCTGGCTGGGCTGTGTAGTGTAGTGTAGTGTAGTGCTGCTGTTGTCCACTACTTCAAGGTCCATAGGGGCTGGCTGTGTTGTGCTGTGCTGCTGTTGTTAATAGGGGCTGTGTCCACTACTTCAAAGTCAGGGGCTGGCTGGACTGTGTTGTGCAGTCAGTTCTCCACAGGGGCTGTGTCCACTCCAAAGTCCTGTGCAGTGTCCCAGTCCTAAAGGGGTGCTGTAGTGTTGTCCAGGGGGTGCTCTGTCCATCAGGGGTGCTCCCCCCAAGTGCTAAAAAAATAATATATTTTCTGTGTTTGTGAATTGTGTGCGCAGTAGCCGCACGTGCATCAACAAAGTAGTGCCAAGCGTGCGCCTGTGTCGTAAGTAAAGGGCCGGCTGGCTTGACCGTTAAAGGGTGCTGTAACCCCCAAAGTACACTCCAGTCCAAACCAAAAAAAAAAGAATTTTCTGTGTTTGTGAATTGTGTGCGCAGTAGCCGCACGTGCATCAACAAAGTAGTGCCAAGCGTGCGCCTGTGTCATAAGTAAAGGGCCGGCTGGCTTGACCGTTAAAGGGTGCTGTAACCCCCAAAGTACACTCCAGTCCAAACCAAAAAAAAAATTAATTTCTGTGTTTGTGAATTGTGTGCGCAGTAGCCGCACGTGCATCAACAAAGTAGTGCCAAGCGTGCGCCTGTGTCATAAGTAAAGGGCCGGCTGGCTTGACCGTCAAAGGGTGCTGTAACCCCCAAAGTACACTCCAGTCCAAACCAAAAAAAAAATTATTTTCTGTGTTTGTGAATTGTGTGCGCAGTAGCCGCACGTGCATCAACAAAGTAGTGCCAAGCGTGCGCCTGTGTCATAAGTAAAGGGCCGGCTGGCTTGACCGTTAAAGGGTGCTGTAACCCCCAAAGTACACTCCAGTCCAAACCAAAAAAAAATATATTTTCTGTGTTTGTGAATTGTGTGCGCAGTAGCCGCACGTGCATCAACAAAGTAGTGCCAAGCGTGCGCCTGTGTCATAAGTAAAGGGCCGGCTGGCTTGACCGTTAAAGGGTGCTGTAACCCCCAAAGTACACTCCAGTCCAAACCAAAAAAAAAATTATTTTCTGTGTTTGTGAATTGTGTGCGCAGTAGCCGCACGTGCATCAACAAAGTAGTGCCAAGCGTGCGCCTGTGTCATAAGTAAAGGGCCGGCTGGCTTGACCGTTAAAGGGTGCTGTAACCCCCAAAGTACACTCCAGTCCAAACCAAAAAAAAAATTAATTTCTGTGTTTGTGAATTGTGTGCGCAGTAGCCGCACGTGCATCAACAAAGTAGTGCCAAGCGTGCGCCTGTGTCATAAGTAAAGGGCCGGCTGGCTTGACCGTCAAAGGGTGCTGTAACCCCCAAAGTACACTCCAGTCCAAACCAAAAAAAAAATTATTTTCTGTGTTTGTGAATTGTGTGCGCAGTAGCCGCACGTGCATCAACAAAGTAGTGCCAAGCGTGCGCCTGTGTCATAAGTAAAGGGCCGGCTGGCTTGACCGTTAAAGGGTGCTGTAACCCCCAAAGTACACTCCAGTCCAAACCAAAAAAAAATATATTTTCTGTGTTTGTGAATTGTGTGCGCAGTAGCCGCACGTGCATCAACAAAGTAGTGCCAAGCGTGCGCCTGTGTCATAAGTAAAGGGCCGGCTGGCTTGACCGTTAAAGGGTGCTGTAACCCCCAAAGTACACTCCAGTCCAAACCAAAAAAATATATATTTTCTGTGTTTGTGAATTGTGTGCGCAGTAGCCGCATGTGCATCAACAAAGTAATGCCAAGCGTGCGCTTGTGTCATAAGTAAAGGGCCGGCTGGCTTGACCATTAAAGGGTGCTGAAACCCCCAAAGCACACTCCAAACCAAAAAAAAAAATATTTTCTGTGTTCGTGACTTGTGTGCACTGTGGCTGCACGTGCATCAACAAAGGAGCAGCGCCAAGCGTGCGCCTGTGTCCCATAAGTAAAGAGCCAGCTGGCTCATTTCTTAAAGGGTGGTGTAACCCACAAAGTGCACTACTCTCCAGCAAAAATAAAAATAGGGAAAGATCAAGAACCACTTCCTCCTAGTGCTATTGCTGCTGCTGGGAGTTGTTCATCATCCCAGAGAGGAAGTAGGAACATCACTACTTTTACTAAACAATTGACCCTCCAACAGTCCCTAGCGATGAGGATGAAGCAAAACGTATAACTGAGGCCTTGACTGCTATGTTGGTGTTAGACGTGCGTCCGGTATCCGCCATTAGTGCAGTGGGATTTACACAATTGATGGAGGTAGTGTGTCCCCGGTTCCAAATCCCGTCTAGATTCCACCTGCATCCTCAAAGCAGCAGCGACAAGCGTGCGTCTGTCTGTTAAAGGGTGGTGACACCCTCAAAGTGTGCTACACAAACAATAAAAATATTGTTCTTTTTTTTTCGGTCTTTATGTGGGCTGTAGCCGCACCTGCATCCTTAAAGCAGCAGCGACAAGCGTGCGTCTGTCTGTTAAAGGGTGGTGACACCCTCAAAGTGTGCTACACAAACAATAAAAATATTGTTCTTTTTTTTCTGTCTTTGTGAATTGTGTGGGCTGTAGCCGCACTTGCATCCTCAAAGCAGCAGCGACAAGCGTGCGTCTGTCTGTTAAAGGGTGGTGACACCCTCAAAGTGTGCTACACAAACAATTAAAATATTGTTCTTTTTTTTCTGTCTTTGTGAAATGTGTGGGCTGTAGCCGCACCTGCATCCTTAAAGCAGCAGCGACAAGCGTGCGTCTGTCTGTTAAAGGGTGCTGACACCCTCAAAGTGTGCTACACAAACAATAAAAATATTGTTCTTTTTTTTTCTGTCTTTGTGAATTGTGTGGGCTGTAGCCGCACTTGCATCCTCAAAGCAGCAGCGACAAGCGTGCATCTGTCTGTTAAAGGGCGGTGACACCCTCAAAGTGTGCTACACAAACAATAAAAATATTGTTCTTTTTTTTTCTGTCTTTGTGAATTGTGTGGGCTGTAGCCGCACTTGCATCCTCAAAGCAGCAGCGACAAGCGTGCGTCTGTCTGTTAAAGGGTGGTGACACCCTCAAAGTGTGCTACACGAACAATAAAAATATTGTTCTTTTTTTCCGGTCTTTGTGAAATGTGTGGGCTGTAGCCGCACCTGCATCCTTAAAGCAGCAGCGACAAGCGTGCGTCTGTCTGTTAAAGGGTGGTGACACCCTCAAAGTGTGCTACACAAACAATAAAAATATTGTTCTTTTTTTTCTGTCTTTGTGAATTGTGTGGGCTGTAGCCGCACTTGCATCCTCAAAGCAGCAGCGACAAGTGTGCGTCTGTCTGTTAAAGGGTGGTGACACCCTCAAAGTGTGCTACACAAACAATAAAAATATTGTTCTTTTTTTTTCTGTCTTTGTGAATTGTGTGGGCTGTAGCCGCACTTGCATCCTCAAAGCAGCAGCGACAAGCGTGCGTCTGTCTGTTAAAGGATTACATCGGTGACAGCATCCAAGTAGGCATGTCAGACAGTCCGTACCTGTACTGGCAGGAAAAAGAAGCAATTTGGAGGTCCCTGTACAAACTGGCTCTATTTTACCTGAGTTGCCCCCCCTCCAGTGTGTACTCCGAAAGAGTGTTTAGTGCAGCCGGGAACCTTGTCAGCGAAAGGCGTAGGAGGTTGCTTCCACAAAATGTGGAGAAGATGATGTTCATAAAATGAATTATCAACTCTTCCAGGGAGACCAGCCTTCAGAACGTACAGAGGGACCTGTGGTTCCAGCGGGGATGAATTAATACTCTGTGAGGATGAGGATGTACACACTGAAGAGGGTGAGGAATCGGTAGATGAGGAGGATGAGGATGACATCTTGCCTCCGTAGAGCCAGTTTGTGCAGGGACAGATTAATTGCCAGCTTGTTTTGTGGGGGCCCAAACGAACCAATCATTTCAGCCACAGTTGTGTGGCAGACCCTGGCGCTGAAATGATTGGTTTGTTAAAGTGTGCATGTCCTGTTTATACAACATAAGGGTGGGTGGGAGGGCCCAAGGACAATTCCATCTTGCACCTCTTTTTTTTCTTTGCATTATGTACAGTTTGGGGCCTAGTTTTTCAAACTGCCATCCTGTCTGCCACTGCAGTTTCACGCCTAGATGGGTCACGTGTTTGTGCCGCCCACTCGTGTCGCTTAGCATAGTCATCCAGCTACCTCGGTGCAACCTTTTGGACATAAAAACACTATTGTGAGATGTGAGGTGTTCAGAATAGACTGGAAATGAGTGGAAATTAAGGTTATTGAGGTTAATAATAGCATAGGAGCAGAAAAACCTACAAATTCTGTGATTTTAGCTGTTTTTATGCTTTTTTTCAAAAAAATACAGATCCAAAACACAAAACCCAGAACCCAAAACACGGAAGGGTGGTTTTGGCAAAACCAATCCAGATCCAAAACACGAAGAAAGATCCAGATCCAAAACCAAAACACAAAATACGAAAAGTGGCCGGTGCACACCCCTACTTAATATTTATATGAGAAAAGAAATACACGGTAGGAATCCCTGTAAAATCTTGACCCGGATTGTGTGCAAACAAAGTTTTTGTCATTGGGACCCTTACCACAGCCCAAAGTTATAATATCGCTCATCAGGTGCCAGTAATCCATATGAGCTTCATAGAAATATTTTATGTCATTCAGAATACAAGGCCTTTAGTGTTTTGTGAGTGTCATGAAATTAACATAACATTTTTGTTTTAATTTTAGTTTCTTCTTTGTTTTGGTCAGATTTTGTTTCTTTGTAAAGAAATTGCAAAACGTCACTGGATCCTCTTAATATTTTCCATATAACTCATTTTACCATTGTTGTAAACTAGACAAGTGGGTAACAACAAGTACGGAGTAAGACCATATTCCTGATTCTATAGTAGCAGATATACAGTATTTACTGTAAGAAGAGTTTATCACCTCATTTACTTTGCTAGACCTCACAGCCTCTTAACCTTCTAAGAACCTCAATTATGAAAAAAACAAAGACCACATCAAGCAAAATCAATTTTAAAATATATTTATTATGAATTTTTAGCACAAGGAAAACAACACTTTATTTTTACTCTGCATTGTAAAATAAATTAGTGCCCAAGATTAGCCGGAGGCTCTTACAAGCTTGTCCTATAAGAAGACCAAGATGGTGGAAGCCTCATGACTCACAAAGAATCATCCTTCAAGCACTCAGGAGAGTAAAAAACCCCTGTGGAGGAAACCTCTGGGGACCCATGGCTTGAAGTTCTGCCCGTCCCTCTGGGCACTAGGTGGCTATGCAGAGTTATATTTCCAATCTTATTTAAAATATGAACATTTGACACTAAAATGCAGTATACATTTCACCACATTAATAAATAACATTGGCTGACGTCATTAATGTAGCTCCAGTCCACATCTCCTGAGATTACCCAATTTACATTCCTCCCAAAGTTGCGCAATTTTCTGAAGAGAACGGTCATCCCCTTTTGAGAAGCACCGAGTTTACCCGAATGGCTACTACATTTCGATAGATGTGCTGTGCTGCTAGAACCTCAAATTATAGAAATAAACAAGCTCAAGGTCATATTTTAGGGTAGTCAAGCTCCAAGACTGCAGGCACATCCAAGTGAAACGCCCTTATCTTTGATGAGATACTTACCGCAAGAGGATATCTTTCCCTCAGTGGGC
Organism: Taudactylus pleione; assembly: GCA_031769625.1. Lineage (NCBI taxonomy): Eukaryota > Metazoa > Chordata > Amphibia > Anura > Myobatrachidae > Taudactylus > Taudactylus pleione. The sequence goes on along the minus strand of JAUIMM010000081.1, from coordinate 8,589,536 downwards.
TGGGTGCAAAAGATGTATTTGGAGTATGTTAATGACAGCAATGATAATGCTATGTCAGTGTCCTGGGCAGCTAAGAGTGGTAGCAACAGCAAAGAGCTACCATTATGACATCACAGCATGACCTCACTCGTGTTCTACATTCCTTAAAGGAGAAGTGCACAAAATAATATCTACTGATGTGTGATATGTTTATATTCTCCATCACCTCTGCTTCCCATGATACACCTGCCATTTATTACACATCTGTCCCTTTGCCATCTCCTTATTCACCAAAGTTCTCTTTTACTGCATCCACTCATTGAATCAATCAGTTCCTAGCAGCTCTTTCTCATTTCCTTAACCTGCTGCTTCTGTCCAATTTTTATTTTTCAAGACTGCTACTTGGGTAGAAAATAAGCAAGGGATTGAATTAATATAAAAAACACAATTAAAATGAAAATACTCTTAGGATGTTTATATATTGAAATGACATTAATAGCCAGGCCAAGGCTATATATTTCTGCACCTCTATAGGTGTGAGCAAAGCCGAGCGAGGATTTCCTGCAGGATGACCAGCATTACATCAACGTGCAATATTCTGATGGAAACGTGCTGCTAATTGAATCTCCTCAATAGTCTCTATTCCCAGTATAGAATATAATTGGCAATGATGAAGATACAGTGGAGGACCCATTATGCCCATTATACAGTAGACTTTCAGGATTGATAAATATTCAGTTTAGCCTAATGTAACTTGATCAGTACGCAATATATCCCTGTTATGTTTGGCCACTATACAGATTAGGCCCACTGTGCTAAATATACGTACACTCTGGGGGTCGTTAAGAGTTGGCTGTGCTGGCAAAGTGATTGTGTGAGGGGGCACACTGCACGCTGATTTATGCTGCGTTATACTCTGCTGATTAAGTGCTGTGTCCAGAGACTCACAGGTGGCTGTGCTGGCAAAGTGACTGTGTAAGGGGGCACACTGTACGCTGATGTATGCTGCGCTATACTCTGCTGATTAAGTGCTGTGTCCAGAGACTCACAAGTGGCTGTGCTGGTAAAGTGACTGTATATAGGGTGCACACTGCTCGCTGATGTATGCTGCGCTATACTTTGCTGATTAAAGGGGCTGTGTCCAGACTCGCAAGTGGCTTTGTGTGCAAAAAAAAAAAAAGTTTAACATTTAAAAAAGACTTTGAAGATGGTTAAAAGTTTAAAAAGTGAAAATAAAACCCTTTTTTTGTGCTGTACCCCACTGTGTATGCAAGCACCATGACTTCTTGGGCCTTAGCCCTCTGTGTATACATGCACCATGACTCCTTGGGCCTTAGCCCTCTATGTGTGCATAACACACAAGTACTGTGACTCAGTAGTGACTGGCAATGCTTCATAGATGTGCTTTAAACTGCGGTGTCTGTGCCACCAATCTGTCGCTTAGTAACCAGCCAGCTCACTGCAGCCTTTGGCCAATAATGGTGAAAATAATATTGTGAGCTGTGAGGTGGTCTAAATTGACTGCAAATGACTGGAAATTAATGTTATTGGGGTAAATAATACTCTAGGAACAAAAAAAAAGTCCAAGTTATGAGATTTTAGCTTTTTTGTCAATTTTTGTAACAAAATCCAAATCTAAATCCAAAGCCAAACCCAGTCATGGCGCTTTGCCAAATCCAAATCGAAGGCCGGACGACAAATAAGAGCCAAATCCAAATTTCAAAAGAAATGGTCTGGCACACATATCTAATTTGTATGTGGTTTTTTTCTGTGGCACTACAGGTCCTAGCTGGTCCTGGATGATTTCTTCAAGCTGCAACATGATTTTTCAGCCATGGGTATATAGGCACTTGTAGTGCTAAAAGCGTCTGCATGCGCGAGCCGTTTTATTTATTTGGCTGGCTGCATTTGTGTGGAAAAGGTGTGTGTGTCTGTGTAGGTTTTTGTCAGTGTGGGTCTGTGTCAGTGTGTGTGTGTCTGGGGAGGGAGGTTATGGTGTGCTGAGAGACGATGCAGGGGGAGATGGTGTGGCTAAGAGATGCAGGGGGCAGGAATGTAGACAGGGGGAACGAGTCTGGTTGAACTGCTGTTGTAAGACGATGACCTTGTTAATATTCCCACACAAACGGGCATCTTCCGAACGATGTGACCTACATGAATAATGATTGCTGACCGAAGACGCCGTCTTTCCATGGAGGATATATTTCTTCAGAGGTTCCACATTGTGAGAAACCACCATATAGGTAAGGTGTATATGGAATGGAAAGTAATGTTCCCAGAGTGACAAGAAATGAGTGGTGTGTCATGTTGGCACGCCCCATTTTTAGTGGCCACGCCCCTTCGGTATGTGACCACGCCCTTTTTTGCTGCGCGCAGATATGATTCTCTGTGTGCATCTGTGGGGGCGCGGGGCACGCCATTCTTCAACTTGCTCTGGGCTCTAAAGACCCTAGTGATGCCTCTGGCTGTTTTTTCTCCTAGGGAAGAGGCACACATCCCCCTGGCGAATAGGCTTGGACTAGGTGACAGGAGGACCACTTGCTTTGGGTTTTCTTCTTATCATGTCAACAGCACAGGATTATAACATTGAGCAATTGCCTGGGACTTGGCAGACTCAATTAGGCATCTCGGAAGTGAATGTGAGCCAAATATGTCATTTTTAATCCATTCATAATGGCTACCTGTTCTGCAGGTGCACCCCACTGCTTCCAAGTCTGCAGGATGATTGCATTAAATAATGCAATTGGACAGGGTATCCAACCTCTTTAAGAAATGCCTTGAAAACCATCCTAAATAGTTGCTGTTTAAAGGGACTGTAACCTTCCATATGTCGTTTGCTTAATTTTCTCCAGCACAGAGTATACATGTTAGAAAACATTTTATATTATTTCAATTTCATCTGATCTCTTTCATTTTTTGTGTCCTTTCTGGACTTGACCACTTCCCCAATGACAGAAAGAAAGCAGAAGATTGGAAATGTAGTAAATGATGAATTTGATAAGCAGTCTTAGTAGTACCAACATATAAATTGCACCATGGCCCTCATTCAGAGCCGTTCGCTATTTGCGGTCGTTCGTTCAAAAACAAGGGGTGGCTATTCAAATGATCCGTTCGCAAATTGCAGTCTGTTAACACCTCTAAGTCTGAACGAGCGAGCAAAACATACGCTCGTTTATTTGATAAAAACGCCCCCTGGCCGCTCGCGCCATACGTCATGTCCGCTATTTATTTGATTAATCGAGTACATCGTACAGCGTATGAACTGCTCGCTATTCTTGTGGTTGTTTTTTTCAACCGCTATTTTGCGAGCAGTTCTGAGTTTAAAAAAACCAAGTGACGTGGTCAATGACGCTGCTGGATTAATTATGCACACCCTTAAAACGCCCGTTTTGACCTTTAAGCATGCCTGCGTTCGAATTCCACTCCCCCGTTTTCAAGCACCTTCCCCTGTTACCACCCACATACGCCTCATTCTGTCACTCAAAATAGCAGGCACTCGCTATATAGCGTGCAAACGATTTTTGGCCGCACTGACTGGTTCGCGCATGCGTACTAAAAACCGTACGCATGCGCAGATGTGCAAACATCGCTCGGAACGAGCGTACTGCCGCTAACGAGCGGCTCTGAATGAGGGCCCATGTTCTGTATTAAGATTATTTGAATATATTCATTACTTAATATTTATATGAGAAAAGAAATACACGGTAGGAATCCCTGTAAAATCTTGACCCGGATTCTGTGCAAACAAAGTTTTTGTTACTGGGACCCTTACCACTGCCCAAAGTTATCATATCGCTCCTCAGGTGCCAGTAATCCATATGAGCTTCATAGAAATATTTTATGTCATTCAGAATGCAAGGCCTTTAGTGTTTTGTGAGTGTCATGAAATTAACATAACATTTTTGTTTTAATTTTAGTTTCTTCTTTGTTTTGGTCAGATTTTGTTTCTTTGTAAAGAAATTGCAAAACGTCACTGGATCCTCTTAATATTTTCCATATAACTCATTTTACCATTGTTGTAAACTAGACAAGTGGGTAACAACAAGTACGGAGTAAGACCATATTCCTGATTCTATAGTAGCAGATATACAGTATTTACTGTAAGAAGAGTTTATCACCTCATTTACTTTGCTAGACCTCACAGCCTCTTAACCTTCTAAGAACCTCAATTATGAAAAAAACAAAGACCACATCAAGCAAAATCAATTTTAAAATATATTTATTATGAATTTTTAGCACAAGGAAAACAACACTTTATTTTTACTCTGCATTGTAAAATAAATTAGTGCCCAAGATTAGCCGGAGGCTCTTACAAGCTTGTCCTATAAGAAGACCAAGATGGTGGAAGCCTCATGACTCACAAAGAATCATCCTTCAAGCACTCAGGAGAGTAAAAAACCCCTGTGGAGGAAACCTCTGGGGACCCATGGCTTGAAGTTCTGCCCGTCCCTCTGGGCACTAGGTGGCTATGCAGAGTTATATTTCCAATCTTATTTAAAATATGAACATTTGACACTAAAATGCAGTATACATTTCACCACATTAATAAATAACATTGGCTGACGTCATTAATGTAGCTCCAGTCCACATCTCCTGAGATTACCCAATTTACATTCCTCCCAAAGTTGCGCAATTTTCTGAAGAGAACGGTCATCCCCTTTTGAGAAGCACCGAGTTTACCCGAATGGCTACTACATTTCGATAGATGTGCTGTGCTGCTAGAACCTCAAATTATAGAAATAAACAAGCTCAAGGTCATATTTTAGGGTAGTCAAGCTCCAAGACTGCAGGCACATCCAAGTGAAACGCCCTTATCTTTGATGAGATACTTACCGCAAGAGGATATCTTTCCCTCAGTGGGCTGGGTGCAAAAGATGTATTTGGAGTATGTTAATGACAGCAATGATAATGCTATGTCAGTGTCCTGGGCAGCTAAGAGTGGTAGCAACAGCAAAGAGCTACCATTATGACATCACAGCATGACCTCACTCGTGTTCTACATTCCTTAAAGGAGAAGTGCACAAAATAATATCTACTGATGTGTGATATGTTTATATTCTCCATCACCTCTGCTTCCCATGATACACCTGCCATTTATTACACATCTGTCCCTTTGCCATCTCCTTATTCACCAAAGTTCTCTTTTACTGCATCCACTCATTGAATCAATCAGTTCCTAGCAGCTCTTTCTCATTTCCTTAACCTGCTGCTTCTGTCCAATTTTTATTTTTCAAGACTGCTACTTGGGTAGAAAATAAGCAAGGGATTGAATTAATATAAAAAACACAATTAAAATGAAAATACTCTTAGGATGTTTATATATTGAAATGACATTAATAGCCAGGCCAAGGCTATATATTTCTGCACCTCTATAGGTGTGAGCAAAGCCGAGCGAGGATTTCCTGCAGGATGACCAGCATTACATCAACGTGCAATATTCTGATGGAAACGTGCTGCTAATTGAATCTCCTCAATAGTCTCTATTCCCAGTATAGAATATAATTGGCAATGATGAAGATACAGTGGAGGACCCATTATGCCCATTATACAGTAGACTTTCAGGATTGATAAATATTCAGTTTAGCCTAATGTAACTTGATCAGTACGCAATATATCCCTGTTATGTTTGGCCACTATACAGATTAGGCCCACTGTGCTAAATATACGTACACTCTGGGGGTCGTTAAGAGTTGGCTGTGCTGGCAAAGTGATTGTGTGAGGGGGCACACTGCACGCTGATTTATGCTGCGTTATACTCTGCTGATTAAGTGCTGTGTCCAGAGACTCACAGGTGGCTGTGCTGGCAAAGTGACTGTGTAAGGGGGCACACTGTACGCTGATGTATGCTGCGCTATACTCTGCTGATTAAGTGCTGTGTCCAGAGACTCACAAGTGGCTGTGCTGGTAAAGTGACTGTATATAGGGTGCACACTGCTCGCTGATGTATGCTGCGCTATACTTTGCTGATTAAAGGGGCTGTGTCCAGACTCGCAAGTGGCTTTGTGTGCAAAAAAAAAAAAAGTTTAACATTTAAAAAAGACTTTGAAGATGGTTAAAAGTTTAAAAAGTGAAAATAAAACCCTTTTTTTGTGCTGTACCCCACTGTGTATGCAAGCACCATGACTTCTTGGGCCTTAGCCCTCTGTGTATACATGCACCATGACTCCTTGGGCCTTAGCCCTCTATGTGTGCATAACACACAAGTACTGTGACTCAGTAGTGACTGGCAATGCTTCATAGATGTGCTTTAAACTGCGGTGTCTGTGCCACCAATCTGTCGCTTAGTAACCAGCCAGCTCACTGCAGCCTTTGGCCAATAATGGTGAAAATAATATTGTGAGCTGTGAGGTGGTCTAAATTGACTGCAAATGACTGGAAATTAATGTTATTGGGGTAAATAATACTCTAGGAACAAAAAAAAAGTCCAAGTTATGAGATTTTAGCTTTTTTGTCAATTTTTGTAACAAAATCCAAATCTAAATCCAAAGCCAAACCCAGTCATGGCGCTTTGCCAAATCCAAATCGAAGGCCGGACGACAAATAAGAGCCAAATCCAAATTTCAAAAGAAATGGTCTGGCACACATATCTAATTTGTATGTGGTTTTTTTCTGTGGCACTACAGGTCCTAGCTGGTCCTGGATGATTTCTTCAAGCTGCAACATGATTTTTCAGCCATGGGTATATAGGCACTTGTAGTGCTAAAAGCGTCTGCATGCGCGAGCCGTTTTATTTATTTGGCTGGCTGCATTTGTGTGGAAAAGGTGTGTGTGTCTGTGTAGGTTTTTGTCAGTGTGGGTCTGTGTCAGTGTGTGTGTGTCTGGGGAGGGAGGTTATGGTGTGCTGAGAGACGATGCAGGGGGAGATGGTGTGGCTAAGAGATGCAGGGGGCAGGAATGTAGACAGGGGGAACGAGTCTGGTTGAACTGCTGTTGTAAGACGATGACCTTGTTAATATTCCCACACAAACGGGCATCTTCCGAACGATGTGACCTACATGAATAATGATTGCTGACCGAAGACGCCGTCTTTCCATGGAGGATATATTTCTTCAGAGGTTCCACATTGTGAGAAACCACCATATAGGTAAGGTGTATATGGAATGGAAAGTAATGTTCCCAGAGTGACAAGAAATGAGTGGTGTGTCATGTTGGCACGCCCCATTTTTAGTGGCCACGCCCCTTCGGTATGTGACCACGCCCTTTTTTGCTGCGCGCAGATATGATTCTCTGTGTGCATCTGTGGGGGCGCGGGGCACGCCATTCTTCAACTTGCTCTGGGCTCTAAAGACCCTAGTGATGCCTCTGGCTGTTTTTTCTCCTAGGGAAGAGGCACACATCCCCCTGGCGAATAGGCTTGGACTAGGTGACAGGAGGACCACTTGCTTTGGGTTTTCTTCTTATCATGTCAACAGCACAGGATTATAACATTGAGCAATTGCCTGGGACTTGGCAGACTCAATTAGGCATCTCGGAAGTGAATGTGAGCCAAATATGTCATTTTTAATCCATTCATAATGGCTACCTGTTCTGCAGGTGCACCCCACTGCTTCCAAGTCTGCAGGATGATTGCATTAAATAATGCAATTGGACAGGGTATCCAACCTCTTTAAGAAATGCCTTGAAAACCATCCTAAATAGTTGCTGTTTAAAGGGACTGTAACCTTCCATATGTCGTTTGCTTAATTTTCTCCAGCACAGAGTATACATGTTAGAAAACATTTTATATTATTTCAATTTCATCTGATCTCTTTCATTTTTTGTGTCCTTTCTGGACTTGACCACTTCCCCAATGACAGAAAGAAAGCAGAAGATTGGAAATGTAGTAAATGATGAATTTGATAAGCAGTCTTAGTAGTACCAACATATAAATTGCACCATGGCCCTCATTCAGAGCCGTTCGCTATTTGCGGTCGTTCGTTCAAAAACAAGGGGTGGCTATTCAAATGATCCGTTCGCAAATTGCAGTCTGTTAACACCTCTAAGTCTGAACGAGCGAGCAAAACATACGCTCGTTTATTTGATAAAAACGCCCCCTGGCCGCTCGCGCCATACGTCATGTCCGCTATTTATTTGATTAATCGAGTACATCGTACAGCGTATGAACTGCTCGCTATTCTTGTGGTTGTTTTTTTCAACCGCTATTTTGCGAGCAGTTCTGAGTTTAAAAAAACCAAGTGACGTGGTCAATGACGCTGCTGGATTAATTATGCACACCCTTAAAACGCCCGTTTTGACCTTTAAGCATGCCTGCGTTCGAATTCCACTCCCCCGTTTTCAAGCACCTTCCCCTGTTACCACCCACATACGCCTCATTCTGTCACTCAAAATAGCAGGCACTCGCTATATAGCGTGCAAACGATTTTTGGCCGCACTGACTGGTTCGCGCATGCGTACTAAAAACCGTACGCATGCGCAGATGTGCAAACATCGCTCGGAACGAGCGTACTGCCGCTAACGAGCGGCTCTGAATGAGGGCCCATGTTCTGTATTAAGATTATTTGAATATATTCATTACTTAATATTTATATGAGAAAAGAAATACACGGTAGGAATCCCTGTAAAATCTTGACCCGGATTCTGTGCAAACAAAGTTTTTGTTACTGGGACCCTTACCACTGCCCAAAGTTATCATATCGCTCCTCAGGTGCCAGTAATCCATATGAGCTTCATAGAAATATTTTATGTCATTCAGAATGCAAGGCCTTTAGTGTTTTGTGAGTGTCATGAAATTAACATAACATTTTTGTTTTAATTTTAGTTTCTTCTTTGTTTTGGTCAGATTTTGTTTCTTTGTAAAGAAATTGCAAAACGTCACTGGATCCTCTTAATATTTTCCATATAACTCATTTTACCATTGTTGTAAACTAGACAAGTGGGTAACAACAAGTACGGAGTAAGACCATATTCCTGATTCTATAGTAGCAGATATACAGTATTTACTGTAAGAAGAGTTTATCACCTCATTTACTTTGCTAGACCTCACAGCCTCTTAACCTTCTAAGAACCTCAATTATGAAAAAAACAAAGACCACATCAAGCAAAATCAATTTTAAAATATATTTATTATGAATTTTTAGCACAAGGAAAACAACACTTTATTTTTACTCTGCATTGTAAAATAAATTAGTGCCCAAGATTAGCCGGAGGCTCTTACAAGCTTGTCCTATAAGAAGACCAAGATGGTGGAAGCCTCATGACTCACAAAGAATCATCCTTCAAGCACTCAGGAGAGTAAAAAACCCCTGTGGAGGAAACCTCTGGGGACCCATGGCTTGAAGTTCTGCCCGTCCCTCTGGGCACTAGGTGGCTATGCAGAGTTATATTTCCAATCTTATTTAAAATATGAACATTTGACACTAAAATGCAGTATACATTTCACCACATTAATAAATAACATTGGCTGACGTCATTAATGTAGCTCCAGTCCACATCTCCTGAGATTACCCAATTTACATTCCTCCCAAAGTTGCGCAATTTTCTGAAGAGAACGGTCATCCCCTTTTGAGAAGCACCGAGTTTACCCGAATGGCTACTACATTTCGATAGATGTGCTGTGCTGCTAGAACCTCAAATTATAGAAATAAACAAGCTCAAGGTCATATTTTAGGGTAGTCAAGCTCCAAGACTGCAGGCACATCCAAGTGAAACGCCCTTATCTTTGATGAGATACTTACCGCAAGAGGATATCTTTCCCTCAGTGGGCTGGGTGCAAAAGATGTATTTGGAGTATGTTAATGACAGCAATGATAATGCTATGTCAGTGTCCTGGGCAGCTAAGAGTGGTAGCAACAGCAAAGAGCTACCATTATGACATCACAGCATGACCTCACTCGTGTTCTACATTCCTTAAAGGAGAAGTGCACAAAATAATATCTACTGATGTGTGATATGTTTATATTCTCCATCACCTCTGCTTCCCATGATACACCTGCCATTTATTACACATCTGTCCCTTTGCCATCTCCTTATTCACCAAAGTTCTCTTTTACTGCATCCACTCATTGAATCAATCAGTTCCTAGCAGCTCTTTCTCATTTCCTTAACCTGCTGCTTCTGTCCAATTTTTATTTTTCAAGACTGCTACTTGGGTAGAAAATAAGCAAGGGATTGAATTAATATAAAAAACACAATTAAAATGAAAATACTCTTAGGATGTTTATATATTGAAATGACATTAATAGCCAGGCCAAGGCTATATATTTCTGCACCTCTATAGGTGTGAGCAAAGCCGAGCGAGGATTTCCTGCAGGATGACCAGCATTACATCAACGTGCAATATTCTGATGGAAACGTGCTGCTAATTGAATCTCCTCAATAGTCTCTATTCCCAGTATAGAATATAATTGGCAATGATGAAGATACAGTGGAGGACCCATTATGCCCATTATACAGTAGACTTTCAGGATTGATAAATATTCAGTTTAGCCTAATGTAACTTGATCAGTACGCAATATATCCCTGTTATGTTTGGCCACTATACAGATTAGGCCCACTGTGCTAAATATACGTACACTCTGGGGGTCGTTAAGAGTTGGCTGTGCTGGCAAAGTGATTGTGTGAGGGGGCACACTGCACGCTGATTTATGCTGCGTTATACTCTGCTGATTAAGTGCTGTGTCCAGAGACTCACAGGTGGCTGTGCTGGCAAAGTGACTGTGTAAGGGGGCACACTGTACGCTGATGTATGCTGCGCTATACTCTGCTGATTAAGTGCTGTGTCCAGAGACTCACAAGTGGCTGTGCTGGTAAAGTGACTGTATATAGGGTGCACACTGCTCGCTGATGTATGCTGCGCTATACTTTGCTGATTAAAGGGGCTGTGTCCAGACTCGCAAGTGGCTTTGTGTGCAAAAAAAAAAAAAGTTTAACATTTAAAAAAGGACTTTGAAGATGGTTAAAAGTTTAAAAAAGTGAAAATAAAACCCTTTTTTTGTGCTGTACCCCACTGTGTATGCAAGCACCATGACTTCTTGGGCCTTAGCCCTCTGTGTATACATGCACCATGACTCCTTGGGCCTTAGCCCTCTATGTGTGCATAACACACAAGTACTGTGACTCAGTAGTGACTGGCAATGCTTCATAGATGTGCTTTAAACTGCGGTGTCTGTGCCACCAATCTGTCGCTTAGTAACCAGCCAGCTCACTGCAGCCTTTGGCCAATAATGGTGAAAATAATATTGTGAGCTGTGAGGTGGTCTAAATTGACTGCAAATGACTGGAAATTAATGTTATTGGGGTAAATAATACTCTAGGAACAAAAAAAAGTCCAAGTTATGAGATTTTAGCTTTTTGTCAATTTTTGTAACAAAATCCAAATCTAAATCCAAAGCCAAACCAGTCATGGCGCTTTGCCAAATCCAAATCGAAGGCCGGACGACAAATAAGAGCCAAATCCAAATTTCAAAAGAAAATGGTCTGGCACACATATCTAATTTGTATGTGGTTTTTTCTGTGGCACTACAGGTCCTAGCTGGTCCTGGATGATTTCTTCAAGCTGCAACATGATTTTTCAGCCATGGGTATATAGGCACTTGTAGTGCTAAAAGCGTCTGCATGCGCGAGCCGTTTTATTTATTTGGCTGGCTGCATTTGTGTGGAAAAGGTGTGTGTGTCTGTGTAGGTTTTTGTCAGTGTGGGTCTGTGTCAGTGTGTGTGTGTCTGGGGAGGGAGGTTATGGTGTGCTGAGAGACGATGCAGGGGGAGATGGTGTGGCTAAGAGATGCAGGGGGCAGGAATGTAGACAGGGGGAACGAGTCTGGTTGAACTGCTGTTGTAAGACGATGACCTTGTTAATATTCCCACACAAACGGGCATCTTCCGAACGATGTGACCTACATGAATAATGATTGCTGACCGAAGACGCCGTCTTTCCATGGAGGATATATTTCTTCAGAGGTTCCACATTGTGAGAAACCACCATATAGGTAAGGTGTATATGGAATGGAAAGTAATGTTCCCAGAGTGACAAGAAATGAGTGGTGTGTCATGTTGGCACGCCCCATTTTTAGTGGCCACGCCCCTTCGGTATGTGACCACGCCCTTTTTTGCTGCGCGCAGATATGATTCTCTGTGTGCATCTGTGGGGGCGCGGGGCACGCCATTCTTCAACTTGCTCTGGGCTCTAAAGACCCTAGTGATGCCTCTGGCTGTTTTTTCTCCTAGGGAAGAGGCACACATCCCCCTGGCGAATAGGCTTGGACTAGGTGACAGGAGGACCACTTGCTTTGGGTTTTCTTCTTATCATGTCAACAGCACAGGATTATAACATTGAGCAATTGCCTGGGACTTGGCAGACTCAATTAGGCATCTCGGAAGTGAATGTGAGCCAAATATGTCATTTTTAATCCATTCATAATGGCTACCTGTTCTGCAGGTGCACCCCACTGCTTCCAAGTCTGCAGGATGATTGCATTAAATAATGCAATTGGACAGGGTATCCAACCTCTTTAAGAAATGCCTTGAAAACCATCCTAAATAGTTGCTGTTTAAAGGGACTGTAACCTTCCATATGTCGTTTGCTTAATTTTCTCCAGCACAGAGTATACATGTTAGAAAACATTTTATATTATTTCAATTTCATCTGATCTCTTTCATTTTTTGTGTCCTTTCTGGACTTGACCACTTCCCCAATGACAGAAAGAAAGCAGAAGATTGGAAATGTAGTAAATGATGAATTTGATAAGCAGTCTTAGTAGTACCAACATATAAATTGCACCATGGCCCTCATTCAGAGCCGTTCGCTATTTGCGGTCGTTCGTTCAAAAACAAGGGGTGGCTATTCAAATGATCCGTTCGCAAATTGCAGTCTGTTAACACCTCTAAGTCTGAACGAGCGAGCAAAACATACGCTCGTTTATTTGATAAAAACGCCCCCTGGCCGCTCGCGCCATACGTCATGTCCGCTATTTATTTGATTAATCGAGTACATCGTACAGCGTATGAACTGCTCGCTATTCTTGTGGTTGTTTTTTTCAACCGCTATTTTGCGAGCAGTTCTGAGTTTAAAAAAACCAAGTGACGTGGTCAATGACGCTGCTGGATTAATTATGCACACCCTTAAAACGCCCGTTTTGACCTTTAAGCATGCCTGCGTTCGAATTCCACTCCCCCGTTTTCAAGCACCTTCCCCTGTTACCACCCACATACGCCTCATTCTGTCACTCAAAATAGCAGGCACTCGCTATATAGCGTGCAAACGATTTTTGGCCGCACTGACTGGTTCGCGCATGCGTACTAAAAACCGTACGCATGCGCAGATGTGCAAACATCGCTCGGAACGAGCGTACTGCCGCTAACGAGCGGCTCTGAATGAGGGCCCATGTTCTGTATTAAGATTATTTGAATATATTCATTACTTAATATTTATATGAGAAAAGAAATACACGGTAGGAATCCCTGTAAAATCTTGACCCGGATTCTGTGCAAACAAAGTTTTTGTTACTGGGACCCTTACCACTGCCCAAAGTTATCATATCGCTCCTCAGGTGCCAGTAATCCATATGAGCTTCATAGAAATATTTTATGTCATTCAGAATGCAAGGGCCCTCATTCAGAGCCGTACGCTCTGAGCAGAGCGCACGCTCTGAATGAGGGCCGTCCTCCATAACTATGGAGCGTCCTCCTGGACGCTCATATAGCTGTGGGTCACCACCCACAGCCTATACTAGCGTGCAGTTTGATGGCTGCGATGGTCTTGACCATCGCGACCATCGAAACTGCGAGCCGGAGCCTGCGGTTTCCTTCGCTCGTGTGCAAAAAAAAAAATGTTTAACATTTAAAAAAGACCTTGAAGATGGTTAAAAGTTTAAAAAGTGAAAAAAAAAACCTTTTTTTGTGCTGTACCCCACTGTGTATGCAAGCACCATGGCTCCCTCCGTCGTGCGCATTCTAGGTGCAGAACATCGACCCACTATCGAGCGGACAGCCGCTCGCGAGTGGGTCTGAATCAGGCCCAAGGTCTTTAGTGTTTTGTGAGTGTCATGAAATGAACATAACATTTTTGTTTTTATTTTAGTTTCTTCTTTGTTTTGGTCAGATTTTGTTTCTTTGTAAAGAAATTGCAAAACGTCACTGGATCAGGGGCGGATTGGCCGTTACTTTAAGCGGGAAGATTCCCGGTGGGCCGGTTGGACTGTGGGGCCGCTTGTTATCTGTGGCCCCACCCCCCCTAATCGCGTCACCTGGCTATCAGTTTTTTGCATGACAGGCAGCCCGCCGGCTGCCTGTCACAGCTAGTACAGCTGCCCGCGGCCCGCCTCTGTCCAGCGCATGTGCAAAGGCTTAGTTTATTGCCGGGTGGCGCTGAGCTCTGAGCGCTCAGCTCAGACGCGGCCCGGCTGTTCAGCTGTACCCATGGGGTGACGTCAGAGGTCACGCAGCCCCACACCGCCTGTCCTCCTTCAGCCGCATCTGCAGCCATTTTATGCAGGATGGAGCGAGCTAGGGTGGCGTCAGGCAGCCGGCCCAGCCCCTATGAAAGATAAAAAGTGCCAGTACCAATTGGGGAGGAGGGAGCCTTGCTGCACCCTCATCCCAGGGAAGGAGCCCTGCTGCACCCCTATCTCCAGGGAAGGAGCCCTGCTGCTGCTGCTGCAACTCCAGGGAAGGAGCCTTGCTGCTGCAATCCTTCCCCCTCCACACATTGACTTACTGTCAGTCTGGCTGATGACAAAGTGGGTGCCTGTGCCGGCTGGAACACCCCTTGCTGCCTGGCTGCTGGTTGGAGTAGACTGGTCTGGAGTGGACTGGAGAGTGAGGCAAGTCATACATACTGTACTGGCCTGGGTGAGACTCCTCTCTGAGGGTGGTGTACACTTTATTTGCAAATTCATAATGGGCCTGCTGTGCTGTGGTATATGGGGTGGGGGGGCTGGCTAAAAGTTATTTTATTCCTGTGAGGGGCTGGGGCCAGGGTTGGCCATAAATGTTAATTTATTCCTGCTGCGGACTGTTGGGGCCTAGCAGGGGGCCATGAAAGATTTATTTTTTTCTGTGGGCCTGTGCTGGGCCATCAATGTTATTTATTTTATTGTACCTGTGGTGTTGGGAGGCCCTGGCTGAGCCCTAACACCACAGAAATAAAATAGCATTCATGGCCAAGCACAAGCCAATAGGAAAAAAATATTTTCATTGGCCAACTCAATCGCGGGATTGAAAAAACGGCCCGGGTTTGGCCTCCCTACTGACACTTCACGGGACGGGGTGGAGGCAATCGGGGGACGGGGTCAGGGGCGGATTGGCCGTTATATTCAGCGGGATAAATTCTGGTGGGCCGATTGGTCAGTGGGGCCGTTTGTGATCTGTGGTCCCGCCCCCCCGAATCAAGTCACAGGCTGTCCCTGTGTTTACATGACAGGCAGCCCGTCGGCTTCCTGTCACAGCTAGTAAAGCGGCCAGCCAGCCTCTCTCATGTGAGGCTTTCCTTTTAGTCCCCACCCACCCAGGGAAGGTGCTGCTGCTGCTTCATCACAGACAGCAAGCACCACAGAGGAGGAACTGGTCCGTGGCCGGCGTCGGTAAGTGAGTCACGGAGGAGGAGGGGAGGGCCACCATGCCTGCCTGCCAGCCCTGATTGTCTCCTCTCCACTCTGACCCCTCCACAGTTTGTGAAGTTAAACTGTAACTTCACAGCCTGGGGAGGGGCCAGAGTGAAGAGGAAACAATCGGGGCTGGCTGCCTGGGAGACTCAGGGACCTGGTTAGTACAACTAGAGGGGAAGCCACTAGCCAGGAGAGGAGACAATCGGGGCTGGGAGGGAGGGGAGGTCTTTTACATAGTTCCAGCCTCGGCAGACTGTCTCAGCACATTGTTGGACAGCTGCCAGGATCTGCTCTGTCTCACAGCCAGCCCTTCTCTCCACTGCTCTGTGCTGTGTGTGACCAGAGAGAGGAGCCCAGAAAGGTGAGTGCTAATGGTAAGGAAAGTGTGTGTGTGGGGAGGGTTGTTGTGTATATCATGAAGGCTGTGTGCTGTGTGTCTGGTGTCTGTGTCAGTAAGTGCTGTGAGTACTGTCTGTGTCAGTAAGTGGTGTCAGTAAGTGGTGTAAGTACTGTCTGTCATTAAGTGGTGTCTGTGTCAGTAAGTGGTGTCTGTGTCAGTAAGTGGTGTAAGTGGTGTCTGTGTCAGTAAGTGGTGTCTGTCAGTAAGTGGTGTAGGTACTGTATGTCAGTAAGTGGTGTAAGTACTGTCTGCCAGTAAGTGGTGTCTGTGCCAGTAAGTTGTATCTGTGTCAGTAAGGGGTAGATGTCTGTAATTGTGTCTGTGTCAGTAAGTGTCTTTATCTGTGTCAGAAAGTGGTATCTGTCAGTAAGGGCACTGTGTGTGTGTGTGTGTGTGTGTGTGTGTGTGTGCGGCTATGGGTGTCGTGTGTGTGTGTGTGTGCGTCTATGGGTGTCGTGTGTGCAGCTATGGGTGTCGAGTGTGTGTGTGTGCGGCTATGGGTGTCGTGTATGTGTGTGTGCGGCTATGGGTGTGTGTGTGTGTGTGTGTGCGGCTATGGGGGCTCTGTGTGTGTGCGGCTATAACGGCAATGTGTGTGTGGGCAGCTATAATGACAGTGTCTGTGTATAAAATTGCATGCAGCTGAGGGAGTGGGGTCCCAAAGTGATATCTTGCTTAGGGCCTGATGAGGTCTAAATCTGCCTCTGCATGGGGGGCAGGGGGCTATTCTATACTAGTCTGGGGGGGTGGGTGAATGATTGTCTGTCTGTGAGTGGGGGGGGGTTATTCTGTACTAAGGGGACATGTTCTGTCTGAGGGGGAGGGGCAGTTTTGGGGATGTAGTTAATGTCCCAAATTTTGGCACCGGAATCCCAATCACCAAAAGAAGACCGGCGCTGGAATCCCGACATGACTGGGGATGCAGATGCTGGAATCCCGGCAGCTGGCATCCAAATTGTAAGGACACCGGGACAAAGTAAGTATCATCCGCGGTGGGGGGGAGGGTTAGGGTTGGGCTGCGAGAGGGGGGAGGTTAGGGTTAGGCTCCAAGCAGGGGGGGCTAGGTTCAGGCACCAACAGGGGGAGGTTAGGGTTAGGCACTGAGGGGGGGGTTAGGCACTAAGGGAGAGGGTTAGGCACTAAGGGGGAGGGTTCGTTTTAGGCACTTACCGGGAGGGTTAGGGTGCGGGGTAGGGAGAGTTTGTATTAGGGTACAAAAAACAAGGGTAAGGGGGTAAATAGGACCGGGGGAACAGTACTCACTGTTCCCCTGTCGGGATTTGAAACAACGGGATGCTGCTGTCAGTGTACTGACAGCCGGCACCCCATCCATTGGCATTTCATACCGATTCCCTATTTTGTGCTAAGGGAGATGATCTGGGGGAGGGGGGGATCTGCTGTACTAGGGGGAGATGAGCTGTCTGTGGGGATCATCTGCTGTACTAGGAGGAGATGATCTGTCTGTGGGGGGAACGATCTGCTGTACTAGGGGGAGATGATCTGTCTGTGGGGGAGGGTGATATTGTTTGTTAAGGGAGATCTGTCTGGGGAGTGGGGATATTCTGTGCTAAGGGAACATGACGTGAGAGAAAGGGGGCCTATTCTGCGCTAGGGCAGGAGGACGTCACTGGGGAGACGCAGATTGTACCAAATGAGAAAATATATTTTATTAAGATACAATTGTTTGATATGTGAAACTGCCATTTTGCCCTGCCCCAAAACTTCTGTTACTATGTATTCTATGTATTCTGGTTGCATGTTGATGACATTGGCTTTATTCCTACGCAAACAGGCGGCTTCCGGACCATGTGATCCCCTGCATGAATAATGAATACCGACTCAAGACACTGCCTGTCCAGATAGGATCAATTTCTCCAGAGGTTCCCTGCTGCAGAGAAATCATACAGGTAAGAAAATGCACATTCACATGCTCGCTGTGCTTAGGACTGGAGGCATGGCTATCAGCTCCTGGAGCTGATAGCCATTCCTCCAGCATGATAAAATGGGCAGAGTGGCTTGCGAGCATGGCATTTTAAATTAGGACACACCCCTTGCAACTAAGCCCCACCCACTTTTTCAGCCGCTCCTACGGCGCGCGCACATGGGGCCTCTTCCACAGTTTTTTCCAGGGCCACTTAAATTTCCCAATCCGCCCCTGCACTGGATCCTCTTATTATTTTCCATATAACTCATTTTACCATATTTGTAAACTAGACAAGTGGGTAACAACAATTACGGAGTAAGACCATATTCCTAATTCTATAGTAGCAGATATACAGTATTTACTGTAAGAAGAGTTTATCACCTCATTTACTTTGCTAGACCTCACAGCCTCTTAACCTTCTAAGAACCTCCATTCTGAAAAAAAACAAAGACCACATCAAGCAAAATTAATTTTAAAATATATTTATTATGAATTTTTAGCACAAGGAAAACAACACTTTATTTTTACTCTGCATTGTAAAATAAATTAGTGCCCAAGATTAGCCGGAGGCTCTTACAAGCTTGTCCTATAAGAAGACCAAGATGGTGGAAGCCTCATGACTCACGAAGAATCATCCTTCAAGCACTCAGGAGAGGAAAAACCCCCTGTGGAGGAAACCTCTGGGGACCCATGGCTTGAAGGACTGCCCGTCCCTCTGGGCACTAGGAGGCTATGCAGAGTTATATTTACAAACTTATTGAAAATATGAACATTTGACACTAAAATGCAGTATACATTCACCACATTAATTAATAACATTGGCTGACGTCATTAATGTAGCTCCAGTCCACATCTCCTGAGATTACCCAATTTACATTCCTCCCAAAGCTGCGCGATTTTATGAAGAGGACGGTCATCTCCTTTTGAGAAGCACCGAGTTTACCCGAATGGCTTCTACATTTCGATAGATGTGCTGTGCTGCTAGAACCTCCAATTATAGAAATAAACAAGCTCAAGGTCATATTTTAGGGTAGCCAAGCTCCAAGTCTGCAGGCACATTCAAGTGAAACGCCCTTATCTTTGATGAGATACTTACCGCAAGAGGATGTCTTTCCCTCAGTGGGCTTGGTGCAAGAGATGTATTTGGAGTATGTTAATGACAGCAATGATAATGCTATGTCAGTGTCCTGGGCAGCTAAGAGTGGTAGCAACAGCAAAGAGCTACCATTATGACATCACAGCATGACCTCACTCATGTTCTACATTCCTTAAAGGAGAAGTGCACAAAATAATATCTACTGATGTGTGATATGTTTATATTCTCCATCACCTCTGCCTCCCATGATACACCTGCCATTTATTACACATCTGTCCCTTTGCCATCTCATTATTCGCCAAAGTTCTCTTTTACTGCATCCACTCATTGAATCAATCAGTTCCTAGCAGCTCTTTCTCATTTCCTTAACCTGCTGCTTCTGTCCAATTTTTATTTTTCAAGACTGCTACTTGGGTAGAAAATAAGCAAGGGATTGAATTAATATAAAAAACACAATTAAAATGAAAATACTCTTAGGATGTTTATATATTGAAATGACATTAATAGCTAGGCCAAGGCTAGTTATTTCTGCACCTCTATAGGTGTGAGCAAAGCCGAGCGAGGATTTCCTGCAGGATGACCAGCATTACATCAGCGTGCAATATTCTGATGGAAACGTGCTGCTAATTGAATCTCCCCAATAGTCTCTGTTCCCAGTATAGAATATAATTGGCAATGATGAAGATACAGTGGAGGACCCATTATGCCCATTGTACAGTAGACTTTCAGGAATGATAAATATTCAGTTTAGCCTAATGTAACTTGATCAGTATGCAATATATCCCTGTTATGTTTGGCCACTATACAGATTAGGCCCACTGTGCTAAATATACGTACACTCTGGGGGTCGTTTAGAGTTGGCTGTGCTGGCAAAGTGATTGTATGAGGGGGCACACTGCACGCTGATATATGCTGCGCTATACTCTGCTGATTAAGTGCTGTATCCAGAGACTCACAGGTGGCTGTGCTGGCAAAGTGACTGTGTAAGGGGGCCCACTGCTCTCTGATCTATGCTGCGCTATACTTTGCTGATTAAAGGGGCTGTGTCCAGACTCGCAAGTGGCTTTGTGTGCAAAAAAAAAAAAAGTTTTACATTTAAAAAAGACTTTGAAGAAGGTTAAAAGTTTAAAAAGTGAAAAAAAACACTTTTTTTGTGCTGTACCCCACTCTGTATACAAGCACCATGAGTCCTTGGGCCTTAGCCCTATGTGTATACATGCACCATGACTCCTTGGGCCTTAGCTCTCTATGTGTGCATAACACACAAATACTGTGACTTAGTAGTGAGTGGCTATGCTTCACAGATGTGCTTTAAACTGCGGTGTCTGTGCTGCCAGTCTGTCGCTTAGTAACCAGCCAGCTCACTGCAGCCTTTGGCCAATAATGGTGAAAATAATATTGTGAGCTGTGAGGTGGTCTAAATTGACTGCAAATGACTGGAAATTAATGTTATTGGGGTAAATAATACTCTAGGAACAAAAAAAAAGCCCAAATTATGTGATTTTAGCTTTTTTGTCAATTTTTGTAACAAATTCTAAATCCAAAGCCAAACCCAGTCATGGCGCTTTGCCAAATCCAAATCGAAGGCCGGACGACGAATAAGAGCCAAATCCAAATCCAAAAGAAATGGTCCGGCACACATATCTAATTTGTATGTGTTTTTTTTCTGTGGCACTACAGGTCCCAGCTGGTCCTGGATGATTTCTTCAAGCTGCCACATGATTTTTCAGCCATGGGTATGTAGGCACTTGTATTGCTTAAAGCGCCTGCATGCGCGAGCCGTTTTATTTATTTGGCTGGCTGCGTTTGTGTGGAAAAGGTGTGTGTGTCTGTGTAGGCTTTTGTCAGTGTGTGTGTGTCTGGGGAGGTTATGGTGTGCTGAGAGACGATGCAGGGGGAGATGGTGTGGCTAAGAGATGCAGGGGGCAGGGGGAACGAGTCTGGTTGAACTGCTGTTGTAAGACGATGACCTTGTTAATATTCCCACACAAACGGGCATCTTCCGAACGATGTGACCTACATGAATAATGAATGCCGACCGAAGATGCCGTCTTCCCATGGAGGATATATTTCTTCAGAGGTTCCACATTGTGAGAAACCATCGTATAGGTAAGGTGTATATGGAATGGAAAGTAATGTTCCCAGAGTGACAAGAAATGGGTGGTGTGCCATGTTGGCACGCCCCATTTTTAGTGGCCATGCCCCTTTGGTATGTGACCACGCCCATTTTTTGCACGCAGATATGATTCTCTATGTGTATCTGTGGGGGTGCGGGGCACGCCGTTCTTCAACTTGCTCTGGGCTCCAAAGACCCTAGTGATGCCTCCGGCTGTTTTTTCTTCCTAGGCAAGAGACACACATCCCCCTGCAGAATAGGCTTGGACTAGGTGACAGGAGGACCACTTGCTTTGGGTTTTCTTCTTATCGTGTCAACAGTACAGGATCATAACATTGAGCAATTGCCTGGGACTTGGCAGACTCAATTAGGCATCTCGGAAGTGAATGTGAGCCAAATATGTCATTTTTAATCCATTCATAATGGCTACCTGTTCTGCAGGTGCACCCACTGCTTCCAAGTCTGCAGGATGATTGCATTAAATAATGCAGTTGGACAGGGTATCCAACCTCTTTAAGAAATGCCTTGAAAACCATTCTAAATAGTTGCTATTTAAAGAGACTGTAACCTTCCATATGTCGTTTGCTTCATTTTCTCCAGCACAGAAGAGTATACATGTTAGAAAACATTTTATATTATTTCAATTTCACCTGATCTCTTTCATTTTTTGTGTCCTTTCTGGAATTGACCACTTCCCCAGTGACATCATGTACCACCGCCATATCCTGCACATCGCCATCAGGTCATAACCTTAAACTATTATGTAGTGCGAAGATTATCAAATCCCAATTCTATTTACAGGATAGTTCTGGGAGGCGTGAAACAGATTTTGGGTGAAAGAAAGCAGAAGATTGGAAATGTAGTAAATGATGAATTTGATAAGCAGTCTTAGTAGTACCAACATATAAATTGCACCATTTTCTGTATTAAGATTATTTGAATATATTCATTACTTAATATTTATATGAGAAAAGAAATACACGGTAGGAATCCCTGTAAAATCTTTACCCGGTTTGTGTGCAAACAAAGTTTTTGTCATTGGGACCCTTACCACAGCCCAAAGTTATCATATCGCTCCTCAGGTGCCAGTAATCCATATGAGCTTCATAGAAATATTTTATGTCATTCAGAATACAAGGCCTTTAGTGTTTTGTGAGTGTCATGAAATGAACATAACAATTTTGTTTTTATTTTAGTTTCTCCTTTGTTTTGGTCAGATTTTGTTTCTTTGTAAAGAAATTGCAAAACGTCACTGGATCCTCTTAATATTTTCCATATAACTCATTTTACCATTGTTGTAAACTAGACAAGTGGGTAACAACAAGTACGGAGTAAGACCATATTCCTGATTCTATAGTAGCAGATATACAGTATTTACTGTAAGAAGAGTTTATCACCTCATTTACTTTGCTAGACCTCACAGCCTCATAACCTTCTAAGAACCTCCATTATGAAAAAAACAAAGACCACATCAAGCAAAATCAATTTTAAAATATATTTATTATGAATTTTTAGCACAAGGAAAACAACACTTTATTTTTACTCTGCGTTGTAAAATAAATTAGTGCCCAAGATTAGCCGGAGGCTCTTACAAGCTTGTCCTATAAGAAGACCAAGATGGTGGAAGCCTCATGACTCACAAAGAATCATCCTTCAAGCACTCAGGAGGAAAAACCCCCTGTGGAGGAAACCTCTGGGGACCCATGGCTTGAAGGACTGCCCATCCCTCTGGGCACTAGGAGGCTATGTAGAGTTATATTTCCAAACATTTAAAATATGAACATTTGACACTAAAATGCAGTATACATTTCACCACATTAATTAATAACATTGGCTGACGTCATTAATGTAGCTCCAGTCCACATCTCCTGAGATTACCCAATTTACATTCCTCCCAAAGCTGCGCAATTTTCTGAAGAGGACGGTCATCTCCTTTTGAGAAGCACCGAGTTTACCCGAATGGCTACTACATTTCGATAGATGTGCTGTGCTGCTAGAACCTCCAATTATAGAAATAAACAAGCTTAAGGTCATATTTTAGGGTAGTCAAGCTCCAAGTCAGCAGGCACATCCAAGTGAAACGCCCTTATCTTTGATGAGATACTTACCGCAAGAGGATATCTTTCCCTCAGTGGGCTGGGTGCAAGAGATGTATTTGGAGTATGTTAATGACAGCAATGATAATGCTATGTCAGTGTCCTGGGCAACTAAGAGTGGTAGCAACAGCAAAGAGCTACCATTATGACATCACAGCATGACCTCACTCGTGTTCTACATTCCTTCAAGGAGAAGTGCACAAAATAATCTCTACTGATGTGTGATATGTTTATATTCTCCATCACCTCTGCTTCCCATGATACACCTGCCATTTATTACACATCTGTCCCTTTGCCATCTCCTTATTCGCCAAAGTTCTCTTTTACTGCATCCACTCATTGAATCAATCAGTTCCTAGCAGCTCTTTCTCATTTCATTAACCTGCTGCTTCTGTCCAATTTTTATTTTTCAAGACTGCTACTTGGGTAGAAAACAAGCAAGGGATTGAATTAATATAAAAAACACAATTAAAATGAAAATACTCTTAGGATGTTTATATATTGAAATGACATTAATAGCTAGGCCAAGGCTAGTTATTTCTGCACCTCTATAGGTGTGAGCAAAGCCGAGCGAGGATTTCCTGCAGGGTGACCAGCATTACATCAGCGTGCAATATTCTGATGGAAATGTGCTGCTAATTGAATCTCCCCAATAGTCTCTGTTCCCAGTATAGAATATAACTGGCAATGATGAAGATACAATGGAGGACCCATTATACAGTAGACTTTCAGGATTGATAAATATTCAGTTTAGCTTAATGTAACTTGATCAGTATGCAATATATCCCTGTTATGCTTGGCCACTATACAGATTAGGCCCACTGTGGAGACAACAGCAGATAAGTATAATTAATTATATCTAATCTTACGCTGCCAAACTGAGTTATACTGTTAGGCAGGCTCGTACTGAGCCCCTGGGGACTCGGGTAAATCCCCGGTGGGCCCTCCTGCTTAGTAACTCCGCCCACTTTAACCAGGGGGCGGGGCCATGCAGGGGCAGTACTGGTTCTATGGGAAGGGCCACAATCAGGGGTTACGGGCAGCCTATTGAATGGGGCACAAATTGACAAGGAAACCCCAAACCTCCTCCCCAGCAGTAGCGACCCCCCCCCCTCCTGAGTTCTGGCAGCAGCAAGCCATTCCCATCAAAAGCGGCGGCATCATCGGGACTCCGTCATCAGCGCCGACAGCAGCAGTGGCCCCCCGCATCCTCAGTGTTTGCATCAGCGGGCAACTCCGCGTCCTTAGCGCCGGCAGTAGCTTGCCCCTCGGTGTGCTCTCCAGCGGGCCCCCTCGCATCCTTAATGCCGACAGTAGCACACAACCCCACTCCCACGTCCTCAGCAGTGGGCCCCGCATCATCAGTGTCTGCATCAGTGGGCCCCCCCCGCGTCCTTCACAACAGCAGCATCGGGCTCCCCCGTCCTCAACAACGGCACCTCCCCTGCAATCATCATCAGCAGCAGCAGCAGGGCCTGACTCCTGCAGAAAGAGCGCTGGGCGGACTCGTGGATGCAGCAGGGGACGATGAGGTGGGCCGCGGGACTGTGGACATGCTTAAGTGCATGTCCCTACCTGCACTATCGGCTGCCCACCTGGCTGTTACACCCAAGGCGGGACCTGTCACCTGCTTCTAACTTGCTCTGCACTGGATGGAGAGGTGGGAGCAATGAGCAGCACACTGCAGTCGGAAGACCAGATCAGCAACAGGCGGTGAGTGGGGGTGAAGGGGACAGGATGTATTTTTATAGGGGTGTCTGGGTGTTGGCAGTGTAGGAGGGGATGTATGGATGCCGGAGGTAGTGTAGGAGCGGGTGTATGGATGCAGGAGGTAGTGTATGAGGGGGGTGTATGGAAGCAGGAGGTATTCTATTTGGTGGGTGCCTGGGTGTTGGTAGTGTATGAGGGGAGTGTCTGGATGCTGGCAGTGTAGGAGGGGTGTATGGATGCAGGGGGTAGTGTATGAGGGGGTGTCTGGGTGCTGGCAATGTAGGAGGGGTGTATGGATGCAGGGGGTAGTGTATGAGGGGGTGTCTGGGTGCTGGCAGTGTAAGAGCGAGTTCTCTGGGTGTTGGTAGTGTAATGGAGGGGTGTCTAGGTGCTGGTAGGAGGGGTCTGGGTGTTGCTAGTATAGGAGGGTAGTGTCTGGCTGTTGGTAGTGTATGAGGGGGTGTATGGACGCAGGGAGTGTGTAAGGTGTATGTCTGGGTGTTGGTAATGTAGGAGGGGGATGTGTGGATGTTGGTAGAGTAGGAGGGGGTGTCTGGGTGTTGCTAGTATAGGAGGGTAGTGTCTGGGTGTTGGGGGTGTATGGACGCAGCTAGTGTGGAAGGTGGGTGTCTGGGTGTTGGTAATGTAGGAGGGATGTCTGAGTGAGTGCTTCTGGTGTGTTGATAGTAAATTAAAGGGGATGTCTTAGTGTTGCAATTGTGTTAGTGAATAAGGGGTTGTCTGGGTGTAGCAGATACATTAGTAGTGTGGGTGCTGCAGGGGTGCTGGTAGTGAATGAGGGTTGTGTCTGGGCTGCTGGGGTGTCAGAGGAGATGAGTAATTGGGGAATGAGGGGAGTGTCTGTCTGAGTGCTGCTGGGGTGTTGGGAATGAATCAATGAATGCATGTGTGTAGGTAGCACCAGTCACTATTTTGCCTCTGGACGCCTCTTATTAACATACGCCTCTGACACCAAACAATCAGCCACATCAATAAATATATATATATATATATATATATACACAGAGTTAGAATGACTGCAGACGCACTCTCTGTCACCGACTGATCCACCACTGTGAGGGAAGGAGAATGATGGAGGAGAGGATGTGGCTGGGCTATGAAAGGAGTATGAAGGAGGAGAGGATATGGCAGGGGTATGAGGGAAGGCGGATGGTGGAGGAGAGGCTATGGCCGGGGTATGAGGGAAGGAGGATGGTGAAGTAAAGGATATGGCCGGGGTATGAGGGAAGGAGAATGGTGGAGGAGAGGATATGGCCGGGGTATGAGGGAAGGAGAATGGTGGAGGAGAGGATATGGCCGGGGTATGAGGGAAGGAGGATGGTGGAGCAGAGCATATGGCCGGGGTATGAGGGAAGGAGAATGGTGGAGGAGAGGATATGGCCGGGGTATGAGGGAAGGAGAATGGTGGAGGAGAGGATATGGCCGGGGTATGAGGGAAGGAGGATGGTGGAGCAGAGCATATGGCCGGGGTATGAGGGAAGGAGAATGGTGGAGGAGAGGATATGGCCGGGGTATGAGGGAAGGAGGATGGTGGAGTAGAGGATATGGCTGGGCTATTAAAGGAGTATGAAGGAGAGGATATGGCCAGGGTATGAGGGAAGGAGAATGGTGGAGGAGAGGATATGGCTGGGGTATGAGGGAAGGAGGATGGTGGAGGAGATGTCCGTGGTGTAAATTATATATATTAAAACAAATAAAAATCACTGTAGTGTACAGTATATAACTGATTAAAAGTATAATATCTTTTTTCTTTTCTAATATGTATTTTAGAGTTCTGAATTTACCACGCTCTTGATTTCTATTAAAATAGAACAAATCTCAATGACATTAAGGGGGTGATTCAGATGTGGAGGCTGTTGCAGTAGCGACTGCGAATTTTGTCACAGCAGCTACTTTATTTTAATGTAACTGATGATAGGCATCCTATGGAGATGGAGTACACATCTTTTTTCCAGACTTGGGACTGTGTATGACTAGGGAGCTGAAACAGGGGCTGGGTGGGCGTGGAGACGCAGCAAGGGGACGTGCAGGCGTATTCAACCTCGCATTCAACCTCGTATTCAACCTTGCCGTGGGGGATACTTAACACCGGAGAAAGTCATCATTGCTCAGGTGCGGGTACAGCTGCTCCGAAAAGCAGCTGTCCCCACAATTAGTAACACTAATGCAGAAGTAGCAGCGTTACTTACCTTCCCCCCGCGGCCGTCTTCTGTGCATGTGTGACCTGAGGTGACACATTCGCAAAGCCGCTGGGGAGTCAGTGAGGAGGTGGCGGAGGGATCGATCTGAAGATGAAGCTTGTTCTCGCAAGAAAACCCCGAAAACTTTTCGTTTTCGGAGTTTGCTGAATATCGGGTGGTCCTATCAGACCCCTGATGATGAATGGCCCGCATGATTAACGGGCCATTTTAGTTATGATCAATATGCCCCTCTGTCAACCTGTACATCTATTAGCCTAAATTGGGCATAGAGCTGTCTGACAATGTATAATATTGATGTTTCCTTTGTGGAACGGTCACACCCCTTCAGCGGGCCCCTGTCTCTGCATTTCCCTGGTGGGCCCTTAATGCCCCAGTCCGGCACTGCTGTTAGGATATACAGTTAGGGAAACAGGGCCTGAGTCAGAAGTGCATGAAAAGCCCGTAGCAGCTGCGATCTCGTATGCATCTGATGTGCAAAAAATATGTAAATGTCGCAGCTGCCGGGATTTATATTGAGACGCCCAGTAGCGACTTCTCAAATCCACTGATTGCGCACAAAGCTGCACCATCAGTTACAGCATCAATCTTCTGAACAAACCTGTGGTCGCGCAGAATGTCTGTGGGAAGTAAGCCGCCTTACCCACTGTGTATGAATTTGCAGTTGCAGGCATAGACACCCCCTTGAAATGATCATGACACGCCTGTGTTTGAGTCGCCACCCACCATTACCTCCCCAAAACACTCATTCACATTGCGTTTAAGTCCTCACTGCGACCACCGCCAGCAATCTAACTTGGTGCAGGCGCAGTTCAACTCAGATGTCACGACCAGGGCTGCGTGTGGCCGGGGTCAGCGAACCTTACCTGTCCGGATACTCTGGTGGGGTCCCTCTGGCTACCTATGACTGTAGGTGTTCCTCCCCGGCTATCCAGTTACCAGTTGTCGGTCCCCGCAGGCCTTATTGGGTACACTTCCGTCAGAGCCACTTTCTGCCAGCGGGCCACTCATGAGCAACACTCCTCTCAAGCCAGCGTCCTTCCAGTACCAGAAGTCTGCCCTCAAAACCTCTCCTGGTTCCACTCCGGGTCCAAATCTTCAATCACCAGTGACATCAGACACATACGCAGCATAAAATTAAAAAATCGAATTCACAAACATGGGCTTGGCGTGTACCTCTGAATCAGGCCCACAGGAAGGTTAAGTCTGAGATCAATCGGATTGTGTTGCAGGTAGTGTGTTTGTCACGACACCGTGCCCAGCTTGCGCTCAGATACGCCATCCTGACGTAGCTGGGTGGTTGTGACGTGGGTTTTACTTAAGCTGCCACCACGAAGAGTATTAAAATAGCGCTCTTACGTTCGCCAGACACATAAATCTCACTTAAACTCACAGTGATTTCACAAATATAGCATGGTTACACTAGAACACAGAGATAACGCTGATAAAGTTTTAGTATTTAATGAGAAATATCTCCAGGTTTAAGTTACAAGAAAAATAGGTAAATAAACAAGACATATATATAGTAATAATAATAATAATAATAAATGCACATATTGATTACAGATAAGTAAAGGTTAGAAAGTCAGAATCCTAAGGTATCTTACGCTGAAGTCTTAGAGAATCTGTGTGGAGGGAGACCACCACAGACCGACATGGGGAGCACTTCTTCGCTCTCAGCTATCCCTGGAAGTGAACACCTAGCAGTGTGGAATGCTGAGTATTATAGTTCCACACGCCCCCCTCTCAGCAGCCCCCACCCTTCCCAGGCTCAAAAGTAAAGTCCTTTGTTCTCCCAGGTTCTTGTGTAAATGCAAATTAGCACAACTACAAGACCTCACACTAATATACTTCCCTGGAGCCTTTAGGGTATTTTATGATAGGAAGACTGCTAGCATGAGGTGTTACAAGTGACCCTTCTCGCAGCCAGCGTGACTGCACTACTCCTTGAGCAGGGCCACCTAGTGTGTGAGCAGACGTTACGTCCCTGAAACTTTTCTTCAAAGGCTAGGTGTCACGTGGCCATTTGCTCTGATTAGCTAAGGCAATCCAATTTTGACATACTGTATCCATTCATGGCAAGCAGCCATTCCTGAAATATATACTTTAGGGAATTATGATAATACACACACTTTATACAGAGCACACAAAATACATACAGTCATGACATGGGCTTTTGATGAATCGCCGTAACCCATGGCGATGGTCATACCAACCTCCTAAATATGGTGTAGGGAGATGGCGATCATCCATCACATACCTCCCTGTGCCACGGCGTCTACCTCATTGCCTTGCCGGGAGAGTCCATCTGCATTCCCGTGCTCTGCCCCTTTTTTGTGGTGGATGGTAAAGGTGTATTGCTTCAGAGTGAGACTCCATCGCAGCAATTTGCCATTACTCCCGGAAATCTTGTTCAACCAGCTGAGCGGGTTATGATCAGTGATTACCGTGAAGTCTCTCCCATAGAGGTACGGCTGCAGCTTTTGCAATGCCCACACAATAGCTAAGCATTCTTTTTCAATCGTGGCATATGCCACCTCACGAGGGAGCAGTTTCCTAATCAGATGTGTTTCCTACACATCTGATTAGCCTGAACCCTTATCGACTCCAGCGTTGGGTCTGTGTTTAGACATACTTTAAACACATTCTGGTCAGTGGAAGGCAGTGGACTGGGAGGCTGCCCCCCTTCCTCTGCTCTCACAGGAGAGAAGGGGAGGGGGGAAGGGGGATTGCCATCCAGTGAATGGTCCTCCACCCATGCAGGGGTTAAAGAAACACACCATTTCAGTGCTGGTGCCTCTGCATCTGCAGGGGCTACTAACAAACACTCTTCCTTTCATGCAGCACTGCGTGTGGTCACTGCGGAAACAGCTGTAAAATTATTAGCTAACTGTACAGTACTCGGTTCTATGCTAGTACATGCATCATCACACATTTCAGTCTCTGTCCTGCGAAGTTGAAAAGCATTATTCCCTGCAGTATCATCAGTACATATTGACACTTTAGTACATATCGGTATTGGTGTTAGCTGGTGAGAAAAATTATTGACAGGTAAGTTTACATCAGGGGCCACATTTTGGTCAGTCACATATGTAGCAGACTTCTTCCCCAAATCTGTCCCCAATAAGACCGTGGCAGGCAGGTCCGCAAGTACTCCAACATCACGGATTCCACGACCTGCCCCCCAATCTAAATAAACCCTGGCTAGGGGTATCGCAGAGTGTACTCCGCCCACCCCCTGTACAGCCATTGTTCTCCCCGGTAAAATGTTCTCGGGGCGCATCAAATCTGGGTGTATCAGAGTCACATCAGCCCCGGAATCACGCATGCCAATGGTTACCTTGTCACAGACTTGTACTGCTTGTAGATTGTCCCGTGGTCGCTCCTGGGGTCCCCCAGCATACAGGATAGTTGGCACAGACTTCCCTGCTGGTCCTCCCTCAGGAAGGGACGTTGATTGCTTCTTAGAGGGTCAATTGGCACTGATGTGCCCCACCCGGTTGCATTTAAAACACCTGCGGGCATCGCCCAAAACAGGCTTGCCCACCACCCCCCCAAACGGTGCAGCCACAGCTGGTTTAGTTGAAGGGGCAAATGTGGGGAGCCCTCCTGGACTCCTCTCCTTCCAGGCCGATGCCCAGACATCCCAAATGACTTCTTTGCGGCTGGAGCCCTGGTCGCGATGTACTTATCAGACAGGCTGGCAGCTTCTTGCGATGACTTAGGGTCACGGTCCATGACCCATTCTTTCACCTCCGCGGGGCACAGTGTGAGGAACTGCTCTTGCAGGATGAGATCTTTCAGATTATCAAAGTCTGTCACTTTCAGTCCATCAATCCACTGATGCATCGTGGTTGACAAGTGCGCTATCAGTCCCGTATATGTGTCGGAGCGACTGCGCTTTGAGTCTCTGAATTTCTGACTATAAGTTTCTGGGGTGAGGTTGAATCGCTTTAGCAGCGCCTCCTTAATGGCGCAGTAATCGCCATCCAGCTCTGGAGGAAGGTCAGCAAATGCCTCCAGTGCTTTCCCTCTCATTTCCGGTGTTAAATAGCTGGCCCATTCACTGGGTTCCAGCGCAAAATGTCGGCAAGCCCTTTCAAATCCCCTCAGGAATGTATCGAGGTCGCCGTCTTTCTCCAACACAGGGAATTGGTCGTGCCGGGGTTTTTTCCTACCCGGGTCACAGGTGGTGTTCTGGCTGCGGAGTCTGGCCAGCTCCAGCTGGAACACTAGTTTGGCCTGGTGCTCTGCAGCTGCAGCTTCCCTGTCTGCCGTCGGTTGGTACTGCTGCACCAACTGCATGGCTGTCGCCTGGTCCACGTCCTTCATATGCCTTATAGCAGTTTGAAGGAAACTCTCTAGGGCAGACTCACTTGACCCAGCAGAGGTGTCCGATCCCTGCTGGGCATCTGTGGTAAGGTCCAGGACAGACTGAGCTTCTGTAGCAGGGTTGTCTATTGTCTGGCTCCTTTCAGCAGCAAGTTTCTGATCAGCCTCGAGTGCTTGGACCAGTCGATCTCTGCTCTGGCCAGTCCAGGCAATGTTCCTCTGCATACACAGGACTGCCAGTTCATCCCTTTTTAACTGCTGGTACTCCGTGGTCATTCTGGACCTCAAACTTTTTGCCAAAGATAGAAAAAGAAAAACAAGAGAGAGGGAGGAAACAGAGATCAACTGTGCACAGTATGTCTTTTGAAAATTTTAACCATGAGCGTACTCTCTGGCGAATTAGGGTGTTGACTTTCTGAGAAGCACACACTGCTAATTCACTTAAGCTCTTATGATAAAAACAAAAATATCAAATCCCACCACTTGCCACCAGTTTATCACGACACTGTGTCCAGCTTGCGCTCAGATACGCCAACCTGACGTAGCTGGGTGGTTGTGACGTGGGTTTTACTTAAGCTGCCACCACGAAGAGTATTAAAATAGCGCTCTTACGTTCACCAGACACATAAATGTCACTTAAACTCCCAGTGATTACACAAATATAGCATGGGCCTCTACAGGCATGTGAATTCATTAGAGCGCAGAGATAACGCTGATAAAGTTTTAGTATTTATTGAGAAATATCTCCAGGGTTAAGTTACAAGAAAAATAGGTAAATAAACAAGACATATATATAGTAATAATAATAAATGCACAGATTGATTAGAGATAAGTAAAGGTAAGAAAGTCAGAATCCTAAGGTATCTTACGCTGAAGTCTTAGAGAATCTGTGTGGAGGGAGACCACCACAGACCGACATGGGGAGCACTTCTTCGCTCTCAGCTATCCTTGGAAGTGAACACCTAGCAGTGTGGAATGCTGAGTATTATAGTTCCACATGCCCCCCTCTCCCTCGGCAGCCCCCACCCTTCCAAGGCTCAAAAGTACAGTCCTTTGTTCTCCCAGGTTCTTGGGTAAATGCAAATGAGCACAACTACAAGACCTGACACTAATATACTTCCCTGGAGCCTTTAGGGTATTTTATGATAGGAAGACTGCTAGCATGAGGTGTTACAAGTGACCCTTCTCGCAGCCAGCGTGACTGCACTGCTCCTTGAGCAGGGCCACCTAGTGTGTGAGCAGACGTTACGTCCCTGAAGCTTTTCTTCAAAGGCTAGGTGTCACGTGGCCATTTGCTCTGATTAGCTAAGGCAATCCAATTTTGACATACTGTATCCATTCATGGCAAGCAGCCATTCCTGAAATATATACTTTAGGGAATTATGATAATACACACACTTTATACAGCGCACACAAAATACATACAGTCATGACATGGGCTTTTGATGAATCACCGTAACCCATGGTGTTGGTCACAGTGTTCGAGCCATACAGTCCTTGCCTACTTTTTAATTCTCCTCTCCAAGAGAAACCAGAAGAGTTGAAGTACACCACTTCAGTGGGTGGGACCTGGCTCTCACATTATTAGGCCCTGTCTCTGTGGTGGCAGAATGCCACGAATTTGAGGTCCACCATGGTGAAGGGACAGAGCTAATTTGATTTGCAGCATTTTAGCCCCCCCACCTTTAAATGGACCGCAAAGTCCTAATATTATGTACCTGTCCTGCCCACTTCACTAGCAAGTGGGTGGGATGCTGGAGATCCAGTCACTTTTCTGGGTGGTGTGGGGGACTACCCAAAAAATCATGAGTCTCCCGCACCTTCAAGGAGAGTAGGTACAGGTAAGTCTGCAATCCAGAACTTAGGACATAGCAAATACACCACACCATAATAACATGGTAATGTGTAACTAAAACCAATTTAAACCCCCCCCCTCCAAAAAAACAGTTTAAACGTACAAGCAATGTTAAAGAAGAAGGGTGAGGGTGTAGGAAGGCAATGGGAGGGTACAATGAAGAAAAGGGAGACTAGACAAAGGAATCAATAATGGTTATAGTCTGTTCTGACTATTTGTGGAGAGGCAGTGAGTTCAGTTAGCTCAGAGGGGATTCAAGTGCTGTTAAGCAGGTGCGGTGTCCGGTGATCTGAGTGCTGAGTTACCTTCTGATTATATTGGGTCTTGGAGATACCTATCTGTCCCTAAGCTTTCAAACCTTTGTAAGTGTTTACCATTTATCTTCCTTCTGCAGCGATCTGCGGTGTGTGTCTGGCCGATGGCACTAGCTGATGACGTCACTCCAGCTCAGGTGGTTTCTCCTGCTCTGTCCCATTCTGTTTGCACTCCCACTGTGCCATCCATTGCATTTCAGGCTGTAAAGCACTTTTTCAAGGATAGGCTGTGGTCCCCATGTTGGCCCAGCTACACCAATTACAAGTATACAGGCCCCAAGCTACTAGAAAGCCCAGAGCAGCACACAGATGCCATCTTAGGCACATGCAATACAGACTGCTGTCAAAACACAGAATGAGAACAACACAGAGTGTTTCCAGTGTAGTGTGTCAAAAGAAAAGCTGATTAGAAATCAGAGGCTGCACTGTTATGTCTGTAAGGAGCATAAACACAGGAGCTATTCCTATGATGGGGTTATCAAGCTAAAAGGTGAAGAAAATTTTACAACATGGACGTTTGCTATGGAAATGCAATTAAAGTGTGAGAGGTTGTGGAAGGTCACAGTAGATCCCAGTGACAGTCCAAGCCCAGATGATGTAGAGAGAGCCATGGGTACTATTTGGTTTAAGTGTAGAGTAACATGTGTACTCTAAAATACATGGGAAGATATCAGCAATTGACATGTGGACAGCAGCAGACAGCATACCAAGTTATGTGAATACAGAAGTATGAGTGAGTACATAGCCAATATGATGTCTGTTTCTTAGCAACTATTGTCTTTAGAAGTGCAAGTTGATGATGAAGAGATATTTACAGCTAAGCTACAAAACTTAACTCCTGAATTTGACTTTCAAGTTCTGGCATTAGAAGCAAACACTGATCACAGTCAGAGCAAAGTTACTACAATTCCAAGAATGCATGCCATGTGAGTCCATCCATGGATACTGCATTACACACAAAAACTTAGAAACTTAGAAAATTCTAGTTTAAGTGCTATGTATGTCACAATATAGGTCACAAAGCATTTGAGTGCAAAATAATGTGATTTCTTTGCAAAGTAAGAAATGCAACAGCAAGGATGAATCAACCCTGAGGCGTGAATTTACTAAGAATCATGTTTGACTTCTAAACCAAATCGGTGGACATCGCCTGAACGTTTTAGACTCAAATTCATAAATTTACTGAGTAGCGTGTTGGATTGTCTATTGTGATTTGATGGTGCTACTCATTGATTTTGGGCCGATTTGCTTTGTTTACAATAAGAATTTGCTGACAATAGAAGCATGAATCGGCTGCCGACTGTGCAGGCTTTGGTGTGTAAAGTAGTAATGAAAGGGTTAATTTCAATAAGGAAATATACATGGGGTCATCCCATTTTTCCAGTAACCAGCACCAGGCTAAACCAGCAGGGGGTTACACTATAGCTTACTGGGGTGGGGGTGCAAGCCTTTTTTTCTTTTATTAACCCTTTAATTACTTTTACACAAAAAAGCCTGAACAGGTCTTTGTTATAGCATTTCTCAAACAAAGCTTCGATTCAACTGTCACACAGGAATTTCCTGTGACTGTCAATCACAACTTGCTTAGGCCTCTCTCATATGGCTTTAGTTGAAGGGCCATTTAGTCTCTACAAGGTGCAGGGCTTCATATGGCTTTTATTTAAAATGCAATGAATAAAGACTTTCACATAAAAAGGGCCAACACAACACTACTATATATAAACATAAAATAGAAAAAAATCCTCTCATAATCAACTCTCTTTTGGTATTTTTTACTTTTACAGCACATATCAACATCAACACAATTTCTAAAGACACTCAAACAACAAGGGAGGACACAACAATAACAAGAATGGAATCCTAACACTTTGGACGTAGGTGCGGTGCTAACGAGAGCAAAATATGGGAGATAAACATTTTCTTACACTTATTCTTGCATAACCATAATTTTACTTTTCAATATCTCATGCTGAGGTGATAATCTTTGAGTTTTATTGTTACATTTTACTTTTACTAGGCTAGTGGATGATGACAATTTACTTACGTTTGCCCAGAGAGTAAGAGAATACACTTGAACATAATATAAATATTTCCTATGACTACTAAAAAGAACATTACATATTGTAAAAATCCACCAAACATTTTGAAAAACCACTACCTAACAATCTAAATGGTTCCTAACTATCAGTTCCTAAATTTCTCAATTTACTCTGTACTTCTTTTACTTTGTTTAAGTATCTACTTCATTATCGTCCATGTAAGTACAGCATCCTTGCCCCACTATTGCACAAGTTCCTCCTCTTGCTGCTAACAAGTGATCGAGGGTCGTCCTATTCTGTAGCACTACTTTCCTTATCTGTGATATTTCTTCTATTGTAGGATTAATTGCTAATACTATTTCACCAACCATATCATCCATCAAAGTAATTATTTCTGTAACAATCTTCTCTAAGTATATAGTTGATGAGGGAATTCAAGTACCTGCACATCTGAAAACCTAAACTTTGTATCGCCTTTATTCACAGCATGTTTATTTTATTGTATCAGATATGTCAGTCCTTTAGGGGTTAAATCATGATACCAAGGAATATTCCTAGGTGCTAGATTAAGTTATTTTGTGGCTCTAGTGCACAGGTTCTCACACGGTCCTCAGGACCCCACACAGTTCATGTTTTCCAGGTCTCACAGAATCTCAAGTGAAATAATTATCCACCCGTGGATCCTTTAAAATGTGTCAGTGAATAATGAATACACCTGTGCACCTGCTGGGTGACCTGGAAACCGTGACCTGTGTGGGGGCCTGAGGACCGAGTTTGAGAACCACTGGTTTAGGGAATAGACCTACGTATGAAAAACTACATTGTTCAATGGCTCCTTCAGATGTCCAGGAATATGCTTTGTTACCACAAACCCAATCCATTCCATGTGGAAGACGCTGCATGAGTCATACTGATCTGTGCGTGCTTGGGACAAACACGTCTGCCACAGACAGGTCAATTGATGTCTTCTGTTGTACTACAATTTTGGTGTGATTTTGATAGTGTTTGACAACACAATTCTTAGTAAATTTGTGATACCTATTCAGGGGTGTATCTATAATGGGTGCAGGGTGTGTGGGGAACACGGGCCCCTGGGTCTAGGGGGGCCCCGCACTGCACACCCTGCACCCATAATATTACTTACCTCTCCGGAGTGCCACGTCGGCGCGGGAGTCCGGCGCTGTAAAACGACTGGAAAATGGCCGCGGTGGCCATTTTCCCATTGTTTGCGCATACGAAGTACAGGTAAAAATGGCCGTCGTGGCCATATTCCCGGTGACCTGTGCATACACTATAGACTCTGGGCACACTCTAGTGCCCAGGGTCTATAACTCCGGCGCTGGCTGCGCACAGCTCAATGCGCTGCCGGCCAGTGGGCGGAGAGGAGGGGGCCCCTTCCTCTCTAGAAACGCCCCTGTACCTTTTCTTGTCTATCTTACCAATACGATGTATAATCCTTTGGTCTAAAGAAGTCTACTGCCGTATAAAGGTGATTTCAATGCGAGATTACTTTTAGTAAATCTCCGATTTGCCAACTGTGTGTGATGTCGCATAAAAACCCAAATCTGCCAAAAAACTAGTCTTAGTAAATATACCCCCACATGTCTAGTGGTGTTTTGCTTTTCACAGCTACTGTGGGCACACATATTTTTAGATATAATGCAATAGACACTGCTTCTACCCAAAAACACTTTCTCTAAGCCTACGTCACTCAGCATTGTCCGCACTCTCCACAATTGTATTGTTGGCCTGCTCACTGATATAATTCTATTATGGCGTATATGCAATGGTTAGCTGGTGCTCTATGCCATATTTCTTCAAGTATATGGCTGCCTCTTTACTTTTTGTATTCCCCACCATTGTCAGGTCTCAAGTTTCCGTTTCTGACCCATTTGAGTCTCAACCAAACTCTTGTAGTCTGCAATTTTGTTTTTTACTTTACTTTTAGTTTTAATGAGGTAAATGTGTGTCATTCTTGTGAAGTCATCTATGAATGTCAGGATATATCAGTATCCACTTATCAATTTCACCTCCATCGGACCACACGTCTGTATGCAGCAAGGCTAGCAGTGCCTCAGCTCTAATTGCTAATTTTGGAAAGGGTTTGCTTACATTTTATACAGCTCTCACATGCTGGTCTCTCTGGATGGTTCATGGCTATCCTTGTCATCATCCAACCAAGGCATTTCTGGACATTATCATACCCTAGGTAACCTAGTCGACCTATGCAACAACTTAATTGAATCAGAAACTGCCATCGCATAACATCCTCCATGTCTAGGATGTATAGTTGCTGGCACTGGGTTGCTGTTGCTGTCCATCTTTCATTCTGCACAATACACTTACCCTCTTCTAACTTAATCTTGAATCCTTTGTCTTCTATGACATTTATGGCTAAATCTGTTACAAATAACCCATCCTGAATGTCTGTGACTATGGTTTCACATTTAGGTCTCAGGTGCAACGTGACTGTCCCAACCTACATGACTGAATGCACTTTAACCCTGATTTAGAGTTCTACACTAATGCTGCCGCTGTGAATTTGTTCTCAAATGCTATGCAAAAATATGCAAATGTTGCAGACATCGACAGATGTATTGACGCACCCACTGGAGGTTTTCAAAGCCAACCATCTGTGTAAAAAGTTGTTGCATCTGTGTACAAAGTGTCAGCATCAGCCACAGATCATTCAATTGTGGCAGTCCTGAGTGAGTCTATGGTCCCGCAGAATGGCCGTGGGAACTGAGACGCCTTTGCAATATTTCCTGGGTATATAATCGCAAATATATTGGATGTGACACACCCCGAAAATTATTGCAACACATCCAAGTTCTCCGTTACCTCCCCCAAATGTTCACTGACTGTCAATCATATTGCGAATAAATAGTTGCTTCGAATGACTACTGTATTGGTCCTTGACAAATGCACAGTGGGACTTGTATGCAAGTGTAGATGGCCGATAATTGTTGAACTGTGAAATCATCGGCATAGCTTTACAATTCTGATACAGGCCCTTTTTCTCTGATCCCCCGAGTGATATAGGGTGACACATGCTCAATGATGTAAACCATTTTTGATTGCAACTGAAATGCATTGTGGCTCCCAAGTCCAGGTACCAGCAATGCTTCCGGTGACTGTCTGTGACATTTAAAGCTGACTTGTTTCTTTCATCAAGCTTTTTCACACCACTTGAATCTTTCAGATTGCATTCAGAGATCTTATGTTCCACTTTGTGACATATGAAACACTTGTACTTAGGTCTTTTGGGCTTTTAGTGTCCTTTATGAGTAAATCACAGCTTTCAACATTTGTCTCAATCATTATGCCTTCTTGAACCTGCAGCATCTTAGCCCTCACAAGCCACTACTAAGAATTCAAATTCAGGTATCAGATTTTGCAGCATCGCCATTGCAACCTCTTCCTCAGCCACTTGGACTCTTACAGATGGCAATTGCTGAGATATGGACAATGTCAATGTACTCGTTCATGTCTCTGCATGCACTATGTTTAGTACCATACAGTGAACCTGATTCACTATGGATCGCTATTCTGCTTATACGCACACAACTGCGTTGCTAATATCAGTAGTTATATTTAAATGTTTGCATTCGCATTGCGATCACAGCCTGACATAAGGATGCCCACTTCCCCTTACTCACATCCGTATAATTGACCAACATAGTGATACAACCAGTAACATCAAGTAACATCGGACAATTAGGGAAGCCCAGACCTTACTCACGAATTGCTTACTTATGCGCACACTATGATGCCTCAGGCGGCATCTGGTATTGCAGTGGATAACTTATGCATGCCCCAGCAACGGCATTGAAATGCACTGGCACGCCTGCTTTTTTCCGTCCACTCCCCCATCACCACCCACAAACAACACTTCCTGTTAATCACTCTGCCATGGGTATGCGTTGCCTCTGAGATCGCAGTCCTGACTTCA
Source organism: Taudactylus pleione (assembly GCA_031769625.1). Classification (NCBI taxonomy): domain Eukaryota; kingdom Metazoa; phylum Chordata; class Amphibia; order Anura; family Myobatrachidae; genus Taudactylus; species Taudactylus pleione. The sequence continues at coordinate 8,549,965 of JAUIMM010000081.1, read as the reverse complement.
GCATCTGGTTCATGCACATGCACTGCATTGCAAATTAATTGACCAATTGTGTGCGTATAAGCAACTGCATTCCTTGCTGAATCAGGCCCAGTGTACGCCTATGGTTTATCCTCCTCATCAGACCTTTATCTTCATATGCTGTCTGCAGGGCTATCCACATATTATGTGCTGACATTTTCCTGTGAAATATGGAATATTTGTGCTTTTCCACAGCTAAACGAATAATTGTTCCTATGGCTCTATTCACTTCATCAGGTTTGGATTGTCACCTGGATCATGTGTGATCTTCCACAATTTCTCTCACTTTAGCTGCATTTCCATAGTTAATTTCCACATGGCATGATTCTCTGATCCTGTCAATTTTACAAAATTGATGCTGACTACTGCACATTGCATTTTCTGTACTTCTCCAAATTCAGGACTTTTCTGTAAATTTTACACTCTGGCTGCTGGGCCCACAACCTATTAGTATAACATATTAGTGTAACCTGCTTAGGTGTCAGCGGAATGTGAAATGGAGGTTAGTCCACACCCTTAACCAGGCTGCTGGATTTATTATGGTAACAGCTGTTTACACAAAGTTTAACAGTGGTGTCAGAGGTATATACAGTATGCACAGGCTTAATAGTGGTATCAGCAATGGCTATGATGGTAATCACAGGTCTCACTAGAAGAGTTAAATACTGCATGCGGCACGAGCAGGGTTTGCATATGTTCACAAGCCCAGCGTTACAATCATCCCGTTGAAACATTACTACACTGAGGAGACCTTCTTACAGACTGAACAAAGCTTGGGTGGAGACACCAACAAGAAGGAGTCACAAATACAAACCCATACAATTAGTAACTTTGTAACCGTTTAACACAGAGGTTCTCAAACTCGGTCCTCAGGACCCCAAACAGTGCATGTTTTCCATGTCTCCTCACAGAACCCCGAGTGAAGTAATTAGCTCCACCAATGGAACTTTTAAAATGTGTCAGTGAGTAATGAATATACCTGTTCACCTGCTAGGTGACCTGGAAAATGTGAACTGTGTGGGGTCCTGAGGACCGAGTTTGAGAACCTCTGGTTAAACACATCCATTTGGAGAAGAAACTAAGGCCCTCATTCAGAGGCGCTCGCAAAATGCGAGCGGTCACTCTGAATGTGGGCGGCCGCTTTGGTTTTGAAGGGCGGCCTTCTGGTCACTAGCTAAGCTGTGGGCTATCACCCACAGTTTTAGCGACCGACCAGGTTGATGATCGCGATGGTCAAGACCATCGCGACCATCAGGGCTTGCGACGAGGCCCTAAGGTTGGATCTCGGCAACCACAAGCCCCACTGCTGATGTCAGTGCGGCCGCCCACAAAACGGCAAGAGTTCCTTAAGGAATGCCTCCGTTTGTGAAACCACCCCCCCACCACGCCTACAAAATGGGGCAAGCTGTCGATCAACGTCGACAGCCGTCCCTTTTGTAGTGATCTCCAGAGTGAGAGAATTTCTCTCTCGCTCCGGGGCTTGCGCACACGCAGTGCAGCCACTGCGCTTGCGCAGGGCCTAAACATCAACCCACTTGCGAGCATTCAGCGCTTGTGAGTGGGTCTGAATGAGGTCCTAAGTGAGCAGGTGTTACAATATGTATTGGGTTTTTGTTACCTAGGGAACTTTACTCACGACTGAAACTCCAAACTTCACATCATCTCCTTTTTATATCCTGGAGGTATGAAAGCTATTATAGACATCAGCTGTCAGCAACGGGATGGATATTATACTGGACAGATTTAGTTAGAGGTTGGATCATCTAGCATTAAAGGGATTTTCCATCAAATGTTAGATATTTGGTCATCACACATTGTAGTAATTGGTTGCACATTATTATTCTAGTTTATATGATGCCTCCAATTACCTAGTGCTGTACAGAGAGAATATTTGTCAATCACATCAGTTACTGCCACATTGGAGCTGGCAGGCTAAATTCCCTAACTGGGCAAAAATAAATGTGAACCCTATAAAATTAGTATCGTTTTTTAATGTACCACTGAATCTGAATGCATCACTAGGGGATATGGGTCACACCGGGTGACACCATCCAAGGGGGTGACACCCAAATAGCAGAGCTGCCCTGCTGTTTGGGTGTCGACCCTTCAGATTGTGTCACCAAGGGGCTAGCAGCTGTGATCGATGATGCGCGCATGCATGCGTCACCCATTACACACACCCCTATGACCGGATTGGTTGGGGGCTTCCCAGCAGCTCCCTGAGTACTGGGCAAACCCCCAGCTTGATGACAACGGTATGTCATGACTATTTTCGGGGCGTGTTGCTGCCTGCATCTGCGATCCAGTATGCAGATAACAAGACTCAGTACACACGGCCTTTTGTGCGACCATAGGGTGACTCAGAAGGCTGATTATCAAAGGACCTGCAACTGATTCTGCGTCTTTGTATGCAGTCGCTTGGATTTGCGAAGACGCCAGGGGGCATCTCAATGTATATACCCGTGGGCCGTGACATTTAATATATTCACACAGAAGCTGCGTACAAAAATGCAGCAGCGATAGCATTAGAGTTACTAATCAGAAAGAGCAACCATAGGTTTGCTCAGAACTTTGATGATGCGACTGATGTGCGACTGTTGCTGCATCTTTGAGACACCGGTGGTGAACGTCTCTGTACAATAGACAGTGACAGCCGCATTAGCAGATCTTATCAATTTTGCTACGTACAAAGACGCAGCAGCCACGGGATTTGCGTCCTCCGCTGAGTCAGGCTATAAGTGTGAAGATGCATGTTAATGCAAACAGAAAACTTCTGCATTCAACTTAGGCAGCACAGACGGTGTAATGGTAAGCATTACTGCATCACAGCACTTACTGTAGTTCCTGGGTTCAATTACCACCAGAACCCTGTGTGGAGTTTGTATATTCTCCTTATGCTTACGTGGGTTTCCTCCAGGCATTCCAGTTTTCTCCCACACTCCAATAATATACTGGTAGGTTAATTGGTTACTGACAAAAATTAACCCTTGTATGTATGTGACTGTATAAATGTGATAGGGAATATAGATTATAAGCTCCACTAGGGCAGGGACTCATGCGAATGGTCAAAATATTCTCTGTAAAGCGCTACGTAATATGTGTAATAGGTAACCAGTGACAGCTATATTATTAGGTAGCTGTTGCCAGCGGCTTCGCCCACGATGAAATCACTTCTGTCAACATTTTTATTGTTGGAGGTATTCTAGTTATATTGCTTTGCATAGGGGAACTGTCTTCGGAGTGCCCCACGAGACCAGCAGCACTATACAGACTGGTGGCAGCAGCGCCTTCACCCACCACTCACACCAATGTCACTGTGTGCCCTGTGCACAGACTGCTATGTAGCCTATCCTATTCACCCACCACTCACACCAATGTCACTGTGTGCCCTGTGCACAGACTGCTATGTAGCCTATCCTATTCACCCACCACTCACACCAATGTCACTGTGTGCCCTGTGCACAGACTGCTATGTAGCCTATCCTATTCATCCACCACTCACACGACTGTCACTGTGTGCCCTGTGCACAGACTGCTATGTAGCCTATCTTCTTCAAGTGAACACAGGCCCAAAGCACCTCCCCCCCATCCCTTACCAGCCGCGTGCATGGTGTTAAACCTATCTCTTGCATTAATGCGGTCAATACATTTGGATCGAGATGAAATAAGGTGCAGGTTATTTCTAAGAGTTTCCACTACAAAATGATGCAGGTTTTGTGAAAATCGGTTCAGTAGTTTTTGTGCCAACTTGGAACAAACAGACACAACGTTCTTACTATATCAGTAGAGATTAAGTTAGTTCGCTTTGAAAAAGAAGAGATACTGTAAGACATGATTTGTATTTCTTCCAAGGAGCATTAACATATGATTTATTTAGCATCGCTTTGTACTGATGTACTTGCTGTCAACTGATATCAGCAAACATAAAAGTATTAACTGTATATTTATGTGGTGTATGATGTCCACTGTCAATGTTTCTAAAAATTCTAAAAATAGCACTTTTTCATTGCATTTTAGGCATCAATGTATCAATCTTTTTGTTACATAAAATTATGCAGAAACTGCAGTGTCTGCATAATTTTATGTATTGTTCCTTTGTACTAATAGCACAATGCAGGAGACTTCACAGAAATCTCCGGCAGATAATAATCACGGCTGGTCCGCAATTAATGTCAATAGGTTTAGTACAGGACATGCCAAAAAGCGTGATAAAAAGTACTTTTTAGGTAATGCATTATATTGCACTAATGACTTATGTAACCCTGGTTAAGGGTTAAAATAAGTACTATACTTAGAAATCTATGTAATATTTATAATGGTACAATTTGTGAGGTTAAAATATGTTTACAGATGTATGTGGTGCATGTAATTTATATTTGATTGTGTATGTAAACTCTATTGTGGGATCTAAATGGGGTACAATATGCATAGATATACACTTTTATTATGTTCCATGGATGGGAATAGGAAGGCACACGCTGCTTGAGAGGATTCTAGAAGCAGCACGAGGATCAGTGGCTCGCACTGCAGGCGGGAAGTACAGGGGCTCGCGGCCCGAGTAAGGGTCGCGTGGCCAAGGGAGTGAGGCTTAGTATAAATAGGGTGGCCAGCAGCCTTGCTGGCCAGTCTGGCGTTCCCCTCCTCGAGTGCCCACCTCCCTGTGACCCGGGCAGCGAGGCCGTGGTAGGCTGCCGGGCGCAGGGGGTGGAGCGTGTGAGGAGGCAGCAGCATTGGCTGTCAGTAGCAAAGCGGTGTAAGCTTACTGCTGACAGGAGGCAGAGTCCCGGCGGTGGAGCAGCAGGGGTGGTCCCGGCGGCGGAGCAGAGCAGGGAGACCAGCAGTGACTAGAGGCATTACCTGCGGGAGGAGGCAGCTGCAGGGTGCTCGGCAGTGGCTCCGGTTAGACAGCTGATCGGCTGTCAGCAGGGGGCCGGCCAGTGTTTCAGGACCAGAAGTGGGAGACAGCCGCACAACTTCCCTACATGTGAGGCGATGCTAGCATACAAAGTCAGCTATACAGAGGATCTGATCTAGTGATTCAAGGAGGTGGTGAGAAATCTTTTAATGGAGCTGACAATTCAGCATACACTTAGCAACACCAGTTACTCTGTATGTTACCCCACATTGACTACTGTAGATAACGTGTATACAGGGCCAGTGCAAGGTTTCTCTGCACCCTAGGCATACCTGTTGCCTACTCCCCCCCTCCCCACGGACCCAGTTTCCAGCCAGTACATAGGCCAGATATATATATATATTTATATATATATATGACACACACACATATATATTCACACATATATATATATTATATATAAATATACACACACATATTACATATATATATATATTAGGGGTGAGCGGGTTCGGATTTCAGAAATCCGAACCCCCCCGATCCCCCCCGATCCGAGTCAGGCTCGACTTTTCCCGCCTGACTCGGATCTGAAATCGAGGCAAAACGTCATCATCTCGCCTTCCGGGTCTCGCGGGTTTTGGATCCTATATAAGGTACCCGCGTCGGCGCCATTTTCTCACTCGGCTGTGGACAGTGAAGAGGGAGGGTGGGAGTTAGGGCTGGCTGGGCTGTGTAGTGTAGTGCAGAGTAGTGTTGTGCTGTGCTGTGCTGCTGTTGTCCACTACTTCAAAGTCCATAGGGGCTGGCTGTGTTGTGCTGCTGTTGTTAATAGGGGCTGTGTCCACTACTTCAAAGTCCATAGGGGCTGGCTGGACTGTGTTGTGAAGTCAGTTCTCCATAGGGGCTGTGTCCACTCCAAAGTCCTGTGCAGTGTCCCAGTCCTAAAGGGGTGCTATAGTGTTGTCCAGGGGGTGCTCTGTCCATCAGGGGTGCTCCCCCCAAGTGCTAAAAAAATAATATTTTTTCTGTGTTTGTGAATTGTGTGCGCAGTAGCCGCACGTGCATCAACAAAGTAGTGCCAAGCGTGCGCCTGTGTCATAAGTAAAGGGACGGGTGGCTTGACCGTTAAAGGGTGCTGTAACCCCCAAAGTACACTCCAAACCAAATAACAAAATATTTTTTCTGTGTTTGTGAATTGTGTGCGCAGTAGCCGCACGTGCATCAACAAAGTAGTGCCAAGCGTGCGCCTGTGTCATAAGTAAAGGGCCGGCTGGCTTGACCGTTAAAGGGTGCTGTAACCCCCAAAGTACACTCCTAACCAAATAACAAAATATTTTTCTGTGTTTGTGAATTGTGTGCGCAGTAGCCGCACGTTCATCAACAAAGTAGTGCCAAGCGTGCGTCTGTGTCATAAGTAAAGGGCCGGCTGGCTTGACCGTTAAAGGGTGCTGTAACCCCCAAAGTACACTCCAAACCAAATAACAAAATATTTTTTGTGTTTGTGAATTGTGTGCGCAGTAGCCGCACGTGCATCAACAAAGGAGCAGCGCCAAGCGTGCGCCTGTGTCCCATAAGTAAAGAGCTGGCTGGCTCATTTCTTAAAGGGTGGTGTAACCCACAAAGTGCACTACTCTCCAGCAAAAATAAAAAAATATTTTCTGTGTTTAGCCGCACGTATATATCAAATCGATATAGCATAAATGGAGGACCAAACTTTCTCCGATAAAAATAAAATAGAGAAAGATCAAGAACCACTTCCTCCTAGTGCTGAAGCTGCTGCCACTAGTCATGACATAGACGATAACATGCCATCAACGTCGTCTGCCAAGGCCGATGCCCAATGTCATGGTAGAGGGCACATACAATCCCAAATGACAAAGTTCAGGAAAATGACCTTGAAAAAAACATTTAAATCATCTGAAGAGAAACGTAAACTTGCCAATATGCCATTTACGACACCGAGTGGCAAGGAACGGCTAAGGTCGATCCCTAGTATGCTCATGACTAGTGGTTTAGCTTCACATGACGATGGAAGCCCTCCTCCCACTAAAAAAATTAAAAGAGTTAAGCTGGCAAAAGCACAGCGAAGAACTGTGCTTTCTAAGAAGATATCACAAATCCCCAAGGAGAGTCCAAGTGTGGTGGTGGCTGCGATGCCTGACCTTCCCAGCACTGGACGGGAAGAGGTGGCTCTTTCCACCATTTGCACACCCCTGCAAGTGCTGAAAGGAGCACCCACAGTCCACTTGCTGATATGCAAATTGAAGATGTCACTGTTGAAGTACAACAGGATGAGAATACTGGTGTAGCTGGCGCTGAGGAGGAAGTTGGCGAGGAGGATTCTGATGGTGATGTGGTTTGTTTAAATCAGGCTCCGGGGGAGACAGTTGTTGTCCGTGGGATGAAAAAGCCCATCACGGTCATGCCTAGGCAGAAGACCAAACATTCCACCTCTTTGGTCTGGCAATATTTCTATCCAAATCCGGACAACAACTGTCTTGCCATATGTACCATATGTAAAGGTGGAATATGTAGGGGTAGGGACGTTAACCACCTAGGAACATCCTCCCTTATACGGCACCTGCAGCGTGTTCATAATAAGTTACTGTCAAGTTCAAAAACTTTGGCTAAGACCGTAAGCAGTCCAGGGACACCTAAATCCCGTTGTCCTGTTGTATCCAAGCGCCTGCAAACCACACCGTCAACTCCCTCCTCGTCAATTTCCTCCTTAGTCAGGATCGGAAGTAGTCCTGCAGGCCATGTCACTGGCATGACTGACTCTCCTATCCGGGATTCCTCCGGAGGATCCTGCATTGCTACGCCTCCTGTTGCCGCTGCTGCTGTTGCTGCTGCTGGGAGTCGTTCATCATCCCAGAGAGGAAGTAGGAACACCACTACTTTTAATAAACAATTGACCATCCAACAGTCCTTAGCGAGGAGGATGAAGTACGACAGCAGTCATCCTGAAGCAAAACGTATAACTGAGGCCTTGACTGCTATGTTGGTGTTAGACGTGCGTCCGGTATCCGCCATTAGTGCAGTGGGATTTAGACAATTGATGGAGGTAGTGTATCCCCGGTTCCAAATCCCGTCTTGATTCCACTTCACTAGGCATTCGATACCGAGACTGTACAGAAGCGTCAGAAAAAGTGTCCTCAGTGTCCTGAAAAATGCCGTTGTACCCAATGTCCACTTAACCACGGACATGTGGACAAGTGGAACAGGGCAGACTAAGGACTATATGACTGTGACAGCCCACTGGGTAGATGTAACACCTTACGCAGCAACAGCAGCAGCGTCACCAGTAGCAGCATCTCTGTGTATCACCGGTTTCAGTAAGAGGCACACCGCCGACAACCTCTTAGAGAAACTGAGGGAAATCATGCCCAGTGGCTTACCCCACTTAGACTCTCCTGGGGATTTGTGATATCTGACAACGCCACCAATATTGTGCGGGCATTACATCTGGGCAAATTCCAGCACGTCCCATGTTTTGCTCACACAATAAACTTGGTGGTGCAGAATTTTCTGAAAAGCGACAGGGGCGTGCAGGAGACGCTTTGGGTGGCCCGAAAAATTTCTGGCCACTTTCGCCATTCAGCGACTGCGTGCCGAAGACTGGAGCGCCAGCAAACACTCTTGAACCTGCCCCGCCATCACCTGAAGCAAGAGGTTGTGACGCGGTGGAACTCAACCCTCTATATGCTTCAGAGGATGGAGGAGCAGCAAAAGGCCATACAAGCCTATACATCCACCTATGACATAGGCAAAGGAGGGGGTATGCACCTGACTCAAGCGCAGTGGAGAATGATTTCCGTGTTGTGCAAGGTTCTCCAGCCCTTCGAACTTGCCACACGTGAAGTCAGTTCAGACACTGCCAGCTTGAGTCAGGTCATTCCCCTCATCAGGCTTTTGCAGAAGCAGCTGGAGAAAGTGAAGGAGGAGCTAAGACGGAGCGATTCCGCTCGGCATGTGGGACTTGTGGATGAAGCCCTTCATTCGCTTTGCCAGGATTCCAGGGTGGTCAATCTGTTGAAATCAGACCACTACATTTTGGCCACCGTGCTCGATCCTAGGTTTAAAGCCTATGTGGTGTCTCTCTTTCCGGCCGACACAAGCCTGCAGAGGTGCAAAGACCTGCTGGTGAACACACTGTCAGCTGAAGCGGAACGTGACACATCAACAGCTCCTTCTTCATTTTCTCCCGCAACTGGGGCTGCCAGGAAAAAACTTAGGTATCCTAAGCAACCCGCTGGCGGTGATGCGGGGCAGGCAGGACCAAGTTTGGACATCTGGTCCGGACTGAAGGACCTGGCAACAATTTCTGACATGTCTACTGTCACTGCATATGATACTGTCACCATTGACAGAATGGTGGAGGATTACATCGGTGACAGCATCCAAGTAGGCATGTCAGACAGTCCATACCTGTACTGGCAGGAAAAAGAGGCAATTTGGAGGCCCCTGTACAAACTGGCTCTATTTTACCTGAGTTGCCCCCCCTCCAGTGTGTACTCCGAAAGAGTGTTTAGTGCAGCCGGGAACCTTGTCAGCGAAAGGCATAGGAGGTTGCTTCCACAGAATGTGGAGAAGATGATGTTCATCAAAATGAATTATCAGCTCTTCCAGGGAGACCAGCCTCCAGAACGTACAGAGGGACCTGTGGTGGTGGATTCCAGTGGGGACGAATTAATACTCTGTGAGGATGAGGATGTACACACTGAAGAGGGTGAGGAATCGGTGGATGAGGAGGATGAGGATGACATCTTGCCTCCATAGAGCCAGTTTGTGCAGGGACAGATTAATTGCCAGCTTGTTTTGTGGGGGCCCAAACGAACCAATCATTTCAGCCACAGTTGTGTGGCAGACCCTGGCGCTGAAATGATTGGTTTGTTAAAGTGTGCATGTCCTGTTTATACAACATAAGGGTGGGTGGGAGGGCCCAAGGACAATTCCATCTTACACCTCTTTTTTTTCTTTGCATTATGTACAGTTTGGGGCCTAGTTTTTCAAACTGCCATCCTGTCTGCCACTGCAGTATCACGCCTAGATGGGTCACGTGTTTGTGCCGCCCACTCGTGTCGCTTAGCATAGTCATCCAGCTACCTCGGTGCAACCTTTTGGACATAAAAACACTATTGTGAGGTGTTCAGAATAGACTGGAAATGAGTTGAAATTAAGGTTATTAAGGTTAATAATAGCATAGGAGCAGAAAAACCTACAAATTCTGTGATTTTAGCTGTTTTTATGCTTTTTTTCAAAAAAATACAGATCCAAAACACAAAACCCAGAACCCAAAACATGGAAGGGTGGTTTTGGCAAAACCAATCCAGATCCAAAACACGAAGAAAGATCCAGATCCAAAACCAAAACACGAAAAGTGGCCGGTGCACACCCCTAATATATATATATATATATATATATATCAGGCTGTAGATAGAGAGATGGGGGTATATAGAGAGAGGGCTAGAGATGGGGGGGTCTCAGGAAGCACTCACCGGCACACAGGGACCACCAGGCAAGCTAGTCATAGTTCTGCTCGACCGGCACCACCTGGCTGTCTCTTATCCAGCAGCGGGTCCCCTCTTCCGGTATCACACAGAGCAGCTGCTCCCCTTTGCGTCTGGTGCGCAATTGATGTGGGCGCTGACGGCTTTGAAGGAAAGCGCGCACACTCCGGAATCTCAGGCGGTGGCTGACGGTGCTTGTCAGGTGGCAGCTATCATCACCATTTCACACATGCCGCGGGGGTTGCTGCAGCCGGGGCATATATTCTATGATCCTCATCACCTGGCGGCCTCGCTGGGTGTCTCCAACAAGTACCTGCAGCACCCCTTTTTCATGGCTATAGGTTGCTGGACCATGGGCTAGTTAGCCGATAGAAGAAGGATGTGTCATTCATCCTCAGCAGCCCGCTCCTCAGGTCCCGGCGCCCTTAGGCAGCTGCATAATGGAAACCCTGGCCCTGTGTGTATAACGGGAACCAGCAGCCTCCTAGCTGTCCGACAGCTGGCACACGTGCAGGACACGTGCAGCTGCTAAGGAAAGAGGGATGACCTGGGCTCGGCCAGTGTGAGGATAATCCTTCAATTTGCAATTCCTCTACAGTGCAGTGTATTCTGACAGCAGTGAGTAATGAACTCACTGCATCACCACACAATGGATGGCTAGCTACTACAGTTAAAGAGAAAACAGGAGGGCACATAGGTTTCTAAGGCATCTGTCTGTTGGGACAGTTATAAAATACCGCCTCAGTACAAAGTACTTCCATCAGGCTACAGCTATAATTGAAGTTTGGGGGAGCATGTTCTGTATTTTTTGTAGTACCAGAGGATCTCAATTATTAATAGACATTTCCCATTATTTAAGCTAAAAATATGTATACTCACATCTTGCCTAGCTTAAACTATGGCAGTGACAGGCGTTTCCTTATAATCTGTCACTAGGTAGACTATGACATTTAGAGCAAGAAGACGTGTAGCTTTAGTTTGCAAAGCCTAAACTTTACTGCAGTAATAATAATCCCTTTCAGCAGGAGATACAGGGCCATATTCAATTAGTTTCGCCTCCGCTATAAAGTTCCGCCTACCCGAATCTTCGCCTACATTGCGTGTCTTTGACGCGAAAACTTATCATGCGCGTCCCCGTTTTTCGCCCTATTCAATTGCTAACCAGGCGAAAACGGCAAGCAGTGAATGCAGAACAGACGGAAAGTACTGTCCGAATTGGGGAAATCAGTTTGAACCCCGCAAAAAGATGCATTAACATTGGGGATCAATGTAGAAGTTTTCAAATATCCCTAATAAAACTATTTGGGGTACGGAAGTTGTTTTAAATCCTTGTTATTAGTGTCCATGTAAAAGTGGTGAAGAATAGCATAAAGCAGTATTTTTTGGTGAAAATAAGTAGTCCTGTCAAATTTGGGGTGCATGAAAATGGGTGCTAGCATCTTTTAAAGTTTTTGAATTGAAGTTTTAAAAAACGTGAAAAAACGCACCTGCGACATGCACCTGCAATCCTAAAAACACCTGACCCATCCTTGTAGACCCCCAAGACGTCTATTTAGCTAGTTTTTATGCTTGTCCCCCCACTTTTTACTTTTTTACCCCAAAATCGAAAGTACTTTTTTGGGGTGTTCTTTGTTGAACAATTGGCCTTTCGGGGACTGTCCCTTGGGTTCTGAGTCGTTTCCCGATGTTTGCACCCCAAAATAAATATATTGCAGTTCCTTTCTCCTGCTATTCTTAGGCGAATCTTTTTCGCCTATTACATTGCATTGAGTTTACGCGTACGCGAAAACGACCTGGAATTGATTTAGGAGATACTTAGAAAACAGGCGAAAAGTCCAAATCGGCGAAAACATTTTGCCAAACGGCACTTTTTGAGTCTAATTGAATACGGCCCACAGTGTTATATAAATTCTGAATTTAAACAAATCTGCTGCCAATTTAAGGAGATACTATTCAGGAGGAGCAAAAGCTAAAAAGTTACCTATTTCAGCTGCAGCCAGATTGGGAGTATTCTATGCTATGTCAAAGTTAATAGCCTTATGCCGGCCATACATGGTGCGATTTTATGTTGGTAAGATGTGTTGTACGATTTCCCTTGAAATTCCCCATACGATGTGGTGAAATGGTGTACGATTAATCGTTACATTCATACGATGCGATGCATACATGTGTATCACATTGTACACAATAGATTGTAATCTTGTGGTTTTGCAGTAAGATCTACGATCCAGCTATTCGACAGCGGGGACGCGCATCAGCATTGTAAACACACAGAATCAACACACGATGTGCAAGCTTGATCGTTACGATTAATCAAAATCGTCCACATCGTGCAAAAAATCACACCCGTGTATGGGCCACATTATCCTCTGGTTTTTGCATGGCTGACCACATGAGGTATTGTAGTCATACAGGAGAATTGACTACTTGGTCGACACATTTTAAGTTGTTAGGAGTGTTATATCCCAGCACAGATAAAGTCATATTTACTGCCATATAGTATAACCGCAAAAGGCCATTTTATTCTTCTGGATTCCAAGCATAGCTTCATTTATGGAGATAAACTGCATTCGACCTAAAACTGCACTGTTACAATCCTTTAAAATACAATTTAGAAAACCACATATATGCTTTAATTGTATTGGTTTTACATTTTGCAACAATGTTCAGTTAATACTTGTGTATACTTATATGTATATGAAATTGTATGATTCTATCTCTGGATGTAAAGATAGTATTTATTGCCATATTGTAATATTACCACATAAATATGCTGAAACTATAATTATAGTGAATGTTATTCATGGAGGAGTCTGACAGTTCTTTGACTACACAATGAAGAACAGGTTATATATATATTTATGTGTATGTGAAATTTACACTGTAATTTATGTCATGTCAATCTTTATAGACAAACGTCACATTACACTATCAAGACCTTATTAGTATTATAGTGTATCGCAGGGCTTACCCAAGCAAGCCTTAATCACATTACAGATATTTAATTGGCTTGGGTGGAGGCACTGAATTGATAGTATGTGTACCACTTAATGGGAGGTTAAGGGTGGGTACATTAGACAACAAGGGCGTTAGTAACCTAGGGTCCCTTTAGAGGAGGGGGTTAAAATTAAATTTAAAACAATGCAAATGTGTGAATTATTAATATTAGAGATGTGTGCTGACCCTCGTATTTTGGTTTTGGATCTGGATCTCCCCTGGTTTTGGATTTTTTTTCTTGGTGTTTTGTTGTCGTGTTTTGGTTTTGGATCTGGATTTCTTAAAAACCCACATAAAATGAGCCTGTTTTTGCTCCTACAGTATAATTAACCTCAATAACATTTATTTCCAGTAATTTCCAATCAATTTTGACCACCTCACAATATTATTTGCTTAATCTAGTTAAGGCCAACAGGTTGCATCCAGCTAGCTGGCTGACTAAGCTAAGTGACACAGTGGGCGGCACTAACATGTGGCAGTTCAGCTTCTAATTTCCAACATGGATACAGTGTGTTATACAGATTTTGACCACCTCACAATATTATTTGCTTAATCTAGTTAAGGCCAACAGGTTGCATCCAGCTAGCTGGCTGACTAAGCTAAGTGACACAGTGGGCGGCACTAACATGTGGCAGTTCAGCTTCTAATTTCCAACATGGATACAGTGTGTTATACAGTGTAGGTTGGATACACCAATAGTGCACTTACTGTGACAGCAGTGTCGGCAGAGCGGGGTTGCTGACGGTGTCCTCAGTACATGGAATGGCAGTGCTGCTGTGCTAGCAGTGTCCTCAGTGAAGGGTAACGGTGATGTCGGCAGTGCGGTGGTGCCAGCGGTGTCTTTAGTGCAGGTTTTCTGGCTGTGTCAGCAGTGCGGGGGTTGCAGGCGGTGTCCTCAGTACATGGAATGGCAGTGCGGGGGTGCCAGCAGTGTCTTTAGTGCAGGTTTACTGGCTGTGTCGGCAGAGCAGGGGTGCCAGCGGTGTCCTCAGTGCAGGTTTGCTGACTGTGTCGGCAGTGCAGGGGTGTTGTCAATGCAGGGTGCCGGCGGTGTTGGCAGAGCGGGGGTGCCAGCGGTGTCCCCAGTGCATGTGTGCTGGCAGTGTCGGCATTGCAGGGGAGCTGGTGGTGTCCTCAGTGTGGGAGTGTCGGCAGTGTGGGGGTCGCTGACGGTATCCTCAGTACGTGGGGCAGCAGTGCAGGAGTGTCGGCAGCTGTGGTGTCGGCAGCAGGGGATGCTGCCAGTGAGGGTGCCGGCGGTGTCGGCAGTGGGGGGTGCCGGCAGTGTCAGGCGGCGGGGAATGGCGGGCGCCATCTTTTTCTCTCTCCTAGTGCATTTTTAATGGACCTAACGCTGATTGGCTGAGAGCCGTGACAGACAATCAGCATTAAGCCCGCTCAAAACAAAACCTCGCGACCCGACAACAGGGTTGCGAGGTTTTGCCTCGGGTGAGGGATCCGGGGCAGGCAGGGAGATCCGAACTGCACTCGGATCGCCCCGGATCCCCAAAATTCGGTTGGGTTCGCATCTCTGAGATCTGAACCTGCTCATCTCTATTAATATATTGTAATGGTGCACATTAATCATTACATAAAAATTTGTTTTTTTTAACCAACTTTTTCTGTCAGTTTGCAAACTTGGAGTAATGGACCCTTTTATTATCCTTGTAATGCAGGAGATATCGTTGATATCTCCTGGTTACATTTCACCCCTGATATTGTGGCCGCCGTCCCCAAACTTTAATAGGCAGCACCACCTCTGTCTTCTCTCAGCTGGAACTCTGTGCGTGCCTGGGATGTTACAGGAGCATGGGCAGTTTCAACACAGGCAGCGAAAATGTACAAACCTGCAGAACACAAGGCGAAGTCTCTCACACTTCCAAAAAGCTGTCTCCGCAGCTTTTGGAAGTTATGTTTAGGTTACTCAGGGTTGATGAATGGGTCAGATATTTTCAGCTGTTTATCAAGTTCAATACTCACTTAACACTGCTTAGAATTTTAACATGATGAATGTTCCTCTATGAGAGAACAGTGCTTTAACTGCTTGAAATAAGATCACTCCAGCTTAGAGCCCTGTGAAGGGTGTGGCTATTACTGGAAATGGCTGCTTATTTGCTGAGTGTGCTACGTCTGTGGGCTGGAGCATAGTAACAGTACAAGCACTCAGAATCTGGAAAGCAACTGTGCTGAAAACACTGAACTCTCAAAGCAAATACTTTTTTTTTAAAAGGAAAAGACTGTAAATAGGAAAGGTGAAGGTAAGCTTTTCATCTATTACTTAATAGGACATTATACAACTTGTAGGACAAAAATATATAGTATTAGTTATGAATTATATATTTAAAGATGTATTTGAAAACCTTACAGATGCTGTGCCAAGCTTTCCCTGGCACGGAATTTTCTTGTTATCTATATGTATGTGCCAAGACACTTCTAAGTACAGCAAGTGGTGGGTGACTCTCCAAATTACAAATGTTGGGAAGGGAGAGGAGAACTCTGCTATATGATACCAGGTGCAATCTGATGTTCTGTCTTACACGGCTCTAATATACAGTACATGTGATGTAATATACAGTAAATTAATCAGGTACAGTATTTGTGTTTATTTATAATGTGCATATCCATCTCTCACTCCCTCTCTTTCTCCACCTTTGTTTCTGGACATGTAGTTGTTTTACAGTCATCGTTGGTATATTTTAAGACGGGAAGCAGTCGGGAAGCCGACGGACGGAATCCCAACCACCGGCTTCCCGACTGTCTAATCCCGGCGCCTGTAATTTTACCTACGCCGGGAGCCCGACACCCAGCATCCCGATCGAAGGGAAGCCGGGCGCGGCCAGCCGCGCGGGGGGGGGAGGGTTAGGGGCTCCTAGGGGGGACTTAGGGATAGGCATCCCCCTGGGAGGGTTAGGTTTAGGCTAAGGGAAGGGGGTTTAGGGTTAGGTACCCTTGGGGGGGAGGCTAGGGTTAGGCACTCCCCCCAGGGAGACTTAGGTTTAGGCAGAGGGGAAGGGGGGGTTAGGTTTAGGCACTGGGGGGGAGGTAAGAGTTAGGCACCCCTAAGGGAGGGTTAGGGTTAGGGGGGGGGATTAGGGTTACTTACCTTAATCACCGTTCAGGATTTTCACCCATGTCGTGCTGCCGCTGTCGGGATTTGAACCGCCGGCCGGTAAAAATACTGATCCCTTTTAAGACACCTACCTGGAATTTGTTTCACCAACTTCTCCAGCTACTTTATAGACTAACCAAGGCAATACTAACCATCAGATAAAGAAAGCAACTTGCACCTGGAGAAACCATGTTGCAGTGCAAAGGGTGCAAATGCATTTATTCTTATTATGTGCATGAAGGGTAAATACTGGCTGCTTTTGCATGTATCCTACAAATACTGGACAGCTTTATTTTTACGCTGCAATTTAGATTTCAGTTTGAACACACACCTCTCATGTCTAAATCTTTATGCACATTTTGGGGCTTATTTATTAATTTTCATTTGCAAGATATCCCATAACAAATCATCAGTGGGTGCCTGCGAATATTATGGATCCCCTGAATGTATCTACGGTAGTATCCCGTTTTTGATCACAAAGGCAGCATTCATAGATACCTATCAGCTTGGTAAATTCTGCTTTATTGCTGAATTTACCAAGTTCCGAAATGTGAAGCATTCCAAAGCTTCACCCTGGTAGCTGACGCCATCTGCAGATGGTGTTAGCCATTGTAACTTATGGGCTACTTTCCGCAAACAGTACCAGAGAGGCAATGATACTCACCACTCGCACATGGGTGGGGTAGGGGATTGGGGCGGAGTGACAGGGGGCTCAGAACAGAAGATAGGGGAGGGCCCAGAAAGAGTGGAGGGCAGGATGGGGCGGAGCAGAGGGTGGAGACTGAAGTGACCCAGTATAATTTAATTTTTTTATTTACAAGTAAAAAACAATCTGTAATGGTCACAGGACCCTAATGATAATACATACTGTAGGTATGACTGTGTTCACTGTGCATTATAAATATGCTGCTCCATACAATTCAGGGTAAGCTCTGGGCCATTTCAGCGGAGCAGCCCCAGACTGATTAAGACTAGCGACAGCCACACCGCCAGTTCGGACCTGGGCAACGCTGTGCTCAGACGCTGCCCCAGTTGGGACCTATGGGAATGCGGTGGCATGATATCATAGGTCATGCAGCTGCCAGCCATCCCACTCACATAGATGCTTTCAGCTCTGCAGCCAGTGACAGTCATTGAGGCAGCAGGGCTGGCTCCAGCCACTGCTGGGTGTCTGTCCATAGCTGAGGGCAATGAGGGACTGAGAGTTCCTCTTACCCATCTTCTTCAGCAAACCGACAGGTCAGGTCAGGCTTCTGTGGGGGAGTAGGGGCAATGAATGTGGTTTTTATTTTTTTCCTGTGGGGGACAATATATTAATTTTTTTCCCCGAGGGGGATAATGTGTGTTTTTTATTTTCTGTGGTAAACAATGTGTTGTTTTTTTTCTGTGAGAGACAATGTCTTTTATTTTTCCTTTAGGGAAAAAAGTGTTATTTTTTTTCCAGTGGCAGCCTATGATTTTTTTTCCTGTGGAGGCCTATTTGTGTGTCTATCCAGTGGAGGTCTTTGTGTCAGACAGTACTTACCAACATTCTGACAGCCCCCTCCAGAACAGAGCAGCCAGGTTGGAGTGAGGAGGGTGTGAGGGGGCTTGGTGCGGCATAGGTGGGCATGCCGATATGATAACATCAGACAGCATCTGACACAGGAATATAGACCCTGCACTGACACAGAAATACAGACCCTGCACTGACAGAGAAATACAGACCCTGCACTGACACAGGAAAACAGACCCTGCACTGACACAGGAATACAGACCTTGCACTGACACAGGAATACAGACCTTGCACTGACACAGGAATACAGACCCTGCACTGACAGAGGTATACAGACCCTGCACTGACAGAGAAATACAGACCCTGCACTGACACAGGAATACAGACCCTGCACTGACACAGGAATACAGACCTTGCACTGACAGAGAAATACAGACCCTGCACTGACAGAGGAATACAGACCCTGCACTGACACAGGAATACAGACCTTGCACTGACACAGGAATACAGACCTTGCACTGACACAGGAATACAGACCCTGCACTGACACAGGAATACAGACCCTGCACTGACACAGGAATACAGACCCTGCACTGACAGAGGAATACAGACCCTGCACTGACAGAGGTATACAGACCCTGCACTGACAGAGAAATACAGACCCTGCACTGACACAGGAATACAGACCCTGCACTGACAGAGGAATACAGACCCTGCACTGACACAGAAATACAGACCCTGCACTGACACAGGAATACAGACCCTGCACTGACACAGGAATACAGACCCTGCACTGACACAGGAATACAGACCCTGCACTGACACAGGAATACAGACCTTGCACTGACACAGGAATACAGACCTTGCACTGACACAGGAATACAGACCCTGCACTGACACAGGAATACAGACCCTGCACTGACACAGGAATACAGACCCTGCACTGACACAGGAATACAGACCCTGCACTGACAGAGGAATACAGACCCTGCACTGACAGAGGAATACAGACCCTGCACTGAGAGAGAAATACAGACCCTGCACTGAGAGAGAAATACAGACCCTGCACTGACAGAGGAATACAGACCCTGCACTAACACAGGAATACAGACTCTGCACTGACAGAGGTATACAGACCCTGCACTGACACAGGAATACAGACACTGCACTGACAGAGGAATACAGACCCTGCACTGACACAGGAATACAGACCCTGCACTGACAGAGGAATACAGACCCTGCACTGACAGAGGTATACAGACCCTGCACTGACAGAGGTATACAGACCCTGCACTGACACAGGAATACAGACACTGCACTGACACATGAATACACTCCCTGGGACTTGGCAAAAAAATGAATAGCACTGACCCCTCGAACATGTAGAGATATATGTGTTTACATATATATCGCTACCCCGGTAAATGTCAGAGATCACGTGGTTTCTGTTGTTAGCCAGGCTTGCCAGCCAATCAGAGACCGCTCTACTGTAAGCGGCTGCTGATTGGCTGAGAACTACATTGCAGCCAATCACTTAGCAGAGATGGTGATATTGTGTACAATAGGTAAGATGGGAGCGTACAATAGGTAAGATGCTGGCGCTTGCTGGAAGCAGCACAAAAGCACAGGTGGTCTCCGAAGAAAGCGCACAGGTGAAATGCTAGTGCTTACTGAATGCTGTACAGAAGCATTGTTGTTCTTTAGAAAACGCACAATAGGTAAGATGCTGGTGCTTGCCAATTGCTGTACAGAAGCACAGGTGTTTTCTGGAGGGAACGCAGAGCAAATGAAATGTTGGAGCTTGTTGAATGCTATACAGAAGCTCTAGTGTTCTTTAGAGAAAGCTCACAATAGATGCTGGTGATTGCTGATTGCTGCACAGGAGCAACAGTGTTTTCTGAAGAGTATGTACAGTACAGAAGGTGGAATGCTGATGATTGCTGAACAATAGCACTGGAATCACCCAGGGAGCACAGGAAGCTTTAGAAACTGCTGAGACTGGAGCCAATTAACCGGCCACAAGTGAAGTTGTTCTGGCAATGTATTGCTGCACCAAAGGAGTTTAAGTAGGGCACTCAGGATCCGTATTGGCTGCTCAAGTCTGGTGGAGGAAAATAAGCCTCTGGTTGGAGAATCTGGAGTCAGCTGACTGTAACCAATATGGCGGGAACGGGAAAATTCTGGAAAGATGTTAACCTTAGAAAAGGTTAGTAAATAAAAGTATCATGGACCGCTGCAGTAAGGGGGCGAAGCAGCAGCTCTGAGTCAAGTAACAGGGTCTCATAGCCCGATGTGTGACAATTTGATTGTACTGTATGTGAGTAGTTGTTTGAGTTGTTTTTTTCCATGCTAAAGTGGTTTTCTTGCATCTGTGATAATCTTAGTAGCACATATTTTCTTTTAATTATGTTTTTTTTTTTTAATTTATATGCCTGTTGTGAACTTTTGGAGTTTGTTGCAGTTTCTCCATAGACTTGTGAATTGGCCTCCTGGAACGTTTGTAATCCATGTGGTGGTTGCTGCGATAATTGCTCAGTGTAAATCTTGGCGTGAATGTTGTTTGCTAAAGAAGACTTATGTTTGGCTTATTTTGATTGTAAAGTGGAGATTGAAGTTGTTGCTGTTGATGTGTTGTATGAAGTTATTCAAGCCCACATTATTCCTTTTCCATATGAATATGATGTCGTTAATATATCTTTACCAAATCACAGTGTCATTGTAGAATTAAACTGTTGTGGATAAGTTTGCATAGCTAGTTAAAATTTGTATTCCTTGGATGTTCCTCAGGGGGGTTGGATACAGGATCCTGACAGTTAGGATGCCAATGGTCAGACTAATGATAGCAGCATCCCGATAGTCAGAATCCCATCAGAATTATGTAAGTATTATAACCCTTACCCTAAATCACCCCTCACGTAGCCTAACCCCAACCCTCCCCTCCTGCAGCCTAATCCTAACCCTCCGGTAGTGCCTAACCCTCCCCTCGTGCACCCTAACCCTCCGGCAGTACCTAACTCTCCCCTCCTGCAGCCTAACCCTAACCATCCGGTAGTGCTTAACCCTCCCCCTAGCCCTAACCCTAGTACTTACCTCAGCGATCTGTCGGGGGGCGATGCATAGTCCCCCCTATGCATCGCCCCCAGTAGTAGTCCCCCCTATGCAGTGCCCCCAGTTGTAGTCCCCCCTATGCATTGCCCCCAGTAGCAGTCCCCCCTATGCAGTGCCCCCAGTAGTAGACCCCCTATGCGTTGCCCCCAGTAGTAGGCCCCCCTATACAGTACCTCCAGTAGCGGCCACCCCCCAAATGTAGTGCCAATGCCGTGCCCCTTACAAAAACACACAACTTATCTGAATCCCTGCTCCTGCTACGAACGCTGCTGTCCACTCCTCCCGGCCAGCTCTTCTGCAATATGGGAGAGACGCAGCGGGGGGAGCCTGAAGGTGGAGCTCATGAGTGAGCTCCAGCCGGTTCCCTCCTTGGACGCAGCAGCCAATGAGAGTCTGACTCTCATCGGTTGCTATAACAAACACACAGCCGCCGCTGGCGGCGTTGTTTGTTACTGTGTAGTGCAGACCGCTCTCACTGCGGTCTGCACTACACTTAAATACTGTGGGGCCCGGGGGACACTGGCGGCGGGTGCAGTGGCGCTGTTGGATGCAGGCGGCTATGGGCCCCTGTACCACCATGGGCCCCGGTGCAAGCCACCGGCTGCACCAATGTTAGTTCCGCCACTGTTCTAATCTAATCTACTAGTTTCTACACTGTATTAAATAATGCTTCAGTGAGATAATGTGGGTAAAAGTTAGATTGTGTTTTCAAGTAATTCTGTTCATGGTAGTCTGTTGAGAATGTATTGAGGCAAAGCATTTAATGAATTTGCACAGTTCAAAGTGTTGAATTTATCCATATTGTTGGTAGGACCAAACTTCAATCCTTTGTTAAGAGGTATGATGACATGTGGAGGCTGCTAATGTTGAAGATGCCTTTTGCCTTTATATATGTGTTTATGCTATGTGTTTTTATTTCCTCTCTTATTCCTCGCTTGAGCCTGTGCAGTCTCATAATATCTTGTTGTCTATGTGGATGCAAATGGTGTGAGTAAAAAAAATAAAAACCAGGTTCATACATTGTTCGATATAGTCTTCAGTTGAGGTGTTGAGCATGGTGATGTTCTGATGTTTATTTTCTGAAGAAGTCATTTTTTTCTGGTGAGTTGATATTCTGTGCTATTGGTAGCACTGGTGTTGTAGTTGACAGTTCAGATGTCTCCACATTCTTTGTTTCTGTCTCTGATTTTTATACTAATTAATACAGAAAAACCTGGATTCACCTCACCACTCCAGTAGCACGTTAGTCCTTCACCTCTATAGTAATATCTCGCTGCTATAGTAAGACATTACCCTGTTTAGTGGCTACCAGACTTGCCTACCCTAGAATGCTGGCACTGGCATACCAACACCTGTCAGAATCCCGGCGCTGGCATCCTGACGGTAAGTACTGAGACTGGGTGGAGGGTTAGGGCTAGGCACTAAGGGGTGAGGGTTAGGTTTAGGGTGCGGGAGGATAAGTATAGGCACTAGGAGGCTATGTTAGGTTTAGGCAGTGGGGAGGGTTAGGGAGGGAAGGTTTTAGGATACTGACCAACAGGTGGCGGTATCCTAACCCTGTCGGGAAGCTGGTATCAGAATTCCGAACGCTGGCATCCCGTACCCAACCCGAAATGGATCTATTAATATGAATGTGCAGGGCAGAGATATATTGTCAGTGGGGGAGCTAGGGTGTCAGCTTTTAGGAAGGTGTGCTATTATATGATCATTTGTGCTGGAATGGGATTGAAATCCCGGCTGTCAGGATGCCGCTGGTCAGAATCCCGACACCCATAGGAACTAAAGGTAAGTCTCCCCCTAACCCCTATCCTAACCCTCCCTCCCCGGTGCCTACCCACCCCGCTAGTGCCTAAGCCTAACCTCCCCCTCCCCGCACCCTAAACCTAACACCCCTTCCCCAGTGCCTAAACCTAACCTCCCCCTCCCCTAATCCTAACCCTTCCTCCCCGGAGCCTAACCCTAGTGCCTAACCCCGCTACCTAACGCTAACCTCCCCCCTAACACCCCGATACTTACCTTCGGGATGCTGGTGCTGGGATCCAGACATGTCGGGATTTTGGTGCCGGTATTCAAACCGTCGGCATCCCAAAGGCCGGGATGCCGACTACTTCCCATGTGTGCCTGTGATCACAACAAATTCCATCTAAGATGCGGTGTGGTCATCTACAGTATATATTGCATCATATATTGAAGGTTAAAGCATTTTAATTAGAATGTTGTAAATGGTTGTGGAGGAGCATGCAAAGGATCTGTCCCATTTTCAGGATCCATAAAGAATGTTCTATGTCCTAGAGTATCAGCATTTTTTTCATGGCAGTCCTTGGCCAAAAGGTTCTTATTGAGAAATTCAGCAAAGATAAGTAAATTCTGCCTATATATCATTCTTAGGTTCAGTTGTGTGGCGGTGGTGGACAGGGCTGTACTTTACCTGCATATTTTATGATTGGCAGCCACCTGCACTGATTTTGCCTAGAACATTGGCCATAAATAATTTAATTTGGTACAGGACACACCCAAGTGGCAATATATATGCCCATAGGTGGAGCTAGACATGCCCCTTGGGTAGAGCTGGCCACGCCTCCACGAAGCAGCGCGCGGTGCATATTGGTGCCGTCTGGAGGGAATATGCTCTCCGATTTTCATATTTCTAGGTCCAGGGTGTGGGCTGGGCATTGATGAGTCAGTCAGTGAGTAAGTCAGTCAGGACATTTGATTTTATATATATATATATATATATATATATATATATAATGAACGCTTACACTGGTTCAGCTGCACCAATTAGGTGGACCTCTGCTAGTGGAGGACCTAAAAATAGAAATGGTAAAGAGGGGGTACCTTTGGTTGCGCTACAACTTTGAATATTAATTGAATAGGAGAAATTTCCACCACTTATGGGGATTTATTGCAATATTAGCTTTTGGTCAAACACAACCTTCTAGTTACTCTTCAAATCACCATTTGTTTATGTTTTGGATATAATTCATAAAATAAAAGCCCTATGGCAGCCCATAATTCTTATGCCTGAATATTTTATTCTTGGTATATCAACAGAGGTAAAAATATATAAAACAATTTACAATACAAATCAATACATAAATAGCATAAAACAACTTTTAGTAAACCTGCCCTAGTACAGAAGGATAGATTTTATCTGCTACCTACACCCTTACGGGTGTGAGCTCTTAGGTGGACCTCTCATGTGGTAGGTGCAGGTTTTTCAAAGCGATGACCCTACGTGTTTTTTCCACATATGGGACTTCATCAGGGGTGAATACTTTAAACAGACAAAACATATGGTGATAAATACAATTGCATATTTACAGTGTATAACAGATATATCCATAGTCATGTACTTGTAATCGATCTTCATTAATATTTATACAACTTGAAGACAGAAGAGTAGGTTGATATAACGGAAGTTTATCCAATCGGAGGTTTAACAATGGCTACTGACAACAGACACATAGTAAAAGTACATACCAAAAATGGAACTGGTCTGAATAAACACTCGATGATATGGAACAGGTTAGAACACTCAGTGGTATAAGCTTATTTTCCGTCCCTTGATAGGGAGAAATTCCTAGAAAGGCTCTTAGAAGCTTAGATGCAGACAATTAATATTACATTATAAGATTTGGTATTTATTTCAATATAGTCACATGTCGAAAGAAAAAAGAAAAAAATAAATTAAGTATATACCAGGTGGTTCTTATAACCCTTATATTGTAGTGATTGGGTCTAAATACCCCTCAATAATATAAGTTTATTTTCTGTCCCTTAGTTGGGAAGGGCCTAAAAAATGGCTCTCAAAAGTTTATAGAAAAAAGTAGAATATCAATTCTATTTTATAAGGGCTACTGTTAATTTTCAATATATTCATTAGAAAAAAAGGATTAGTACATACAGGGCCGGTTCTAGACATTGTGGAGCTCAGGGTGAAAGTTCCCAGTTGCGCCCCCCCCCCCCCCCCCCCAAAAAAAAAAAGAGAGAATTTTTTTTTTTTAGATAACATGGCATAATGTTATGTTAAAACATTGTGCCACATGCAGTAATGCCCTTTATAACACACGATGCCACACGCAGTAATGCCCTTTATAACACATTATGCCACACGCAGTAATGCCCTTTATAACACACGATGCCACACGCAGTAATGCCCTTTATAACACATTATACCACACGCAGTAATGCCCTTTACAACACATTATACCACACGCAGTAATGCCCTTTATAACACATTATGCCAAACGCAGTAATGCCCTTTATAACACATTATGCGACACACAGTAATGCCCTGTATAACACATTATGCTATATGCAGTAATAACCTGTATAATACATTGTGCCACACACAGTAATTACCATTATA
The DNA here is from genome assembly GCA_031769625.1 of Taudactylus pleione. NCBI lineage: Eukaryota > Metazoa > Chordata > Amphibia > Anura > Myobatrachidae > Taudactylus > Taudactylus pleione. The sequence goes on along the minus strand of JAUIMM010000081.1, from coordinate 8,524,501 downwards.
ATACATTATCCCCAATTCAAATTACACCACACAGTAGTCCCTTATGTTATGACACAAAGTGGTGCCCCTTTTACATGCCCCCCCCCCAAAAAAAAGAGAGAATTTTTTTTAGATAACATGGCATAATGTTATGTTAAAACATTGTGCCACATGCAGTAATGCCCTTTATAACACACGATGCCACACGCAGTAATGCCCTTTATAACACATTATGCCACACGCAGTAATGCCCTTTATAACACACGATGCCACACGCAGTAATGCCCTTTATAACACATTATACCACACGCAGTAATGCCCTTTACAACACATTATACCACACGCAGTAATGCCCTTTATAACACATTATGCCAAACGCAGTAATGCCCTTTATAACACATTATGCGACACACAGTAATGCCCTGTATAACACATTATGCTATATGCAGTAATAACCTGTATAATACATTGTGCCACACACAGTAATTACCATTATAATACATTATCCCCAATTCAAATTACACCACACAGTAGTCCCTTATGTTATGACACAAAGTGGTGCCCCTTTTACATAATGCCAAAATTTGTGTATCTTATACAAAAGGCCCACAGTAGTAGTGCCCCTTATACAATGCCCACAATAGTAGTGCCCCTTATACAATGCCCACATCAGTGGTGCCCCTTACACAATGGCCCCAGTAGTGGTGCCCCCCATGCAGTGCCCCCAGTGGTAATGCCACCTATAGTAGTTCCCCCAGTAGTAAAGCTCCACAGTAGTAATTCCCCAATTAGTAATGCCCCCTATAGTAGTGCCCACAGTAGTAATGCCCCCTATAGTAGTGCCCACAGTAGTAATGCCCCCATTAGTAGTGCCCACAGTAGTAATGCCAGTAGTAATGTCCCTTATTGTAGTTCCCTCAGTAGTAATGCCCCCCATTAGTAATCCCCCCATTAGTAATCCCCCCATTAGTAATGCCACCATTAGTAATGCTCCCTAGTAGTAATCCCCCCATTAGTAATCCCCCCATTAGTAATGCCCCCATTAGTAATGCCCCCATTAGTAATGCTCCCCAGTAGTACTGCCCCCATTAGTAATGCCCCCTATAGTAGTGCCCACTGTAGTAATGTCCCCAGAAATAATGCCCCCTGTAGTTGTGCCCATTAGTAGTAATGCCCCCTATAGTTGTCCCCCAGTAGTAATACCCCCCAGTGCTGGTGCTTCCGACTGTAAGAAAAAAAACAAAAAACACAATACTTACCTTTAGCCGCGCTTCTGCTTCTGCTGCCGCTGCCTTCTGGTCCGACGGAGGCTCCTCGGATCTATGGGGAGACGTCATGACATCATGACGTCCCTCCCATAGTACTCTCTCTCTGCCGGAAGCCGGAGCTCAGGAGTGAGGGAGGGAGGGAGCTGGGCACCTGCTGATAACAAATATCAGCGGGCGCCCGGCAAATGCAGCCTCCCGGCAGCGGCGGCGGCTGGGGGGGGGATTGGACCGGCGCATTTTTTTTTTCCCTTCTGGTTTTTTTTTCGGTGGGGGGGGACTCAGTGGCGCCCTCTTGGTGTCGGTGCTCCGGGCGACGGCCCTGTTATGGAGCGTACACACGGTCAGATTTGTCAGACTTGTCAGATTTGTCAGATGAACGATTGAACGATTAAACGATCTGAACGATTTGAACGATTTTAACAAAGTTTTGAACGATTTGAACGATTGAACGATTTTTGACTGCATTAAAATGAATGGAATCGTCCAAGTCTGACTGCAAACCCATCAGATGTCAGAAATCGTTATCTGACCATCGGGAACGCGCATCGTTGATCGTCCATCGTTCAGGCATGTCAGATATGAACGATTTTCCTTCAGATATGAACGACTGAACGATTTTTAAATCGTTATCGTTCATATCTGAAGGAAAAATCTGATCGTGTGTATGCACCATTAGCCCGCACCTAGAACCGCCACTGATTACATACTGTACCAAGTAGTTCTTATAACGATTTTACTGGAACAATTAGATGGATGTTTCTCAACTGATAAATGTAACCTAGTGTATAATGGACAGTATCGTACCTTTGTTATTATAAGTACATTTATTCCAATGACATCATAAACAACCCTATTTATTTTTTGAGAAGGATACATACCAGATTCCTTAATAGCAATTTAAATATGAAGACGTATCATATACTCCCAATGTGTAAAAACGATAAGACCCAGTGCCAAGCAAGTGGTAAAACCTAATGTGAAGGAAAATAGTATAATATAAATTACATTTTTAATTGGTTTTCTCTAAGGTGCAGTGATAGTAACTCAAAAGTATTTATCTATTATCAACATATATATATAATATATAGTGACTATACCATAATAGATCTTTAGAAACCATATAATTATAATGCATGTTAATACGTTTGTACAGAGAAATGTTATACACATAATTATAATGTGTACTTCACATTTCCAAGCATAGACCCAGTATCTTTGTTACTTATACAGGAGAATCCATACATAATACTGCATAGTTTATATATCCATAATTACAATAGTATATAACAGAGTTTATAAAAGATAAGTATTTGATAGAGGCTAGTGATGTCCGTATAGCCATAGTTTACAATTAGAGTTTCCAAAAAATAAGCTTTAACAAGGGCTAGCAAAAAGGCTTTTACTCACTCTGGGCCTGTTTCAGACCCGGTCGCAAGCGCTGAGCGCTCGCAACCGGGTCGATGGTGGTCCAGTGCGCATGCGCACGACGGAGCCGGGTGTCGGGGACGGAGCTATGCTCCATAACTCGGCACATAGTGAAAAATGAAAAAAAACGGAAGAATGAAAAACAAACATATATTGAAATATAAATAAAATAAAAATTCAGTATACTGTGCCATCGATGGGGGAAAAACTGGTTCTCCCACATCGATGGCAAAAATTTTCACATCGGCCATAAACCGTCAATGATTCAAAAACCTCGGTGGTCGATGGCCTTCCCCAGCTGGACGCATAGGGACTCATTATCTCATGCGTTCCATAACTATTAATCTTTAATATAGGTGTTTTTTTATACATGGGAAAGATTCCTGGACTGCACAACCAGAATATATATAATGGGAGGTGCTACCTGATGAGACTAATGGTTAATGGTGCGTACACACTGGGCGATTAAAGTGGACGACTGAACGATAACGATATCGTTATCGTTCAGTCGTCCACTTTATCGTCCATTATTAACACAAAAACGATGAACGATAACGACGACGAGCGTTCCCGTGGGTCGTTCGTCATCATCGTTCATCGGGTTAACATGCAGGCTAACCTGCCGATGTCGTAAGGTTGCTGCATGTTGGGGAATGGGGGAGAGAGCCCGGCGCTGAACGATATCGTTAATGATATCGTTCAGCAGGTGTGCTCAATGTCATGAACGACATTGAGCACACCTTGCCGGGGACACACTAAACGATATCGCTCAGGGAGCATATCGTCTAGTGTGTACGCACCTTATTTGCAGGCACAGAAACAGACAAATCTCAGGTGCACAACTCCAAATTATTGATAATATATAAATGCAATAACATTTTGCAATCAATAGAGATTTTTAGCATAATCATGGCCAAGGTTATGGGCCTACCCACCATATCCAGATAACCTCTTTAGGGTAGGTCCCTAACATACTAGGTTTCAAATCCAGTGCACAGGACTCCCCCAAACTGGCCCAGTTAAGTTGCCGCAGTGCACCGCCATAGTAAGAAAAGTGCAGATAGTTAAGAGCAGCCACAGCTGCATATAAAGAATGAAAATAAAAAAGTGAAGTACATATATATGAAACACACAGTGAAGGGTTAAAATGTGTTATAAAGGAAAATGTGTTATAATGCGGTGCCCTGAAACAGATCAACCAAAGCAATCCAGGGGGACCCACGCCCCAAAGATGAACCAAAGTTGCACTACAGTATATAACTTGTAGGACTTACCTAGAATTGTGCCTAATACCAATGTGCATATACTATACCAGACTCCATGCTTTTAAACCAATAAGGAATGGTGCTAATCCAGACTGGGGGCGTCTCCTTTCCCTCAAGTGTGCAATAAAGCACATTAAATGGAGTATATGGGAAAGATTCGTGGACTGCACAACCTGAATATATATATAATGGGAGGTGCTACCTGATGAGACTAATTGCAGGCACAGAAACAGACAAATCTCAGGTACGCAACTCCAAATTATTGATATATAAATGCAATAAAATTTTGCAATCAATAGAGGTTTTTAGCATAATCATGGCCAAGGTTATGGGCCTACCCACCAAATCCAGGAAACCTCTTTAGGGTAGGTCCCTAACATACTAGGGTTCAAATCCAGAACGTGGGACCCCCCCAAACTGTTCTTTATACATCTCTGGGTCCTAACGTAATTATACTATCACCAGGGAATAACATTACTTCAAAGTAGTGATAGACAATATGTGTGCTTAATTGTAGTGCTTAATTTCACATAGGTTATTTTTATTTAATCCTATTCTATCCCACTGTAGTATCCAGTGGGATATGTTGTGTTATAGTATTAGTTTTATGTGTGATATTAAGGTGGACATACTTTGTGATCCTAGTAAGTGAAACATGTTGATTTATTAGAATATTATCTTATAACTTATGTTAACATATAGAAAAAAAAATAAATATATATATATATATATATATCCCATGTGTTAACTAATAAATATAGATAGTGTGCTAGTTTTTTTAGGTGTATAAAGCCTTTGTGATCATCACTTGTTTTCCATAGTCACAATATTTTACAATTTAATTAACACAATACAGTTTTTAACATAGTTTCATAAAAAATTATACTAAGATCCATTATATAAAGAATAGCTTACGTGAAGACATATACATATAGTCAAAGATAGACAGACCTATAAAAAAGACACAATGTCGATCCCCTCATTCAGACCTTTTGGAGAGTGTTGAGAGTATATATCCAAAAGGATTCCTTTTTAGAGAGTTCTAATTCTCTACTTCCACCTCTGGGGTTGAGTTTTATATGTTCCAATATGGTAAACGAAAGATCATTAATATCCGACCTATGGTGTTCTGTAAAGTGCCTAGGTAGGCTATGTGTCTTCATATTATGTTTAATATTTCTCAGATGTTCCTGGATGCGTATCTTAGTGCTCCTAGTAGTTTGCATTTATATGTGATTCTATATATTACAAAACAAGTATTGCATGTGACCACTTCATTAATGGTATAGATCAGTGGTCAGGGAACAGGGGTAAATTACCCGACATGGGGTAAAAATGAAATTCCTGGGGGTAATGGATGGACAGTTGGGCATGCATATGAATCATTCTATAATATAGAATGATTCATATGCATGCCCGGCTGTGCCGCAGGTAGGCTCAAAGCTGGACGCCCGCTGAGATATTATTACCAGCGGGTGCCCGGCTCCTTCCCTGCAGCGCCGCATTAGCCGGAGGTTGGAGTTCTCTTCTGAACTCTAGCTTCCGGCTCTCTCCATGCGCACTATGGGAGAGATGTCATGACGTCTCTCCCATAGTTCCGAGGAGCAGCCGGGCAGACAGGATGGTGGCAGATGCAGGAGCGGGGATTAAGGTAAGTGGGTTTTTTTTTGTACAAGCGGCACTACAGGGGCATTATATGGGGGCACTACTACAGGGGCATAACTATGAGGGCACTACTACAGGGGCATTATATGGGAGCACTACTATATGATTTCCTTCCTTTCAAATCAAGGGGGTAACGTCGGCGTATCTAAATATATTTTGGGGTAAAAGGTAAAAAAGTTCCCTGACCCCTGGTATAGATGGAGCCATTATCCTGTTTCCAATCAAATGTTTTATTCTCCATCAACCTGCAGCAATTACAATGGTTGCATGGAAAGCAACCATTTATTTTAAGAAAAAACTGACTCGAAGTAGTTTCTTCTTATTTACCCTCCTCTAGTGATCTCAGTTTGCTAGGGGCTATAATGGTTTTTAGATTTTTCGCTTTCCTAAATGCAATAGTAGGCTTATCAGGAATGTGAGGACCTAAAATGGAGTCTTTTAACAATAAGTTCCAATGACTCTTGAAGATTTTTTTGATAGCATAATTTACTCTATTAAATTGGGTAATGAATGGTTTTTGATCCCATTTTTTAGATACAACTTTGTTGCTATCAAGCAGTTCATATCTGTCCCTTTGAGCTGCTTTTACTCTTGCTTCCTCAACTCTAGTTGGATCATATCCCCTATCTGTGAACTGCTCCTTCATCATTAGGGATTGGGACTCATAATCTTCCTTAGAACTACAGTTTTTTCTGAGTCTTAGAAACTGAGCATATGGAACATATTAATCCATGATGGATGGTGGCAACTTGTGGACAGGATATAGATGTTTGCATCTGTTTCTTTGTAGAACGTGCGAGAATTGATGTTGTTACTATCATCACTTTCCAGGACTAAATCCAAAAAATCAATGCTGTTTTTGTGACATTTATATGTAAATTTTAGGTTAAAATCATTCCTATGTATGTACGTAATAAACTTTTCAATACTTTTTTTGTCCCCTTTCCAAATAAAGATTAAGTCATCTATATATCTCCTATATAAGATTATATGATTCTTTTCAAATTCTATGTTAATGATGAATTTATCCTCCCATTCCCCCATTAGCAGGTTAGCATACAATGGGGCAAATGTAGTCCCCATCGCAGTTCCCTGCTGCTGGAAGAAAAACAAGTTCTCGAACTCGAAGAAGTTATGTTCTATTATAAATAGTATACTATTTAGGATGAACATGACTTCAGTCGATTACTTTTCAGGATCTTTTTCTAGTATATTACTTACCACCTCTATTCCCTTATTATGGGGGATGGAGGAGTATAGGGCCTGAATATCGATGGTAAACCATTGATAATCTTGAGATCAACTGGCATCCCTAAGTAATTTAAGGAGGGTAGTAGAGTCCTTCAAATGTGATCTCTGCTTTTTAACATATGGTTGTAACTTTAAATCTATAAAGTGGGATAAGTTAGCAGTTAATGAATTGACTCCTACAATAATAGGTCTCCCGGGCGGATTATCTTTATTTTTATGTACCTTCGGGAGGTGGTAAAAACATAGGAGTTATAGGATGCTTAACCAACAGATATTCAAATTCCTCTTTACAAAATATATTCTGTTTTTTGGCTTCGATTAACAATAGGTACAATTTCTCTTGGAATGTAGAGGTAGGATTAGAGCTCAGTTTTTTTCATTGTAGACATATTATCGAGTATTTTATATGCTTCCTGTAAATATGAATCCCTTTTCTGTATAACTTCGCTCCTCCTTTATCTGCGCTTTTTATTACTAGGATTTTATCGTCTCTTAATGATTTAACTGCTTTTACTTTGACTGGGTTTAAGTTGTTATTATATTTATAAGATTAGATTTTTATTTTTCTAAAGTCTTCTTTCACTGAGTCATAAAAGATCTCCAGATGACTGCCCCATGATTCCACAGGGTAGAATTTAGAAGGCAGAGAGACCAATGGCTTCCTTTTTTTTTCATATGCCAGTTTGGGGGTAGGGTATTTAAAAAAATGTCTTTAGATGGTTAAAGTTCTCATGTATTTAGTGAGATCGATAAACATATTAAATTTATCAACATGATGGGCTGGGGCGAATTTCAGATCTTTATCTAAAATTGCGACCTGTGGGGAGGATAGGTTCTTCTCTGAGAGGTTGATGATTCCTGATTTAGAATGTCTTGTGGATAGAACAGGGCTCTTCTTTTTTGGAAGGGATCTTTCTGCCCCCTCTTTTGCCCCTTCTCCGTACTTCAAAATTTTTTTTATACCCTGAGGGGAATCCAGGCAGTATGTAGTTCTTCCCTTCTCTGGGAGTCTCTTAGAATACCTAATTTCCTCCCCCCCAAAAAGTGGTGAGAATCCCCAGGAGAGGGGGACCTTAATACCTCATACCTATTTTGGTTTGACGGGAATCTGCCTCTCTGAAACCTCTGATGTGAAGGGATTCTCACTCTCTGGCCTCTATAATGAGGGGAAGAGTTAAAAGATTTTTTTCTAGACCTGTAGGGTACTTGTTGCCATTCTGATCTCTGATATAGATATTAGTTAGAGTTATGGGTATATTTGTGTGGAGCAGTCTCCTCATACATTTCTCTTCTATATTTATTTTGGAAATTATTACCTTTCTTTCTGGACTCTGAGTTAGACCAGTTGTAGATTTTACCATTAGTATAATAATTTTTGTCCCTAATCGTTATAAGAACTACTTGGTATGTACTAAATCTTTTTTCCTAACGAATATATTAAAAATGAACAGTAGCCCTTATAAAATAGAATTAATATTCTACTTTTTTTTCTATAAACTTTTGAGAGCCATTTTTTGGGCCCTTCCCAACTAAGGGACAGAAAATAAACTTATATTATTGAGGGGTATTTAGACCCAATCACTACAATATAAGGGTTATAAGAACCACCTGGTATATACTTAATTTATTTATTTTTTTCGACATGTGACTATATTGAAATAAATACCAAATCTTATAATGTAATATTAATTGTCTGCATCTCCTATTAGGCTTCTAAGAGCCTTTCTAGGAAATTCTCCCTATCAAGGGACGGAAAATAAGCTTATACCACAGAGTGTTCTAACCTGTTCCATATCATCGAGTGTTTATTCAGACCAGTTCCATTTTTGGTATGTACTTTTACTATGTGTCTGTTGTCAGTAGCCATTGTTAAACCTCCGATTGGATAAACTTCCGTTATATGAACCTACTCTTCTGTCTTCATGTTGTATAAATATTAATCAAGATCAATTACAAGTACATGACTATGGATATATCTGTTATACACTGTAAATATGCAATTGTATTTATCACCATATGTTTTGTCTGTTTAAAGTATTCACCCCTGATGAAGTCCCATATGTGGAAAAAACACGTAGGGTCATCGCTTTGAAAAACCTGCACCTACCACATGAGAGGTCCGCCTAAGAGCTCACACCCGTAAGGGTGTAGGTGTCAGATAACATCTATCCTTCTGTACTGGGGCAGATTTACTAAAAGTTGTTTATGCTATTTATGTATTGATTTGTATTGTAAATTGTTTTATATTTTTACCTCTGTTTTTACCTCTGTTGATATACCAAGAATAAAATATTCAGGTATAAGAATTATGGGCTGCCATAGGGCTTTTTATTTTATTAATATCCAAAACATAAACAAATGGTGATTTGAAGAGTAACTAGAAGGTTGTATTTGACCAACAGCTAATATTGCAATAAATCCCCCTAAGTGGTGGAAATTTCTCCTATTCAATTAATATTCAAAGTTTTAGTGCACCAAAGGTACCCCCTCTTTTCCATTTCTATTTTTAGGTCGTCTACTAGCAGAGGTCCACATAATTGGTGCAGCTGAACCAGTGTAAGCGCGATATAAGGGTTCATTTTATATATATATATATATATTACAGTGATAGAAGCACTGGAAAAGTGTGGAATGGCTTCTATGTATGTCCTAGGTTCCTGTCATATGTGTTCTGAAACCCCCAGGAGGAGTCTATTTGGGAAAAACAGACTAGAAATGTCGGCATTAGAGAAAAGCTGGTTTGGGTCCTGGGGGTGTGGATGTGAGGAGAGGGAGGGCTCCATCCACATGCCACTCCAGGTTTTTTGCCTTTAAGCCTGGTAACAGGCTCATTAGGGCTTGCAGCTGGAAATGGCTAATATAAGTTGGGTTTGTTTGTGGCTGAGTGTCTCACACCTGGGAGAGCAGGCAGACTAGCCTGTTCAGAGACACTTGGTTACTTTCCTTGTAAGTACTGTGCATGTGTTTTGTTGATGGTGAGGGCAATAGGCCCTACCATTATTATAGAGAGGGAATCTGCTGTGTAGCTAGTGCAACGCCAGGCTAGGACTTATGTTTATGTTTTGTTTATGTTTACATTCATTTGGCACAATAAAGACTGGCGCCGACCAGTTTGTACGAGAACCCCAGACTTGTATCCTGTTTCTACGGCTGCTGTGTGTGTAAAGAGGGAGTCCATCTACCCCAGGAGAGGGACCCCTACCCTGACTGTGTCATAAAATATATATATATAATCAAATGTCCTGACTTGTATTTATTTTATTCAGTTGGGATCTTTCTTTCTCTCTTGATGAATAGATCTTCACGTTTTAAATCAGCACACATTGCTTAGTGTCATTGAGGAATTGTTTATTGTAACACTACATATCCTGAACAACCCATACCATTTGGGAGAAAAGTAAACCCATTTTAAGGGATTTGGGGTGGTAGCTGTTTTCTTGAAGTCATTTGTTTCTATCTGTAGTTTTAGTGTAAACTGAGGTAAAAATAGTAGGACCATTTTTCAAAACCACCGTACCCAGGGTTAGATGGATTTACAGTATATGTATATTTTACTGGGCTATGGTGTCATTATGTCTCTCTATCTATCACATTAATTAATTTTTCTTTGGTGCCAGTTGAGATCATGCAAAGATTGTCTACAAACCTTGTATAGAAAAAAATATGTTTATATACCAATGGGTCTGTAAAAAAGTCTCTACCATAAACATAAACGTTTGCATAAGATGGGGCTATATTAGACCCCATAGCGCATCTGGACACCTGCAAACAAAAATACTGTCAAAGAAGAAAAAGTTACAGGTTAGAATGAGTTCTAGAAGGGTTAATATGGCTCTCGAATCTGGTCCTGTATAATTAGTATTGTTATGTAGGAGTCTTTTAACAGCCTCAAGATGTTCTATGTGTGGTATTGCTGTATATAGACTAGACACGTCTATTACACAACAGCCTTATCTGGAATATCTTGTAGATTTTGCAATTCAATCAAAAAACTATTTGTAGCCAATAGAAAATTTTGGTGATTCTGCACCCTTGGCTGTAGTAGAGCATCAATACAGACTGATACATTTTGAAAGAGTGTTTGTCAGGCCGAAATTATCTGATGTCCTGGAGGATTTATGAATGTATTATTTATCTTAGGCGTTGTATAAAGAAGTAGTATTTTCGGATATTGCAGAATCAACGCTTTTATACAATTTTTAATCAATAAAGCCATTATCCACTGCATCTTGTAATATTCTGCAGAGGTCTTGTTTGAATGATAAAGATGGATCTCGAATTAGGCGCCTATAACATTAGCATCTGCTGGCTGACACATGATCTCATTTTTATATTTGTCCAAGTCCTGAAGCACTAAAGCCCCAACCTTATCAGCTTATGATGATGATTGAGGTTATGTCCAGCTGTGTGCCCAATACCCGTTGGTACACACAGTTAAGAGTCATATTCCATTTTTACTTTAACAATTTTTTTATATTTGATTAAGTGTTATGATAGTACCTGCACTACTAGCATGAGACCCCTAGACTTTGTTTGACGGGGACATGAAGTAAGCAGGAATACACTGAATAATTTACCTGGAGTAATGGCAGCAGGCAAAGTAGGAGTTAATGGCTGAGGCAAACAGATACAGGGGTGTGCTAGAGTCTGCTGCTGCAAACTAGCTTGAAAGTCTGAAGACTTGCAATTAACTGCCACAGGTGGATATGCACAGAGACAGACAGAATGTAGATCTGGATAGCAGCAGGCCAGCTTTTCAGATGCAGGCTGGAACAATGCTGAAACAGCTATGTTGGATGTGGACGGTTGTGCAGGTCAGCTACTCAGGATGTAGGTAGGAATAATGTTGAACCTACAATGCTAGATATGAACTTGGTTGTGGCAGGCCAGCTACTCAGGATGCAGGTGGGAATAATGTTGAATCTGTAATGCAGGATATGGGCTTGGTTGTGGCAGACCAGCTACTCAGGATGCAGGTTGGAATAATGTTGAATCTGCAATGCTGGATATGGACTTGATTGTGGCAGGCCAGCTACCCAGGATGCAGGTGGGAGTTTGTAACAGAACCAGTACTTGATATGGTTGAACTGACAGGTGAATGCAGGTTGGAGTTTGTAGCAGAACCTGTACTTGATATAGTTGAACTGGCAGACAGATGCACAGGTACACGGTGGGACTAAACACAAACCGGTGGTGACACAGAAGGTAAGCTGGAGGGTCTTGGCAAGACACAGGCACAGAGCTGGAATGGACACAGGAACAGGGCAAAATCCAGCAGGAGTCAGGAGTAGGACTGGCAAGGACAGGACACTGAGGACTGAGGACCTCATTCAGAGCGCTCGCTCTGAATGAGGGCGGCCACTTCTATTTTCAGAGCCGGCCTCCTGGCCGCTCGCTAGGCTGTGGGTGACCACCCACAGCTTTAGCGAGCGGCCAGGTTGATGGTCGCGATGGTCAAGACCATCGCGACCATTGGGGCAGGGTCTCGTCTACCGCAAGCCCCAGTGAGCTTTCGGCTCTATTAGACCTGGAAGCTCACCTCTGACATCACGAGTGATGTCAGTGGGGCCGCCCCCAAACGGCAGATGTTCTGTCGGGAACGCCTACGTTTGTGTAGCCACCCCCCGCCCCGCCTACAAAATGGGGCGAGCTGTCGATCCCCATCGACGACCGCCCCTTTTGTAGTGAGTCCCGGAGCGTATACAATGGCAGGACACTGGACACAGGAACAAAGGTTCAGGAGCAAGGAACTGCACAGCATGCAGCGACCATGTGAACATTCACTAGGTGCAGAAACTTAGGAATATCACCGGTAAGCAGGAACTGACCAGAATCCCTAATGAAGGGAGATGACTCCTGCGATTGGTCCATCGGGCTGAGGTCAGGTAACGAGACTATCCACAGGTGAGTAGCTGCACGTAGCAGCCAGAGTCCAGTTAGCTAGGATAGCAACTGAGAGCCAATCAGGCAGAGAGTCTCAGCGGCACATGTAACATAAGGTTTATCTTGTAATTAATCATCCGTGTGTGCAGTGTTTATTGCCAGTCTGTAGTAGGGTCAGTAATCAAGACCGGTTTGAATTCGGCTTCAAATGCTACTACATTATCTTTCATATGAGCCAATTCTTTTGAAGGGTTGGGGATAGGAGTCCCACACTCGGGCTGCCGGCTGTCAAAAGACCGACAGCAGCATCCCAATGCTGAGAATACCAACAGGTGACACGTAAGTACCCTATCCTTCCCTCTTTCACCCCCTAACCCTACTGTTTTGCACCCTAACCCTCCCCACCCTGCACCCTAACCCTCCCCGTTGGTGCCTAAACCTAACTCTTGAGTTGCTGTTTAAACAGAATCCCTTCAGAGAAGCTTAGTGTATTACTCAGTAGTATATTAATATATCTAGGTGTCTCAGCATCACCTTCAGCTATGGTAAGTGTGTAATGCCTCAAAGATAACAGTAATAAAATAGCAGCAATAGGTTCCTAGTCACTCACAGTGACGGTAGCAGCAATCAAAAAGCAATACAATAAATGTGCTGTAATAGTAAATCCTCAGGCGACTAATAGGTAATAAATGGTGGCCCGCAATTAGATGTAAGCCATATACACAGAACAGTTCTGGTGTGGGATATAAGATGTATACTGCTATCTCATGACTTTTGAGAGAGAGAGAGAAACAGTGATGATTCTGGCGCTTGTACATATAGTTAACCCAGTGTGGGTGATCAAATAAAACAAAAACACAATAAATACGTCCTTTTTGTGCTGTGCACAGGGACAGCTTGATAGTCAAATCCAATGATTCACATTGGTTGTGAATCTAGAAACAATAGTGACAGAAAGAACAGTGCCTCCTAGTGCAATAAATTCAAATTCCCATGGTGACCACATCGAATAATCAAATGCACACGTACAGTGTGTATAGGCAAAAAGTTTACATTTTTGCCCAAAACAGCTTATAAGATTTTTCACAGCAGATCCTGATGTCTGAAGCTCATACTCTCAGTGACCAGCAGTGTGCTAAATGAAGAAATAACATGAAATTAGGTGATAATTATAAACAATAATTTATTAAGTGCATATCCAAACATACATTTAAGTTTAGAATAAGAAGATTATCTGGATGTAACAGGAGCATCAGCAACAGTCCCTGGAACAATCCAACCGGAAGAGTGCCTCAACGCGTTTCGTCCATCAGAATTACCACGACTTCATCAGGTAGATATATATATTTTGTCACCAAAATTGACTTCCAGTCAGTCAGTGTACATGTATCCTGTATGTGGATTGCATCATTGCTATCCACTTGTCATACAGGAAGTGCCTCTGCAGGTAGTAAAGTCACACTTCTGCATCTCTCCATAGTTTTAAGGTGATTTGCAACCAGACTACTTTAAGCTTTAAGCACTTCTAAGCTGCAGCTGTCTATTACACTAAAAACTGGACAACCAACTGCTCCAAACATACATACAAATATCGTCAGTGTGATTTTCAACAGTGCTGCTAATCATGTATAGATTCCAATAGATTTCTATTCAGAAGCTTTTCATACAAAATATAACTTCCACGATCCTTTAGTCTCTGTTGCCATATATGCACCAATTATTCAAATATACAATATTGCCATTCCAATCTCTAAAAATACGATGTCTCCAATTTCACTTCGTGTTTATAAAATGGGAATGTTCCGACAGTGAAAAAACTTTAATTCCCTGTGATTCCACAAAAAGTCTTCTACATATATAATTCCAATAGTCAACTATATAATTAGAGTAAGTCTTTATTTCTCCAATTAAAAAAACATGTCATCTTTCAGTGTTTCTGAGAATATAACTGCAATGATGTACACAAATTAGGGAGCTCACCAGTCCCTTGGAGTCTAAATGTTACGGTGTTGTAATCCTAGTGCAGTAAGATCTTATTCCGGGACTGCTGTACCGCAAACCGCTAGCTCCCCCCGTGAGATCTGACCGCTCCCAAAATGTACACGTACCACCGACGGTGAGATGTTATCCCGAAACTGCTGCACTGTAAACCGCTAACTCTCCTTGTGAGGTCTGACTGCTCCCAGCATGTGCACATTCCACCGGCTGATGTCACAGCTCGTAATTAGACACAGAAGCTTTTTCCAAAGAATATGACCGAGTCCACCTTCCGATGCATTTCAACCCTCAGCCGGGTCTTTGTCAAGGCTCAAGTGGATGCGGTCACATGATCAATTTATAGCACTCCAAAAATCCGGAATGCTCATTCCCAGTAAAAGTTGACTATATACATATTCCAGGGTTACTTAAAATCACATACATATTTTCAGATCTCTTGTTGCACAAATACAACACTGACAATATATATATATATATATATATATTTATATATATGTATATATATATATATATATATATATATTTATAGTAGGGGTGTGCACCGGCCACTTTTTGTGTTTTGGTTTTGGATCTTTCTTCGTGTTTTGGATCTGGATTGGTTTTGCCAAAACCACCCTTCCGTGTTTTGGGTTCTGGCTTTTGTGTTTTGGATCTGTATTTTTTTGAAAAAAAGCATAAAAACAGCTAAAATCTTAGGATTTGTGGGTTTTTCTGCTCCTATGCTATTATTAACTTCAATAACCTTAATTTCCACTCATTTCCAGTCTATTCTGAACACCTCACAATAGTGTTTTTATGTCCAAAAGGTTGCACCGAGGTGCTGGGTGACTATGCTAAGCAACACGAGTGGGCGGCACAAACACGTGGCCCATCTAGGAGTGACACTGCAGTGGCAGACAGCATGGCAGTTTGAAAAACTAGGCCCCAAACAGTACATAATGCAAAGAAAAAAAAGAGGTGCAAGATGGAATTGTCCTTGGGCCCTCCCACCCACCCTTATGTTGTATAAACAGGACATGCACACTTTAACAAACCAATCATTTCAGCGCCAGGGTCTGCCACACGACTGTGGCTGAAATTATTGGTTCGTTTGGGCCCCCACAAAACAAGCTGGCAATTAATCTGTCCCTGCACAAACTGGCTCTACGGAGGCAAGATGTCATCCTCATCCTCCTCATCCACCGATTCCTCACCCTCTTCAGTGTTGTGTACATCCTCATCCTCACAGAGTATTAATTCGTCCCCGCTGGAATCCACCACCACAGGTCCCTCTGTACGTTCTGGAGGCTGGTCTCCCTGGAAGAGTTGATAATTCATTTTTATGAACATCATCTTCTCCACATTTTGTGGAAGCAACCTCCTACGCCTTTCACTGACAAGGTTCCCGGCTGCACTAAACACTCTTTCGGAGTACACACTGGAGGGGGGCAACTCAGGTAAAATAGAGCCAGTTTGTACAGGGGCCTCCAAATTGCCTGACATGCCTACTTGGATGCTGTCACCAATGTAATCCTCCACCATTCTGTCAATGGTGACAGTATCATATGCAGTGACAGTAGACATGTCAGAAATTGTTGCCAGGTCCTTCAGTCCGGACCAGAAGTCCAAACTTGGTCCTGCCTGCCTTGCATCACCGCCAGCTGGTTGCTTAGGATACCTACGTTTTTTCCTGGCAGCCCCAGTTGCGGGAGAAAATGAAGAAGGAGCTGTTGACGTGTTACGTTCCGCTTCAGCTGACAGTGTTTTCACTTCCAGGTCTTTGCACCTCTGCAGGCTTGGGTTGGCCGGAAATAGAGACACCACATAGGCTTTAAACCTAGGATCGAGCACAGCGGCCAAAATGTAGTGGTCTGATTTCAACAGATTGACCACCCTGGAATCCTGGCAAAGCGAATGAAGGGCTTCATCCACAAGTCCCACATGCCTAGCAGAATTGCTCCGTCTTAGCTCCTCCTTCAATTTCTCCAGCTGCTTCTGCAAAAGCCTGATGAGGGGAATGACCTGACTCAAGCTGGCAGTGTCTGAACGGACTTCACATGTGGAAAGTTCGAAGGGCTGGAGAACCTTGCACAACACGGAAATCATTCTCCACTGTGCTTGAGTCAGGTGCATACCCTCTCCTTTGCCTATGTCATAGGTGGATGTATAGGCTTGAATGGCCTTTTACTGCTCCTCCATCCTCTGAAGCATATAGAGGGTTGCGTTCCACCACGTCACAACCTCTTGCTTCAGGTGATGGCGGGGCAGGTTCAAGAGTGTTTGCTGGCGCTCCAGTCTTCAGCACGCAGTCGCTGAATGGCGAAAGTGGCCAGAAATTTTTCGGCCTACCCAAAGCATCTCCTGCACGCACCTGTCGCTTTTCAGAAAATTCTGCACCACCAAGTTTATTGTGTGAGCAAAACATGGGACATGCTGGAATTTGCCCAGATGTAATGCCTGCACAATATTGGTGGAGTCGTCAGATATCACAAATCCCCAGGAGAGTCTAAGTAGGGTATGCCATTGGGCGATGATTTCCCTCAGTTTCTCTAAGAGGTTGCCTCTTACTGAAACCGGTGATACACAGCGTAGCCTGCCTTGGAACGAGCTGGCGTTTCTGAGATGCTGCTACTGGTGACGCTGCTGTTGTTGCTGCGTAAGGTGATACATCTACCCAGTGGGCTGTCACAGTCATATAGTCCTTAGTCTGCCCTGTTCCACTTGTCCACATGTCCGTGGTTAAGTGGACATTGGGTACAACCGCATTTTTCAGGACACTGAGGAGACTTTTCCTGACGTTTCTGTACAGTCTCGGTATCGCCTGCCTAGTGAAGTGGAATCTAGACGGGATTTGGAACCGGGGACACACTACCTCCATCAATTGTCTAAATCCCACTGCACTAATGGCGGATACCGGATGCACGTCTAACACCAACATAGCAGTCAAGGCCTCAGTTATATTTTTTGCTTCAGGATGACTGCTGTCATACTTCATCCTCCTCGCTAAGGACTGTTGGAGGGTCAATTGTTTAGTAAAAGTAGTGGTGTTCCTACTTCCTCTCTGGGACGATGAACGACTCCCAGCAGCAACAGCAGCAGCGGCAGCAGTTGGTGTAGCAATTGAGGATCCTCCGGAGGAATCCCAGATAGGAGAGTCAGTCATGCCAGTGACATGGCGTGCAGGACTACTTTCGATCCTGACTAAGGAGGAAATTGACGAGGAGGGAGTTGACGGTGTGGTTTGCAGGCGCTTGGATACAACAGGACAAAGGGATTTAGGTGTCCCTGGACTGCTTACAGTCTTAGCCAAAGTTTCTGAACTTGACAGTAACTTTTTATGAACGCGCTGCAGGTGACGTATAAGGGAGGATGTTCCTAGGTGGTTAACGTCCCTACCCCTACTTATTTCACCTTTACATATGGTACATATGGCAAGACAGTTGTTGTCCGGATTTGGACAGAAATATTGCCAGACCAAAGAGGTGGAATGTTTGGTCTTCTGCCCAGGCATGACCGTGATGGGCTTTTTCATCCCACGAACAACAACTGTCTCCCCCGGAGCCTGATTTAAACAAACCACATCACCATCAGAATCCTCCTCGCCAACTTCCTCCTCAGCGCCAGCTACACCAGTATCCTCATCCTGTTGTACTTCAACAGTGACATCTTCAATCTGCATATCAGCAAGTGGACTGTGGGTGCTCCTTTCAGTACTTGCAGAGGGCGTGCAAATGGTGGAAAGAGCCACCTCTTCCCGTCCAGTGCTGGGAAGGTCAGGCATCGCAACCGCCACCACACTTGGACTCTCCTTGGGGATTTGTGATATCTTCTTAGAACGCACAGTTCTTCGCTGTGCTTTTGCCACCTTTTTTTTTTAGTGGGATGAGGGCTTCCATCATCATGTGAAGCTGAACCACTAGTCATGAACATAGGGAAAGACCTTAGCCGTTCCTTGCCACTCCGTGTCGTAAATGGCATATTAGCAAGTTTACGTTTCTCCACAGATGATTTAAATGTTTTTTTTAAGGTCATTTTCCTGAACTTTGTCATTTGGGATTGTATATGCCCTCTACTATGACATTGGGCATCGGCCTTGGCAGACAACGTTGATGGCAGGTTATCGTCTATGTCATGACTAGTGGCAGCAGCTTCAGCACTAGGAGGAAGTGGTTCTTGATCTTTCCCTATTTTATTTTTATCGGAGAAAGTTTGGTCCTCCATTTATGTTATATTGATATATACGTGCGGCTAAGGCGCACACAAACACAGAAAATCTTTTTTTATTTTTGTTGGAGACTAGTGCACTTTCGGGGTTACACCACCCTTTAAGAAATGAGCCAGCTGGCTCTTTACTTATGGGACACAGGCGCACGCTTGTCGCTGCTCCTTTGTTGATGCACGTGCAGCTACAGTGCACACAATTCACAAAGACAGAAAAAAATAATTTTTTAATTTTTGTGGAGCGCACTTTGAGGGTTACACCACCCTTTAACAGACAGATGCACGCTTGGCGCTGCTGCTTTGAGGATGCACGTACAGTGCAGACAATTCACAAACACAGAAGAAAATGTTTTATTTTTGTTGGAGTGCACTTTGGGGGTTACACCACCCTTTAACAGACAGACGCACGCTTGGCGCTGCTGCTTTGAGGATGCACGTACAGTGCAGACAATTCAGAAACACAGAAGAAAATGTTTTTTTTTTTGTTGGAGTGCACTTTGGGGGTTACAGCACCCTTTAACAGACAGAAGCACGCTTGGCGCTGCTGCTTTGAGGATGCACGTACAGTGCACACAATTCACAAACACAGAAAAAAAAAATATTTGTTGGAGTGCACTTTGGGGGTTACAGCACCCTTTAACGGACGAGCCAACCGGTCCTTTACTTATGACACAGGTGCACACTTGGCGCTGCTCCTTTATTTATGCACGTGCAGCCACAGGGTCTCATTCAGAGTCGCTCGTAAGCGGCCGCTCGTTCGTTCCGAGCGATGTTCGCACATCTGCGCATGCGTATGGGTATTAGTACGCATGCGCGAACCAGTCAGTGCGGCCAGAAATCGTGTGCTCGCAATATAGCGAATGCCTGCTATTTTGAGTGACAGGATGAGGCGTTTGTGGGTGGTAACAGGGGAAGGTGCTTGAAAACGGGGAGTGGAGATCCGAACGCAGGCGTGCTTAAAGGTCAAAACGGGCGTTTTAAGGGTGTGCATAATTAAGAAAGCAGCGTCATCGACCACGTCAGTTGGGTGTCTTTTAGCCAGAACTGCTCGCAATATTGCGGTAGGAAAAACCAACCACAAGAATAGCAAGCAGTTCATACGCTGTTCGATGTACTCGATTAATCTAATAAATAGCGGACATGACGTATGATGCGAGCGGCCAGGGGGGCGTTTTGTACAAAAAAAGTCTGCATGTTTTGTTTGCTCGTTCAGACATGGAGGCGTCAACAGACCGCAAGGAGCGAACGGTTAATTTAAATAGCCACCCCCTTTTTCTGAACGAGCGAGCGCAAATAGCGTCCGGCTCTGAATCAGACCCACAGTGCACACAATTCTCAAACACACCACCCTTTAACAGATCAGCCACCCGCCCCTTTACTTATGACACAGGCGCAAGCTGGGCGCTACTTTGTTGATGCACGTGCAGCCACAGTGCACACAATTCACAAACACAGAAAATAATTTTTTATTTTGTTTGGAGTGTACTTTGGGGGTTACAGCACCCTTTAACAGTCAAGCCAGCCGGCCCTTTACTTATGACACAGCGCAAGCTTGGCGTTACTTTGTTGATGCACGTGCGGCTACTGCGCACACAATTCACAAACACAAAAAAAAAATCATTTTTTTTGGAGTGCACTTTCGGGGAGCACCCCTGATGCACAGATCACCCCCTGGACAACACTACAGCACCCCTCTAGGACTACAGCCTTTATGGGACACTGCACAACACAGTCCAGCCAGCCCCTATAGACTTTGGAGTGGACACAGCCCCTATGACTGCAACTGACTGCACAACACAGCCCAGCCAGCCCCTATGACAGCAGCACAACACAGCCCAGCCAGCCCCTTTGGACAACAGCAGCACAACACAGCCCAGTTAGCCCCTATGGACTGAGTGGTCACAGCCCCTATGGACAACAGCAGCACAACACAGCCCAGCCACCCCTAGCTCCCACCCTCCCTCTTTACAGTCCACAGCCGGAGTGAGAAATGGCGCCGACACGGGGACCTTTTATAGAATCCAAAACCCGCAAGATCTGGAAGGCGGGATGATGACTTTTTGCCTCGATTTCAGATCCGAGTCAGGCGGGAGAAGTCGAGCCTGACTTGGATACGACTCGGACCGGGGGGCCTCGGGGGGGTTCGGATTTCAGAAATCCGAACCCGCTCATCCCTAATATATATATATATATATATATATATATAAAAAGAAAACTCTACATCACATGACAAAATTTGATTCCGAAAATGTGTACTTAATAAAAATACTTTAAAGAACAATAATCAACGCATTTCTGCACAAGCTAATGCTGTACTTTTATAATTTTGCCTCCAATGTCCTTTAACTTGCTCAATTGCTTTAAAGCTGATTAATTATATCATTAACAGAGCAGGCATGCTGAGACTTAACATGTATTGATATTCTACCCCATTACGAATATTTTGTATGTGTTCTTCCATACGTACTTTCAGAGGTCTGCTAGTCCTGCCTACATATTGCTTCATTCATTTACCTTGTATTACATATACAATATTAGTGCTACTGCAAGTCAGGAAATGATTTATTTCATATTCTTTCTTAGTAGCGTTTGATGTAAATGTTTCAATTTTATTTCCTTCCTGGGTTTTACAAATTCTACAAGCTACATAAAGGCCACATCTAAAAACACCTTTAGATTTTATACATGTACCCATTCCTTGTGTAGGTGGCAATGCATTTTTCACTACAATATTCTGTAAATTCTGAGCTTTTTTGTATATAGCGGGTTTCTCTGATAATATATCTTTTTAAATCGGATCACTCCTTAACATTCCCCAATGTTTTCTCAAAATGTTCTCCATCTTCCTATTATACGAAGATCCAGAAAATACTAATAACATTTTTTGATGAGATACGCTTACCAGTGAAAATTGTTATAATGGACAGACATGCTTTTAACACTGCTCTTCAGAGCCCCCAGAGTATCCAGTCATATGCTGCCAGATATAACTAGTAGCAAAGAAATGTGATTATGGTGCATTAGCAAGTGAGCTTATAGGGAGAGGATTGTGAAGCATAATGATGTAACACGTGCACATTTATTACGTGATAAGGAGTTAACACTGGACATTGCACATAAAAGTTAAAAAAAAAAGAGTCTGATGTACAGTATGCAACCTCTGGCAACACGTGCAACAACAAACATGCTGTGTGAATTTCAGCAGTGACCATTCCCATGAATGCCACAAATGTTCTGCTTTCAATAAACTCTGCAATGCTTGTGGCCAACAAAATAATTTTGCACACTAGTGCAGGTCCAAGCCTAAAGCTGATGGCAGACAACCTTACACTGCACGTTCCAGCAGCCCACAGCACAAAGTTTATACTGTGGACACTCCGTCAGAAAACACCCCAGACACCGGTATCTACTGCTATTGTATTAATGTCAGGGCTGAAAAGGGTGAAATATTTACAACCCTAATAGATAAGGAGACAAATAATGCCATCAAGATAAAAATTGACACTGACGCCAAGTGTAACATCATGTCATGAACTCGCACAAACCCCAAAACATCTATTGACTGCTCTCACACTGTGAATCTACTTGCTTATGGTGGGCAGGTAATCAAAAGCATGGGCCTGGTCATGCTGCAATACACAAATTTCCTGCTGTAGTTTCATATAGTGGACAGTAATGTCAAACCGCATCTAGGTTTGCCGGACAGCATAAAACTGGGGTTAATAACTATTAATGCTGATGTGCATGTCACTCAGAGTTCCAGAGTTAAAAGACTTTGCTGATCTGTTATTTATTATCAGTTACTTATATAGCAACAACATATTCCGTTGCGCTTTACAATTTGGAACAAACAGTAATAGAACTAGAGAGAGTAAAAACAGACATAATGGACTATGCTTACATTCTATAGGGAAATAGGCAACAATATACAGTTATAGATGCTACCTATTGCACATTGGTCCAGCTAGATTGCAAAGGTTCTTGGTTGGCTGTATGATCCAGTCACACAGGGATGTTGGCCTAGGGTCAGGAGGATGTGAAAGTGAAGAAAGAGAAAATATGTAAAGTTATGTATGGACTGTATAGAGGGGATACAATTGGGTAGGCTATTTTGTGGAGGTTAAGTGGGTGGTTCTGAAATTTGATAAGCTTTTCTGAAGATGTGAATTTTCAGAGAAGGCTTGAAGTTTTTGTCAGGAACCGTCCTTACCCTCGGGGTCATGCTGCTCTGCCTTGGCGGGGGTCCCGGCCTGGGGGCTCTCAGAATGCGCTGTTGACAGGTCCCCAGCGTGGTGGTGGTCTCAGCATTGGGCATCATTGCTCCTGTGGTAGAAGCCACCCCCTGGGTGTTGGCCATGGTTGCTGCAGTAAAGATAGATGGATTGGTATGCATCTGCATTGAGCCTGTGCATCTGGACAAAGCTCTAATGAGACCACATCACCCGCTCAGAACTATGGAGCAAGTAATAACTAATATGCCAAATGCAAAGATATTTGCCACTCTGGATGCCAAATGTAAATTTTAGCAGATCACATCAAACAACGAATAATCCATGCTCACCACGTTCATGACACCTGTGGGCAGGTATGCCTTCCTTTGAATGCCATACACTGCAGTGAAGTATTCCAATGTTGCATGGAGCATCTCTTTGAAGGATACCCTTGTGAGATCATTGTGGATAAAATCCTCATCTGGGATCACACCATGGAAGAACATGACATGCGCCCCCGCAACATCCTTCAAAGAATCCATGAAATCAACCTACAGTTAAACCCTGACAAGTGTCGTTCAGAGTCACTGAGGTCCTGTATGTTGGCCATCTCCTAACTTCAGAGGGTTTTAAGTCCAATCCTGCCAAGACACAGGCAAATCCTGCCAAGACACAGGCTCTCCCAGACATGTTTACCCTACAGATAAGTTGAGTCTGCAGCACTTTTTGGGTATGACCAACTACCTTTCAAAATTTGGGCTGTGACACACTACAGTGAAGTCACAGCCCAGCTCCATAAGCTTTTGCATAACAACATTGAATAGCATTGGTTGGACTGCCATGCTGCTGCTATTTCTCGCCTAAAAGCTCACTTCCAGTCCAGTTTTCCAATTTTTCGATGTGCATGTACCTGTTGTGATCTCTGCCGATGCTTTCCAGCATGGCCTCGGTGCTGTCTGCACACAGCGTGACAAACCTAAAAATTTTGCTTCCAGGTCCCTTACTGAAACTGTCATTTTATGATCAGATTAAAAAGGAACTGTTGGATCTAGTCTTTGCTTGTCAAAAGTTTCACAAGTTCATCTATGGGCATCCAGTGCTGGTTGAGACAGGCCACCAACCCCTGTGTAAGTATTGGTAGATGCCTACAAGTTGGTAGGTGCATAGCGGATGTGAGCAAGGAAGATAGTCCATACATTGATTCCAAACCAGAGAATGGTTTAATGAAGATATTAGGATACACATAAGGTATCAATCCCTCTTGGGATAAGTACTGTACAGCCGTACAGCACTGTGATACTAGAATAACACAGTGATAGGCTTAGGCACAGGCAAACACTTTTAAAAAGCCAGGTAAACAAGTCTTGCACCTGCAGTCTAGACAGCCTGACCTTTGAGTTTGGTGAATAGCATTCACTCCAGACATGTGATGTTATTGAGACAGATGAGTCATGCACACAGCTAAGAGACAGCGATTAACTATTTAACTACAAATCAACAAAAAGGACCTCCATGTTGCTGACACCTTATCACGTGCTCACCTCTAGGACTCAGGTGTCCCTGATGCTGATGACCTGGATGCCATGGAGTTTGATGTCCTCTCCTCCAGGTGCATAGAGGATCTCTGTGATGTCACACTTAGGGATGCCCTTTACCAATGATTGTCTCATGTTGTCCTGCATGGCTGGCTTTCTTCCTTCATGGCACTGTCTCGTGATCTAAAGTCTTTCTTTGCCTTCTGTGATAAATTTGAATTCTCTCTGTCACAGCGCAGCCGAACACGGGTGTCTCTTACCAGGTCCGGCGCTACTGGGTTCCGGGCTGGCAAGGGACAGCAGGCGGAAGACCCAGCAACCAGTGTCAGCTGCTCTCTCTTCCCCGGCGGCTCTGTGTGCAGGCGGCCGCGGCTTACATAGGGACGCGTGCACCACTCTGCTGAAGATTTAAAGGGGCACAATGAGGGAAGTGCTTATTGTTTTGAACCCTGACCTTTACAAGGAAGTTCCTGGGAGCACTCAAGTGCCAGAGTATAGGCTCAATTACCTTACTCCATTGATATCTGGTTCTGACCTCGGGTTCCCTGTGACCTGCATACGTCTGCTCCCTAGTACCGTCTTTGTTCTAACCTGGCCTGTCGACTATGCTACAAGTCTTCTCCACTTCATCCAGAGTTTGCCAGCACCTGTATAGGGAAACCTATTCTGAGGGCCGCGACCTGTGTGTTAGACGCAGCCAAGTCCATACCTTCTTGCGAGGGTCCCTGGTGAATACCGCTGGCACATTAAACTCTGCGCCTCAGAAATAGGTCACGCCAATCCCTAAATATGGGTTGCATCAAGACGTTGTGACACTCTCAGATGGCATCCTTCTACATGGTCAGCGTTTTTTGATAGCTTATGCCCTTCAGGGTTTCCATGTGTCAGGCCAACATACGGACATTTTGTCTGTCGACATTTATTTTCATTGTTGAACTTTTGTCCCTCTCGACCTTATGACCACATTGACCTTTTGTCCCAGTCAACATTATGACAGTCAACATTTTGGTGTTGACCTTTTCATTGTCTAAGTTTTCACTGTCTAATCTTTGACTAAGTGGGTCATTCAGACCCACTCGCGAGCGGCAGTACGCTTGCAAGTGGGTCGATGGTCCCCACTGCGCATGCGCACAATGGAGGGAGATCCGTCGTGCGCATGCGCGAGACCCAGCGAGCGAAGGACTTTCCATCGCTCCGGGTCTCGCACCAAAGGGGGCGTGCTGTCGATGTTGATTGACAGCACGCCCCCTTTGGTGGGCGTGCCAGGGGCGTGCCTGCCAGACGGAGGCGTTCCCATGGGAACGCTTACCGTCTGAAGCCGGCCCCACTGACATCACTAGTGATGTCAGTGGGAGTGATTTTGGCTCCGATAGAGCCAAAATCACTCCTGGCCTTGTGGTTGAGAAACCCGACCACAGGGTTTCACTCGCAATTGCGATGGTCGCGATGGTCAACACCATCGCGACCATCTTTTTGCACGCTCGTATATGCTGTGGGTGGTGACCCACAGCTATACGAGCGTCCTGGAGGACGCTCCATATTAATGGAGGAGGGCCCTGATTCAGAGCGAGTGCTCTGGTCAGAGCGTCCGGCTCTGAATCAGGGCCTAAATCCCTTTCAGGTGAAACCTATACTGTTTGTCCACCCAAAACTTCTTTGGGTGTTGATGATTGAATCATATTCTGCAAAATTGTTAACACAAATCCCATGAAATTGTGTACAGTACAATGGCTAAGTTGAAAAAAATATTACAAAGAAAGAATTGCAATGTTCACTCAGTAACAAGTATTAGCTTGCGTTGTTCCTTGCAATGTATTCAGAACAACAACTGACAACCTTGTATCATACTTTGCACTATGTTAAGCCAACATAAATAAGTATCATTGGCAGGAAAGTTCTTTCAGCAAATGACTGGCCTAAAGGGAAATATCCATGGTGAGGCTTGGCAAGCTTAGTCTGTATTGTTCACAAATATATTCAAAGAAAAAGTAGACTTAATTTCCAATAAATTATTGTATGTAACTCACTGTGACTAATACATAGTTTAGTAAAGCCAGTTAACCACACCTTTTTAACCACTTAACTGACAATTTTTTTTTTCCAAAAAATGCTCAGAAATTGTCAGGTGTTTTTATTATCAATTTATGTAAACAATAGCTTTTTAAACCTAAATCAACATTTTTTTTTTACCAAAAAGTCTAAATCAAGTTTAAATAGCTATTATTTACATAATGTGATAATGAAGAAAAAAATCAACAATTTTTGGGACATTTTTAATAAAAATAGTTTTATAGTTTAAAAAATTAAATAAATTACTATGTTAGTGGTTGAGGGAATGGAGCAAGGATGGAGGGGTGGGGCAAGATGTAGCTGCAGGGACGGTGCCGTAGCAAAGTGTGGGGCAGGGGGAGTCACTGCAGGACAGAGTGAAGGGCAGGATGGGGGCAGAGAAACAGATATATGATGAGCGGGTCCCGAACATAGGAGATTGCCCGTTGGAATCCACCATTACAGGTGCCTCTGTAATTTTTGGATGTAATTGGTGGTAAAAGTCTTCCTCGTGGAATTTGTAGTTCATTTTGATGAACATCATCTTTCCACATTTTGAGGAAGTAGCCTCCTACGCCGATTGCTGACAAGGGCCCTCATTCAGAGCCGTACGCTCTGAGCAGAGCGCACGCTCTGAATGAGGGCCGGGCTCCATTTTCATGGAGCGTCCTCCTGGACGCTCGTATAGCTGTGGGTCACCACCCACAGGCTATACGAGCGTGCATTGTGATGGTCGCGATGGTCGAGACCATCGCGACCATCGAATTTGCGAGCCGGAGCCTGCGGTTGAGGTTTTCAACCGCAAGCTCCGGAGTGATTTTGGCTCTATCAGAGCCAAAATCACTCCCACTGACATCACTAGTGATGTCAGTGGGCCGGCTTCTGACGGGAGGCGTTCCCGTGGGAACGCCCCCGTCAGGGAGGCACACCCCCGGCACGCCCACCAAAGGGGGCGTGCTGTCAATCAACATTGACAGCACGCCCCCTTTGATCGGACACAACGAGCGAAGGACTTTCCTTCGCTCGTCGCGTCTGGCGCATGCGCACGACGGAGCTCCCTCCGTCGTGCGCATGCTCAGTCCATAACATCGACCCACTTGCGAGCGGACAGCCGCTCGCGAGTGGGTCTGAATCAGGCCCAATGTTCCCGGCTGTGCTGAAAACGCTATTGGAGTACAGGCTGGAGTGTGGGCAGCTCTAGTAAAGCAAAGCCAGTTTGTGCAAGGGCCTCCAAATTGATTTTTTTTCCTGCTAGTAGTCAAACGGATTGTCTGACATGCCTATTTGGATGCTATTGTTAAAAATGGTCTTCAACCATTCTTTGAACGGTGACCGTACCAGATGGATTCATGGTAGAGGTCTCATTAATTTAATTGTAAGCAATTCTTTTAGACCAGACTAGATGTCAAAACTTGGTTGTGTTGACTCACCTGCATCACCAGTAGGTCTTTTGGGAAAGTTTAGTTTTCCTTGGCAGCCGCACTTGCTGGAGAAACTTAAGGAGGAGCCATCGCTGCATCACATGCCACTAGAGCTGACAATTTGCTTACCAACAGGTCTTTGCATCTCTTCAGCTCTGTGTCCGTTGTGAAGAAAGACACAACACATGATTTAAACCTAGTATCGAGCACAGTCGCCAAAATATATTGTTCCGATTGGAAGGTCCTGACAACCCATGGTTCCTGGTGAAGTGAATAAAGGACTTTATCTACAAGTCCAACGTACTTCGCAGAATCGCTTTGTTTCAGCTCACTTCAGTTTCTCATGTTGCTTTACCAACAGTCTAATTAGGGGAATTACCTGACTCAAGCTGGCAGTATCTGAACTCACTTCACAGGTGACTACTTCGAAGGGTTTCAGCAACATTGCACAACACTGAAACCATTTCCAATGAGCTTGAGTAAGGTGCATTCCCCCTCCTCTTCCTATGTCATCGTTCGCTGAGTAGCTTTGGATGGCTTTTTGCTGTTCCTCCATCCGCTGAAGCATATAAAGGGTGGAGTTCCATCTTGTAACTACCTTTTGCTTCAGCTGGTGGCAGGGCAAATTCAACATTTTTTGAAGGTGCTGCAATCTTCTACATGCGCCTGCTGAATGGCGCAAATGTCCAGTAATTTTTCGGGCCAGAGAGAGCATCTCTTGCACGGCCCTGTCATTTAAAAAAAAAAATTTGCACCACCAAGTTGATTACGTGAGAAAAACATAGGATATGTTGGAATTCACCCAGCTGTAATGCTCTCACAATATTGGTGGCATTGTCAGAAATTACGAATCCTGAAGAGAGTCCAAGCGGGGTAAGCCATTTTGGAATTACTTCCCTGAGTTTTTCTTAAAGGTTGTCAGGGGTATGCCTCTTAGTGACACCGGTGATACAGAGTAGCTTGCCTCTGAATGAGCTGCTGTTTCTTAGATGCTGCTGTTGGTGCCGATGAAGGCAATACACCTACCCAGTGGGCTGTTATATTCATGTAATCTTGCATTTGCTCTGTTCCACTTGTCCACATACCTGTGGTTAAGTCCAGTGTGTACAACAGCATTTTGGAGGACACTGATTCATTTATTTTTTTACATCCCTGTTCAGGCTGGGAATTGCTTTTCTAGTGAAGTCGACCTCAATTAACTGTCTAAAACTAAAACCCACTGCATTATTGGTGGATATTGGACACGCATCTAATACCAGAATAGATGTCATGGCGTCAGTGATCTGCTGTGCAACTGGGTGACTGCTGTTATACTTGCTCCCCCTTGCAAATAATTAACAGTCAATAGTTTTTTAAACTACTACCGGGATGAAAATCCACTCCCAGGAGCAGCCACAGCAGCAGGCATAGTGCTCAAGGAATCTTTTGGGGCAAGGACTGATGTGAATGATATAATAATTTTTGTAAATGCCTCCTCCCCTCCCCTCCTCCCTCATAAGTTTGCTTCTAAATCAAAAAATTTACTACTAATCAATCCTTCCTTTCCCTGCCTGCAACTACATACACACTCCAACTCCCTCAGGCTTCTTGAATAATTTGCCATGTTGGAAGTTGAACTGCTACAGCCGCTGAAATCTTCTACATGCGGTTGCTGAATTCCAAATATGTCCAGAAATTACATTACAACGCCACCTGTTGTTGACAATTAACTTCCAGGAGGCCTGGCAAATATCACGGATGCTGGGAGTTCTAGTTCAGCTGGAGAGCTACAGAGTGTTTTCCTCTGATCGAAACAGCAAGTCTTTGCCCCTTTATCCCTAACAACCTCCCTGAGCACAAAGAAAATGCCTGTTTACAGTAAGTACTAGCAGCACATCCACAAGTAAGGCCACCACATTTCTATTAGTTATATAAAAAACCTCCTCCAGATCAAAGGCCCTCATTCAGACCCACTCGCAAGCGGGCGCACGTACGTTAGGCGTACGTACAAAAATATTTAAATTCAATGGCTCGCTCGTATTTTCGTTCGCATCTAAAATTCCACCCTAAACTCTGACGACCCCTCCTCTAACTAACGAGCGTACGAAATAGCGAGCGTACATCCCCGAAATGGCTTGAAAGGAACGCACGCACAAGTATAAACAGGAAGTGGCCTTGTCAGATGTCGATTACCTGCTCCTTTATTCTGCCTACCTCCATCAATCGTATCATGCCAATCAATGTATCAATTAGCTTAATTGTTTGTTTTTTTTCAACACAATGCAAGAAACTTTACTCTTGTCCGTGTTTGTGTTTACCCGCAGAATACGTACGGATGAAACATTCGCTTTTATTGTTCAAAAAACATGTGAACCACAATTAAACAATTGTACTATTGCTGTGGATCCCCGCATATTTCCCTGGGTTCATTTCTTTATTTAAATTTGCTTACGCATGTCACTGCATCAAGCCTATCATAACTCTCCAGAGATTTCTGGCCCTGTCGAACACATGACTCATACACTAACCAATAAAATTGCTCCTGTTAATTTCCAAAATACATTAGCCAATCATAAAATTTTTACACTTTATCAAAAATGATTTTTAAGAAAAACACCATTGCCATCATGAGAGCCTCCGCATTCACCAGGCGCGAGCTGCTGGTGCTTACGGAGGTCATGGATCGCAGGATCACCAGCCAACCTCAACCCATGACCAACCGGCAGAAGCGCTCCGCGTATGCGGAGGCACGGTCCCGTCTGCGGTCCTTCGGCTCACGCCGCAACATCGGGCAGCTGGAGCGCAGGTGGTCCGACCTGCAACGGCGAACGCCCCGCTTGCTGGCATGCTTTCGCATGGAGATTCAGGAAAGTAAGTGTTATGTATTGTGGTTTTAATGTTTGTGTTTGTGGGTCAAACTGCGTGTGCATGTTTTCCTGTCTGTCCTATTTATTATTTGTACTCATATCTGCGTGTGCATGTTTTCCCTCTATTTCTGATTTATTCATTCTACTGCTATTTGGCTTATTTGTTGTTTTTTTTTTTTTTTTTTAGTTTTGTTGCCCGGATTTGTCCATAACTAACCGCAATTTCTTTGTCATATTTTAGGGGGACAGCCAAGACTCCGCCGTCACCGTCCGTCCAGACGGCGTTCCCGGCCACTATCCCCAACCCCCAGCCAACACTTCACCCCAAATCTTTCCCCTATTCCCCACTCCTCCCCATCCTTCCCAGACCCTCTCCCGGAAATGTCGGGCCTCCTTCCCCTCCGTCCCACTTCCCCCTCTCCTCCACCCACCCCTCTTCCAATTACCCCCTCCCCGGAGTCCATCATAACTCCTCCCCATTCTTTGGGGAATGACGGATCCTCCGAGGAGGATCATGGAGGTATTTCCGGAGCTCCCGTTTTGGCTCCCGGTATGTTTTTTTTTTTTTTTTTAAAGCACAAACTGTTTGTATGTAATCATGTGTCGTGCCTTTCTTCGTATTTTTGTGGCTTGACTTTTGGTGATTTTGAAGGTTTGCCTTTACCTCTTCCTGGTGATTTCAACATACACATATCATACCTGTGGGAATTTGTACCTAGGCCTTGTATTTTTGCCAGCCCCCCCTTTTTTTTTTTTTGTTTGGGTTTAGGAGTGATTTGGTTGTGTTTTTTTTTTTTTATGTGGATTCCCTATTGTTGTATTAACCCACACACTTTTCTCACCCACAGAGGAACAGAGGCGTCGGCAAGAGGTGGCGGATTGTGTGGGGCAGATGCGCCAACATGTCATCGGCATTCTGGTGGCCCTCGACCGGCTGTCTGGCCTCCTTCGGCAGTAGTTTTTTTATTTTTGTTATATTTTCCAAATAAATTTATTAAGACAAATATACGTTGTGGCTCATTTTTAAAATACAAAACCAAGATAGTTTAGCATGACATAAGTAGACTGTTCCTGCAAGGATTTCCCTTTTTTAAAAGTTAGATTGTGTTTTGTCTTTGTATGTCAAACAGACACAAGAAACACATAACAGTAACAATGTCATTTCCCTTTTTGGGTGTAGTGTCAATTACATATTTCTACATTTTACAGGTTCCTAGTTGGTGCGCAAGCTGCTTAGGCCAATCTTACAAATCCCAAGGTTGGGCCAGGCTTCCTTTTGGTGTGGGTTGGGAAGCTGAAAACATATTTCAGTTTAGCTCAACTGGCGTCAGTACTGGTTTACCCCTTAGTCAAATGTAACTTGTGTTAACCTGGTTACACTTGCTGTTAACGTCCCAAAAAAGGAAGACCATTTCACTCTCCAAACATTTATTCACAACATAACAGAGAAAACAAAGTGGTCACTCCCAAAAAAAGAACACAGTGATAAATTCAAATACAACACATACCAAGAAATAATTAAATAAAAACAAAAAATCAAGAACTGGTTGACGAAGGACCATGCCAACATGATTCCACAAACATGGCGTTGCGATATGGGTTCCAGAATATATGCCCAAAAGGACCAGATCCAGGTTTGGTAAGGGTAGCAGGAAGTAGTGAGCGTTGGAGTGCCAAAGATTATGTGAACAAACAGAAGATGGTGAGAAACAAAAAACAAAATTAGATGTTCGCAAACAAACACATTAGGTATAAACACTGTAGTTTTGTTCAAACTTACCTAAAAAATCTGGCCACCACATCATCGCGTATGGCCCCCCCACATACTGACCTTCGACCAACCTCGGGGGGGCCATCCTCAGGTAAGGCATCCTCTGGCTGCATTGGGACACCACTCCTTATGGCAATGTTGTGAAATATCCCACACAGGACCACAATTTTAGACACCATATCCGGCACATACATGAGCTCGCCACCAGAGCGGTGGAGGCATCTGAATCGGCCTTTTAAAAGGCCGATACAGCGCTCCACCACTTGCCTGGTGGCTGTAAGTGCGGAATTATACGCACTTTGTGGCCCTGGTGTGGGAGCCAAATAAGGAGTGAGCAGCCAGGACATGCAAGGGTATCCACTGTCTCCTGTGAACAAAAATAGACCACATCAGGAACACTGTGTATCAAGCTTAACATTGTTATGTACTAAAGGTCTCCACTTACCCAGAAGCCACGCATCACCAGCTTGTAGGTTGGTTAATTTCTGCCATATCCCTGATTGCCGGATGCCGAAGGAGTCATGAGCACTTCCGGGTAATTTAGCATTCAGGGACAGGATCTGGAGGGAGGCATCACATACCACCATTACATTCAGGGAGTGATAGTGTTTACGGTTTCTAAATATTGCCTCCAGCCGTGCTGGAGGCTGAAGTGGTATGTGAGTACCATCCACAACCCCTATGATGTGTGGGAAGCCAGCTATTTGGTAAAAATTGGCCTTGGCCACACTAAGGGCACCCATATCCAAAGGCATTTTAATAAAATGATGGAGGTGCTTGAAAAGTGCCTCCATCACTGCCCTCAGGATCCGGGAAAAGGAGGATTGGGAGATGCCCGCCACTATTCCCACCGTTGTTTGAAACGATCCTGAGGCACAGAAATGTAACACCGCCATAAATTGCGTCAGTGGTGGTATTGCTGTTGGACTGTCAATTTGCCGCTCAAGATCACTTTCTATTAATGAGAGAGTGTCTATGATGATTTTGGGAGGTAGACGGTAGCGTCTTAAAACCTCATCATCGGGCATTCCAAAAAGGGTGACACGTGTTCGAAATATCTGGGGCCTTGCATGCCTACGATGCCTACGCCTGGGACGAGTTTGAGGTTGGCCGTCTTCCGGGAGCAGGGCCAGAACAATTCGCCCCAGATCTACCTGAAATTCAAAGTTTACAATGTAAGGCTTTTGAGCCACCCCAAAAGTAACATAAAACAACTTAGCTTTCTGATACCATCCATAGCTGCTTACATGCCGGGGTATTGTCATGATACGTATAAACTGTCAAAAAGCCAAAAATGAGACATCAAAAATTTAGAGGGTGAATTTTTGTTTGTCAAATTGTTGCAAGCCAACACATAAAATAGGCGAAACACACATTTGGCCATCGATGAAAACGACATTGCACACCGTACGTCAAATAGGGTTCAAATGGACCCCAAAAATGGAAAAGGGAAAAGCAAAACTGGTTTACATGATGAATAAGCCGCGAAAAATGCGTTAATTAGTTCGCAAATGCAAGTCACTACACCAACAGTCAAAAATGCGTTAATTAGTTCGCAAATGCAAGTCACTACACCAACAGTCAAAAATGCGTTAATTAGTTCGCAAATGCAAGTCACTACACCAACAGTCAAAAATGCGTTAATTAGTTCGCAAATGCAAGTCACTACACCAACAGTCAAAAATGCGTTAATTAGTTCGCAAATGCAAGTCACTACACCAACAGTCAAAAATGCGTTAATTAGTTCGCAAATGCAAGAAAAAAAATGGACTTACCCAACTCGAATATATAAGATTTCCAAAAAAAAGGTCTTTGGGTCCGAAAGCCAAAACAAACTAAAAAAGATGAAATTAGTGTTAAAAAAAAATAGCTAACCAAAAAACAGAAGAAGACACCAATTGGCCACAAATTAGACTGCACAAAACTTACCAAATCAGGAAAGGATGGGGAAAAAAGCAAAAAAATGCGAACGGAAAACCAAAACAACTGTAGCAAAACCAAACAAAAAACCAACTCTGCCAAATCCTCCAACCGCAAACAACCAAATCCAACCAACTTAACCGCCAACAATCCAACAACCCAACCTCGACTCCACACACACCAAGCCATAAATAGTGTTTATTTTCCCGCACAAATTAAGGATGAATCATAGGGACGCACAATCAATGATGCGGCCGCAAACAAAGGACGCATGTATAAATACGTCACGAAATCACATTGAATTTCTGGTTGATTTCATTCTGGAAGCAGAGACATGGCTTCAGACCAGGGAAACAATGGCCAAAAATCCGGCGGTAAGGCCTTCATGCATTTTGTCTCAATGATTATTTTAAAACAAATATATTGGGCAAGTTGTGAAGTGGCTAAATCTGCATATTTACCCAAATAGGTGAGGAGGATGACATGGAAGAGACTGCTGGCCCCAGTCAACCCGCCAAAGCTGCCAAAAAAAAAAGGCAGCCACATTTCACAAGCAAGGAGATGGAGGTTTTGATCCAGAAGTGCGTTGACATCCTGCCCCAGGCAGCCAGGAATATGAGCCAAAGCCAGAAGTGGAGAATGTGGGAGGAGGTCGCCGTTGCTGTCAATAGGGTGGGTGATTATGTCCGTCTAGCCCGGGATGTCAAACGGCGGTAAGTAAACACTTTCCCATCCTATAAACAAACCCCATTGTAAAAAAATGGATAATGGTTCCAATTTCATTCCACAGATGGGCAGACTTCAAATATCGTCTCAAGCAAAAACTTGCCGACAGGGCTAGGCATGCAAGGGGGACAGGTGGGGGTCCCACCCCTGTGTCATTGGAGTTGACAGACTTAGAAGAGCTGGCACAGGGGTGTGTGCAGGCTGTGGAGGTGTTTGGCGTGTCCAACATGGATACGGACATGCCAGACTTTGCGGCTCCTCATGTTGGCCAAGGTAAGTCTTGTGATGTCACCAACTCTGAAATGCTATTGTGCCAATATGTAGATTCTAATGTGAGTCTTTTCGCAATTTTCCTAACAGAGACAGAGGCGGATGAGTCTGCTCCAGAGGGGAGCCTTGGCCGCAGAATTTCTGCTGGCTCTGCAGGGGAGGAACCAGTACATCCGGCTGAGGACCCTGCAGAAGCCAGTCCAGGGCGTGCCCCCTCGCAGGCAGTGGGCCTCCTCACAGAACTCAATTTTAAATCGGATTGCCATACGGAGATTCTGCAGAGGATGGACGCCAGTCTGATACGGGTGGCTGAGGCCCTGGAGCAAAATGCTGCGGCCAACGTGACCATTGCTCAGGCCCTGGCGGAAAATACCAGGGCCAACATCCGCATCGCCGATGCCCTGGAGCAGCTCGTTCGCCAGCACATGGTGGAGCCGACCTCCCTTCCTGCCGGAACATCCGGATCCTCCACCTCTGGCACAACATCAGCCAATCCTCCAAATGTGCCTAGCCCTGTGCCTAGTCCAGAGGCCACAACATCTGCCTCTGGACAGGCCAGCCCGATGGCATCCCGGACCCGGTCTGGCGCCCACCCTCACCCAGCCAAACGGGCGAGAAAACGGTGACAGCAATGGCGACTTTTCCCACACTCCTTCTGTGCTTGGCTCATATTCCTTTCTGGTCAAAACTTCCCTCTCCTTTCTTGTGAAATGTTTTTACATTTGGTATTTACGTTTATGTTAGCAGTTATGGCTTTTTTTTTTTTTTTTTTTAATATCTTTGCCACAAAAAAAAGGCCAAAAAATATTAGGCCAATTTGTTTGTGTTTAAACAATAAATTTAAAAGAAAAAACTGACATTGTATTGTGACATTATTGTACAAATGGGTTACATTTAATCCTGGCCCTAAAGGCAAAAACTGACCCTCTTAAAAAAAAAAAAAGGCCTCTTTAAGGAACGTTTAAAAAAATCACATAGCGATGCAAATTCCACAGTAAACCAAAAAAAAGGGGAGCTAATTAAAACATGATGACATTATTGTTACAATAGGCCATAACCAACAAATTGTGGCCAAAATAAAACACCCAAAATGTACGCTAATTGATTGTGTAATCATGACATTAGCAGCTCTGATTTCCACCTGCGTACGCTTTTGTGCTATCCCAATAAACTGCTTTCCAAACACATACCAAGCCGGTTTTCAATCCAACACTAATTACTTTACTGACCAGCCGCGATTAATCGCAGCACCATCGTTGAGTCCCGGGACGGAGGAGAAGGCCATCGCCAATGTGGTCGAGTAATCCTGACCCTAAGCTGTGCGAGCATTTTGAAGGGAAAGCGGATGTTCCAGTGACGTGTGGGACGGTCCGAACACATTTGACGTTCGCATCTGCTAATGTATGTACGCCCCAAAAACGCCTCGCCACGCCTGCGTTTTTTCATCTCCACCCCCGGCAACACCCAAAAACGCCCTGTTCTGTCAATCACATTTGACATGTCACTTCCTGTACGCTATTTTAGGAACGAGAGAAAAAAAACTCGCAATCTGCCGTACGCACATGCGCAGTGTAACACCGACGCATGCGCGGTTAGTCAACATCGGAACGCAACGAGCGTACTGTTGGTAACGTGCGGCTCTGAATGAGGGCCAAAGATGTCTTTCATGAACTGAAGAATTTGTAGTACATTGATCTTTCCTCATCAATTTTTTTAAGAATCAAAACATTAAAATAAATAAATAAAAAATAAATAAAATTTTAAATCTCAGGATGCTTTACTGTTGGCATGACACAGGACTGATGGTGGCGCTCACCTTTCCTTCTCCAGACAAGCATTTTTCCAGATGCCCCAAACAATCTGAAAGGGGATTCATTAGAGAAAATAACTTTATCCCAGTCCTCAGCAGTCCAATCCCTGTACCTTTTGAAGAAAATCAGTTTGTCCCTGACATTTTTCCTGGAGAGAAGAGGCTTCTTTGCTGCCCTTCTTGAAACCAGGCCATCCTGAGACCATTCATGTGTGGTGTTGCTTCTCAGCCAAGGGAGTGGGATTACTCACAATTTTGCCTAAGAACATAGCCATGAATAAAGATTGGTACCAAAACAACCTCCAAGAGCAACTTCTTCCAACCATCCAAGATCAATTTGGTGACAAACAATGCCTTTTCTAGCATGATGGAGCACCTTGCCATAAGGCAAAAGTGATAACTAAGTGGCTTGGGGAACAAAACATCGATATTTTAGGTCCATGGCAGAGAAACCCCCCAGACCTTAATCCCATTGAGAACTTGTGATCAATCCTTAAGAGGCGGGTGGACAAACAAAAACCCACAAATTCTGACAAACTCCAAGCATTGATTAGGCAAGAATGGGCGTCCATCAGTCAATATGTGGCCCAGAATTTGATTGACAGCTTGCCAGGGCGAATTGCAGAGGTCTTGAAAAAGAAGGGTCAGCACTGAAAATATTGACTCTTTACATATCATTGTCAATAAAAGCCTTTGACTTACCATAGTAATATCTGACAAAAACAGTCTAAAAACACTGAAGCAGCAAACTTTGTGAAAGCCAATGCCTGTGTCATTCTCAAAACTTTTGGCCATGGCTGTATGCACATACATATGTATGTGTATATATATATATATATATATATATATATATATTGTGATATGATTGGGGTAGAGGGTCCCTCTCCTGGGGTAGATGGATGCCTCCTTACACACACAGCAGCCAGGAAACAGCACTCCAGTCGTGGATTTTCGTGCAAGATGGTCGGCACCAGTTTTTATTGTGCAACATCAATAATCAAATAAACAGAACATAAAATAAATCCTAGCCCGGCTGGGCTCTAACTAGACAGTAAGTTCCGTCACTAACAGAACACTAAACTAAGTTCATGTCCACAGTACCTTCTGGTTTGTAGCAAACAGTGTCTCAGTAAGCTAGCTAACCTGCGGGCCTGCTCTCCCAGGTATGAGACACTGCACCAAGACATTACACAGCTCTTATGAGCCACTTCCAGGTGTAATCACTCATTAGCCTGCTCTCAGGCTGAAAGGCCTAACACCTGAAACGGCCCTGTGGTTGGAGCTCTCCCTTCTCTCTCAGATCCACACCCCCAGGACCCATTCTCCGGCTTTTACCAAAAGCCAACACTCAAACCTGTTTGTAAAACAGACTTCTCCTGGGGGCTAAAACACATAGGACAGGAACCTGGGACACACATAGAAGCCATTCCACACTTCTCCAGTGCTTCTATCACAATGTATATATATATATATAATATGTACATCCATATATAGTATACACACATGCCCACACACACTGGTTGCGACACTGAGCTGGCTCCCTAATGACTTTGGCAAGCATTGTTCAGAGTATACACACTGACTGGGGCAGACTGGAGCCGCAGCTGCCAGGA
The DNA here is from genome assembly GCA_031769625.1 of Taudactylus pleione. Lineage (NCBI taxonomy): Eukaryota > Metazoa > Chordata > Amphibia > Anura > Myobatrachidae > Taudactylus > Taudactylus pleione. The sequence continues at coordinate 8,485,395 of JAUIMM010000081.1, read as the reverse complement.
GATGCTGATTGGGACACTGGGAGCAGGCTGGGCTTGGGACCGGTAGTGCTGCAGGGCTACTGGGGGCAGAGGTAGCCATGGATTTAGTGCGGCACTGGGAGCAGTTCTGTCTGTGCTGCCTGGAGCTCTGGCTGCAGGCTAGGCTGTGCGAGGGACTGGCGGTGTAACCTGATCACTGTGAAAACAGTGATCGGTACACTGGGGCAGACCACAGCTACCTAGAGCCGTGGCTGTAGTACAGGGCTGTGCGGGGGAGTGGGGGTGCTGCGTGGCTACCCGATCACTGTTGAGCGCGGTGATCGGGAGAAAATGGAGGCAGAGCAGGGGTTGCAGAGGGGCTGGAAGGTCCCTCTGACATAGGCAGCAGCGGGAAGATTAGCTTTCTGCAGCCGCCTAGTGGGCATTTCTGACTGGTCTCATCAGATGCGACCATCAGGGAAAGCCCAGCCTGGTGTGGTCGCATCTGATGCAACCATGCCAGGCAAGTGGTTAAAGAAATTCTAACTCCATATAATATATTTGCTTAACTATGCCTAGAACATGGAAATGCAATTGGTACACACAGTTACATGCTTTGTACATTTGGGGCTGTTGCAGAGTTGAATGCAAGTCAGATGTAATTACTCCCACATTGCACACAGGGGACTAAGGGCCTGATTCAGAGGTTGATGCATTTAAAACCTAGAGCTCAAGCAAGTGATGATTTAAATCTGCACGTGTCCGAAGCGCACTGCATATGCATCCCGATGGTTACCGCTGGGGACGCAGATTGGGATTGCATGGAGATCCATGGAATTCTGATAGGCATTCCTGTGTGGTGACTGGGCAGTGGCCTATGTCAGCCAGCATGTCAAGGGCATGTCAGTGTTAGGGACTGCGATGGAAGATACAGTTCCACTAGCACCAACGGCCATGTACCATCAGACATTCTGAGCAGCTCTCCTCTGACAAGGCCCAAGAGGAATCCCACAGCCAGAGGGGGAGGAGCGGGTACCGTTTACCCTGGCCTGCTAAACTGGCCCAGTGGAGGCCCGGATCCGCCGCTCCCCCCTCCTATCAGTGGCTGGGCTGCAGTGAGTAGAGAGAGACTGCTGCTGCTGAGCACCAGAAAGGAGGGGGGAGAGCATTGGCACTCATCACGCCTCCCCCCCAAATCTGGATCCTCCTGTGGAGCGCATGGTGACGATCTGCAATGCCGCAGATAATACTTTCATTTTTATTTATTTTTTTTCAGGGGGCATGGTCACGTCTCTCTACATTAGGTCACGCCCCCTGTCATTACCTGGACCTGGCCAAACTCTCTACTGCCCTGCCCACAGCACACCTGCACGCAGACACTGTCACCAACAGCTGTCCAAGAGGACACTACACCATAAATGGTGTGACTATCCAGCTCCTGCCAACGCAAGCTACAGATCCCACATGCATCAACTGACAGAACACATATCCCCACAGCAAGGTATGTCAGGACTGAGGTAGGAGCCAGATCCCTCACATAGTGATCCGTTTTACTACCAATATAGGACACATTCCAGTGTCAGTACCAGCCACAAGGCTGTACATTGTCAATCATAAAAAGCTTGGTTAAACTATACTGCTCCTCTAAAGGGAGTAGGCACTTTGTGTTCTGAATACACTGTAGGGCGCCGTCTCCCCCCTCAGAATTCTATCCCCCACATACCAGTAAGTTTAACAATTTTTCATTAGTTTTCATGGTGACCAATCCAGGATCTCTGAAACCAAGAAATAAGACTGTCTCAATACCACTTAACATTTATGCCAAGAAATTATTTCTGGTCATGGATTAAGAGCAGACTCCAAGGGGTCAATTCTCACTTTCCCTTGAACATATATCCGCTGTACACACCAGGCGATGCACTATAGATATATCGCCCATTCAATGGAACGGGCGATATACGAGGGCTCACTGAAGAGTAATGAGACTGCCTCTGTTTTTCTGTCCCATAGGTAGACGTGTCAATGCTATGCTGGTTATTGTGAAGCTAATTCATCGATGTGTCTGAAACTGCAGTTGGATTTCCATAGTCTTCTCTGTTTGGTCACAGCGAATGGAAGATCTTCGTATGTTTCATCATGGAGGAAGACGTGTCTGTGTGATTACATCAGAGATGTGTGATTGAATTTTGTGTGAAACTTGGAAAAAGCGGAAATGAAAATCATGAAATGTTACGGCAAGCATACGGTGGAGAAACAATTAGCCGTGCTGCAGTATTTTGGTGGTGGAAGAACTTCAAAGAGGGTAATACGCGAGTGACTGACAAAGCGCGTTCTGGGAGACCATCCACCTCGGTTAAAGATGTCAACATTGCCAAAGCTGCGGAGATGTTGCAAAATGAAAGAAAGTTATCTTTACGTGAACTTTCGGGCTTTACTTCTCATTCAAACAGTTTCAGCATATTGTGACAAAGGAACTGCAAATGCATCGCGTGTGTGCCAGGTGGGTACCCAGAAATGTCACAGAACAGCAGATGCGATGACGAGTTGAATCGTGCAAAAACACCGTTCGAATGTCGGAGAGGATACCCGATTTCCTGATGATTGTTTCAAGTAACGAATTGTGGATTCATCATAATTTGAAAGAAGAGAGAAAAATGTTCAGATCCTGTGGAGTCATCTAATGCTGAATAAAAATATCAGTCTCATTACTTTTCAATCAGCCCTCGTATTTATCAGTGTGTACCCAGCTTTAATCACTTACAATGGAGGCCATACTCTGGCGGAGAATCTGCCCCTGGCATGGGCTGGTGCAAGTTTCGATTGTGGGACCGATGGTGGCATACCAAATATGATTTTATCGTCTAAAGACGCTGAAAATTGGCGTCTCAGTCCTTGCACATTCAGATGCACAGCTGTACGCTAGTGAAAGGGTGTCACGGACCCAGCAAGGAACGCACGGATGCAGACACACGCACCCAACCGCTGCAAGAATATGCTAATGAATGCATACGCGCGGCAATCGCAGCACAAAGATGCAGACGCCCAGCACTACATAATGCTTCCCCCTTTACTCTCCACTAACGTCCATACAAATGTGCAAGGCTGAGAAAACATTGTGAACATCGAGTAACATCGGAGCCGCACGCAGACTAAAAGGTAGACCTAACCCTGCCGCAGGAGTTGAAAGACTTAATGCAGGGAGAGGGACGCAAGGCTGCATCCGGCATCTCAGTGGCTAATTTATGCACGCCCCTGTAACAGGGTGCGAACGCACTGGCACGCCTGTGTTCAACCGACCACTCCCTGTATCCACCCACAAACGGCACTTCCTGTCAACCACTTTTCCCTGGGTCTGAGTTTTCATTCTTGCAGACACTGAGTGGTTTGCGCACTGTGATCCATACGCATGCGCATATCGCGGACATCGGCCCGATTGCGTGCGTCTGCATCCGTGCGTTCCTTGCTGAATCAGACCCAGAGTATTCTGTAGATCCTGTTCAGGACCCTTGGACTGAACAGAGGTACAGGTGAAACGAGGAGGCTTTATGTAACTCCTGCTCATGAGTATAACCAAGAACACTACACTAATGCCAGAGCAGGAACCACAGACTTGTGATGTGCAAGGATGTTAAACTGGAACTGTGGTGATTACCCAGGTAACTGGGAACTCCCTCGTCTAGTGACCACTGAAGATCTACCAGACCAGGAATATGCTCCAAACACAAGGTTGACCCCGGAACTCAGAATAGCATAGTACTGGTAGATAGGAAAGAACTCAGGCCAGGAATCAGATCCTTATGTATCCAGGCTACAACTTGAAAAAGCTTTAACCCTGGCACAGCTCTGATGCAAGATCTGGAACCAGTGCAGAACTCAGAAACTGAATGTTAGGAAAAGTAATACAGAGGTCTATTTACTAAGCAGTGTTAGGAGACAGAGTGAAAAGTGATAAGGTGCCAGCCAATCAGCTCCCAACTGTCATCTCGCAGGCTGTATTTGAAAAATGACAGTTGGGAGCTGATTGGCTGGCACCTTATCACTTTCTTGTTACTTTTCACTCTGTCTCCTAACACTGCTTAGTAAATAGACCCCAAAGTCTCTGAACACCTCAGTGCACAGACTGTATACCTCACACTGAACAACAGCCCTGGAACCAGCACCCTTCTCTAAACCAGAAAGTGGATGTCTCCTTGCACGCAGTGGGCTCACAAGCTGCGTATGCAATCGCAGTGGCTAATTTACGCACGTACAGGCACGCCTGCGTTTTTCCGACCACTCCCCCATCACCACCCTTAAACACTAACAGCCTGTCACTCACTGTGCAATGGATTCCTCTGTGCGTGTGTAAGCGCAGCACGAATGCAGCGCATGTGCAGTTTATAAGCATGTCTAATAATCACTCATGCTACGTACGTAGTTGGATTTGCGATCGCTATTGAATCAGGCCTTCAGTCTCTTGTACGAAGCTTCAGTCACTCATCATCCACAGGTTCTCTACTGTCCTCAGATTATGTATGGCTGGCTTTATCTTCATGCATCCCCTTCTCCCCAAAGTGTTCTGCATAGTCAGCAGACTGAGCCAGTGCAAGGGAAGATTATTGTGTTTGGCTGTTGTCACATCCATTTTTCTAAAAAAAATATATTGTCAATAAGCATTGAGTTTGTTTCCAATCAGTACAGACACAAATGTGTTGAATGCAACATGATAAGAATTCTTACCTTACTCCTGGCTGGCTTTGAGGCTGCAGTGCAATTGCACTTACTGTATGTTGGATGTAGAAAAATGTCCAGGCTTCATTGCTGCCAAAAGTCAAATGCAAAATTTCTAGAGGTGAGCGGTTTCCATATGTTAGATTTAAAAAAAAAAAACTTGACACAATCATCACTTTTTGTGATGATTTGTTTGAGTCATATGTAAACATATTATGTGATTGTTCAAAGGTAATGTAAAATGCTTGTATACATGAAAAAAACAAATAATGCAGACATGTAGATCTCCAACAGGATTTCCCTCATATGCCCTCTGCCCAGTAGATTTTTCCTCACGTTCCCTCTGCCTAGTAACTTCTTGCCCACCAGATGTTTCTCTGTCCAACATCTTTTTTCTCACAAGCCCCACTGCCCACTATTTCTTCCTTACATCTGTCCATCATTTTTTTTTCTCATATACCCCCACTGCTCACCAGCATTATTCTGACATGCCCTTCTGCCTTCCAGTTTTTCTTTCATGTACCCTTGTCCAACAGCTTTACCCACACATACCTTTCTGCCCTCCAGATATTCCCTTATATGTCCCTTGTATATCAGTCTTTTCCTTACATGCCCCTCTGCCCACCAGATTTTCTCTCATATGCTATACCTGCCACCAGTTTTCCCTAATATACCCATCAGCTCCTTCAGTTCCATCAGCCTTTTCCTCACATGCCACCCCCTGCCTACCTATATACCCCAAATTGCACTTCTACTTACCTGAATCCCTGCCATCTCTGCACAGGAACTGCCACTGTGTATTCTTCCTGTAGCTGCCATTACATGTCATACAGTAGACAGCTAAATAAAGTTAGTTAGTTTACTCCTAATGCCCAACCTAATTATGATTAATAACCGTAACAGATCCCTAAATACCCAAAGGTGTTCACCTTACAGTTTCTAACACTGATTCTAGTGCAATAGAACTAGACGGATATATTTAGACTGAGGAACAACCTCCATTTCTTTATATACTGTACAGTACAAATGTACATCTCACAAGTTTATGTATGTTATACTGTTACTCTATGCCTAAAGCTTGTCTTTCGCCAGATTGCAGGTAAACAGGAAGAATGAAGTGCAAGTGCTGGAGGATACTGGCAGCAGTTTTCAGTCGATTACTTTTCAGCTTACATGGGACCCTGATGGTAATTCTAGCAATGGTGATAAAGGACAATAAAGCATATTTGATACTTCTAACTGGCATTGTTCTATTATTCGTTGAGATGGTAGTGACACTACAGGAAACCAAGAAAGGAGAATGGAAATGGTAATATATCTTAGTCTAACATTTGTATTGTGGTTTAGATACCTAAATGATGTAAATGTTTTTAAAGTAAGGATAATATAAATATTACACATAGTTTCGCAATATATTAGAACTCTAAACTGCATGTTTGCCTAACTATAATGTACAGGAGAATCTGTCTCTTGTTGCCTTTATCTATTGTTCTGGATATTAGACCAATAGAGAGCTATGAAGAATAACAGGGCTGTAACTTGGAGTGTGCAATCAGTGCCTCCACCATGGGCAAAATGCAGACGAGGTAACGCGTTTGGTGCCCTCGTGGAACCTGCATATGGCTTTTAGGGTATCTGGAATGGTACTTTGAAGACTAAAGAGCTGCAAAATTAGAACATGCTGAGCACTGAGCTTCCTGCTCCCAGACCCTTCTTCTATGAAGTCATGTTTCACATGTATTAGGGGCCAGGTATGGCAGAAGTGCACTGCTATGGCCCTAAAGAAATACATACTGAATAATAATACTGGACAGCAGAGGTAGATATTCAGGAATAAAATATAGCGCTGTGCTTGGACATCACAAGAAATAAATTACAAAAATAAATTAGTAGTTTGTCATTCAAGCATGACAGAAATCACTAAATGTAACTGATAGTCACCGCAGAGATTGCTGGTACATGGACTCAGGAACCACGAGGCACTTCAGCTGTAATGAGAGTTGGTTCAAGTCTTTAAAGTTGTGTAAATGTCATAGGAATCAGAGATAAAGTGCTAAGGGCCTAATTCAGCAGTGCACTGCAAAGCAGGGTCAATGAGCATTTTGGTACACTAATTCAATATGAGAACAGAGAGGGGAGTAGTCACAAAAAAAAATAGAGGTCAGAAGCTGACGTTATAGAAATGCACAACAGCACGCTTACAGAACAAACACCTAGTACTGACTGCAAGGTGAATGCTCACTATAAGTGACAGTTGGCATTGTTTCAATCCCCATTGGAGATCCATTTTAGCATATGGGCAATTCTCCAGAATCTATCACTTATCGAATTCGTCAAAGTAAACAATCCCTTAGTTAGCGCCAGTGGTATAGCTAGGGTAGTGTAGGCTGCACCAGACTTGTTGACGACTAGTGTCTATGGCTTCATGGGGTCTGCGCCGCACCATATGCCTGAAACAACTTAAAACGTGACTTATCAGATCATGCCACATGTTGCCAGACCTCCAGGGTCCAATAAGCAACATCACAAGCCCAGGTGAGGCACTGTGTCTGGAGTCGTAATGGTAACTCTGGTGGGTCTTCTGCTCCCAGATCTCATGGAAGCTAAAGAAAGTTGCACTGACCTGCTGGATATGTGTCTGGTACCTCCTGCTATCTGTTCCTTATAGTTACTACATTGAGTGCTTTGTAATCTATATATTGTCTTAACCTCCATCTATTTTGCCCACAAAAAAGATTGTAGCTCCAGCAGGTGATGTGGATGGATGACTAAAGCCTCTACTCAATTATCTTCAATATACTGCTTTAAGATTTGAGTTCTACAAGAAAGGATAATCACTGATCACTCGTATATGCTATGAGGTCGTAGTGATTTCTAGTCACCAACAAGGGATATCAGGCACACTTTCTAAACTGAACACACTATTGTTTAAGCCATTTTCCTGATGAAAGCAAAACAAAATCAGGTTGCTCTGGTCAAAAGGATTATGTTTTGATAACCAGGACATTATTGTACAAGGACACTTTGGGGAATAGACAATATCCAGAACAAGTATTTCATGATGTGTTATACATTTTGAAATATTATCAACTGATTTTTCTTAAACCATAGGTCTGATTTTATAGGGAAGCCATTAGAAATTTCAATGTGTTTTCCACCAGCAAAGAGTAACTTGAACCAAGCCTCTACTGATATAATTTCCCATTAAAGAAAAAATCAACAAGAGCAACCGTATAAATCAACACGTCTTTGTATTGAACTCTGAGTGGCAAGGAAGTATAACAATAAGAGAGATTTAATATCCTTTTTGGTGCTTAATGTAAGAGATCAATGACCAACTTGAGTCTGCTCTGCCCTCTTTAAAGAGCAAGGCATTTATTTTTCATTAAGCACACTAGGCATTCCATTGGAATTGCACAATATAAACATATGTCCATTTCTCTATGGCGTTGCCACTTTCCAGGAGTTAAAGGACCTGGTACAAATCCCACCTGCATGGGCCCAGAATCAGAAGTCTGTGGGGCAGAAGAGAAGATTTGCGGCTCACTAGGAAAATTACAATGATTACTGATGCATATCTTAGAGTTTTCTCTACGCCTCTTAAACGTTAATCAATTGCAATACATCAGTCCATAAATCTATACACAAAGAAATATTGTGACCTAATAAGATGCAGGCTTTAACGTGCTTTCAAAATAAGCACCATCAAGCTTATTGATATCTGGAAGCAAACTATTTGCGCTTCTTAAATTTAACACATTAATGTACATAAAATGGAAACCGATACTTAGTCCTTATGTTACAGTATGGATGACGAGTATAGTTTTCCTGGTTGTTGTATTTATCCTTTATCTTGAATTCTCAATCCATGTAATAAAAGAGAACAAAAAAAACCAATGGTGTAGATCGTTTTGGTTTTGCGCATGGATACACAAGTCACTCTAAAGGAAGGAATATTTCAAGTGCCTTAACCCATCACCTTAGTATCGGGAAGGTTATACTGACGCACCTAATTTACACGTTATTTTGCAAGATTAAAACATATAATGGTATCTTTCAAAACTGGAACCTATAATCCACCCGTATATATGGATTTATATCATCCCTTTTTTCATACCATTACTCACAGGACAAATAATGAAAAGATATGTATCATGGTTTCTTAATATTTCAGCAGGTTACTGTATATAGGGCCGGATTAAGACCCACTTGCAAGCGCATTGCGCTCGCAAGCGGGTCGATGGTGGCCCAGTGCGCACACGCGGTGTGCACGAGCCCCATAGCGAGTGAGACCTTCACTCGCTCCGGAGCTCGCAGCAAAACAGGGCGGCTGACGATGTTGATCGACAGCTCGCCTCATTTTGTAGGCGGGGAGGGGGGTGGCTGAACAAATGGAGGCGTTCCCAAAGGACTCGTGATGTCAGTAGTGGACTTCCGGCTCTATTAGAGCTGGAAGTCCACTCGGCATTGTGAGTGCTGAGACCCTACCTTAGGGTCTCCTCGCAATGCCGATGGTCGCGAAAATCGCAACCATCTCCTGCCCGCTCGCACTAGCTGTGAGTGGGCACCCACAGCTTAGCGAGCGGACAGGAAAAAAAAATACTCCCCACCCTGATTCAGAGCGTGCGCTTGCATATAGCGAGCGGCTCTGAATCAGGCCCATAGTCCATACTCTCCACCACACGTAAGGATACAGATAGTGTGTGCGTACCCTTACTCAAAATAGAAATGGATCCGATATGCACATAAAGGTATCTTTATCTTGATCATCACGGTCCATTTTTCCTTTATACATTCAGACGGATGAAAAAAGATGTAACGTTGACCTTGTTCAGAAGGTGTAAAAAATATAATTTAATCACTAAGATATTAAATTAATCCAAGATTCCAAAGGCATATAAAACAAACATCGAAACTGAATAAAAAAATCTCAGAGTGGATGTTGAAATGTGCAAAAGGACCTGGTAATGTTCAAAAGTCCGGACCACCGTGGTTCTAGGTCGTTGCACTCCGCTTATCACACCAGCCTGTACTCTATTAACCACTATCAGTCCATGAATCCTTCTTAAACTGAAAAAGGGCCCTTTCTGGCTAAATTATATTTCTCATCATTATTTCAATCTTTTCTCAATTGGTGTCATTTACCGGCCATCTTCCAGTTTACTTCACAAATGTGCATGGCCCTTGGCATAGTGATTTAACATAGGGTCTAGTCTTTCTAAAAATAGAATTACCAAGGCCAAGTCTTGGCCCTATAACGAGGTTAACACAGGTCCCACTTTTAAGTATCAGAATGATAAACCTGTGGCTGTACCTGAAAAATTAGATTACATTATGCAATTGTGATCTGGTCCCATCAAATGTGTATGGTGTTCCACTACAGGATATGGTGGGGCAATAGATCATTGAACAGCTTGAGTTGCCTGCAATTCATCAACTCTTAATTGCACTGCTGTTAATTGACCTTGTAATGACTGAATAACTTGAACAAATGATGCTTCTATCCATTGAGCAATATTCCCTGTGGAGTCCATTTAGTGGACTAGATGTTTATGTTGCAGATCTTCATTTCAACGGTAGGAACCCAAAGGAAAGGATACTAGCATAAATATGACAATGCACAGTGAGCAATCACAATATAGTATGTTTTGCAGAGTTTTGCTTACCGGTCTTGTATTATTAGGTCAACAGTGCTCATATTGCGACAAACCCACACACTCGAGCGAAGGAGACGCTGTGGCTTTTTTAAGATCACTCTATCATTTTTTAATTTCTGATTAAGTTTAACATGGTTTTAACTTAAAATGCGGTCACCATTTATTCTTTTTTATTTTTTTCTCCACCTGGACGTTATACTTCCTCTACTTGCACACCTTGCCAGATATAACCTACGCAGTGCGCCCCAGATGGCTGCCTCGGTTGGTTCATTCTTGGGCAGGATGAACAAACACGTGGATGTATTAATTAGGGCATTTCATTTTCCAAATGTTTCAGTCACCCGTAAATCTCATGCCCGAACTGCAGCTCTGTTTGCTGTATTTACTAATCCCTGTTATGTAAAATGTACTTCCACCCCACTGTATGCTATACTGGTGTGCTATACATCCACTGTATGATATACTGGTGTGCTATACATCCACTGTATGATATACTGGTGTGCTATACATCCACTGAAGTGCATCCTCTATGGGCAGAATGTACTTCATGTGGATCTATTCACAAAGGGTATTTCATTTTGCCACACGTGTGTCAGTTTTCCCATATATTCCTTAGGTCCTTGTATGGTTTGTCACACACAGTGCAAGCTTCGTAGTGCCCCCACCATGGCTGCCTCACCTGGTACACTCGTGGATGGGATGAAAAATACATGGACCTGACTATTATGTTGGGACACTACTCCTAGCATCAGGATGCTGCAACCACCCATTTTGTGTCATCTCTTCTAGGAGTAACCTATTCCTCCCAGGGTAATCCTGCGTAGTGCGCCCAAGACGGCTGCCTCATTTGGTACCTTTGTGGGTGGAATATATAACCCATGGAAGTTATTTCCCAAAATGTCTGCACCAACCCTGCAATATGCTTATTATGCTCTCTAGGTTTCGATTTTAATTATCTCGGTGTGGTTTTCTATTTTTTGCAACACCAAATCCTTGTACAATGTACCATGTTTTCTGATGTCTGTAAAGCGACTTTGAGTCCTATGGGAGAAAAGCGCTATATAAATAAAATTATTATTAAAATTATTATATTCATAGAGTTCAGAAATGATACACAATTCAAAGATGCAAGCAGTCCAGGTAATCATGTTAATACAATTTGAGAGCAGAAAGGATGTTGTTGCTGTTATTCAATGTTCACAGAATGTGCATAAGAAAAGGCTCACAAAATAATCTTTGAGGTGAGCTCTTACTATAAGTGGTAGGGGGTGTGGCTCCAATATCCAACAGGTTAGATGTCAGTGCATGTACACACACCTGTACACATGCCTAGAGCTGGATTCCCATTTTAACCCTGGGGCATTGTTCTGGAATTTCTGAGAGTCATATGGCTCAGCCAATTTGTCAAAGTAACTGGCACGTATACTGAGATAGCGCAATATATCTATCTGGTGGTGAGAACACTGAATAAAGTGAGCTATTTTCAATCATAGTGCTTTGATAGAAATGATGATGCATGGTACCCATCTAAAAAGAGCAGTTTAGGCTGTACATCATCCACTGTGTTGCACTTTGTAAATTACCTCCTAGACATGTTTGAATATTATGTATTACTAAAAACAAAAAACTACCTGAAAAAATGACAAAATGTGTTTAAAGCAAAATATGCAAACATTTTTTTGATAAATATGCAATGGTTAATTCCATTCTTATTGCTCCATTTAGTAAGTTATAATAGACCAATGATACCAAGTAAGAGCATTTCTTAAACTGTGTTCGAGCACTAAATCATATTTTTTTGCTATTGTAGGTTCTCCCCTATGGTGTTTCTATATCTGTGCAGTGTTATACCCTCTGTCTTTGTGATGGAACTTGAGCTCCTAGAATACAGAATTCATCTAAGGAACACGACAAGTGATAAGTGTATTGAAAGTGTATGTATCTGATACATAAGTAGAAGCTGGAACATTTATGAATGGCTGCTTTTCGTTAGTGCCAAAATCCTGGTATATTTCAAATAGGAGAGTGAGTGTGCACACTCATCAAGATTCTTGAAATGTTTACTTTAATTTTACTAACTCAGTAAAGATATTTGTTCAATAGGTGTAATTGAAAAAAGACTGAAACTTGTACACTATGAGTTTAAGATATATAAATAAATATACTTGTTAATTAAATGTAGTCCACTTGAAGCTTGGACTCTGCCAACCTGTCATTCCAGGGAGGATTTGGTTATCCTGAGTGCCAGTGGCGAGTTGCAACTGGTAAACAAAATCCCTTTTCCCACTCTTTAATAATCACTTTTGCTGTCCAAATTCCAGTGATTGTTTGTTTCATCCCCAAAGCTACATGTCCCTGGACCAACACTGCTGGTTCACCAGTCTAACATCTCTGGCCATAGTAACTCGTGTCAAAGAGGGGTCTGTGGATGGATAGTGAAATGAGTAGGGTTGTTGGTGGTTATGGGGCAATGACCAGATCCTCCATTATATCAGCAATACACCAGGATTATTGTAGCATTGCTCTTGTGCACTCCTTCAATCTGGCATCGTATAATTAACAAGTATATATTTAAATTGTAAAGGTTTAAACAGATTTATACTAGTAAAGTGTTGATAGCTAGTAAGGATTATTGTTGTGTGGTATGAAAGTTCGACAGTAAAAAAGTTGACATTCAGAAGGTTGACTGATTTTGAATGTTGTTGATATGGTCATTAGGTTGACCATCATTCTGTAGACATGTATTTAGGTCGACAGAGTTAAATGTACAACACATGAAGAACACTGAAACGTTGGACTAGCCCTCTGGCATCTTTTGTCTTATTTACTACATAGTCCAGGAGCGTTGCCTATCTGGATATATATATATATATATATATATATATATATATAATGTATATTCTTAAGGATGAGTGTGAATTAATTTACAGTGTGTGTACAGTTGTGCACTGCACATATAAACAATCATGCAGCTGTATTTAAAGATGCATGCAAAATGTACTTGTGCCTAACAATGTAGATCATATACATGCCCATTTAGATTCAGTATAGTAATGATTTGTACACATACAGTAGCTGCTCTTTATGTAGGTCTAACGTGATAAGATATTATTTCCAATAGACTGGGAGCCAATTACAGTCAGTTTTCCACACAAGCCGCTTGTGAATGGCTCAGCGAGAAATGACCCACCTTTTAAAGAGCAGTTATCTTCAGAAATTTTTGTTTTACAATTTGGCCTACCTGATTTTAGAGTTTAATAAAGTTGTTAAAGAGTGTTTTTATGTTATATTAGCTTTTGTCCCTGGTGCTGCCTGTGATTTTTTTTCTCCCTTTCCTCCTGTATGTCACTTTCCTCCTCTCTCTCTCTCTTCAGTACTTCTCACCCACACTTTTTCTGCCCCCCTTTTTCCTTTTTTTACTCCAACTCTCTCTTCCCGTTGCTGCAGATCAGACCTCCTGCAGGAACATCAGACGGACGGTAATATCTGACCAGGGTTGGAACAGTGGGTGCTCATTGGTACCCGGGTGTAGAGCGTCAAGATGCAGGGCTGGAAAAGTCAATTTTGAAAGACAAAGGTTCCTTCATAATCCAAGTTTACCTGCTCTCTTGGTTCCTAGGCACAGCGGATTCTTCTCATGATATCTAGGGATATTTTTCTCTGGAGGTTCTCCAACTGATTCTGTTAGGAACACACCAGGGCTGGGACCCAGTTGGTGATTATACCATATGTGCTGGTGGTCACTGGGATTAATGCAACAGGTTCCTTCTTTACTTTCTCCAGAACCCGGAAGTGTTGGGAGAAGTGTGTGAATTTCAGTCTTCTGGAGACGTATGCTGTGCATGTTTGTTCTGATGTGTGCATACCAACTTGGGGACATACGTTTTATCACCACTTGGAATTATTATGTAGATATCAATTAATTATTTCAACAGAAGTAAATTGAGTAAATAGTAGCTTATTTGGGAGAACATATTCTAAATAGTGTTAGGGTCATGTTGTAGGTTGTTATATTTATGTGTTACAGGATAATTAAAAGCTAGAAATAGGCAAGGTATGAAATCCTATAATGGTGATCAGAATCTGAGTCTTATAGTTGGAAAGGAAGGCAGACCAAGTTAGGTTCACTAGAACATATAATGGTCAGAAGCAGCTGAGTTTGGTATACAGCTTATTAATGAAGAATTGAAACAGAGGAAAAGCCAAGGATACAGCAGCAACAACATTACTGGATAGGAGCACAATGATTTGGCAAGGGGAAAATCACATAGCATGTCTTATGTAGGAAGCCAAGGGGTGGAACTAAAACATGTTGTAACATTAGCATAGATTAGACTGAGCAGCAGCATGGCCACAGGAGTCCTAAGTTCAAATTCTGGCAGTAATGTCAGAATGACCTTTAGATGATTCAGTAGATTGCATATTGGGATATTTGAGTCAAAACTCTTTAGCCAATCTAGCATCTTCTGCCAGCTCCCAATATTTTCCTTCTAGACCTTTTCACTTAACCAAGTAATGTAGTCTTTTTCTATGAGTTCTACGGTTCTCGCAAAGTCCAGGATCTTCTCTAGAATTAATACTTCTCTTTCAACGTTAACTGGTAGTGACAAAATTCTCATACAGCAATTTAAACAGAGAAACATGAACTACTGGATGTATTTTCATAGAGACTGGACATTCTAAGTTGAAAGCAACTCAGTGAATTTTAGGCATGGAGGATATTGCAAATAAGAGATCTTGAGGAATAAAGGTTTACCTATGAGGAGGAAGAACTAAGATGGTGGATGAATCGGCAAGAATGTACAGTAAATGAGGGTCTATGATGGATTTGCCTTCTGGTACAGCATCCAAAGATTCAAAAGATGGGGACAAGACAACAGCCTTCCTATTCTTAGCTAGGTTAAAGAGGTAAAAAGAATAAGGACCATATTATCTGGTGTGGATAAAGACATTGGACAGACTGAAGGTAGAACAGATTTTTGTGGTTAGAAAAGATGGTCAAATCTAACATGGCACCCTTGCAAAGATGTCTCCACAATTACAAAACCAATTTGATAGTATGATAGTAAGAAGTTCCCTGCAACTAATAACCTAGTTCCTCTCCTCTGGATGGAGTTTCCAGGAGAAAATCTCACATGGGTCGGTATATTTACTAAGCATTGGTCTGGGTTTTACATTGGTTACTGCAATCTAATGATTTGCTAAGAGCAAAACTGATGGGAATTCTCGGAAAATACAGATTTTAGAAAGCTATTGAACTTGACTCATAATCAATGGTATGTTCATTGGAAGTATAGAGACACCCACATTTACTAAGAAGCAGGTTTAGAGCCCACTGCAAAACCGATGGCAACCCCGTCAAAATAATAGACCTGGTTCTGGCAGGCTAGTTTGCGTGCAGGCTTTGGTATGTAAAAAGGGGGAAAAAAAAATGTACACTATAACAGGGAGAGACTCCGTGTGGTGTTCCATGCTATAGTGGCAACCAGCCCTAGACTGGTTAGCCCAGTACTGGAGTCCCAAGGGAAATGGGTGTCAATGTACTGTATTAGCAGTGCTCGCAAGCGGGTCGATGGTGCCCTAGTGCGCATGCGCATGACGGAGGGAGCTCCGTCGTGCGCATGTGCGAGACCCATATAACGACGGGGTAGCCGTTGTTATGGGTCTCGCACCAAAGGGGGTGTGCTGTCGATGTTGATTGACAGCACGCCCCCTTTGGTGGGCGTGCCGAGGGCGTGGCTGCCAGACGGAGGCGCTTCCATGGGAACGCCTACCGTCTGGGTCCGGCCCCACTGACATCACTAGTGATGTTAGTGGGAGTGATTTTGGCTCTGATAGAGCCAAAATCACTCCAGGGCTTGCGGTCACCGAGACCCTACCGCAGGGTCTCGTCACAAGCCCGATGGTCACGATGGTCTTGACCATCGCGACCATCTTTTTGGCCACTCGCATATGCTGTGGGTGGTCACCCACAGCTATGCGAGCGGCCAGGAGGCCGCTCCAAGTTTAGGTAGGAGGG
Organism: Taudactylus pleione; assembly: GCA_031769625.1. Lineage (NCBI taxonomy): Eukaryota > Metazoa > Chordata > Amphibia > Anura > Myobatrachidae > Taudactylus > Taudactylus pleione. Next base: position 8,469,051 of record JAUIMM010000081.1, on the reverse strand, counting down.
CCCTGATTCAGAGCAAGCGCTCTGGTCAGAGCGTTCGGCTCTGAATCAGGCCCACTGTCCCCACAGATTTTTTTTTCAGCTCCTACACAGACAGAGAATGCACGCAGGTCTACTCTCTTTAATGTGTTCAGGCGTCTGTTCCCGCCCGACCAGCACGCCCTTGCTTTTATACAGGGGGAGGGATCTCTACCCTCCAGCCTGACACCACCCTGTACTGTGACGGGCCCGAGATGCACCAACCGGCACTCTCCCCTGCCCCAATGCGCTGCATCCCCATACAACCTACTGCCCGGCACTCCTCCCCGCCCCAATGCACCACATCCCGTAGCCCAGCGGCAGGTGCCGGGAACACCCCGCCCGCCGTCCCCTCACAGACCAGCGCCGCCGGACCCGGTAAGTGTGTTCCGGCCAGGGGCGGATTGGGAAATGAAAGTGGCCCTGGAAAAAAACAAGACCCTATGTGTGCGCACCGAAAAAGTGGGTGTGGCTTTGCGGCGAGGGGCGTGGCTTTGTGGCAAGGGGTGTGGCCTTGTGTGAAATGCTATGCCCGCAAGCTGGTCTCCTTGTTTTCATCATACTGTGGACATGCCCAACGCTCCGGGAGCTGATGGATATGCCCCCAGTCCCTCTCACCAGAGAATAAACACAGCATGTGAATAAGTATTTTCTTACCTATATGATTTCTTTGAAACTCTGAAGAAATTGATCCTCCCTGGACAGGCAGTGTCCTCAGTCAGTTTTCACTATTCATGCAGGAGATCACATGGTCCGGAAGCCGCCTGTTAGCGTAGGAATAAAGCCAATGTCATCAACATGCAACAGAGGTTCTCGCCAGTACCTTCCCCCTGTATCTCACCAGCATCATTCCCCTGTCATTCTCCAATACCATCCACCTGGGTCTCTCCAATACATCCCACTGTCCAGCTGCAGCTACTCTTTGCCCCCAGGGCCATCTCCTTTTTCCCCGGCACCATCTCCTCTGTGCTCCCAGTGTCAACCCCCTCCCCACATCACAGCATCCTCCCGCAGCACAGCAGAACCCTCTCCCCTCACAGCACTACTCATAGCCCCCTTCATAGCCCCTCACAGCACAGCCCTCCTCATCACAGCCCCCTCATAGCACAGTCCTCCACACCACAGCCCCCCTCAGCACAATCTCCCTCATATGACAGCCCCCCACAACACAGCCCCCCTCAACACAGCCCCCCTCAACACAGCCCCCCTCAACACAGCCCCTCACAGCACAATCGCCCGCATAGCACAGACCCTCTAACAGCACAGCAGAGTCTCCCTCATATGACATCCCCCCTCAGAGCAAAACCCATCATTACAGGCTGTCACAGCACAACCTCCTTCATCACAGTCCCTCATAGCACAGGCCCCCATATCACAGCTCCTCACAGCATAGTCCCCCTCATAGCACAGCACCTTACATCACAGGCTCCCTCAGCACAGCATCTCACAGTACAGACCCCCAAACCACAGGCCCTCACACCAGTCCCTTTGCAGCTCAGCCCCTCAAACCACAGTCCCTTTGTGGCACAGCCCCTCACAGCACAGCCCTTCACATCACCTCAGCCCTTTATATCACAGCCTCAAGGCACAGCCTGTCTCCTGTCTGCCAGCACCTGCTGCCGGTACCTGCACAGCAGGGGACTAGCAGCAGCAGCGGGGAACTAGCGGCAGCAGCGGGGGACTAGCGGCAGCAGCGGGGGACTAGCGGCAGCAGCGGGGGTTTGGCAGTGCTATACTTACCTTTACTGCCGGACACGGACCCACTCTGCCGCCTCCAGTGGGCTGCTTGTCATACAAGAAAGCAGTGACGGGTTAGGGGGGCGGGGCCACAGGTGACAAGCGGCCCCACAGAACAATTGGCCCACCGGGAAACTTCCCGCTGAAGGTAATGGCCAATCCGCCCCTGGTTCCGGCGTCTGGCGCGCTGTGACACTATTGATGCCCGTTGGTTTGAACTGGAGCAAAAAGCAACGCTTAGTATATTTAAGCTACAGAGTCCATCTCAATTTAAATGCCTTCCACTCATATCCCTTATCTAACTTACTGAAAGATCGATCTCTTGTAATCGTTCTCTGAACGATATATCCACTTTAAAAGAAAGATAAGGGATTATTTAAAGAAGCTGTTAGATCCTGTGAGGCCATCTCCTCCTGAAAAACCATCAAAGTTTCAACCAAGGCTTCATTCCAATGATGTTTCAATGTCAAAGTATGAAACGGATAGGTATACTAACCCGCCATCAGTGGAGCCTGCCAAAAGCAGAGAAGACTAGATGCAGCTGAAGATGCTCAACATGGCTCATTGATAATTCCAATAAAATTATCTAGGAAAAACATGTAATTATGCAGGAATGGACTATTGCACTCCTATAAGGGAGAGGCTCAGGTGACAGCATGGCCAGAGAATAGCAATTTTATTTATGTTACCTTTGCTTTTATTCAGGGGAATTTCCGAAGTAAAAGCTTAAATTAAATGGAATACTTATTCAGGAAGCATCTGCAGAGTTTTGGATCTCCATCATAATTAGGGAGTTTAGGGTATTTTCTGCTGAAGGGACATCAAAGTGTCAGAGAGAGAATCAGGTGGTACTGTGGGTTGAGCGAGTCCGGACAACAATCGAGGCCCTGCAGTCTTTGGACCTCATTCAGACCTGTTCGCAAGCGCCTATGTGCTCACAAGTGGGTCGATGGTGGGGCACTGCGCACGCGCCGCGTGTGCAAGCCCCGGAGTGAGAGAGAAATTCTCTCGCTTCAGGGCTCGCTACAAAAGGGGCGGCTGTCGATGTTGATCGACAGCTCGCCCCGTTTTGTAGGCGTGGTGGGTGGCCGGACAAACGGAGGCGTTCCTGAAAGAACGCCTACCGTTTGTAGACGGCCCTACTGACATCACCATCACCTACCACAAGGGTCTCGTCGCAAGCCCTGATGGTCGCGATGGTCTCGACCATCGCGACCATCACCTAGTCACTCGCTAAAGCTGTGGGTGGTAACAGCTTAGCGAGCGGCCAGGAGGCCGCCTTTCAAAAGGAAAGCGGCCGCCCTCATTCAGAGCGAGCGCTCGCATTTTGCGAGCAGCCCTGAATGAGGTCCTTTGAGTGAACTGGTCTTGATGTTAGCACTCGCTGATCAAAGGCATGGAGTCTAACGGACCCCTGGAATTTACCCTAATGAAGGATAGGGCTTCACTGTAAAAACCTCATGGATTGCGGCCAATTCCAGCCGATTTCAGAACCAGAAGGTATGGTGATATTGACCACAGAAGGATGCAGAGATAAAAGGTAGAAATGAACCAGAGTCAGGAAATTCTGTTAACAACACGAAGAAGCTGCAGCAGCACCCTTGACACACTTATGAGGTATCCCAGGTTCAAAAAAGCCTACAAAGAGACACGGCAAATGCCACTTGTTTTTAGAAGCAGAGCAAGTGCAGCTAGGACTGAAAATAGCATTGGGTGCTGGGTCCGGAAAGGGGAAGGCGGATTCCTGAGGATAGTACATCCCCCCCACTCCTCCATATGTTTCTCTCCTCCCCCATCTGGTTTTCTCTCCTCCTCTTTCACCTGGTTCTTTCCTCTTCCCCATCTCTGGTTCTCTATCTGAGTTTCTCTCCTTTCCATCCTCAATTTGAGTCCCTTTCCATTGCCCAGCCTATCTGATTTTCTATCCTCTATCTACATTCCTAACCCCCTTTTTTGTTCTCTCTGCTCTCTCCCATCCCTATATGACTTCACCGCATCTCTGTTCTCTCTCATTTTACTCCTTTCTGGTTTTCTTTCCTGTCCTCTTTTCCTCTTTAAATCTTTCTTCCACTCCACCCCCCCTCTCTGCTTCTCCTTTCTTTGTCCTACCCCCATTCCTTTGCTCTGTGATTCCCCATCTGCCTAGTAATCTTTTTACTAACTAAACCCAAGAAGCCACCAGAGCTATTAAGCTGGCTCTGGAGCTACATTATTCATTATATATGGTAAAAACCAATGTGCGTCCCATTAAACACAGGTACAGTCAGGTCCATAAATATTGGGACATCGACAGAATTTTCATATTTTGGCCTCTATTCACCACCACAATGGCTTTGAAATGAAACAAACAAGATGTGATTTAACTGCAGACTTTCAGATTTAATTTGAGGGTAATTACATCCATATCAGGTGAACGGTGTAGGAATTACAACGGTTTCTATATTTGCCTCCCAGTTTTTAAGGGGCCAAAAGTAATGGGACAAACTATACAATCCTAAATCTAACTTTCACTTTTTAATACTATGTTGCAAATCCTTTGCAGGTAATTACAGCCTGAAGTCTGGAACGCATAGACATCATCAGACGCTGGGTTTCATCCCTGGTGATGCTCTGCCCGGCCTCTACTGCAAATGTCTTCAGTTCCTGCTTGTTCTTGGGGCATTTTCCCTTCAGTTTTGTCTTCATCAAGTGAAATGCATGCTCAATCGATTTCAGGTCAGGGGACTGACTTGGCCATTGCATAACATTCCACTTTTTAGCCTTAAAAAACTCTTTGGTTGCTTTTGCAGTATGCTTCGGGTCATTGTCCATCTGCACTGTGAAGCGCTGTCCAATGAGTTTCTGAAGCATTTGACTGAATATGAGCATATAATATTGCCCGAAACACTTCAGAATTCATTCTGCTGCTTTTGTCAGCAGTCACATCATCAATAAATACAAGGGAACCAGTTCCATTGGCAGCCATACATGCCCACACCATGACACTAACACCACCATGCTTCACTGATGACGTGGTATGTTTTGGATCATGAGCAGTTCCTTTCCTTCTCTTCTCTTCCCATCACTCTGGTACAAGTTGATCTTTGTCTCATCTGTCCATAGGATGTTGTTCCAGAACGGTAATGGCTTTTTTAGATGTTGTTTGGCAAACTCTAATCTGGTCTTCCTGTTTTTGTGGCTCGCCAATGGTTTGCATCTTGTGATGAACCCTCTATATTCACTCTTGTGAAGTCTTCTCTTGATTGTTGACTTTGACACATATATATCTACCTCCTGGAGAGTGTTCTTGATTTGGCCAACTGTTGTGAATGGGTTTTTCGTCACCAGGGAAATAATTCTTTTGTCATCCACCACAGTTGTTTTCCGTGGTCTTCCGAGTCTTTTGGTGTTGATGAGCTCTCCGGTGCGTTCTTTCTTTTTAAGAATGTACCAAACAGTTGATTTGGCCACACCTAATGTTTTTGCTATCTTTCTGATGGGTTTGTTTAGATTTTTCAGCCTAATGATGGCTTGCTTCACTGATAGTGACAGCTCTTTGGATCTCATATTGAGAGTTGACAGCAACTGATTCCAAATGCAAATGTCACACCTATAATCAACTCCAGACCTTTTACCTGCTTAATTGATAATGAAATAATGAGGGAATAGCCCACACCTGTCCATGAAAAAGCTTTTGAGTTGATACTCCCATTACTTTTGGCCCCTTAAAAAGTGGGAGGCACATATTGAAACTGTTGTAATTCCTACACTGTTCACCCGATTTGAATGTAATTACCCTCAAATTAAATGTGAAAGTCTGCGGTTAAAGCACATCTTGTTTGTTTCATTTCAAAACTATTGTGGTGGTGAATAGAGGTCAAAATCTGAAAATTCTGTCAATGTCCCAATATTTATGGACCTGACTGTATATTCATGTGTGAGAACCAATGCCCTATACCAGGGGTCTTCAAACTTGGCCCTCCAGATGCTGTGGAACTACACATCCCAGCATGCACTGCACATAGTTTTAGCATGCTGTTATATCAAAAAGGTGGCAGTGCATGCTGGGATGTGTAGTTCCACAGCAGCTGGAGGGCCAAGTTTGAAAACCCCTGCCCAATACCATCACTGTACTTTACTGAACATACAGTACTATGGGGCTGATTCTGAGTCACACACAAAGGCGCTGTAGTTGTGGGCAGCTGCGGAACTCTGATTTACTACCTTATGCTAATGCCAGATTAGACAGGGCTAATGCAGGGGTTTGTGTATCTGAAAGTGGAAGCCCTTGCCATCCACTGATTTTATTCCAGCCACCACAGACATCATGATTAGCATCAGCACTTCATCTAGACCCATGCACAACTCATAATCGAACTGAGCCATGACACTAAGACAGGGCGATTACATGTGCTAGCATTCTTGCCACCCAATTGCCATCACGGAAAGATAAATGTGGCCAAGCTCTATACCACCCAGAATAGGACGGATATATGTGCATGTGCTGTGTGTTTACATCCATAAAGACTCAGAATCAGCCCCTCTATCTGTATTATATATTTATTTTTTCCTTAGTATAACAACATGTTTTGCTTTCACACTAGGAATACAAAGAGTACTCCAATGAAACACAAGCTTTGGAGGAGTTACTGATCTTGGTTCTGATCATAGGACGTTGGCTGATGCCAAAAGGTCACATGAGTAGAGACCAACTCTCTCAATTACTTCTGACGTACCTTGGTTTAGGTGCAGACATCCTGGATGTTTTAGAATTAATTAAGGACCCAGCAGTGAACACCAACTCCGCTATAGTCATCGTGGGACTGTGCCTGTTTAGCTGGGCAATCCTGCAATTCACAATCGTGCTCACACAAAGTGTGTCCCCGCCATCTCAGAAAGCACTGGGCGATGGGGAGTCAGATACATCACCTGACAGGCTGGATGTCACCTCGTGCTGCACTACTCAAATGTGGCCTCTGGTCATCACTGTGGGGATGCAGGATGGACCTTTCCTTGTTTATCGTATTTACTTGACATCTATGCAGGGTGTGCTTGATGATTCAATGACTTTCTTTATTTGCAAAAACTTTTTGATGGTCGTGTTACAAATATACAGGATTATTTTATTTATGTGCGAAGAGAAGCGCAATAGGAAGAAGGCTGAACAAACTCGTATAAATATTGACTAATACATATTGGAAAGGAGAAGTTATTGAGGAAAAACAGCACCATCCTAGCCTTTTCCAAGGACAATGTTATATTTCAGGACTTTTTAGCTGCTGTTTAAAAAGAAATAAAAAGTTGCAAATGCTGTGTTACAGCGTGCACGGGTGCTGAAAGTGGCCGTCTCAGGGTTGCACAACCAGACGCAGGCTTGTACACGTGAGGAGGCTGATACTAACATTTGCATATTATCGCACCTATGCAACAGACGCTAGAGCGGATACAGCAGCACAGATCTCTGAATCAGGCCCTATATGTTTCTGCATATTTATCAGCAAATACCTGTATGAGTGTCACTTACAGCAAAGTAACAATACAGAACCACGGTGTAAATATTCTGTGATCTTGCATGCCTATTTTCGTGTGAACGCCCATGTTTAAATGGAGGAACGCATAGGTTAGCAGGCCACTGTGGTGGTGACCATGGAGGACAAAATGTATCACATTCTGACAGGAGGAGCTCTGCACATGGGTTTTTTCTGGGTTGTGTGTAACTAAGGGCCTGATTCAGCAAGGATTGCAAATGCGATTACGCACGCAATTGGATGATTGTTGCGTTCTGCGCATGCATATGCATCGCAGTGCACAAACACAACACTGCGATCGGGACTGCGATCGCAGTGACTACGCAGACCCATCACAGAGTGATTGACAGTAAGTACCGTTTGGGAGTGGAGATGGGGGGTGATCAGCAAATCAGCAAAACACTGGCGTGCCAGTGCGTTTCAACACCATTGTAGGGGTGTGCATAAATTAGCCACTGCGATGCCATACACAGCTTGTGTACTCACTGCGTGTGACGAGGTTAGCAATTCCTGAGTAAGGTCAGACATTGTGCAATTGTTGTGCACGAGGCTACGATTGTGCTCAATGTTACCAATGGTTTTGCAGTCTTGTTAAGTACTATGAATTTGAGTAAGGTAAGGTGGGCATCCTTACGTGCTGCAATGGCATACGATCGCAGAGGATTAGCATATCTTCGAAGTGAGAGTGCATGCGTAATCGCTATTGCAATCCGTACTGAGGGCCTGATTCAGAGCCGGACGCTATTTGCGGACGGTCGTTCTAAAAAAGGGGCCGGATATTTAAATTGAGCGCTCGCTCTTTGCGGTGTGTTGACACCTCTATGTCTGAGCGAGTGTCCGAAAAATGTGCTCGCTATTTTGTAAAGACGCCCCTTTGCCGTTCACATCACACGTCATCTCCGGTATTTATTAGATTAATCGGGAACATCGAAAGGCATCTGAACTGCTCGCAGTGCTTGTGGTAGGATTTTCTTACCGCTATCACTGCGAGCAGTTCAGGCTAAAAGACAACCAAGTAACGTGGCCGATGACGCTCCTCTAATAATTATGCACTCCCATTAAACGCCCTTTTGACCGTTAGGCATGCCTGCATTCGGATCTCCACTCCCCAAATTTCAAGCACCTTCCCTTGTTACCACCCACAAACGGTACATTCTGTCAATCAAATTAGCAGCCCCTCGCTGTTTTACGAGCGCACGATTTCCGACTGCAATGACTGTTTTGCGCATGCGCATTATGACCCATACGCAGTTGTGCGAACATCGCTCAGAGCGAACGAGCAGCCACTTACGAGCGGCTCTGAATCAGGCCATAAGTTCCTTATATGATGTTATGAAAAACACACTTATTTGTTAAAATAAATGTTGTTAAATAACTTTTTAAGACTCATTTTATTTACAAACAAAACTTCAAATATGTAGCTTTAAAGCAAGGGTGGGGAACCTTTTTTCTGCCAAGGGCCATTTGGATATTTATAAAATCATTCGCGGGCCATACAAAACTATCAACTTAAAAATTTGCCTGATTATATATATATATATATATATATACTGTATATTCCCACATGTCACTCACACTGTGCTTCCCCTTCCCACCTACACTGTCCACCCTCTTCCCTCATCTCACCCACACTGTACACCCTCTTCCCTCATCTCACCCAAACTGTGCTCCCCCTTCCCACGTTACCCACACTGTCCACCCTCATCTCACCCGCACTGTGCTCCCCCTTCCCACGTGTCACCCACACTGTGCTCCCCCTTCCCACATGTCACCCACACTGTGCTCCCCCTTCCCACATGTCACCCACACTATGCTCCCCCTTTCCACATGTCACCCACACTGTGCTCCCCCTTTCCACATGTCACCCACACTGTGCTCCCCTTTCCCACATGTCACCCACACTGTGCTCCCCCTTCCCACGTCACCCACACTGGGCTCCCCCTTCCCACGTCACCCACACTGGGCTCCCCCTTCCCACATGTCACCCACACTGTGCTCCCCCTTCAACACTTACCTGTACCAACGCTGAAAGGAAAAGTCATCCAGGGCCATCTTCATTCTTCTGCTTCTTAACCACTTAACTGACTTAGGCCCGTATTCAATTTGAGCCAAGCCGCGTTAGCTTAACGCGGCCTGGAATTAACGCCGACTTCGCCTGTTTTCCAGGCGTTAAAGTATCGCGTGCGTGCCCGCGTATCCCCATATTCAATTTGAAAGTAGGCGAAAACGGGACCCGGCGATACTTGGATCGGCGGTGAAAAAACGTTTTTGGCTGCAAAAGAAAGTCGGGTTTTTAAATAGGTGCGGCAGGTTTTTTTTTTTTTCGACTTTGAAGAAGTGATGCAGAAGAGCATTTAGCTTATTTTTTTCGTTTTTAAAAATGGTCCCATCAAATTTGGGGTGCATGAAAATGGGTACTAGCATATTTTTAAGTCCCAAAACGCATTTTTTTTTAATTCTGCAAAAATGCACCTGCCTCAGCTATTTGAAACCCCGACTTCCTTCAGTTGTTAAAAATGGGGGTACCCATAGTGATCCCCCATGTCTACACATCTTTAGCGGGGTCCCTAGAATATTTCCCGAAAATTCCCATTTTGTTTAACCTGTAAAAAAAAGTAGTAAAAATTTACAAAAAAAATGACATAAGGTCCCCCCCCAAAAGCCAAACCAGCCCCAGGCTTGCCAGCCAGTGGTGGTTTCTAAAAATATGGGGAACAAAAAGTGTAGGGTTCCACTGTATTTTAGAAACCAACCCAAGGCTGCAGGGACCAGTTGTGGTTTTAAATATAGGGGTAAAAAAAAACGTGGGGATCCCCCTATATTTAAGACCAGCACCAGACCCAACCGAACGGGGTGTAATGCCACAGCCCGGAGACCCAATCACCGGGGCTCCAGGTCCAAAGCATTAGCACCCCAAACCGGTCAACGCAAGCCTGTGATCTCGGGGGAGTCGGGGACCCCCCAAAGAAGGGACCCCCCCTCCAGAGCACCACAAGCTTATGCTGAAGCCTGGGGCTCTTCCCGATACCCCTGGCTTGGTGGGTATGGAGGTAATGGGGGGGCCAAATAATGTGAAACTATTGTGCTTTACAGTGGAACTACAAGTGCCAGCATGGCTGCCATTTCGCACTTGTGGAACAACAAGTGCCAGCAGACATGCGGCACCTGTAACTTCACTGTAAAATAAATAGTTAAAAAAAGACAAAATACACACCGTGACAGTATAACTTTATTACACACACCTACCCATTCACATACACATACTTACCTATACCAGATGAATCTGTCCTCTTCTCCAGTAGAATATCCGAAAACATGGCACTGCAAAGAAGAATTCATACTCACCTATATCCTGGCGCTGGTCTTCGCAGCATCAGCGGCCACTCTACAGTCAGCGCAGCCGCTGATTGGCTCTCGGGACTGCCAGCTACGTGCATGTTCCAGCAGCTGGCATTTGGGAGCTATGAGTATGTGTGGCAACACACATACTGATAGCTAGTGCGTGGATCGGGTAAACTCCTTTTTTTGTTTTGCCAAGTCCCAGGGATGCTGCGGAGACCAGCGCCAGGATAAAGGTGAGCATGAATTCTTCTTTGCAGTGCCATGTTTTCGGATATTCTACTGGAGAAGGGGACAGATTCATCTTGTATAGGTAAGTATGTGTGAATGGGTAGGTGTGTGTAATAAAGTTATACTGGACAGGGTGTGTGTGTTTTTTTTTTTTAACTATTTATTTTACAGTGAAGTTACAGGTGCCGCATGTCTGCTGACACTTGTAGTTCCACAAGTGCAAAATGGCAGGCATGCTGGCACTTGTAGTTCCACTGTAAAGTACAATAGTTTTACATTATTTGGCCCCCCCCATTACCCCCATACCCAGCAAGCCAGGGGTAGGGGGAAGAGCCCCGGGCTTCAGCGTAAGCCTGGGGTGTTCAGGAGGGGGGGACCCTTCTTTGGGGGGTTCCCGACTCCCCTGAGATCACCGGCTTGCGCTGACTGACTTGGGGTGCTAATACTTTGGATCTGGAGCCTCGGTGATTGGGTCTCCGGGCTGTGGCATTACAGCCCGGTCGGTTGGGTCTGGTGCTGGTCTTAAATATAGGGGGTACCCCACGTCTTTTTTGCCCCCTATATTTAAAACCAGCACTAGTCCCTGCAGCCTGGTGTTGGTTTCTAAAATACGGTGGAACCCTACACATTTTGTTCCCCGTATTTTTAGAAACCACCACTAGCTGCCAAGCCTGGGGCTGGTTTGGCTTTTGGAGGGGGGCCCTATGTAATTTTTTTTTTATCTTTTATCCTGTTTTTTTTACAGGTAGAAACATAACGGGAATTTTCTTAAAATATTCCAGGGGACACCCTAAAGATGTTTAGACATAGGGGATCACTATGGGTACCCCCTTTATTATCTCTTGAAGGAAGTCGGGGTTTGTAATAGCCGCGGCAGGTGCATAAATGCAGCTTGGAAGAAAGTGCTGCAGAAAAGCATTCAGAAGATTTTTTGGGGAAAAATAACTATGCCCATCAGGTTTGGGGTACTTGAAAATGGGGGTCAGCATATTTTAAAGTTGCTAAAGTGAGTTGAAAAAAACATGAAAAACCCACCTGCCGCAAGCAGCTGCAATGAAAAAAACACTTGGGGCATACTTGGGGACCCCCCCCAGAGTAAAGTTCGCTAGTTTTTAACTTTGTTACCCAATACCCAATTTTTTTTTTCACCCCCAAAATTAAGGTGATTTTTTGGGGTGTCCAAAAGTGTTTTTTTTTTTTTTTTTTTTTTGACACAGTTTACCTTTGGGGAACTATCTGAAGGCTGTACAGGGGGTCCCGCAATGTTGCACCCCAAAACCCCAATTCTGCACATTTTGACGTCTGCTATTCATAGGCGATACTTTTCCACCTATTACATAGCGTTAACTTTCCTCCTAGGCGGCAAGTCTTTCAAATTGAATACGGAGGAAAACTAAAACAGGCGATAATGACGTCATCGGCGGTAAATTACCGTGAATCCGGACTTAACTCCTCAAATTGAATACGGCCCTTAGAGTGAAAAGTGATAAGGTTCCAGCCAATCAGCTCCCAACTGCCATCTCACAGGCTGTTTTGAAAAATGACAGTTGGGAGCTGATTGGCTGGCACCTTATCACAGACTTATCACTTTTCACTCTGTCTCTTATCACTGCTTAGTACATAGACCCCTTAGTGTCTATTTACTAAGCAGTGTTAGGAGAAGTGAAGAGTGAAAAGTGATAAGGTGTCAGCCAATCAGCTCCTAACTGCCATCTCACAGGCTGTGTTTGAAAAATGGCAGTTGGGAGCTGATTGGCTGGCACCTTATCACTTTTCACTCTTCACTTTTCACTTCTCCTAACTAGGGGTGAGCGGGTAAATCCGAGTAAAACCGAGCCTGCACATCCCTACTCCTAACACTGCTTAGTAATAGACCACTAATTATTTTTCAAAAAAACGCTCCGAAATTGTTTTTTTTATTTTTTATGATTGAATTAGGTCAAGAACATCTTTTTAAAACTATTCCAACGCATTTTTTTTTTTAAACACCATATACCATAAAAATAAACATGTTTATGGTATACTGTAGTGATGGCCATTGACAGCTGTACCATCGATGGCCGATGGGTTCAACCATCGATAGAAACATTCGATTGTTTGAGAACGCAGCTGCAGGTTGGAGGGCTGCACACACACAATCTATATACATATACAGTATATATATATACACATTATATATATATACACACATACAGTATGTATTACGTGTGTATATATTACACATGTGTGTATATATATATATATATATATATATATATATATATATATATATATATATATATATATATATATATTTTGTGTGATTATTTTTTTTTTGCATGTACAATGCCCCAGCACTGTATCCAGCAGTGATCGGGATGAGGGCGGAGTTGTAGGCAGAAGGAGGGGCCGGGGACAGGGCACTAGGTAACCGCCTGGCCGGGGGAGGAGAGAGTGTTGTGCTGCCGGCTGCGCGGGACGGAGACAGAGCAGTAGCCGCCACCGATGCTGCGGGTTCTGTGGCTTTTATAGAGGCAGCCGCGCTGCTGAAGGCAGGGGGTGGGCTAGCCGCCGGCTCCCCTGGGACAGAGCAGCAGCGGCGGCTAACAAGAGCCGCAGCTGCTGTTTCTGTAGTACAATGTCACCGGCAGCCAGTGCTGGTGAAGGAAGGGGTGGGCTAGTCGCCAACTTCCCGGGGACAGAGCAGCAGCCACGGCTGACAGGAGCAGCAGCTGCCGCTTCTGTAGTTCGATGTCACCGGCAGCCAGCGCCGGTGATGGAAGGGGTGGGAGCACCGCCGGCTCCCCGGAAACAGAGCAGCAGCAGCGGCTGACAAGCCACTGCTGCTGCTTCTATAATACAAAGCCACGCTGGGGACAAGGGGGTGGGTGTCCCGCCGGCTGCCCAGCCCAGGGACACAGCAGGGTAGCCGCGCCGGGAGGGAGGTCATGTCCGCTGCCCGATCACTGCTGGCCACAGTGATCGGGACATACAGGAGGAGAATCCGGTGATGCAGAGGGACCAGGAGGTCCCTCTGATATAGGTGGCTACGGGATAATTAGCTTCCCGCAGCCGCCCAGTGGGCATTTCTGACTGGTCGTATCAGATACGACCATGTCAAGTAAAGCCCAGTCTGGTATGGTCGTATCTGATACGACTGTGCCAGGCAAGTGGTTAAAGTCTACATGCCTGACGCTGGCTGCCAGGGTCCCTTGAGAAGCCGAAACACCACACTGACTGGGGTGGGGGTGGAGCTTTTTGATGACTCATCGGCTCTCTCAGCCAGTGATCAGAGGAGACTGAAGTGAGCTGAGCTGTCTGTTTCAGACTCCTCAGATCCATAGTTGCCAAGTCCGCTTATAACAATCGGAATTGGGCTTGTTTTTTTTTTCAAGTTGCTTCTTTTTTTTGCAAATAGCTTGTTGCTTGTTTTTGGGCTTATTTTTTTAAGGTTGCTTGTTTTGGGGCTTGTTTTTTTGTGTGCATTGCCGAGGCACCCCTGGAGGTAAGTGTGTGTCTGTGTGTTTTGCACTGGTAATGACTGAGGGAGGGGGGAAGGTTGTGTCTGGGGAATAGAGGGCAGTGGACAGGGTGAAGTTGGAGGGGGCAGGCAAGAAGGAGAGGAAAACTAGATGATAGAAATGAGGCAGGTACATGGGGGCGAGTTAAAATTAATGAGGCTGTTAAAAAGAGGGGATAATGGAATTAGACAGGTGACAGGAATGAAGGAGGTAAAGAAGAGGGGTGGTAAAGAAAAGGTGTGTACACACTAGACGATATGTCGCCTGATCCTGCTGATTGGGCTGACATATTGTCCAAATCGGCCAATGTGTACCCACTATGCATGACCCTGCGCACTCCTGCAGTCGTCTATCGTGGTCGTTCTGTCGGCCGATGGAATGACCCAGATGCCGATGCTGGCATAGTGGATGGAGCCGGTGCCTGACATATCGGACATTTGGTCATCACATCGTGCAGTATGTATCGACCGCCCGATATATATTGCGTGGTCGGGCATCGCATTGCTGGGTACACACATTGGCAAGTGTGTACCCAGCTGAAGACTGGCAAGGGAATGAAGTATGAAAAGAGGGAGGTAAAAATATGGAGGCTGGTGTAGAGGGAGAAAAGCAATATAGGCAGATAAGGCTGTGCATACACTAAAATATTTAGGTTAGAGAAGAGTGGGAATAAAGGAAGTTAACTAGGTAGAGAGTGAGGAGAAAGAGACACCCCCATAAATTGGGCTTTTTTATTGGGCTTTTTAGGATTGGTTTGGGCTTATTTTTTACTTATAGGTTGCTTGTTTTCCATTTCAGAGTTGGCAACACTGCTCAGATCACTGGCTCCACCCCCACCCCAGTGCTGCTCTGCTCAGCTTCTCCAGGGCAGACGGCAGCAGAAAATGCTGTTGCTTTTACACAGGGCCGGACCGGGCAGGCCTGATAAAATTATAGTTTTTATCAATTTTTTTGACCGGAGGTTCCCCATCCCTGCTTTAAAGGATGCAGCTTGATCAGGCAGCAGAATGTGCACACTTTCACCTTCTGTAATAAAACATTTTCCCTTCCTCTGTCTGTCTTCTTTACCAGAAATAACACCTTACCTACCCTTTTCTTTCTATGCAGATGTCACTCTTACACTTGGCTCTGCTGTTGTTTCAATCTCTCTCACTAGCTGCTGCGCCCTGTCTTCCCTTAATGTTTGTAATAATTTGTTTTACTGTTAAAGAGTGAGTGCACAAGCCTTAATGCAGTGGTTCCCAAACTTTTTTGAACCATGGCGTTGTTAAGAATGAGCATTTTTTTCACGACTCCCTTAGGTCAAAAGTTTTTTGAGAAATTCAGAAGAAATTATTAAATTAAGTAAACTGTGTTTGTCGGTCACCCTTAGGCAGGGCCGCCATCGGGGGGACCGCCGGGCCTCAAGTCCCGGGCCCGGAGGGAAGGGAGAGAGAGGGGGGCACGGGCTGCAGCGGTGCTACACCACACCAGCAGACAGGGATGCAGGGAGAATTCACGCAATCCATTCCTGCGGCCACAAGTCAGCCTGAGATCACGGAACGGCAGCCAATCAGGAGCGGCCGCTCCTGATTGGCTGCCGGTCCGCGAGCTGTGATTGGCTCGCGGCCGCCTTTTGAAATGCTGTCAGAGCTACTGTATTAATGCTCCTGGCTTGCCGTTCCTGGTTGTCGGTGCAGCACTGCTGCCACCTGGGCCCCCATATCTGAGGATTCAGCGCTAATGCTACCTGGCTGGCTGCACCAGGGCAGCCAGCTGAAAGACAGGTACTCCCTGACCTTGACCTGTGCTCTCCACCCTGTTCCAGCCAGCCTTCCCTGTCCACCCCGCTGTTTCAGCCAGCCTTCACTGCACTGCCTCTCCCTGTTACAGCCTTTTCTGCCCTGTGCTTACCCCCAAGTCAAGCCAGCTGAGCCTTCCCTGTACCCCCCTAGTTACCCAGACTTCCCTGTCCTGTGCCTACCCCCTATATCAGCCAACCTTCCCTGCCCCCCCCCACTCAGACTGACACTGAGTTGTACTGACACTGAGCCTTCCATGCCCTGTGGCTCTCCTCTAGTCCAGCCAGACTTCCCTGTCCCCCCCGAGTCAGCCAGCCTTCCCGATGCCTACCCCCTAGTCCAGCCAGCCTTCCCTATCCCTCCCCCTAGTCAGCCAGCCTTTCCTGCCCAGTCCCCCCAGTCCAGTCAGCCTTCTCTGCCCTGTGCCTCCCCCCCTAGTCCAGCCAGCCTTCCCTGCCTGACTTTTTCTGGGGATCCAGCTTTTTCAGTGTAAAAAAAAATAAATTTATATATATATATATATATATATATATATATATATATAGATAGATAGATAGATAGATAGAGACACAAAAAGTGGACAAAGAGCGCCTCCTAGTGCAATCTCGTACCAACTGTAAGACCCTTCACCAATAGTATACACCTATGTGATGGAGGTGTACCTTAGGCAGTGGAATTAATCCACAAAACAATCAGCATGAAACAACCAGTAATGTGTTCAGCACTTCCACTTCTCATTCGGAACAAGACAACTTGAGCCATTTGGCACCAGCCATAATGTTTATGCAATGATGGTATGGAAAGAGAAGAGGACCATAGTGTAATCACATAACACAAAGATATTTAATGCACACATAGACAACAATATAAAATGCCCGTACATCAAAATAATTTCAAATAAGCTTATCTGAAAATGTCCATGGTCACTTGACAGGAACCCCGGGCAAAAGGTAACATCAATCACCAGTAAACCTCAACGCGTTTCGTCCACATCAAATGTATAGGACTTCATCAGGAGGATAAAGAATAATCATAACCATGCCCTATATATACCCTAAAAATATCCCTTAATTGGTGGGCGTGAGTACCGCCATTCTGAGATCGAGAATGCGTTCCAAAGACCCGGAAGTCAACTGGAAATGTGTTCCACCATCCCAGATGTACATTCCTATGTCCGTTTTCCTAGTCGACAAACGGCCTGATAATTACCCTCACACACGTGGTCAGCCCACTCCGAGTCCACCGGCATGCTGGGTGAGCTAATCGGGTCACAATGCTCCAGCAGCCGCGTGTGACTCCCATGGGCTCCGTCCGTGTATGATAGTGGCCATTTTGTTGAAGATTTTCCTCTAGCAATTGCTCTAGTATTAGCCATCGCCATTTTGCCATGGTCTATTCCTATTCTATCATAGGGAAATGAAACCCACGGTGACCAAGCACCTTATTCAACCACTATCTAATAGGGATATCAACGTGTACAATGATGGGCATATATAAATGGTAACACAATTACAGGGCAAATGAAAAACCTTTGGGATCATAAATAGCAACAATGACCAATATAGGAGGCTGATAAGAATATGAATACACATACATATATAAACATATATGTATGTACACATAAATATAATGTATAAAGAAGTATACGAATAGACATACATATATGAGCAGCAAATAAGGTATAGTTTAAAAATCCAATAAGAACCACATATTAAAATATTGATTAAAATGTCAAAAATTATAATATGACATTTTTTAAAATGTGCTAAAAAGCAGATAAATAAAAGATTATAAAATTAAGATTAAGAATTAAGACCGTAAACGACCATTAGAAAATCATGAAGCCTACATATAACTATTCAACAACAGACCTCAGTCTAAAAATGGGGCAATCTCGTAATTGTCATTAAGACCATTGGGGGCCATAGTGTTCAATGTATATATCCAATACATCTCTCGTCTGGACAATTTATTCTCAAGGTCCCCACCTCGTTCTCCAATAGTCACATGTTCAATGGCCTTAAATTTGAAACCATTCAGTTCAGAATTATGACATTGTTTAAAATGTCTAGGAACATTATGGTTATCCAGCTTATTCTTTATACTCCGTACATGTTCCTGGATCCGAATTTTGAATGGTCGCTTCGTCTTACCAATATATTTTAATCCGCATGGGCATTCCAACATATAAATCACCCAGGTTGTTATACAATTCATAAACTCATAAATCAGAAAAATTTTTGAGTCATCGAAATTGGTAAAAGACTTATTGTTAGAATTAGTATATTTGCAGATGATGCAATGTCCACATTTAAATGTATATATATGTTGGAATGCCCAAATTAAAACTGAAAGTCTGCAGTTAAAGCACATCTTGTTTGTTTCATTTCAAAGCCATTGTGGTGGTGAATAGAGGCCAAAATATGAAAATTCTGTCAATGTCCCAATATTTATGGACCTGACTGTATGTGTATATATATATATATATATATATATATGATCCAGCATGTCAATCGAACTACAACCACAGCGCAAGGTTTGAGAATTTTTAAAGGCACCAATTGATGTCCCACCCCTCCAGTGTAGCTCCGCCCACCTCTGGCCCCTCCACCCCCGGGGATGGGGGGGCCTGCCTATCTTGTCAGTAGCGGGCCCCACAATTTCTGATGGCAGCACTGCCCTTAGGTTTTGTGGTAGTGTATAGGGCTGCGCTTCTGTTTGTCCACATATTTTATGATTGCCAGCCCCCAACACTGCTTTTATCCATCACATTTAACATAAAGTTACTCGTGGCACTCATTTTAGGAACCACTATCCTAATGAACTGGTGTTTGTACGGACACCGACTGCCATCTGTAGTAGAGATGAGCAGTTCGGTTTTGCAGAAAACCGAACACAACCAAAGTTTGGGGTTTCAAGTCGAACTGAGTCCCGGCTCGGATCTCTTTTGGGATTCTGAGCAGAACCGGGTCCCGACTCGGGTCTTATCACAAGTTCAGAAATCGTATCTCAGAACCGGATCTTGCATGTTTTGGATTGCATGCAAGTTCCTACCTCGTGATCTCAGGTACCATTTCACACAGGAGAGTGTATAGAGAGGATGTGGGCTGTAGTTCATGGTGCAATACTACATACTAATCGCCATTAGAGAGATATGTAGGTAGATGGAGTGGGTGGGAAGCGTATAAAAGACTTCAGGAATCTTTGTCACTGTGTACGTTTGTTTGTCAGACACTAGATAGCACCTGCACTCCAGTGCAAACAGGCTCTTGTGTATCATTGTTAGAAGTGAACTTGAAGTGAGCTGCAGGGGCATATCTATAATGGGTGCAGGGTGTGCGGTGCACAGGGGCCCCCGCACTGCACACCCTGCACCCATATTATCTAAAACTCACCTGTCCGTGGTCCTGCGTCGGGTGTCAGCTCTGCTCAGAACACCGGAAAATGGCCCCCGCAGCCATTTTTTCTGGAGTTCTGCACATGCGCAGTAGACTCTGGGCACACTCTAGTGCACAGAGTCTACTGACTCTGCAGTGGCCAGCCAGCCGCGTCAGTCGGCTGCTGGCCGCCGGGGAGAGAGGAGGGGCACACGCATATGGGGAATGCACAAGGGCCCCCTCCTCTCTTAAGACGCCCCCGGTGAGCTGCAATTACTTAGAACTGTTTTTTATAGATTGCTATATATTTTTTTTTATTCTGCCATGTGTTTGTGCCGCTGCTTTGTCACTTAGTTTAGCCAGCCAGCTCGCTGCAGCATTTGCCCAATATTGATGAACACAATATTGTGAGGTGGACAAAATGGACTGGAAATTAATGTTATTGATGATATTAATACTATTGAAACAAAAAGAAAAGCCCGAATTACATGATTTTAGCTGTTTGTATCAGTTTTAAATAAATACAAAACCAAACTGAACAAAAACACATGAGGATGGTTTTGCCAAAACCAAAACATAACAATGATTTAGAACCAAGGGGGGTCCACGTACATCTCTAATCTGAATCATTATAGACAAAGTTACATAAGTGGCAGCTCTATGCCAAGCAGTGTCCAGAATCACCTTACTCTTTTACTCAAAAGAGGGAGGGGAAGCCTAAAATCACTTCTGGTGCTCTACACTCACAACCACTGGAGCCAATGGCAAGATAAGACATCCCTGGGGTACAGAGCTCAAAAGACCACAGTAGTAAGTCTTTGGGACTAGTCATTTAAATTAGATGGAAAGATGTGCTCTGCACACTTGTGATTTACATCTATACTTTGAGTTGCATGTGTCTTAAGAAACATTCAACCTAGAATTGAGTGCATAGATGTGCCAGTCATCAGTATCAACATGTCTATTTATACTGTAGATGCGCCTGATCACAGATGACTAATTTGTATATATGTGCTATATATGATAGAGTTATACATGATATTAACACATTTTTGTCTATAGAAAAACATCAGAAGCTAATTTAAGAGTGTTTGCAACCGGACTGGAGTCTTTGGCTGGAATGGTATCTGAGGCGAGCGGCGGAATGCTGGGAGTCAGGGCCGTATTAAGGTCTGTGGGGGCCCCTATATACTACCATTTCTCATCACCCTAGGATTTTTTTTTCTTTCTATTCACCTTAATGCCCCTCTTGCAATGCCCACTGTAGAAGTGCCCCTTATGCAATGTCCCCAGTAATGGTCCCCCCTTTGCAGTGCCCCCTGTAGTAGTCCTCCCTATGCAGTGCCCCCTGTAGTAGTCCTCCCTATGCAGTGCCCCCTATAGTAGTCCTCCCTATGCAGTGCCCCCTGTAGTAGTGCCCATTATACTGTGCCCCCAGTATTGGTCTTCCCTATGCAGTGCCCCTAACATAATGCCCACAGTAGTGTTCCCCCATTTACAGTGCCCCCAGTAGTTGTCCCCCCTATGCATTGCCCTCGGTAGTAGTTCCCCCCTATGCATTGCCCCAGTAGTAGTCCACCCCTATACAGTGCCCCCAGTAGTAATCTCCCCTATGCAGTGTCCTTTATATAGTTCCCCCAAAAGCATTGCCCCCAGTAGTAGTCCCCCAATGCTCTGCCCCTAGTATTCCCCCCCTATACAGTGCCCCCAGTAGTAATCCCCCCATGCTCTGCCCCCAGTAGTAGTCCCCCACTATACAGTGCCCCCAGTAGTAGTCCCCCCATGCTCTGCCCCCAGTAGTAGTCCCCCCTATACAGTGCCCCCACTAGTAGTCCCCCATGCTCTGCCCCCAGTAGTAGTCCCCTGGTATACAGTGCCCCCAGTAGTACCCCCCCTATGCATTGCCCCTAGTAGCACACCCCCCCTATACAGTGCCCTCATGAAGTGGCCTCCCTATACAGGGACGCCTGTAGCGCTCCCCCCTATGCAGTGTCAGTGCTGCCCCACACGCACAAAAAAAACCAACTTACCTGAATCCCCGCTCCTGACGCGAGTCCCGGCTCTTCTGTTGCACAGATGGGAGAGGCGTCAGCGTCATGACGTCTCTTCCATCATCACCAGCTGCGCGGGGGGGAGCCGGAAGGCGGAGCTCATGGGTGAGCTCCAGCCGGCTCCCTCAGCTGACGAAGCAGCCAATGAGAGTCTGTGTGACTCTCATCGGCTGCTGTAACATACACACAGCTGCCGCCGCCGGCTGTGTGTATGTCACTGCGTAGTGTGGCCGCGCTCACTGCGCGGTCCACACTACACTAGCGGAGGGGACACTAGCGGCGGGCGCAGACAGCGCACCGTTGCTAGTGGGGGCCCCTCCGTGTGTGGGGGCCCAGGGACGACCGCCCCTGTCGCCCCTCCCCCCTTAATCCGGCCTTGCTGGGAGTCCTTAAATAGTTCCTGCTAATGGATTTGGACAGTAGTGCACTTGTGTGTTACTGGCAGGCAAGATATGGCTGCTGGCGACTAAAGGCATGGGTGGGACAGCCGGTGTCTTGATGGGAACCAGATGATAGGTGCTTGAAGCACACAGGTGTAGATAGACAGGATAGGATGAGCTTTGGTACGTCCGTTCCAGAGTAGCTATGGACCGGAATGCTGGATAACGCCAAATGTGGGGTCACCTGGCGGCTGCAGAGAACAGCGCGATTTGTGACAGTAATGTTCTATGTTTGAGTACAAGTTCCTGGGTCACAGCACAGATATGCTTAATAGCAGGGCTGGATTAAGTTCTGTGGGGGCCCCTGGGCAACAAACTTATGGGGGCCCCTATATACCACCGTCCCTTGTAGTAATGCCCCTTATGCAGTACCCCCAGTAGTGGTCCCCCTATGCAGTGCCCCTTATATAGTGCTCCCAGACCCATTAGTGGTCCCCCTATGCAGTGCCCCTTATATAATGCCCCAGTAGTGGTCCCCCTATACAGTGCCCCCAGACCCAATAGTGGTCCCCCCTATGCAGTGCCCCTTCTATAACTCCCCAGTAGTGGTCCCCCTATACAGTGCCCTCAGTAGTGCCCCTTATATAGTGCCCCCAGACCCAGTAGTGGTCCCCCCCCATGCAGTGCCCCTTATATAGTGCCCCCAGAAGTAGTGCCCCCCTATACACTGCCCCCAGTAGTAGCCCACCCCTATTCAGTGCCGCCAGTAGTTGTCCTATGCATTGCCACCAGTGCCCCCATGAAGCGGCCCCCCCTATGCAGTGCCCCTTACACACACAAAAAAAAAAAAAACACAACTTAACTGAAACCCCGCTCCTGATGCGACCGCCGCTGTCTGCTCCGGCTCCTCTTCTCCTGCAGTATGGGAGAGACATCAGCGTCATGACGTCACTCCCATCATCACCCGGGGGGGGAGCCGGAAGACGGAGCTCATAAGTTAGCTCCAGCCGGCTCCCTCCGTTGAAGCAGCCAATGAGACTCTGTGTGACTCTCATCGGCTGCTGTAACAAACACACAGCTGCCGCCGGCGGCTGTGTGTTTATCACTGTGTAGTGTGGCTGCGCTCACAGCGCGGTCTATACTACACCAGCGGCGGGGACACTAGCGGCGGGTGAAGCCATCGGCTGCACAGCTGCTAGTGGGGGACCCTCTGTGTGTGGGGGCCCAGGGACGACCGCCCCTGTCGCCCCCCCCTTAATCCGGCCCTGCTTAATAGCCCCTATACACCTAAACGATTTCTGGACGATTACACGATTTTCAAGCAATCATAAGATGGATCTTGTGAAAATCGTGTCTTTTTTTAGTAACTTATGATCCGATGCGCGCTCCTGCTGTTCGTACAATCGTGTCTTCTGATCATATGTGCAGCACATCTTGCCCTTCTTATCTGTATGAGGATGGTGCTGTTTATTTTGTTCATGGGAACCATCGTGTGGCATTTCAAGTCATTTCAATGACTGTTTCCCTGATGAGCCCCTGATTACCTGTGAGACAAAGGATCGATCTTACGACTGATCCTGTGCTAGAAAAACAACAGCAGCATGCAGGGACTGCCAGGGAGCTCCGGGAGAATCGTAGGGAAAAACGTATCATTCATCTGATCTTATGCTGGTCGTTTAGGTGTATGGGCCCTATAAGAGTGCTAGGGCTCATGGCCATAGCCACAGAGGTAGTATCCTGAGCGAGGCTACAAATGAGGCATGTACAAAAACTGTTTTCTCACAATGTGAAACAGACATCAAAGAATGGTTGTTACATTGTATTGTATTGTATATATATGTGTGTATATATATATATATTATATATATATATATATATATACTTTACAAGCGGACTGGCACTCGTGTAGAGTAAAAAATGTAAATGGTGATGTGTGCCTTCAGCCGACGTAAAGATACACTGTAGAAATAAACTGCTGCACTCCAGAATTTGAAATTTAAGAAGTAATCTGTATTTGGCAATGAACTGCCGACGTTTCAGAGCATCAGCTCTTTTATCAAGGCAGCCAAAATACAAGGATTAAATAACAAAGTTGTAAACAAGTAATACATAGATTCTTACCTTAAATAGGTATTATGGTGGGTACACACTGGGCGATATTACTCAGCGACTGCACGATTACTGAGCGATTGCACGATTACGATGTCGTAATCGTGCAGTCGCTGAGTAATATCGCCCAGTGTGTACCCACCATAATACCTAATACACCTTTAGAGGTCCCTGGTCTGCTGCAGACCTGGCAGCGCGCGTCCACGCCGAGGCCGGAGTCCCGTCGAAATGACGTCAGCCAGCCGCGACCTGGTTGCCAGGAAACCTGGCAGCGTCTCCCCAGTCTGCTAAACAGACCACAGCGCTGTATAAACATTAGGAGCGTTATGTGCAATATTAACAACATGCACGCCACTGTCCTCAACAAGAACATATTAATTAAGTCCAATACACAATGTTAGATGAACTAGCAACAACCGCTAAACAATCGGCAATATATGTATACTATGGTGGCACAGCCTCGGCCAGCTGGAATAAATCACAGGACATGAACTGCTGGACCAGAGTGGCACCTGGTGGTATACCAAAACAGCAGGGGATGTCATGATCATCCCACCAAAAAAATATAATAAACCATCATTGAAGGATTAACCTTTACAGACCATATCAATATATTATCATGCTATTACTCACATATCAAGTGGTATCGCTATATATGTCATCCCTAAGAAATGCATATATGTTAACTAAATGTGCAATAGACATAACTGATACTGGTCTAAATGGTATTCCAATTAACTTTTTCATTGAGACCACGTGGTGCAATAGTATCAAATTGGTGAATCCAGCGAGCCTCCAGTCGCAATAAAATACTTTCACGGTCCCCTCCCCTGGTGGGGGTCGGTACCTGATCTATAACCATATGTTTGAGGGAAGACAGAGAATGTCCCACTTCTAGGAAGTGTCTGGCCACCGGTTGTTCGGAGCTGCCCCTGTTCAAGGCCAGTTTGATTGCTGACTTATGTAATGCCATTCTTTCTCTAATGGTACGGATAGTTTTACCAATATAATAATGGCCGCAAGGGCAAATGATGGCATAGATGGCATGAGTAGACAAGCAATTTAAAACAAAACGTATCTGGTACTTTTTATCCATATGGGGATGCTTGATGGAATTCCCCGTGATCATGTGTTTACAAGTGGTACAATGTAAACATTTATAGCAACCTGGAGGTCTCTGTAAAAAAGTGGCTGATGGTCTTTCTGCTTTGGGAAATCCCGTAATGTCAGTATGAACTACTATATCTCGTATATTGCGGCCTCGAGTATAACAGGCCATGGGTTTCTTATTCCGTAGACTGGGTAAGTCTTTATCCGTTGCTACTATAGGCCATAGTGCCCGACTGGCTCGCTTTACAACTGGACTAGACGTTTGAAAACGTTGTTTCCAAGGGATGATATCCCTATGTAGTTGACTTTTGGATGTAGAAGTTCATCCCGTGGGATTTTCAACACTTCATCTTTTTGCCTTCTTAACGTTTTTAGGTCATAACCACGGGTCACAAATTTGTCAATAATTTTGTCCAGTTCCTTGCTGGTATTAGACATGTCACTTGAGATTCTGGATACTCTCAGCATCTGCGATTTAGGCAGCCCCCGCTTCAGTGGTTTCGGATGGTAACTGCTAGCCAATAAGAGTGTATTGCGGTCTGTGGGTTTATGTTTAATGGTAATTTGTACGTCTAAATAATTGATGGTTTTACCACTATACTGATAAGTAAGCTTGATTGGGGACTCGCGACTATTAATTTGCATCATCAGGATCTCCAATTGGTCTGCCCCTCCAGACCATAACACAAACAGGTCGTCTATGTATCTGCAATATAATAATATTGCTCCCGAGATTGCAGGATCATCAAAAAACATATTTCGTTCTTCATTAAGCATATATATGTTTGCGTAAGAAGGGGCGACATTACTGCCCATTGCACAACCGCGGAGTTGTTGGTAAAATCTCCCGTCATATAAAAAGTAGTCTCGGGTCAGTGTCAGGTGTAAAAGTGACATGAAAAGATCGATATCGATACTGGAGACCTGTTCCTTAAGCAGAAAGTTATGCATCGCTTCGAGTCCTGCCTGGTGCAGGATGGATGTGTATAAGCTGTTAACATCCATAACACACATTAATGTGTTCTGAGGAATATCCGTGACAGTTTGTAGTGCTAGTAAGAAACTGGTGGTGTCCTTAATAAACATAGGTTGTTGCCTGCGCTGCCCGGTCTGCAGCAGACCAGGGACCTCTAATACCTATTTAAGGTAAGAACCTATGTATTACTTGTTTGCAACTTTGTTATTTAATCCTTGTATTTTGGCTGCCTTGATAAAAGAGCTGATGTTCTGAAACATCGGCAGTTCATTGCCAAATACAGATTACTTCTTAAATTTCAATTTCTGGAGTGCCGCAGTTTATTTCTACAGAGTATATATATATATATATATATATATATATATATAAAGTCACACAATCGGTGGCACTCAGGGATTTAAAAGACACAACAGACCACCAGGCAGCAAAAGCCAACGTTTTAATGCCGGCACATTTTCTTTTCATCAGGGCAATACAGAAATCATGCTCTACTGGGAGATTGTGCCTGACATGAGGCTACATTGGTGAAGGGGAGCACCTATATATGGTGAGTAGAGCATGTTTTCTGTATTGCCCTGATGAAAATGCGCCAGCATTGAAACGTTGGCTTTTGTTACCTGGTGGTCTGTTGTGTCTTTTAAATCCCTGAGTGCCGCCGATTGTGTGACTTTGTGTAGAAGATAGTGGTTACCATCATCTTCATGACGGAGGGCAACGGGGTATGAGCTCCGCAGTATGCAGTGAGAGCCAGAAAATCCATACAGTGTATATACTAAGGATTCTGGATTTGAACCTCTATACACTCCTGCCTATACCTTCTAATATCCTTCCTATAAACCTCTAAGGATGACGCTATTTTGCGTACGCAGTCATACAGTAAATAAAGACTCAAGACCTTGAACCTGTGGTTCCAAAGCACAAAGTATTATTCAAGTAAAAGTACAGTGTGTTACACGCTATGATCTAAGTACAATTTAGCGCAAAGAAATTATACAGACCCAAGTACAGTTATACATACGCAAGCGCTCTGGACCAGATCCCGGCATCAGCAAGATAACCTCCGGCAATCAGCAATCAGCAAGAAGACTAGAAACTCAGGGTCAGAGCACACATATTTATACCCCCAAGAAATAGACAACACAATAGAGGAGTTTGTTGCTGATCCCATTGGTTCCCAGAGCGGATGCATTTGTTACAGGGCATTTAACAGGTTGGTTCAAATGGACACAGAACAGCCTCTAACAGCTTGTTGCCTCCTCTATTTCCCCTGCATGCACAAAAATACATTTTGGTTCTTTATGTCTTTATGGTCCATAAGCTGTGAACGCATGTTCCGATCTTCACACCGGTGATACCGGAAAGCTGTGGATAAAGTGCGGATCAGTATAATATCAAACACGGCTTACAAATCATGTATTAAACCTTAGATACCAAAACAGTCTTTATTTCACAGCATTTGTAATAATTGAATAAAACTTGGATCTTTTACTTTATAGCTATGGAACCTTTTGTGTAAGTGTGCATTATGTAAGTATTAGGGATATGGGAAAATACGCTAGTTAGGTTTATCTGATTTGGGGCAGATGTGCACGCATGCAGCTAATAAACAGCGTTCGCATGCAGGATATTGTGCATTCACTACTGAGCGTCATGTTAGCAGCTCAACTGCGCGTAATGTGCGGTGTTTATGCATGAGATTCTATCTATGATGGACTTAACATATACATATATATATACATGCACATACATATATATATATATATATACATATATATATATACATACACATATCTCATTCCTTACTTACAGTTTCAAACTGCAATGCAAATGTGTTACCCCCAGCTGTGAAGCCGGGGCCATTCTGTCTGGGTGTGGGACTAAAACCTGTTTAGGATTCAGACAAACTCAATTGTGTAGATCAATGTCTGGGTTATATTACAATTGCCACAACTATACTTGTCTATATACAGGGATTCCCAATTTGTATGTAAAACACTCACAGTATTCTGGTGTATTGTCTATTCTATTTACTTTTCTCAGGGGCTGTTTTTCTAGTTGTTTTTGGTAGATTATCAAAAACATTGCCATCTGTACTTAGCTTGTGAGTTGTAACTTAAAATGGCGCTGGTCGCAAAATGGCGTCTTGCAGATTCTTATTTCTAAAATGGAGTCTAGCTGCCATTCGCAAGATGGCGTCGCGCACGCTAATTTTTACGCTGATTCTGTCTCAGCCACTAATCCAGCTTCGACAATATATATTTATATATATATATATATATAATTTATTTATTAACAGTTTCTTATATAGCGCAGCAAATTCCGTTGCATTTTACAATTTGAATCAACATTAACATTATACTGGGTTGTAAAAGACATACATACATACATACATGACATACATAAGGGTAAGAGGGCCCTGATCGCAAGCTTACAATCTATAGGGAAATAGGTGTTGATACACAAGGAGAGGTGCTACATATTGCAAATTGGTCCAGCCCGATTGCAGATGTTCTTGGTGGGCTGTATAATCCAATTACACTGGAAAGTTGGCCTAGGGTTAGGAGGACGTTAAAATGAAGAAAGAGAAGATGTGATAGGTGTTTACTATAAGAAGAGAGTTAGATAGGGAGCTATAAAATGTTATATATATATATATATATATAAATAAAACAAAAAAACCTTTCCATATTCAGTAAAACATGAGGAGGGGGGTGGTGGTAACTTGGGGACCCATTGTCCTTGGGGGTGTGGGTGGGAGCTCTGCGACAGGGACATATTACCACAAGGGGGTGGGGGTTAATATTGCTCGGGGGTTTATAACACTGTGGGGGATATTTTTCGTGGGACGTGAGAAATTACATTTCAACAGGGGCCTGTGGACACAGGGGTTGGGGGTGCATAACACAGTAAAGTATATTTTTTTTAAATAAAATATTTAAATACACAGTACTGTGCAAAAGTTTTAGGCAGGTGTGAAATGCTGCAAAGTTAGAATGCTTTCAAAAATAGAAGTGTTAATAGTTTATTTTATCAATAAACAAAATGCAAAGTGAATGAAAAGTCAATGAACAGAAGAGAAATTTTAATCAAATCAATATTTGGTATCACCACCCTGTGCCTTCAAAACAGCATCAATTCTTCTAGGTACACTTGAACACAGTTTTTGAAGGAACCCGGCAGGGAGGTTGTTCCAAACATCTTGGAGCACTAACCACAGATCTTCTGTGGATGTAAGCTTGCTCAAATTCTTCTGTCTCTTCATGTAATCCCAGACAGACTTGATGTTGAGATCAGGGCTCTGTGGGGGCCATATCATCACTTCCAGGACTACTTGTTCTTCTTTACGCTGAATATAGTTCTTAATGACATTATCTGTATGTTTGGGGTCGTTGTTCTGCTGCAAAATAAAAATGGAGCCAATCAACCTCCCTGATGGTTTTGCACGATGGATAAGGACATGCCTGTATTTCTCAGCATTGAGGACACTATTAATCCTGACCAAATCCCTAACTCCATTTGCTGAAATGCAGCCCCAAACCTGCAAGGAACCTCCCCATGCTTCACTGTTGCCTGCAGGCATTATTGTACCGCTCTCCAGCCCTTCGGCAAACAAACTGCCTTCTGTTACTGACAAATATTTAAAATTTTGATTTATCAGTCCAGATCAGCTGCTGCCATTTTTCTGCATCCCAGTTCCAATGTTTTCATGCACAGTTGAGTCGCTTGGCCTTGTTTCCACATCGAAGCTATGGCTTTTTGGCCGCAAGTCTTCCATGAAGACAACTTCTGGCCAGACTTTGCTGAAAAGTAGATGGGTGTACCTGGGTCCCACTGTGTTATGCCAGTTCTAAGCTGAAGGCACTGCTTGACATTTGCCGATTTCAAAGGGCAGTAAGCATGATGTGTCTTTCATCTGAAGTTTCCTTGGCCAACCACTGCATCTACAATCTTCAACGTTGCCCGTTTCTTTGTGGTTCTTAAAAACAGCTTGAGCAGCACATCTTGAAACCCCAGTCTGCTTTGAAATCTTTGCCTGGGAGAGACCTTGCTGATGCAGTATAACTACCTTGTGTCTTCTTGCTGCGCTCAGTCTTGCCATGGTGTATGACCTGTGACATGAAACGGTCTTCCACAACCTCACCTTTGTAGTAGATTGGCTGTTCCTCACCCAGTTTTAAGCATTCTACACAGCTGTTTCTGTTTCAGTTAATGACTGTGTTTCAACTAGAGATATGCAGGTTCGGATTGGTTCGGATTTTCCAGCCATATTCTGATTTTGGGTCTCAGAAAGAGGCAAAACGTCATTTTTCATGCACAAACATCATCTTTCATGGACAAAAGTCCATGAAAGATGATGTTTGTCCATGCAAGATGACGTTTTGCCTCTGTTCATTCACTTTGCATTTAGTTAACTGATAAAAATAAATTGACACTTCTATTTTTGAAAGGATTCTTACTATGCACAATTTTTTCCACACCTGCCTAAAACTTTTGCAAAGTATTGTATTTTAAAAAAATACTCTTTAAACTTAATTAAATTAAAAAAAAAAAAAAACCAACAATTTCTGTGCGGCTTTGACGTAAAAAAATTGTCAGTTAAGTGGTTACTCAAGCAGCAGGGAGTTCCAAGGATTAGCACTGAAGTGGTACAGTATTAAATAAAAGTTCTGAATGTTTGATGAAGGCCGGTCATCATAAAGTAGATCATTCTTACTGGGGTCTCATCCACTGCTTTCATATTTTTTCTTGCAATGTAAAAGAAACAATAAATCACAATACCTCTGTCTACCATTCTAGCAGGGACAGACTGGGATTGTAATTCGGCCTCGGCATCCCTTACGTTATGCGCGCAAAAGGGGCATGGCCACACCTTTCGGTGGCGTGCTGTCTAATCATGCCAGCCTAGCATGTCAGGCATCAGAGCTGCAGGGCCAGGCCGACCCATCTGGCCATTACTGTCATTTGCCAGTTGGCCACTCCGGCCATGCCTACAGGAAAGGAAGATGTTAAGTCGGTTGATAAAATTATTTTAAACCGTTTGCAATTGTTCTGTATTTTATATAGTGAGTTATGTATGCTCTGTATTGATTATATTCATAATGGCTGTTTGTGAGTTTGCAGAGAATTTCATATTTCACCACATAGCTTGAATCAATATGTTTTACTGCATAATTATTACAAAATGTTGTACAATAAATTCTGTTTAAACATAGTGTATATAGTAGGTTTCCACTAATCAACTGCATTGGCAAATAATTCCAAATTCTTTAAAATCTCTTCTGATATTGTGCATCCACTTCTGCCAGTGGTTTTGTAGCAGAGTGACACCATGCTGCAGAAGAGACGCTGTAAGATTAGGGAAATATAGAAGAGAGAAGAGGAATTCACTGCTTACAAGTAAAAAGAAACAAAGAAATTGTTGCACGGGCATTTCCTGCAAGTTATTTACTCTTCCTCTCACTGATATAATGTAAAAAAGCAGCTATTTCTCAATGTCTTTTCCATTCATCCTAAATGATCTCATTGATCATCTCTAGGAAGAGAATAGTGTTTGTTCATATCATACCTAAGATTAAGATGGTATGTTGTTTGGTGTTGCACTAGAAAAAATACTTATGTGCTTGCTCTAGTGTAAAGAAGGGATCAAGGTAATGTTAAAGGGACAACAGTCCTCTTCAACCTCAAAAGACATCAAAGAAGAGGCACAAATAAGTTTGGAATCTTCCGAATGCCATTGACTCACCGAATCAAAACTAGTTTGAGACCCAGTGTTACATTTACTGAGCATAGGGTTTTGGTGGTTTTCCTGACAGTTATGAAAGCCCCAGATCTAACAAAACTGCAGTAAAACCACAATTTTAGAAGACACCACTAAACACTGTGCCATCCTGATTTTTTCACCAAATATATCAAGTAGAGATTTTGCAAACCGGGCAGAAAACCGCAGCCAAAACGGCTCCAAAAAAGTGGTGGATGTTGCAGGTGAGAGATCATTCAAAAAGCACTCTGTTTGGGTTATCTGGCTAATAAAAGAGTGAGTAATAACAATACACTTAGAATGAGGACAATGTTCTCTTATGGGGCAATATTTTTATTAATATACTAGGGGCTAAAATTAATGTTTAATTAAGGGATAAATACTATGTATTATATTAAAGGGTCAATATTAATTAGTTATTTGTTGTACAAAACATTTTTATGACGATGTAACAGATTTTTTAAAAAATATTGATATAAAATACTTCCCCAATGTCTTGGATGGTACCCTGTACCTCAGTAAACCAATAGGAAAGTCGGCTGAGATAATTAAGAAAAGCATAGAGATGAAACAGAGGAGCTCATTCAGACCCGCACGCTAGATGCGTATGCTCGCTCCCAGCATATGCAAATTCAGCTAAGTGACGGCATGGCAGGCGATCGCACGGAAAGGCATAAGCACACCCACTATGTCTTCGCGTGGATTGCTTTGTGTATGTAGACGCCCACCAGCCATTCATAGGATGCCCACTTGCGCACGTCATCTCCTCGAAGTGCTTGTAACCATTGGTACATCGAGCACCAAGAGATGCGATCGCAGTGCTTTAGGTTGCCTTTACCCTGCCGCAAGCACAGCGATCACTTCAGAGTGAAATCCCACGAGGTGACGGTACTATGATGTTGCCTTTTAATTATGCATGTCTCTGAAACAGCGTTGAGGCACTTAGGCACTCCTGCGTTCGCACCTCCACTCCCCCGTTTCCAGTGGTCAGCCCCTGTCAGCACCCACAAACGGCCTCTCCTGTCAATCACTCTACTGGGCAGTCTAAACGCAGTGAGCGAACGCATCCCGTTCTCTCGCATTGTTTTGCGCACGCGCATGGTGATGCGTGCGCATGCGCAGTTAGCGACTATCGGCCAGCTGCGAGTGTTTGCATAATAGCGAACGGGTCTGACTCAGCCCCAGAGCCTAATAGTGTAGTATCCTCTTGTTAATGGTGTAAACAAAGTGCAAGAAGTATATGCGTTACAAAAATACATGTAACTAGGCTTATTTGTTAATAATTGGACCTTCTCCCTTCTATGGTCAGTCACCCATGGATGATGGGTCCTCTTTGTCTCATAGGAGATGATATCCCAATAAAGAAGAACACAATAGTGTAATATTGACAATACTGTAATATTGATGGATGTAAAAAAACAGAAAATATCAGCGTGCTGAAGAAGTACTAATGTGCGTACCAAATAGTCTTTAAAGTTTATCAGCTGTTTCTTTAAGTGCCAAGCCTCATGGATGGATCGGCTTCACAGCAGCCCATGTAAGTATAAACATACATCCACATTGTCTAGTATAGTTTTCTAAAATGTACATTTGGGGGGTATGGAAACCAAATAATGGTGGTATGGGACTCAATCTCTTAAAATTTTTTTTTTAAAGTTTGTGTTAGATTAGAATAATAGATGAGTGTTAAAGTCTGCAACTTCTTGCCCTTACCTGCATGTCACGCCATGCGTATTTGCAGGAGCATTTGCATCTGTACTCATTCCAATTCTTACCACAGGATTTTCATTCATGTAGTCTGGTGTTCAGTTTCATTCAGCGAGACGTTGGTGTGTTACGCTAATGCCCGTGAAAAGGTAAGTTTATGTGCATTATTGAACTTGAAATTAAAGTGGAGAAATCGACTTGATGTGTCTGATAACATGTGAATTAACATAATCAGTAAATATACCTTAATTCCTTATTTTGATTGCACATAAACAACAGCAAAAACCAAGCTATTGACATTTTTTGAAGTCATACTGGTACCTAATAGGACTGGCGATTATTGTAATTTTAACAGTTTGGCAAAGTGGTTATGGGTACATAATACATGGTTCTATAGTATTGTTTTTGATCAGATATGGGTGGGCTTGTTTTGCACTGACAGCCATGTCTATGTGGACACCTATAATTTGTATGTAGTAATTACTTGTTGCTTAAATCAAATATGTCAAATAAGTCAGTTCACATACTTTAGTGAGTAGAGAACTTAGTATACCCTGACTTCTGAATGTAGGGCCAAATTCATTACAGATCGCTATTGCGATCACAGCTGTGATTACGCATGCAGGTCTGTTACAAAAATATGCTAATAAATGAAATCGCAAAGCCGTCGCACAGCCAGTATGGAGGTGCCCACTACCGCTATCTCACATCCGTAATACCTTGCAATCCTGCGTATACATTGGGAACAGCGGCCCCTCCCGCACAATTACAACAGGTCTGACCTTACTCAGAAATTCATAACCTCGTCGCACGCAGTGAGTACTTAAGCTGTGTATGCCGTCGCAGTGGCTAATTTATGCACACCATTGAACGGCGTTCAAGCAGACAGGCACGCCTGCGTTTCTCCAACCACTCCCCCGTTACCACCCTCAAACGCTGACATCCCTCAATCTGCGATCGCAGTGCTCTCACGCACACCATCGGCTGATCTGCGTAGGCCCCTAGTCAGGAATATTATACAGTAAGGTCCTATTTCCATGGTAGAGGCTGTAATACTGCCTTTATAAGGTTATACTATCTACACATTATGTAATTTAGTATAAAAAGTGAGATTTTACTGAAAAACTTTTGTTATTAATATTATTTTCATTGCTATTTTATGAAAGCTATATTTCTTTTGAAAACTAAATCACTATGAATAGATTGTCTCATATTTAAAATATTTCAGAATCTTTAGCTGTAAATAATATTTCTTGCTAATGGACTTTGAGCCTAGTACTATATATATATATATACCAACTGTCTCTGACCACATTTGCAATAGTCTTTGCTTTGTTCCATCCAAACCTTAAGCTAAATGACTTTTGACCTGTGAATATGTTGACATTCATGTGATATTTCTGTTTGGATTGTCTGCCATCTATTGGCTAAAATCACAAATAAAGTCACTGGTAGGTGCCTGTCTGTTTGTAGGACTCTAATCTTGGGAACCACTGGATGGATTTTTATGCAATTTTCAATATTCTATAGAGCATTTGTCGAGGAAGGTTTAGGAGTATGAAACATTAATATATGACAAAAGGAAGCCGAGCGGTGATGATTTTAGTGAAGCAAGTCAATGAAAAAACGTACGTCTGAGCGCTTACTTGGCTTACGCTGCCTAAACCATTAAAAATATACTGTATCACAACAATGGACTTTATTTGATACGTGTTAACCAGTTTCTCCAGAAAAATTGACGTAAGCCCTGTTTACTGATACAAAATTTCAGTTTTTCCCTTTTTTTACGGTTCCTATTTCATTTATGTGAAAAACGATTGTTTAATTCCAAACAAGTCTAATTCCCGGTAAGAGTCTGCTTTGGCATGACTACAAATAAAGCACAGGGACAGACACTTAACGTGGCTGGAGTTGACCTAAGTGGGAAGTGTTTTTCTCATGGACAACTTTACGTGGCGCTTTTGCGTGTAACGTCAAAACCAAATCTTTTTGTGTTGACGTCAGGAGGAAAAATGACTGTCATCTACAATCTTATAAGACCATCACCGTAAATTCAAAATTGCTCCCGTGCGAAGCTGGGACGGGCCGCTAGCATAAAATAAATTAAATACTAAAGCAGTAGTATAGTATTTTTTTTAAATATCATAAAATTGATTAGCTTGTATGAAAGCTTAAAAATCCACTAGAGGTAAATGCCCCCACCCCTCCCCTTTAAATCTAAAGTCCTTGTTTCTTCAGTTGAGTTCATGTGAAGACAAATAAATGGATGAGCAAATTTTCTTTTTTTTTTTTTATACATGGCCATTCTTGCATTAATTTAGAAGTATAAAACTTAAAAGTGTTATTCTACAGTGTATCTGTGTTCAATAGTCACCAAACACAGAAGGCAAATTTACAGATGAACTCTAATGTATTTGTTTTTCTGTACCAGGCTATTTTGTACTATTACAGGTGTATTTGAAACAGTATTTGAAATGCTACACAATAGGGTGTGCAGCGACATCCCAACAGCCAGGATCCCGACACCCATAGATGCTAACGATACTTTTCTATCCCCTACCCTAACGCACCCTCCCCGGTGTCTAAATCTAACCCCCCTTCCTAATGCCTAAACCTAACCTCCCCCTCCCCGCATCCTAAACCTAAGACCCCCCTCCCCTAACCTCCTCCCCTAGTGTCTAAACCTAAGCTCCCCCTTCCCGAACCCTAACACTCCCTCCCCGGTGCCTAACCCTCCCCCTAATCGTTAACCTTAACTTTGCTACCTAACTCTAACCTCCCCCTAACACCCCCCTAAGACCATCGCGACCATCGGGCTTGCGATGAGACCCTTGTGGTAGGGTCTCGTGGCCGCAAGTCCCAGAGAGCTTTCGGCTCAAACAGAGCCGAAAGCTCTCCCACTGACATCACTTGTGATGTCAGTGGGGCCGCCCCCAGATGGTAGGCGTTCTCATGGGAACGCCTCCATCTGGGCTGCCACCCCCCGGCCCGCCCACCAAAGGGGGCGTGCTGTCACTCAACATCAACAGCACGCCCCCTTTGGTGCGAGACCCGGAGCGACGGATTGCCGTCGCTATCCGGGTCTCGCGCATGCGCACGACGGAGCCGGCTCCGTCGTGCGCATGCGCTCTAGGCCACCATCGACCCAGTTGCGAACACTCAGTGCTTGCGACCGGGTCTGAATCAGGCCCTAAGTACACACTGGATGACTATAGACGCAGAGCTGGCACTGGAGAATGATATTTAGGAGATGGTACTTGGATGATGTACTAAGTACGCACACTGTGGCTTCAGACGTAGCACCAACTCAGGAGAATGGTATCACGAGATGGTACTTGAATGATGTACTAAGTACACACGCTGAGGTTTCAGCTGCGGAACTAGCACAGGAGATGACTAACAGATTGTACTCAGAAGACGTTCTGAGTACACACACCGTGGAAAATACTAGGAACAAGTTTCTAGAAGGAACGGAGCTTGCAACATGGAACGCTGCAACAGCAAGTTTACACTGGAAATAACGACGTTGTATAGGCAACTTCCTGTTGTCCAGAGCCCGGTTATATACCCTAAGGTAGAAGTCCATTGGAGGACACTGTCAGCTGACAGCAACCAATGCTACCATAGGATAAAGGGCTAGTCAGGTGAAACAGACTGTCATGGCTGCATCCATGATGGTAACCGCAGGAACCATATCACGGAGTAAGCACATGGATGTCCTAGCAGACCCCAGGTATAATCCTCAGTGTGTCACTCACCACCGCACCTGGCGTCTGACCGCTCGAGAAATCAGGGGAAGCCGGGTGCTGAGGTGAATAACAGCCGATCCTAGGCCGCAACCTGACATGCTTTCTAGAGCAGACTAAGTAGAGAGTTGCACAGAAGCACCACCCTCTCCCTCTCCTCATAGCTCCCACTGGCTACCTTCTAGGTACTGCCTCATTTCTTCCCTTAACAGGCGCTGTCACCTGGAACAGAGAATAGAGAGGGGATGGAACAGAGATGACAGAGAAGGAGGAGGGAGACATACTGTAGATGAGAGAGAGAATGGGGAGGGGAATGGAGATGAAAGAGAGAAAATAGGGAGGAGGGCAGAGATGAAAGAGTTAGAGGAGGACAGAGATAAAAAAAGAGCGAAAGAGAATAAAGATGAAAGAGTGGGTGGGCCAGAGATGAAAGAGTGGGTGGGACAGAGATGAATTAGAGGGAGGGGGCAGACATAAGAGATACAGATGGAAGTGGGGTGTTTGTGGGGGAGACAGAGATGTGAAGGTGGGAGAAGACACCATTCTGCACTTGTAGCTGGTGCCCCCCCATTACCACCCAAACTTCAACCCCCACAGCCACACCCGCAAGAGAGAGGGAGTGGGCTGGGCAGAGAAGAGGGATGGGGGGGAGGAGGACAGAGATGAGAAATGGGGGGAGAGGATGACAGAAAGATGGAGGGGGGACAGAGATGAAAGATAATGGAAGACAGCAATGAAAAAGGCAAGGGAGGGGCACAAGAGGCTGGAGATACATGGATGGTGCAAGAGGCTGGACACAGGGGGACAACAGAAACTGGAGAGACATGGGAGGTATCCCCAGAGACTAGAGAGACATGGGAGAGTCATGAGGCTGGAGAAACATGGAGGGGGCAGCATGAGGCTGGAGAAACACAGGGAGGGGGGTAGAGACTGAAGCCATACATGAGAACATTGAAGGATGGGGCTGATGAGACAAGGGTGGGAGGAGGCTATACTGCGGCTACATTAGCTAACTAGTGTTCCCTTTCCCAAGTATGCTTGGGGAGACAGAAAATGACGACAGCGGCAGTAATGATGTATCCCTACTGAAGTAGAAAATGTTGTTGAGGCAATTGACGGTATGCCTGATTTTGAAGTTGCAAGTTTACATTTAGAACAGTTAAAAGACCCTACTCTAGTAAAGGTTAGAGACTGAGGGTTATATTTACTAATGGTCGATTTTATTTGATTTAAAATTGATCAACACTGATGTTGTGTTTCAGGGGCTAAAACACACATTTGATAACAGACAATTTTTTTTTCAAGTATTAGTAAATGTGTGATTTAGTCCCAGAAACACATTGATGTTGATCGATTTTAAATGGATCAAAATTGACCTTTAGTAAATATACCCCTGAGTATATAAAAATAGTTGATGGAAACACAGTAGATGTGCATAGCAGGTTGTCGCATGGCAGTATGTCAAAATTTGTTGTATCAAATGTCTAAAAAGGGGGAATATATTGTGGAACAATTGATAGCTCCTAAGGATACAGAAGAATGGTGTTGGACATGGGTCATGGTTACATAACTGCAGGACATCTAGGGGTATAGGAAACCACTAATTGAGTTTTGCATCAGTTTTTCTGCACAGTGGTCCATAAAGATGTATCTGACTACTGTGCATTCTGCTCTGAGTGGTTGAGGTTAATTATTAAAAGTAAAACTTTTAAAGCCTTGGAAGGATAGAGAAGCTCTGTCAGCCACTCCAGACCCTCTGGTAACCACAGTACTGTTGGTTCCTGAAGTAACAATAGCCAAAACCCTCTCAACTATTCAAGAGCATGAGGCTAGGGATTTTCTTTAAAGAAATAGATTTGTTTTCTGACATATTTGGTAAAATTGTTATTAAACATGTCATAATCACTGAACCAGGAGTTAAGGTTAACCCAAAGCCGTTTAGAATACCAGAAGCCCAATGGAAATCTCTAGCTAAAGAAATTTAATAAATGTTGGAATTAAATATAATTTAAGTCACATAGTGAGTGGTCAAGTCCCAATGTAATCATTCCTAAAACGATGGGAGCTTCTGCAATGATTTCCGTATATTGGATAGTGTCTAAGTTTGAAGCCTACCCAATGACTTATGTGGCTAAACTTATAGAAAAGCTGGGAACAGCACAGAACTTAACCACTCTAGGCTTAATCAAAGGGTACTGGCAAGATAGACAAGACAAAAGAAAAGACAGTTTTTATATGCACCAGAAGGTCTTTTCCAATATAAGGTATTGCCATTTGGGTTACATGGCGCACGTGCCATTTTTCAGAGGATGATGGATAAAATTCTAAGACCTCAAAGACAGTATGCTGCTGCTTATCTCAATGATGTAGTCCTCTATAGTCCTAATTGTCAGTCTCACTTATCCAGGGTACAGTGTTGGACTTAGGGATGGAAGAGGTAAAGTATGGATACACCAAAAGCAGATGTTTGATAAAACCCCAATTTAATTAAATTGAGGAAATGCAAACTTGGACACTACCCCTAAATAAGAAGCAGGTAAGAGCTTGCTTAGGGATCACGGGGTATTATACAAGATTTATATCCAATTTTGCCAACATTGCTGTCCCTTTGACTGAGCTTACCTTATCGTAAACAGACAGTAATGGTTAAGTTGCCCTGAGGCAGAAAAGACTTTCAACATTGCTGATGACACCTGACTTTAAAAATGAATTTGTCGTGCAGACAGATACATCAGATATAGAAGTAGGAGCTGTTTTGTCTCAAAGCAAAGATGGTGAAAAGCATCCTCTCATTTATTGTAGTAGGGAATTTAACATACAAAAGAGGAATTATACCATTGTTGAAAAAGAAACATTTACAATTAAATGGAGATTAAAACACGAAGGTACTATCTTTTTTTTGGGGGGGGGGGAAATTTTACAGTTGTATGCTCTTGCATAGTAGCGGCGTCTTTGGATGCAACTGCTGTGCAAAAATATGCTAATGCCTGCAGGAGATGTCTGCAAAAAAAAAAAAAAAATAGACGCCTCCTTCCAGCATCTCAGATCTGATGCCTGTGTTGGAAGACGCAGGATATGATCAAAACTGCGACCATCAGTCCCTATGTTTGCAGCTTAAGCTTGCTGAAAATGGCCACCTCCTGCTCACTTACGAGGCCAGTATTTTGCTTCAGCACTCCCAGAAAATGGGACCGACATACTCCCGTTGTCTGGAAACGCAGGCAGCACCAATGGTCACAGCATGTCAGTCTTGTAGCTGGTAAATGTGACTATGATGCCCTAAGCTCATTAGGTCCCCTAATGCAGTACCCATTGATAGTGGGCCTACATAATACTATACAAGCATGCTAAGGACAGTGCTAGACAAGTATGGGCAAGGCCAAATAGCATTTTTTACCACCCTAGTCTCTTGCTTTCATTTTTATTTATAATTCAATACATATTGTTTCATAAAATCTCCTCCGTCTCACAGAGAAAAATCTCCTAATATTCCCCCAGGTGGCAGGCTCTTTGTCTTCCTAAAACCTTTGCATCCTGCTGGTATGGCTGGAGGTAGCAGAGGGTGGTGCGAGTTTGGCCAGCACTTTAAGGAATCTATATTTTAACCTCTATATACCCCTGCCTGTACCTTCTAAAATCCTACCTATAAACCTCTAAGGATGACGCTTATATGCGTACGCAGTCATACAGTAAATAGAGACTCCAGACTTAGAACATGTGGTTCCAAAGCACAAAGTATTATTCAAGTAAAAACTACAGTCAGTTACACGCTATTGATTCAGACACAATTAGACGCAAAGGAATTATACAGACCACAAGTACAGTATACATACGCAGCGCTTCCGGACCAGATGATAGGCATCAGCAAGAAACCCCGTCGTCATTCAGCATTCAGCAAGAAGACTAAAAACCCAACGTTTGAGCACACATATTTATACTCCCCCAGAATAGACAGGACAATAGAGAAGTTTGTTGCTGATATCATTGGTTCCCAGGGGAGAAGCATCTGTTACCGTGTATTTAACAGGCTGGTTCAAATAGACTCGCCCAGCCTCTGACAACTGGGGGTCTCCCCCCCCCGCCCCCATGCTACATCCTAACAGTTGTTCCTAAAATATACATTTTGTTGCTTGTAGTCTCTGCGGTCCATAAGTTGGGAATGCATGATGCGATCTCCATACCGATAGTACCGTAATTCTGTTGAAAGAGTACGCATCAGTACGGAACCAAACACGGCTGTCTTAGCATGTCTAAAAACTTAGTTATCAAATATCTCTATTTCACAGCATTCATACTAACTGAACCAACTTAAATCTTATACCTTAAAGCTTACTAAACATTATGTGTGAATATGTAATGTGTGAGTGTGCGGGGTTTGATATAAGGACGCTAGTTAACTTGGGCAGATGCGTGCGCATAAAGCTAATAAAACAGCGGTTTCACACAAAGTCCTACGCATTCGCTAATATGCGACTAGTTAACAGCGCAATTGTGCGTATTAATGTGTGTATGAGAAATGGTGAAAGATGCAATCGCATGTTGCTAATAGTAATATCGCCACATGTACTAAAGTGTAAGTTTATCTAAAATGGAACTTGGGCGGCCATTCGCAAAATGGTGTCTTGCGATCTGATTTCCAAAATGGCGTCTTGCGGCCAGTCACAAAATGGCGTCGCTGCGATTTAATTTTAAACTGATCTTATCTCCGCCAAATATCCAGCTTCGACAGTCCGCCCTTTGATAGCAAACAACCTGCTATCACAATCTGTTGTTGGAATTTTAACTTATGCTTACATTTACATATTATTCAGTGTTATTATGGGATGGCACAAGGTGGTTCTTAATCCATCAATAATGTGTCTCTGAGTGGGGAC
Organism: Taudactylus pleione; assembly: GCA_031769625.1. NCBI lineage: Eukaryota > Metazoa > Chordata > Amphibia > Anura > Myobatrachidae > Taudactylus > Taudactylus pleione. Next base: position 8,426,853 of record JAUIMM010000081.1, on the reverse strand, counting down.
ATAAAACTACTATTATACGCACACCGCGGATCTTGGAAGATCATGTGAAAGGTGTGGGAATGCACCAGTCTTATAAAAGCAGTATTGAAGGGGAATTGAGACTTTACATTATCTGGGGTGTTTTAAAAATAACATTTCAATAATACATTTTTATGTATGGCTAAATATAATACATTAAATGATGGTATTTCCTAGCTCAGGGTTGTAATGCAGTTCTGTATTTACCTCGGTATTCATACTGGCCACCATCATGATTTCATTCTTTCGTTTTACTCTATTTTTACATTTTCCACACTTCAACACAATAGGAACACACCGGACACATATGCCAATTATTATGATGACAATCAGTATAAGGATTAAGAATTTGCCTATGCTGGCGATAACTTCCTGGACCCATTCCCCTAGACCTGAGAACCATTTCACTAGGTTCAGCCATGAAACCCATCCTTCTATCTTCTCCCCTACTTCAGCCACTGAAGCGTTATGGTTCTTGCGAAATTCCCACTTTAGCTGCAGAATTTCATCCATCTTCCGGTCTATCACCTCCTTGGGGTCGCTGGTATCATTAGTGACATAGGTGCAACATTTTACTCCAAATTGGGTGGCTAACGTTACGCAATACCCTCCTGTAACAAAAGTTAAATAATTCAACACTAGTCTGTGTTGCACCAGTTCTTTCTTGTACGCTTGCAATTCTCTTCCTGTATACCTGAATGTGTCATCGTACATCTCGGTGATATTATCTATCAATTTAGCAAGTTCCTGAATATATCTAAAATTGAATATTCCCCGAGCTATTCTGGTGGGATCCAGTGCCACTAAAATCTGAAAGCCAGTTGTCTCACTAATTAACTGAGCGGCTTTATGCACATCACCAGGTATCATATTTCTCTTGACTCTGTGTTCATATTGCGTGTGAAGATATGGTGATGGTGTGTTTTTATGTATACCAAGCATTTCAACATGTGTGAGGGTCATAACTTCTGGGACTACTCTTCCCAGGTAACACAAACCTTCGGAACTTGGGGAGAGCCATTTATACGCTTTTCTTACACATACAAAATATACATTATCAGGGAGAACATAAGGGATGGTATGCATCAATATCATTAAGCACATTTCTCTTGCAAACAATCCTATTTCTGGGTTTTCCATCTGGTTCATGCAAGTCTCTGGCAGTATTATTTTAGCACAATAACCATCTGGCACTTTACCAATAATCTCCTTGGTGGAACTCAATGTATACCGATACCTAAAATGTTTCCCACTAGATTTAATTGAGCGTAACAGATCATGGTTTATGGACTCATTATCAGCTCTTTGTGAGAAGGTCATCGTCTGATTGTTCCCCGTCACTTCCCAACCTCCGGGTTTATTGGAGTTGGTTATGTTTAAACACAAAAGTGATCTATCTACTTGGAATTGATAGAGTTTGAAATGAGGTGGTTTGGATGAGAGAAATTTTCCATCCAAGGTTTTCCCTTTTTGTAATTCTAAAATTTCCGTGGTATTCAGCGGAAATGGCACCAACCCTACATTATGTTGTCCCTGTGGCACGTGTGAACACACCCAACAATCAGTTTGATTTAACACTTTGCCTACCATGCTGTGATAATCCTCTAAAGGATACCCACCCCAGTATGGGTTATATTTAGGTTGGCACCGTTGGATACAGTTCTCATCAACTAGGAATCCACAAAGCTCACAAATAAAGGAATCTTCAGACGATAAACCTCCACACCTTCCCCGAGTATCCGGAATGACAGCTCTCTTAACATAACAGTACTAAGATTGGTCAGACACTCCCCTGATTGGCATTGCACTCCTCCTTTCTCCACTCCATCAGCACTGCCATCAGCTCCTGTTTCCTCAATCGGTCCCCCATCACAGACACTGGATATCCCCAAACCGACCAGGATGGTGAACACTCTAAAAGAGAATATGAAAATGAACACAGCAGGCCTGTCCATTGTCACAACAAGATCTGCAAATTTCTCTCAGTTCAGGTATCTCACTACAACCTGTTCAATCCTCCCGGAACAAGCTCACGATTCACAGGTCCACGCTATCAGCTTTGTCTCCGACTTGTTTCTCCACCGGTTGATTGACCTTTTTGCAGTGAGTGGAATGGACCCAGGTATCTCTCTCGGCTACCTTCAAAGATGTAGTACTTGTCAGCAGCACCTGGTACGGACCTTCCCACCGATCAGTCAAACAACCTGAACGCAAGAAATTTCTGATCATAACATACTCTCCTGGTTCAACATCATGACAGTTACTTTCAGGCATATCATTAGACAACAATTTCAGTTTCTGCTGTTGTTGCTTTAACTGCTTACTCATTGATATAAGATACTTTACAGTTACCTCGTTATTACCCTTCAAGTCTTCCTGAGGACTTATAATCAAATGAGGTTGACTACCGAACAGAATTTCAAATGGGGACAGATTTAGAGGGGGTCTAGGAGTGGTCCTTATGCTATGTAGGACCAAAGGTAGCGCTTCTGGCCATCCTAGTCCAGTCTCTGCCATAATTTTACTTAATATATTTTTAATAGTCCCGTTCATCCTCTCTACCTTGGCACTGGCTTGCGGTCGGTAGGGGGTATGAAGTCTGCTATTAATACCCATCAGCTTACACATATTTTGAAAAACATCACCTGTGAAATGAGTACCCCTGTCACTCTCGATGATTTTAGGGATACCGTACCTGCATACAAATTTCTGGACTATTTTCTTGGCAGTAAACGCAGCAGTATTAGTGGCTGCTGGGTAGGCCTCAACCCAGTTAGAAAATACATCGGTGCACACTAATACATACTTAAGGTTCCTGCAGGGTGGTAATTGGATGAAATCAATTTGTATCACCTGGAAAGGTCCATCAGTCGGTGGAATGTGGGACGGTTCGGTAGGGATCGCTTACCCTATGTTCTTCCTCAAGCAGGTCAGACAGGACATTGCTATCTTTTCTGCTTGTGAAGAAAAACCTGGTGCGCACCAGTATGCCCTCACCAACTTGCACATACCTTGTTTTCCCAGATGAGTCAGACCGTGTGCTGCCTCAGCCAGACTGAGGTAATATGCCTTGGGGGCTACTGGCTTACCTTGTCCGTCCCTCCAGAGCCCGGAGGACTCTTGCCCACATCCCTTGGACTTCCAAATGGACTTTTCCTGAATCGAACACAAATTTTGCATCTCAATTAATTTCAGCATATCAGTTGTTTGGAAAGACATAATTTTCTCAGTTGGAGAAAACATTTTCAACCCTGCTGCCCATTTTGCAGCTTCATCGGCCCTGTTGTTGCCCAGTGACACCGGGTCATCCTCACATGTATGGGCTTTACATTTAATTACTTCCACTGTTTTGGGCAGTTGGATTGCTTCTAAAAGATGTTTTATGTGTCGGAAGTGTGCAACTGGTGTGCCTGCTGCTGTCATAAAATTTCTCAGACGCCATAGAGCCCCAAAATCGTGCACCACCCAGAACGCATACCTCGAGTCAGTGTAAATGTTAGCAGATTTGCCTGCTGCCAGTTCACACGCTCTAGTTAGTGCTACTAACTCTGCCACCTGGGCTGAGTGAGGAGGACCAAGAGGTTTAGCTTCTATGATGTCTGTGTCATTTACAACAGCATAACCTGTACATAATTCACCTGTGTCTGTTTGTCTATGACAACTCCCATCTGTGTAAAAAGTCACATCCACATTCTCTAAAGGTGTGTCATGTATGTCAGGTCTAGCAGTAAAGGTCTGATTCAGATATGTCATACAATCATGCGTATCATTATGTCCGCTGAACTCACCTCCCGCCAGCAACTCATCTCCCTCCACCCTTTGTACATCATGTTGTACATATGGTAAATACTTTGCTGGATGCAGTGTGCTGCAACGTTTAACAGTGATGTTTGCGGGTGCGATTAGGGCTAATTCCCACTTGGTAAACCTAGCTGAAGAGACGTGTCTGGTTTGAGCTGAGTTCAACAGAGCAGATACACCATGGGGAGTGTAGACAATCATATCATGGCCCAGTACTACGTCCTCACTTTTACTCACCAATAGAGCGGTAGCTGCTACACTTCTTAAACAAGTGGGGAGTGATCTTGCTACCGTGTCCAAGTGGGCAGTGTAGTATGCTATGGGCCTACTGGCATCACCATGTTTTTGTGTAAGGACACCTGCAGCACAACCATCGGCTTCCGTACAATACAAATCAAAAGGTTTTTCATAGTCAGGTATTCCCAATGCAGGAGCTTTTGTCAGGCTATCCTTAAGATTAAGGAAAGCCTGCTCTGATTCCTCTGTGTGTACGACACGATCGGGCTTTGAGGAAGAGACCAATTCCTGTAAAGGCAAGGCCAAAATAGAAAAACCTGGGATCCACATTCGGCAATATCCACACATTCCCAAGAAGGTACGAATTTGCTGTTGATTCTGCGGCAGTGTCATGTTTTGTATGGCTTGGATTCTATAATTTGTAAGATGTCTTAACCCCTGGGTTAGGCAGTGTCCCAAATATTTTACTCTGGATTGGCACGGCTGTAACTTGTCCTTAGCCACCTTGTATCCTGTATGCGAGAGATGAAGTAACAAAGGTTTAGTATCATTCAAACATGACATAAATGAGTCAGAACATAGCAATAAATCGTCCACATATTGAATTAGAACAGATCCATTGGCAGGTTGAAAAGATTGTAAACAGTCGTGTAATGCCTGGGAGAAGATACTTGGGTTGTCTATGAAACCTTGGGGTAACCGTGTCCATGTATATTGCACACCTCTGTATGTAAATGCGAATAGGTACTGACAGTCAGGGTGGAGAGGCACAGAGAAGAAAGCAGAACAGAGGTCAATGACAGTGAAATGGGTTGCATTTGGTGGGATCTGCATCAGGATGACAGCTGGATTTGGCACTACAGGGAATTGGCTCTCTACTACCTTATTAACACCTCTAAGGTCTTGCACCAGCCTATAACCCCTCCCACCACTCTTCTTTACTGGAAAGATGGGACTGTTGGCTACACTAGCTGTACGAACTAAAATTCCCTGTTGCAATAATCGCTCAATTATTGGGAACACCCCTAATTCTACCTCCTGTTTTAGTGGGTACTGGGGAATTTTTGGAGGATGCCTACCGCTTTTTAAGTTTACCATTACAGGGTTTACGTTTGCCATTAATCCAGTGTCCTGTCCATCCTTAGTCCAAAGGGAATTTGGAACAACATTTCATCTACCTGTGATGGATTTTTATTTAAAACTGTAGAGTGATACATTATCCTTTGAGGAGTGTCTAACATATCCCGCACCTCGTATGCCATTCTCTCTGGGATATCTAAATATACACCATCAGGGGTGCAATATATAACACATCCCATTTTACATAACAAGTCTCTTCTCAGCAGGTTAGTAGGAGTCGCAGCAGCCAGAAGGAAAGAATGTCTGGTATGCAACGGCCCAATAGTAACCTCTGTGGACTTAAAGGATAACGTTCCACTTTACCTGTTACACTCATTGTTGGTACTGTCTCGTTGGTCACCTGTAAATTAACGGGAGATTTCATCACTGACCTGGTCGCCCCTGTGTCTACAAGAAAAGGATATTCAGTACCAGCAACATCAACCATCATGACCGGTTCTTCCCTAGTACTTCCCGTTAACCTGACTATCTGTAGACTACAGGTATGACCTGACCCCTAGCGTTGGGTTCCATTCTCCAATAAGGCATTTATGGCCACAATTGGAGCTGGTGCCTGTTGAACATTTGCTGGTCTGTGCATATCCCTTATGGGGATATCCAGATCTCCCCTGATTTGGGATTCCTACTCGTTTTACTGTACAATTTCTACTTAAGTGTCCTGTTTGTTTACAATTAAAACATGTCCGTGATTCAGGTGAAAACATGTGTTGTTGTGAGGTTTGAGCAGAGCATAAAGGTGGTGGATATGGGTAAGGATAGGGAGGGTAAGGGTATTGTGGGGGATATGAGTATGGGACCTGTGGTTGTATTGGGATAGCGAAATAGAGCTGTGTTTGTTGCTGTGTGGGTTAGTGGGGGCAGGTGTAAGTGTTTGTGCAGGTGCGAGTGTGTCTGTTGGCTGTGATGGTACAGTCATTCCTTCCAGAGCTTGTATACTAACAGCCATTAGTTTTTCGCTCTGGGTCTCCCTCTTCTTTGAGATGTTTTGTCATGTTCTATGGCAGACTCTATGAGATTATCTATTGTAAGTCCCCTCCAGCCAGGCTGTGAGGTCAGAACTCGAGTCTTTAAATTCTCTTTCAGACCGTCCATGAGTACCGTGACTATCATTCCCCTGTGGTGAGTGCTATCTTTAATATCTTCTATCCCAGTGTACTGGGTGATAGCCTGCAGAGCCCGGTCGCAATAGTCTTCTGCAGTTTCACTCTCTTTTGCTTGATTGTGAAAATTTTGTTCCAGTTAACTACTACTGGAAAATATATACCCAATTGAGTCACAATACGGGAAATGTTACCTTGGTTTACTTTGTCTGTTAAGGGAACGTCACCATCCAATACACAATCCGTGATAAATTTTGTCACGTCGGTATTGCGTGGCAGACAGGCCCTTAACACCACACGCCAATCTTTATTAGTTGGCTCATGAGAACTACCCAAATTTCTCAAAAATCTTTGACATTTGGCTAGTTCCTTTTTGGGATCGGGGAAATCATTTATGATGGAATTTAGTTCCGCTCTTGTCCAAGGACAATGCATTACTACTTCCCTCGTGGGCACTACACCGTTCGCATCTGCGTTTCCGTTCGGAACAGTTATCGTCCGAATGGGATGCAGAGCAGTAGCGTTGCTCCTTCTGACCTGGTTACCTGGCTGGGGGTTTAATCTGCTGCTGCTACGTATGGTATTAACAACTTCCTCTACGGGTGCAGAGGGTGTTAACTCTTCCCTTGCTGTTACCGATGGAGATGGTGGCACCACCCGTGATTGTGGTGATGCAGCACCTATCATTTGCACAGCATGGGAAATGGCAGACATTACAATAGGCTCATCATCCACATCATAAACATTTTCTTTATGGTTATTTAAGAGGGGGTACAAGTTGCTTGTTACATTTTTATGGGTATTTTTGGTAACTGTACTTGCACCTCCATCCACATAAGGTGGGGGAGGTGAGCGTGAACTGCTGGCAATACTCTCCGCAGCACTACCTTGCCGTACGTGCGCGCCAATTTGCGGCTCGCCCGTATTGCAATTTAGCGTCGCAGATGTATTTTCTGGCAATGCGCTCGCAATGCTAGTTTGCGTCGCTTGCACATTTTTAAGCCACGCATCCCCTTCATGCTGCCACAATTTTAAACATTCAAAATATTTGACCTTTTTCTCTCGGGAGCGCATCAGACTGATGTGATCCTGGACGTTATCTAATACATCCTTATCAAAACTACCAATTCTGGGAAACGGTCTAGCACTCTTCATCGTCATTTTAAATCATACATCACAATACCTTATCGCATAAGTACCGTACTTAGTATGCATAAAACGACTTGCCGATCCGATCAGCGCCTCCATTAGCAGCACATCATTGTCTAACATCTCTACTGTTTGCATGGCTCCCATTTTGAGACAAAATCCTACGCTTTTCAATAAAGATTTAAACTGGTGAAAGACAATCAAGATACTTTCACTTACCTGTGGACGATTTAAGTCGGCGGTGCCCACAAACCTGGATAAGATTAGAAAAAGGCAACTTCCACACCCGGATAAGATTTAGTAAGGCAACTTCCACACCTATGGGAGTTTATATGTTGGCCGCTCCCACGCACCTCTCTACAACAAAGACAACATGTACACCTGCTACTGTGTATAGAACGGTAAAGCTACTTACCGAGCGGCTAGACTAACCCTTGCACCTAGCCCTTAAGGATCATACGATACCCTTAACTTTGTCCAACAAATATTCACTGTTACACACTTTTTTCCTGCGCAGAAAAATACACGTTAACCCAGACATTGATAACAATTGAAAAAGGTAAACCTCGACGGCTTTGTTTAAACACGTGGCAGCAGAACCGGAAGTACGTATACGCTATTGTGCGACCAGCCGCATACACAATAATGTGACTACCACACAACCGTATAATGACTTTTTAACTGCGTACGCAAAAGTGCGTCTCAGCCGCGTACTCAATACTGCGGCACCCCTCTAAACGTTAGGTTCTATCAACAAAGGAAAACAAACTTTTTCCTTTCTTGTCCCTAGATTCTAGCCAGCTTCCTTGGCTCACACGAAAACGGATAGCGACTTCTCAGCCAAAGCGGTTACAGGAAAGCCCTGTATGTGGCCACTCCACCCTTTGCTGAGATATCGATAGCCGTATGTGCCATGTGAGTAGGTAAGTGACTTCACTCGACGAGCCCCCAACTAAGGAATCTATATTTGAACCTCTATATACCCCTGCCTGTACCTTCTAAAATCCTACCTATAAACCTCTAAGGATGACGCTTATTTGCGTACGCAGTCATACAGTAAATAGAGACTCCAGACTTAGAACAAAGTATTATTCAAGTAAAAACTACAGTAAGTTACACGCTATTGATTCAGACACAATTAGACGCAAAGGAATTATACAGACCACAAGTACAGTATACATACACAGTGCTTCCGGACCAGATGATAGGCATCAGCAAGAAACCCCATCATCATTCAGCAAGAAGACTAAAAACCCAGCACTTGAGCACACATATTTATACCCCCCAGAATAGACAGGACAATAGAGAAGTTTGTTGCTGATATCATTGGTTCCCAGGGGAGAAGCATCTGTTACAGTGTATTTAACAGGCTGGTTCAAATAGACTCGCCCAGCCTCTGACAACTGGGGGTCTCCCCGCCCCCATGCTACATCCTAACAGTTGTTCCTAAAATATACATTTTGTTGCTTGTAGTCTCTGCGGTCCATAAGTTGGGAATGCATGATGCGATCTCCACACCGGTAGTACCGTAATTCTGTTGAAAGAGTACGCATCAGTACGAAACCAAACACAGCTGTCTTGGCATGCATAAAACCTTAGTTATCAAATATCTTTATTTCACAGCATTTATACTAACTGAACCAACTTAAATCTTAAACCTTAAAGCTTATTAAACCTTATGTGTGAATATGTAATGTGTGAGTGTGTGGGGTTTGATATAAGGACGCTAGTTAACTTGGGCAGATGCGTGCGCATAAAGCTAACAAAACAGCGGTTTCATACAAAGTCCTATGCATTCGCTAATATGTGACTAGTTAACAGCGCAATTGTGCGTATTAATGTGTGTATGAGAAATAGTGAAATATGCAATTGCATGTTGCTAATAGTAATATCGCCACATGTACTAAAGTGTAAGTTTATCTAAAATGGCGCTTGGGGGGCCATTTGCAAAATGGCGTCTTGCGATCTCATTTCCAAAATTGCGTCTTGCGGCCAGTCGCAAGATGGCGTCGCTGCGATTTAATTTTAAACTGATCTTGTCTCAGCCAATTATCCAGCTTCGACAACTTTGCCCACTCTACACCCCACTTTCCTCCTGCTGCTATTTTAAAGAGTGAGAGAAAAGCACCGTGACAGTAGAGGTATAACAGAGTTGCTCCAGGTAAATCGCTGTGTTTTGCTTTTAATATCAGTGGTGTTTTCAATTTCAGTGTAAAACCTGCCGAGAAGTCATGGCTTGCAAAAGCCACTGCATAGTATATTTACTCCCAAGTGTCTGTTTCCACTTCCATTTATGGGAACAAGTATTAAGCGATGTATTCATCTTTTTGTATGCACAATATATTACCTATTCACAAAATGTTAATTTCTACACTAGATGGTGCTCTTCTTTTCCCATAGATATCTACAGACACACAAATATGTATAGCTGCTTTGGAATTATGGCTTCTCAATAGGTATCTTTGGGCCTGATTCAGTAAGGATCTTTATTGCGATTACGCATGCAATGTTGCATTCTGCGCATGCATCGCAGTGCGCGAACACTCCACTGCGATCAGGACTGCGATTGCAGTGACTACGCAGACCCATCGCAGAGGGATTGACAGGAAGTACAGTTTGGGGGTGGTAACAGAGGGGTGGTTGGCGAAAAGCAGGCGTGCCAGTGCGTTTGAACACCGTTGCATGGGTGTGTATAAATTAGCCACTGCGATGCCGTACGCAGCTTGGGCTTTCACTGCATGCGATGAGGTTAAACAATTTCTGGGTAAGTTCGTTCCTTGTGCAAGTGTGCGTGAGGCTCCGATTGTTCACAGTTTTGCCAAGTATTACGGATGTGTGTAAGGTAAAGGGGGCGTCCTTATGTTAGGCTGCGTATAGCATTGCGACTGCAATCATTAGCATATTTTCGCAGACTGTGTGCATAATCGCTATTGCGATCACAATAACGATCCTTACTTAATCAGGCCCTTTATGCCGAAACATTAGAGGGGTTAATATGCAAACATTGGGCCGAATGCAATAGGGTGAGAGTTTAGAAAATGTGAGAGCTTGGCAGTAAACTCTCACACTAATACATTGGTTGAGTTGCTTCCTCAAAATGGGAAAACATCTGGATGAGAGTTTAGATCGTGAGAGTTTTTTTTGAGTCTGATAAACATTTTCTAAACTCTCATCCTATTAGATATGGCCCATTGTGTTTTGTTTTAAGTGGTAAAAGACTGGGGTATGATTTGTGTAAATAGCAGAAGAGAAAGTGCAGTAACGATTCAATAGCCAAGATAAAGAATAAAAGTAACAAGTGTAAGAATAGTTTTATTATACTCCTAATTCTGGTTTGACATAGTGTACCAGTTGCATATACAGTATTGCATCGATATTAGCAGCAAGGCTAGATTTGCACTATCAGGCCCCTTCCCTGCAATTTATGTCATCGCACAGTAGAGGATCTGTAAAAAAAAGTATGCAAATGTGACATACAGATGTGTCCCTGCTCATCTAGCCTCAATACGCCATGCAGCGCGACATCTCTGGCGGGAGTGAGCTGTCAGGTTGGATGCAACTCAGCTAGCGTCAGGCATTTTTGTTTTAGTGAAAATGCGTCTAAGGCCCGTATTCAATTAGCCGTGATAATTTCGCCGCAGCCGGCGGAATCTAGTTTCCGCCAAATCGCGTGTTTTGGACACGGAAACTTATCGGGCGCGTCCCCGCTATTCGCCCTATTCAATTCCAAAGGAAGCGAAAACGGCAAGTTGCGATGTTGGAACAGGCGGAAAGTGCTGTCAGAAATGGGGAAATCAGCCTGAACCCCCCAAAAAGGTGCATTAACATTGGGGATCAATGTAAGTGTCCTCAAATAGGCCTAATAAAGTGGGTTGGGGTTCTTAAGTTGTTTCTATAACTTCTAATTAGCTTCTTTGCACAAGTGGTAGATTGTAAGCTTGCGAGCAGGGCCTGCCGCCTTCCTACCTATATATCTGTCTGTTATTACCCAGTTTTGTTCTATTAATGTCTACAATTGTAAAGTGCTACGGAATATGTTGTGCTATATAAGAAACTGTTAATAAATAAATAAATAAATAAGTGATGAAGAATGGCATAAAGCAGTATTTTTTGGTGAATATAAGTAGTCCTGTCAAATTTGGGGTACTTCAAAATGGGTGCAAGCATATTTTAAAGTATCTAAAGTGAAGTTAAAAATATTGTGAAAAACCCACCAGTTGCAAGCACCTGCAATAAAAAAAACATCCCCCATACTTGCAGACCCCGTCCCCCAAAAGTCTATTTCGCTACTTTTTATGTGTGTACCCCAACTTTGTACTTTTTTACCCCCTTTTTCAATGGCATTTTTTGGGGTGTCCCACACTTTTTCATAGGATTTTTTGACACAGTTAGCCTCTGGGGGCTGTCCCAAGGGTGCAGAGTGATTTCCGCAACTTAGCACCCCAAAATCAGAATTCTGCACTTTTTTCCACCTACTATTCATACGCGTAAAGTCTTTGCAATTGAATACGGCGAAAAGTTTCTGCCTGGCGAAATGACGGCAACGGCGATACTTTTTCACGGATTCCGACTTTTCGCCGCTAATTGAATACGACCCTAAGTCGCAATGTGATGTGACTATGATGCACCAGCAGACCGTGCTGATTAATTTTATATGTGATACTTGTATATCTATGTGCGTCTGAGTCTGTAAATAGACCTTAACGTGGAAAAAAGCTTCGGCCGCTGCATTGTGGCACTTCGCATTCTGATTGAGAGACTCAGTTGCAAACAGACATTCAAGTGTCACATATCAAATTAATCAGCACGGGATGCGGTCAAAACACTGACATCCTGGTACCTGTCAAAATCCCGGTGCTGGCATCCCAACGGTAATAGTGGGGGTTTAGGGATAGACACTTGGTGGAGGCTTATGGTTAGGCACTAGGGGGAGGGTTAGGTACTAGGGGGGAGGGTTAGGGTTATGTTGTGGGTGGGGGAGGTTGGGTTTAGGCATCGGGGAGGGAGAGTTAGGATACTGACCAACAGATGTAGGTATCCTAACCCTGTCGGAATGCCTGCGTCGGGATTCTGGACGCCGGGATCCCGAGCGCCGACAGCCCGTAGCCAACCCATCAGCATAGTCTCCTGGTGTGTCCTAGTCACATCGCATTGCGACTTTATTGCTTTTTTTTTTGCCGAAAATGCATCTAAAGACGTCTGGCGCTAGCAGAGTTGGGACCAGGGGTGTAGAGATGGGCTGTTAGGCGTGTCTGCAGCAAAGACGAGTGAGGACACATCTGTACAACCCTATGGTATATATTTATAAACCATCAAGTTATAAAACCCGGTGCTTTTAATCATGTTTACTGTATGCCCAATATTTATTTGGGTAATGCATTTTCTTGCTAGTAAAAGCATTGCCCTTTTAAATATCGGCCATAAACACAATCAGAAGCACTGGATTATGCAACTTGATGCTTCATAAATAAACCCCTATATGTATTTCTAAATTAGGCAAGTTAAGGGGCCTATCCATTAGCAGATAAATTGAACGACTGAACGATATATCGTTCAGTCGATAGGCCCTGAACGATGACAGATGCGCATTCCCACAGCCGATAAATTTTATCTTTCGTCTCTCCAACATGTTGGTCAATTATCGCATATCGCTGCCAGATATTAGAAATATCTGCCAGTTTATATGCGGTAAACGTCGAACGACGAACGATATTAACAGCAGCTACAAAGCACTGGAGAGAAAAAAATCCACTCCCTGAATGATCTCATGCGATATCGTTCATCGTTCATCTTTTGCAAAAATCTGTCATGTACATGACAGATATCTTTCAGCACAGCCACCGGAATTTTCAATAGATATCTTTTGTCTTTCATCGTTCAGAAAAATATCTGCTAATGGATAGGCCCCATTAGTCTCAATTAAATAAAAGGTAAAGCTCACCAATCAGGGCCACATCACTTTGTAACTTCTGCTGTATAGTAGTTTATATATATATGGTAACCAAATACATGGCTTAATACATGTTAGGGTCAGAAACATAGGGCCTGATTCATTACGGATTGCTATTGCGATCGCAGCTGCGATTACGCACGGAGTTCTGCTGCGAAAATATGCTAATGTTTGCAACTGCTCAGCCAACATAGAGACGCCCACTACCGCTTTCTCACATCCGTAATACCTCGCAATCCTGCGTATACATCAGTAACATTGAGTAACATCAGCCTCTCACGCAGAATTACAACAGCTCTGACTTGTCTCATAAATTGCAAGTCTCATGGCACGTAGTGAGTGCTCTGCGTATGCCATAACAGTGGCTAATTTAAGCTTGCCCAGGAAACGGCATTCAAACGGACAGGCACACCTGCATTTCTCTGACCACGCCCCCGTTACCACCCCCCAAACGCTGACGTCCCGTCACTCACTCTGAGATGGCTTTGTATCTTCATACGTGATCGCAGTGCTATCGCAATGCTGACCTGCGCACTGCAGTGCAAGCGCTACATGCACCATCAGCCAATCTGCGTACGCTGTTGCAATTGCAATCCGTGATGAATCAGGCCCATAGTACTCTACCCAAAATCTATATTTCACAATAAAGTGGGGCATATGTCAGTAAAAAATTTGCTCTTTGCTGCAGTGAATCATTATTCACAGTTACAATAACAATGTAAGTAATTTCTGTCATATCTGTAGTGGCTTCTGATGGACGCTGCTCTGGAATAGGATGCCAATGCGAATAAAAGGTAAGCTTAACTTTCTTACACTGGATGGAAGATACGCAAATCAATTTGTAGGCTAAAATAGGTGCTGAAAAGTGATAAGCTATCAAGACAAGATCTTGGAAGATCTTGAAGTAAAGCTGGGTATAATCTTACGATCTGCAATGGATCGCAATGAACATCATCAGTGATCGCGCTGAGCGAAAACATTTGTGGGTCCCAGGGACCCTTCACTTTAAAAAATTGGCGTTCTACTCTGTTTTTTGGGTCCCATCACATAATATGGGGGGTGGCAGGCAGCATTTAGGACAGTGCTGGGGGCAGGTAGCAGTTGGGGTAGAAGGGGTAAGGGCAACAGCAGTTGGGGTAGAGCTGGGGGTAAGATAGGGAGACGTTGGGATAGATGGGAGCAAGGGCATATACTTTTTAAATCAGAGAAAGTGGCGCATTAGCAAGACAGCAGAGGGGTGACATTAGGTATTAATTAGGTCACAATGATACACACTGGATCCTCGCTCCTCACTGGGACCTTTACTCACAGCACACATATGCAGTAAAATGGCTGTTGCAATCACATACGCAGTAAAATGGCTCTGGCGTCACAGTTCCAGCGACCAGTCTGCGCTACAATATTGGGCTGTGAGCAAACATCAGTGAGTTCGGGTTACTGTGAGTGCCGCATGTACATACACTTAACTTATTAAACCTTAATTGCAGGAATTCTACAACTTTAGTAATTCACCACCACAGTGAGATATCTCAACTTTAATACAAAAAGACCTTTGGGTGCTACTTTTGGAAGTTTACAGCACTAGATTTAACTCAAAAGAGGTCACATTGGAAGGACTCAGGAGGCCCATAGTGAGAGTGCCATGCACAAAATGGGCTACTCTATAATAATTGTGGAGAGTGACAGCCTAGTGCGCTGCACCCTGTAACCAGCACTCTCCCACTGTACAGGCGCAGTCACTCATAGAGCAGTCACTCAGGGAGGTGATTGTCATGGTTTCTAAGCGGGGGCGCGGGGAGGTGCGCTATGACTGTCTCTGTTGTAGTTGACACAGGAGGCAGAGGATGTTACTGTACCCTGTATGCTGGGTCCGGGCACCATTAGTGAGGGCAGCATGCTGAACAGGAGTACATTGCCACGGCTGCTGCCTCTCTAGGTCTCCTTCAGGCTCCGAGTCCTCCTGCACAGAGCCCCATCCCTTCCTGTGATGACAGCTGCTGTGTACAGTATCTAGCAGGCGGAAAGTTGGGAACGGGGCGGGCGTCTTCCTCATTGGACGAGGAGATGCTGCCGTCCTCACTAATTGGTTGGAGAGACACTGGGGAAGTCACTGGGCCGGCTACTGTGGTGCGCTCACAGTGCGTCCTGCAGGACCCACTCATTTTTTAAAAAGTGAGTCCCTCATTGCCTGACGCAGGTAAATACGCGCTATAGCGCATATTTTACGATTACTGATCATATAGTGTGTACCCCCAATTCATTGTGGATTAATTGTGTACGATGCGGTGCAGTAACATTAATTCTCTAACAATATAAGCGGATACGATATATTGTTAAATCGTAATGGAACGCCGCAAGATCATAGGGTCGTTCAAGTGTGTACCCAGATTTATTCCTGGTAAATTAACTACTGTATCTATTAAAGGTATGTGAATATGACCCAATATAGGGACTCTTATTGTTTAATGGGTATGATTCAGAGATTCAGGGCCTGAGTCATACCCGCTCACGAGCGCTGAGTGCTCGCAAGCGGGTCGATGTCGGTCCAGTGCGCATGCGTGAGACCCGGATAGCGACGGGCAAATCGTCGCTCCGGGTCTCGTACCAAAGGGGGCGTGCTGTCGATGTTGAGTGACAGCACACCCCCTTTGGTGGGCGTGCCGGGGGCGTGGCTGGCCAGACGGAGGCATTCCCATGGGAACGCCTACCGTCTGGGGCCGGCCCCGCTGACATCACAAGTGATGTCAGTGGGAGTGCTTTCGGCTGTTTGAGCCAAAAGCACTCTTGGGCTTGTGGCAACGAGACCCTACCACAAGGGTCTCGTTGCAAGTCCGATGGTCGCGATGGTCTTGACCATCGCGACCATCTTCCTGGCCACTCGCTATAGCTGTGGGTGGTCACCCACAGCTATACAAGCGGCCAGGAGGCCGCTCTAAAAATCAGGAGGGACGGCCCTGATTCAGAGCGAGCGCTCTGTCAGAGCGTCCGGCTCTGAATCAGGGCGTCAGTTCAGCTATTTTCGCAATTGGCCGATGTTTTCATTATTGCACGTGCAGAGTCACATGGAGCATATGTCCCAATGGATTATTATTGCCGTTCGCAGTGAGGATTTATTTGCAAAGTGATTGATTGTGGGCTGCAACGGAGGAGTGGTGACTCAAGAGCAGATGTGTTGCAATCATTTTCGGAGGTGTGTCTCAGGCTATGACCCCATACACTGTCTCAGTTTTGCCGGCCATTCTGAGTAACTGTAGGGTTGCTCGAAAGTTCGATAATCAACTGGGGGAACAAAAACATTTTTTTTTTCTTGCTAAGGATTTAAGATCGGTTTCAGAGTACTCGCAGGTCCTATTTTCACATTAGATTTTAGCTATAGCTGAATTGGCTCCAGTTTTCAAATTAAGAAAAAATAAAAAATTCTATTATTTTCTCCATTTAAAGTATGGCGGCTTTTTTTGGATAAAGAGCTTAAAATGCGTATTACTGCACAATGGGAATACATTTGTGTCGATTCCTATTGGTCATTCAACAAAACTTAAAGAACAGTGTGACAATATCAAGTTAGTCTTAGAAAAAAATGCTTATTCTCAGCATCAGTGGTCTGTTTGTGTCAAATAAAAATGGTAAACTTTCTTCTTGGGCAGCAAATTGGATATACTAAGTATCCTTGTCACATATGCTTCTGGGATAGTCATGCAAAACAAAAGCACTGGCAGCAAACTGTAAAGCCTCCAAGAGAAGTTATAACTGTAGGAGAAGCCAACCTCATTCATGAGCCCTTAATTGACAGGAAAAAATCATACTGCCGCCTCTCCATATCAAACTGGGTTTAATGAAACAATTCGTAAAAGTATTGGACAAGTCAGGCGATTGTTTCATGTATATTTGTCGAACATTTCCATCTCTTAGTATTGAACAATTAAGGCTGGAATTTTTTGATGGCCCACAGATACGGAAACTGGTGAAGGATCCAAATTTTATCACATGTATGACTGAAACAGAATCTGAAGAATGGCTGAGTTATGTGTCTGTCATTCAAAAATTATTAGGCAATCACAAGGCAGACAACTATCATGAATTAGTCCACAACATGCTAAAATGTTCTGAGAAAGTAGGTGCCAACATGAGTATTAAAAGTTAATTTTTTGTACAGCCATTTAGATCAATTCTCGTCCAATCAAGGAGATTTAAGCAAAGAACAGCGTGAATGGTCCCACCAGGATATTCAGGTAATGGAAGAAAGATATCAAGGAAGGTGGGATCGTCACATGATGGCCTATTACTGTTGGAGTCTGCAGAGGGACTACCCGCAACAAGAATACAAAAGAAAATCCTATAAAAAACGTTTTTCATAGCTTTCTAACACTTATGTATGTAATTATCTTGTGTGTTTTTATAACATTTTACGAATCAAATTTAATCAGAATTAAAAAAAAATATCTTTTTAACTATTTTTAACATTGTTTAATTACATTTTTCATAAAAATTAAAGACATATGCATATCTCAAAAAACAAGAGCCAATTGAAAAATAAGCATGGCATATTCATGATCAGGATCACAAAATTAATCGAAATCGACTCTTAAGTCCCTGGCAACAGATTGACTGTTCCCCATCAACTGATCTGATTTTTTTTTTTTTACCGCAATGACATGCCTGATTCTTATTGGCTATTGCTGTCACACGTGACAACCAACGGAGGCAAGACAGCTGCGGCTTCAACCAGTAACAGCTTCAGAGCAGCCAGCTAGTAAGAATCATCCCGATTCTTATTGGCTGTTACTGAACGTCCACTGCGATCTACCGGTTGAGTGTCCGTACCCCAGGCATAAGGTATCATTTTGCTTCTTAAGCTGGCCACACACTAGACCAACTTACATCCAACCAGCCAACTTGTTGATTGGTTGGAATGAAAATCTGGTAACGTATGGGAGTAAATGATGATCAGCAATTTGCTCCTAAATGCCAGAAAACAGATGAAAATGGTCGTTCAGACAAGTTTGTTAAATGTTTGATCTAAACTATTTGTTCAAACAAGTTTTGGTCCATTTTCCAGCGTTTGGGAGCAAATTGCTGATTGTCATTTGCTTTCATACCTTACCAGGTTTTCATTCCAACCAATCAACAAGTTGGCTGGTTGGACAGATAATCTTTAGATGTGTGGCCAGCTTTACTCATCGCAGCGGCAGGCTGTTATCGTAACCCATGTCCAAGTGACTGAAGGCTGATAAATACCCATGAAAACATACTCCTTATTGTCGCAATATGGAATGTTTATTTTTGGGCAATTGTTTTCATTAACATGCCCCTGAATCATTAAGAGCAGTCCTTGTCACAGTGAAGCTATCTATAGATTCTAACACACACACCTTGCTGGATTTTCTTCTAGGCACGTACCTAGGGTGCCACGGGCGGAACTACCGGCAGTGCAGCCGGTGCACTGCTTTGGGGCCCACCGCAATATAGGGGTCCACACTGCCTGAAGCCGTTTGTAAATGGCAAGCTGCAGTGCAGCTGCTTGCCAGGCAGTCATCAAAGCTGTGAATGAGCCAGCTGGTAGCTACACGCAGAGTGGACAAGGGCACAGTGCAGTCAGGCTCAGCACTGCAGTGCACTAATGGGTAATAAATCCGAATAGTCTCTGCAGTGGGGTCAGAGGAGCATGTGCTGAGCTCTGATTGGAGGAGCCCATCACATGCTCCTCTTACCTGGAGTTTAGCAGCAGCGCAGCCTCATGGGAGTGACTCATTGTGAGCATTTGACTGCTGCTCTGCCGGCTGCCTGAGGATTCCGCTGGAGAGTACACTGTGTGGGCACTACAGGTGGCATAATGTTCGGGGACTACAGTGTAGCATAATGTGTGGGCACTAGAGATGGCATGTGTGGGCACTACAAGTGGCATAATGTGTGGGGCCTACAGTATAGCATAATGTGTGGGCATTAGAGGTGGCATAATGTGTGGGCACTAGAGGTGGCATAATGTGTGGGGACTACAGGTGGCAAAATGTGTGGGCACTACAGTGTAGCATGTGTGGGCACTACAGGTGGCATGTGTGGGGACTACAGTGGCATGTGTGGGCACTAGAGGTGGCATGTGTGGGCACTACAGTGTAGCATGTGTGGGCACTACAGGTGGCATCATGTGTGATACTACAGGTAGCATAATGTGTGGGCACTGCAGTGGTATAATGTGTGGGGACTACAGTGTGGCATGTGTGGGCAGGGCCGTAATAAGGGTAGTGCGAACTGTGCCATGGCACACACCACAGGGCAGGGGGCGCTGTTTGGGCCTGTTAGTTTTCCTGTTTATTATCATTCTCACTTGCAGCTTGCACTTCTTTTATCCGCAGCATTTCCTGGCTGGCCCAGGAGTACCCCTATCACTCATACCCCTTTCAGACATACGACCCGGGAAATTTCCTCCTCAGACCTGGGAATTTCTCCTGTGGAAAATCCTGGGTATTTGGTTGAGACCCCCCTTTCACACTACAGCTTCTACCCGGGAAATTCCTGAGGCATGGCTGAAGCTGCTCACAGAGGCCCTGATTCAGAGCCGGATGCTCTGACAGAGAGCTCGCTCTGAATCAGGGCCGGGCTATTCTTTTTTTTAGAATGGCCTCCTGGCCGCTCGCAAAGCTGTGGGTGACCACCCACAGCTATAGCGAGTGGCCAGGAAGATGGTCACGATGGTCAAGACCATCGGGCTTGTGACGAGACCCTTGTGGTAGGGTCTCGTTGCTGCAAGCCCCAGAGAGATTTCATCTCTCCCACTGACATCACTCGTGATGTCAGTGGGGCCGCCCCCAAACGGAGGCGTTCACATGGGAACGCCTCCGTTTGGGCAGCCACTCCCCCGGCCCGCCCACCAACATCAACAGCACGCCCCCTTTGGTACGAGACCCGGAGCGACGGATTGCCCGTTGCTATCCGGGTCTCGTGCATGTGCACGACGGAGCCGACTCCATCGTGCGCACACACTCTGGGTCACCATCGACTCGGTTGCGAGCGCTCAGCGCTTGCGACCGGGTCTGAATCAGGCCCAGAGGCCCTGATTCAGAGCCGGTCGCTCTGACAGAGCGCTCGCTCTGAATCAGGGACGGTCTTTTTTTTTTTTTTATGAACGGCCTCCTGGCCGCTTGCATAGCTGTGGGTGACCACCCACAGCTATAGCGTGCGGCCATGATGATGGTCGCGATGGTCTTGACGAGACCCTTGTGGTAGGGTCTGTTGGAGCCGAAAGCTCTCCCACTGACATCACTTGTGATGTCAGTGGGGCCGCCCCCAGACTGTAGGCGTTCTCATGGGAACGCCTCCGTCTGGGCAGCCACCCCTCCGGCCCGCCCACCAAAGGGGGTGTGCTATCACTCAACATCGACAGCATGCCCTTTGATGCGAGACTCAGAGCGACGGACTGCCCGTCGCTATCCGAGTCTCGCGCATGCGCACGACAGAGCCGGCTCCGTCGTGCACATGCGCTCTGGGCCACCATCAACCCGGTTGCGAGTGCAGAGCGCTCGCGACCGGGTCTGAATCAGGCCCACTGTTCTTAATCGTACAGTGTGAGATCCTGAGAAGGCAGCATTTTGTGGTGGAGATGGCATCCAAGCGCCAACATTACCTACGCCGGAGGAGAGCCTTGGTCCGTCTCGTCCATATTGAGAGTGACCAGAGGGTCATCTCGCACAATATGGTCTCGAGATCGACAACATGGAGAGGCTTTCTGGGCTACGGTACAGAGAACCAATGGATTGCAAATTTTAGGATATTGCAAGGCACCTTTAATTACATCCTGGAACTCCTGACACTTACCAGGCACACTACTGGATGGAGACAGCCCATTGCCCCGAGCAGGAAACTTGCGATCGTCTTGTGGTGGTATGCTACACCTGGCGAGTACCGCAAAATATCCTGCTTGTTTGGTGTAGGCATCTCCACAGTTTGTGTTTTGGTGCGTGAAGTGACCCAGGCCATCCTGGATACCTTGTACCACCGGTTTATTGCCCTACCCCATGGGCAGCGACTGGATGAGACAGTGTCCGGGTTCCTGCGCCGCGGTTACCCACAGTGTGCTGGCGCGATTGATGGCACCCACATCCCCATAATTGCTCCCACAGACAGACCAGCAGACTACTATAACAGAAAGGGATGGCATTCCATCAAACTGGCAAACCGTCGTTGACCATCGGTATTGGTAAGCCACATTTATTACTTTTAATTTGATATATATTGTGACCTGCATGCAAAGTAAAGGATGTAAAATGTTGTGCGTTTAAAAAGTCTATATGTATAGTTGTAACCGGATCTTATATACGCTCTCTATCAGAAATAATATATTCTAGTGTATTTTAAAGTTATGGGTATATTTACTAAAGTGAGGGTTATTTGAAGTGGAGATGTTGGCCATAGCAACCAATCAAATTCTACTTCACATGGTCTATATGTATAGTTTTAACCGGATAAAATCTTGCTCTCAAAGCTTCACTGATGTTTTCATTGGCTGGCCTGGTCGTGCTCATGACGCTCGTGTTCTGGCCAATTCTAATCTGTACAAGATTGCGGAGGAGAGGCAGAATGGTTGGCTGTTTCCTCGTGAGGTAACTATACACACATTTATGTCATGCTTATTATTGCTAAACAGTTATGTATTATCTTCCATACCCAACCACAACATGATTTTTGGGATGTCACCTGCAATTTGCTGTTATATACCGTATATGCATACGTGCAGTAAATGCATTTGCATTTAATATGATCCATGCTGTATCAGGCATGTCTGGCAAATACCTCCTGCCAAATTGTAATCAATGTGTATACCTACAAATAGAGGAAAGTAGATATGCCTGTACCAAGTGTACAACACTGTTACCTGTAAAGCCTTTAATAATAACTGTAATATGTGTTTCCATTTGCAGAAGTCCAAGCTTGTCAATGGGGTTGAGGTATCAGTCCACATCATTGGGGATGCTGCGTATCCATTATGAAGGTGGTTGATGAAAGGGTACAGCCAACAGGTTGAGCTTTCGAATGAGCAGATCGCCTACACCCATACCCTCAGCTCAGCTAGAATGGTTGTGGAAAATGCATTTGGGCGACTGAAGGGACGTTGGCGCTGCTTGTTAAAAATAAATGATGTGGACATTCGGCTGATTACTGATGTTGTAGCGGCATGCTGTATCTTACATAACATCTGTGAGCTACAGCAAGAAGAATACCTGCCAGAGTGGGACATCGTGGAGGAGCCTGTTGGGAGTGATCCTTCTACCCTTTCATCAACCTTGCTTGCTTATCGAACCAATGACATAGAATTGATTAGAAGCACCATTGCAAAAAACATTAATTCTATGGTGTAATTGTAATAAATAAAAAGACAGAATTTTTGAAATGTTCCAAAAAACTTTAATTTTAAGAAAGGCCTTTTGTTTAAGTTGCATACGAAATTTGAAAGCCTTGCTTCCATATTTCTTACATAGGAAATAATGTTGCACAAAATACAACAGAATTGAAAACCAAACAATAGTATAAAAATAAATAAAAGTGCACATTTACTTCTGAACTCAAAGTACTCCATATGTATTTATGGATTGATATTGGTGAAGGTCATGTTATGAGCATAGACAATGTTAACATTGTTAAGTGCTCATATAGCTGTGAACCCTTTAAAATGAAGCAAATAGGACCAGAATATTTTGTTATATCCTTGTTTACACCAACTCAATATCCTTAAAGAAATAAAATGACAAAAGCAGTAACTATAACATTTTCAAACATAATCATATGGCATATGTCTAGTTAACATCACTAGATATATTTGATTAACACAGTTACATATTTCTGTATACTGTAAACTCTGTGTTTTTGTCAGGTGTAAGTTCCTGTGACAAAGTATTAGCTGGCAAATTATCTTTAAATTGACCTTCGCTTACATTATGTACTATCTGTAAATGTTGAGGATGACTGAGGTGTTTGCGGATGCTTGGATATAGTTTCCCCAAATGCTGTGGGGGACTTGTTGCGCATACTGGGATGTTTGCCAAATGCTGGGGGGGGCTTTGCTTGTTGCGCATACTGGGATGTTGCTTGCCCAAATGCTGTGGGGGGCTTTGCTTGTTGCGCATACTGGGATGTTGCTTACCCAAATGCTGGGGGGGCTTTGCTTGTTGCGCATACTGGGATGTTGCTTGCCCAAATGCTGTGGGGGGCTTTGCTTGTTGCGCATACTTGTATGTAGTTTTGCCAAATGCTGTGGGGAAATTAGCTTGCTGGTCATACTGTGATGTATGCTCAAATGAGGTGGAAGACTGAGGTTGTTGCACATACTGGGATGGTTCCACAAATGAATTTGGATAATTAGCTTGTTGGACAAAATGGGTGGGTGGTGGAACATGTGTTGGTTTGTAGTGGATTGTGCTTAAGATTTGAGAAAAAAAATTATCGCGACTAAGCCTTTCCTGCATAGCCATCATTTCCTTTACTAAAATTACTCTGCAATTGTCTCTCATTGGCCATGAACCGCTGCAGTCTGGCATCCTCTTGTGTCTGCCAGTCTGAATCTAGGTCACTCAGTTGTTTGTCATGGCTTTGGTAGCAACCTCTACTTTGCTCTTCTTCTTTTTACGCGTTGGCACTGTGAAAACTGAAAGTAAAAGAGAGAAAACATTGAGCAATAGATGTTAAAAATATTTGAAACACAAAATCATTAATGGACCAAACAAAAAAAGCAGTACGTCTCGTTGCATGCGGTGACCATCCTCAACTACAAGGTTAACGTAGAAACAATACGGTTTCATTAAAACACCCTGTACGTGTATAATATAGAAGCATTAAAGTAATGCTTTAATTAACCCAATAGGCAAAATAATAATTTATTTTTACAAGAGAAAATATACTAGACATTGATCTAGAACATTACATAGATTAATGCAGTAGAACATAAGTTAATTGAATTAAACTTACTGTTACTACGTAGGGTTTGGCTTTTCTCCCTGGGTCTGTGGCTTTTCTCCCTGGGTCTGTGGCTCAGACTCAGAATCTTACCTTTGCGATGGAGACATCACATGCCAGTGCTTGGTTCAATGATGATGGTGTTAGATGAGTCCTCATCTGGTTCATCAAATAGGACCTGCGATAATGCCGGGCTCTGCTGGCTGCTCTCAGGCGTTGTTGAAGGCGTGCCTGTCGTTGTTGCAGACAGTGTGCCAGCATCACTTGATGAAGATAGAGCAATGGGGTTGCATAGTGCTGTATGCCCAAAAGCGGAACTGCATAACTCATTAAGGGCCACTCCATCCTACTCACACCACTGCGATTATGATTGTGGTCATGAACCTTTGAATATTGCTTCTTTAGGCTCTTTAGTTTATTAAGGACTTGCTGCTGTGTCTTCACAATACCCCGGCTGGCCAGGATTTTGGCAATGTTGCCATAGATCATGGCATCCTTAACAGTGCCTGTGATTTGAGCTTTTATTTCCTCCTCTCCCCTCACATTTAAGAGCTCACGGACCTCCTCCTCCCTCCAATATGACATGACCTGCAACCACCTGTACACACCTGGCACCCCTCTCCTCTCCAAACACCTGGCACTGCACTCTCTCCCCTGTAGCACCAAATTGACCTTGTAGTCTTGCGAGCCTCTCTGCAGCATGTATGGCAGCTATTGCGGCACCTAAATCTGCCTTGTAGCGTTATGTGTGGCGTCTGTGCCATCTGCACTCCACTGTCCGGCTGCTGCTGATGATGTAATCAACAAGCAGCCACGTCCGGCCAATCAGGTGAAGCCCGGGAGTAAATTCCCGGGTAGCACCATTAAGTCCCAGGAAAAACCCTGGTTGATTGAAGGGTCGGCTACCCGGGAACGTGTTCCCGGGTAGGTACCTTTCAGACATATGTGGCTACCCAGGAATTTGGCTGAGGCAGACCAAATTCTCGGGATTCTCAATATGTCTGCAAGGGGTATTACTGGCCCTACCCCATGAAGCCATGGCCCTTTTTCAGGTTTACTATCTTATGTCCCTATTTAAAATATGCCAATGCTCTCTCTGGCACAGGGCACCGAAAAGTCTAGTTACGGCACTGTGTGTGGGCACTACAGTGTGGCATAATGTGTGGGCACTACAGGTGGCATAATGTGTGGGGACTACATTGTAGCATATGTGGGCACCATAGTGTGGCATAATGTGTGGGGCATCACAGTGTGGCATAATGTGTGGGGCACTACGGTGTGGCATAATGTGTGGGGCACCCACTGCATCTCCATTTCACCCACTGTCTGTCACCTCTTCCTATCACCCACTACCTTTTCCCTCTCCCTGTCACCTCTCCCTGTAACCCACTGCTTCTCCCTGTCACCTCTCACCCTCTTCCCTGTCACCAACTGCTACTCCCTGTCACCTCACCCTGTCAACCACTGCCTATGCCCTCTCCCTGTAACCCACTGCCTGTTATCTCTCCCTGTCACCCACTGCTTCTCCCTGTCAGCCACCACCCCTCCCTCTCCGTCACCTCTCCATTTCACCCACTGCTTTTCCCTGTCAGCCACCACCCCTCCCTCTCCCTGTCACCTCTCCATCTCACCCACTGCTTTTCCCTGTCACCCACTGCCTGTTATCTCACCCTGTCACTCTCTACTTGTCACCTTCTTGCCTCTCCCTGTCATCCACTGCACTTTGAACTTGGAGTAGGGCGGAGGAGGGGGGCCTAAAGCAAATTTTTGCACCTGGGCCCACCACTCGCAAGTTCCGCCACTGATGCAAATAACACGCAAAATTTAAGTAAAAGTATGAAGGTCGCTACCTGTGGCAGTGTCAAAATCGCGCTAAGCATTTTCAGCCAATGGCACAAAAACGCTAAGTGAATGAGGACACATCTGTATTAAGATATAATATGAAATAAGAAGGGAGGGTACTGCACAGTCACTTAAATTATCTATATTTAATTATTCCAAACCAACCAATAATTGAGAGTAATTTTCTTCTCTACGTCAATCTCTGTATTTGTCTGTATCATTTCTGATACACTATACATGCTCACACCCCAGGTGGTACTGATGCCACTTTCTCTCAGGAACTGATAAAAGTTTCTTTATTCTACAGCTGATATAGCTACACTGAGATCAACTACCACACCATATAGGAACTCACCTGGGAGCAGTGAGATAATTAAGGCATGGTTATAACAGCTGGGCGGTTTTTCATGAGTTTCTAACAATAATTGAATGTATTAATTGTGGACAAATATAGGTTTACACCTGCGACTCTGTAGAAGCCCCATGGACATATAGGGGTAATCTAATATACATAACACAGTCGCTGGGTGTGATAATCATACTCCACAATTATAACAGTTCTGTCTGACATATGTTGTAAAATCGCTGACAGACACACTCTTGCCGGTCAATGTGTATTGGTATTTTTTTATGATGTTATGTATCTAGTTCTATACACACTAATCATACATTTGATGAATATTTATGAACTGCATAAACATCAGATTATACATACGAGATATCTTGACTGTAATATATTATACCTGTGACATAATTGAAGTACGCATGTGCAAAACTTATTTTTTTAAATCTGCATTACGCATTTACACAAAGCGGACTCCTCATTGAGATAGTCCTACATTCACTTTTGCTATTGTACACCAGGACATCCAGACTCCCTTAAAATAAATACCTACAGCCATACCATGCTGGATATGCCCAATCCCGTCTGATCTTGGAAGCTATACAGTATTGGGCCTGGTCAGTACTTGGATGGGTGACCACCTGGGAATACCAGGTGTAGTAGGTTGGTATATATCGGAGATGGATTGGGAGAGATTGGTTACATAGTTTAGTGGTCACATGGTACAATTTTACAATTTGCTAATCTCAGGGTCACTGCGGATGTTATCTTCCTGCACATTTGTCATTTGGCCAGAACACAGGATTTCCAAATTCCCATTATATCTGCACAGATTTATTATCCGCAACAATTTTTTTATATTTCGCCATATCCATGTACTCAGGTTTAACAAGGAGATTTACTGATTTTTAATCATATTATTAAAAGTTATATTTTATGTACATTTTGATTTAAGAGTGCCCCAGCAACAAGCCCTTCTTGCTCTTCTTTCCTTTGTATATGTTTAAAATATACTATGCCAGCAGGTTTACCATAGGATGCATACAGCATAGGAATTGTGCCATGTTGCAGAGTGAGTGCTGGAATGTAGTAACAAAATACAATGGGAGATAATAAAAGGGTTATGAAGGAATGTACCTGAGGAATGCTGGGTGAGTAAGTGCCAGTATCAGCCCCGTGTGATGTAACGCAGCAACCTCTCCGCATTCCTCCAGTGACAGCTCCCTGCCCGCCACACTCTGTTACTCAGTGACTGGAACGTCCTTTGATTGGCCGCAGGTGTAATCCATTGCACCCTCATTGGTTAATCCCTTATAATCTTAAACCAGGTAATGTGCGCGCTGAAGTTATTGGTCCCATCTCTCCAGTCTCTTACAGCGATTGGCTAGAACAGCCGTGCTCTCGCAAGGTGATTGGCAACGGAGCTCACCAAGTTCTTCGCTATTGGCTGAGGCTGGCCCTACTATTATTCCGCCATATTCCGGGAGTCCAGTGTTCTTCGGACAGGGCGGCACTGACGGGTGTCCGGGGCAGTAGTTTCGGGCTTTGGTGACGGAGGAGATCGGCTGCTGGGGTCTGTGGTAACTTGTGTGGAGTTTATTGCAGGTGACAGGTGGGAGCCGGCAGAAGGTGTCAGAGGCAGGTGTCAGTGTCTGTACTGCCCCCTGCCTATAGGGTGCCTGTGCAGCCTCCTACCAACTCCTGCCACCAGTGTGACCGCTCCGGAGACTCACTATCTTCCCTGATCCACTGCTGGCCGTCCTCCCTGCCAGAAACCCCGTTCGCTGGAGATGATATACTGACGAGTTCCTCCCAGTTGACTCGTAAGTGTGCCCCCCCCCGTCTTGTATCATTATTCATTAATAATTGCTGATATGTATGTATGTATCTATGTGTATGTATGTATGTGTGTATATGTATAGAGAGAGAGAGAGAGACCTATTTGTGTTGTAAATGGGCATAACTACAACTAGATAAAAGTGAGAACCTACTATATTGACACCTATTGTAACTAGGGATGTGCAGGCTCGGATAGGTTCGAGTTTGCACGTGGAGTTCGGATTTTTCCCTCCAAAAAAACGGAACTCAGATCGAGGCAAAACGTCATCTTACATGGACGAACATCATCATTCCTGGTCTTTTGTCCAGGAATGATGATGTTCGTCCATGCAAGATGACGTTTTGCCTCGTTCTGAGTTCCGTTTTTTTGGAGGGAAAAATCCGAACTCCACGTGCAAACTCGAACCTATCCGAGCCTGCACATCCCTAATTGTAACTTACATTTTCAGCCCAAGACCCTGTAATAAATTACACAGTTATTCTATGATACTGTATCTGCGCCTTCCCTACTATTATACCCCTTTTCCACTTAAATTGTCTGACCCGGAGTTGGAACAAAGTTCCTATCTGGATCAGACCCGAAATTTTGCAGGCGGCGACTCAGGATATTCCCGAGTCGGTGCCATTCACACCGGAGTCGGGTCTGCATAGACCCGGCTTTTCCGGAGTGAAAGTGGTCGCTTGGAGATGACGTCATCTTCAAGCGCCACTGAAGTCGGACCAATCGGCCGGCTAGCAGCGCACTCTAGGTCATCGTGACCCAGAGTGCGCTGTTCTCACAGCAGGGTTTCACGGGCTACGCCCGTGTTAAACCCTGCTAGTTACCTGGGTTGGATTGCCGGGTCACTCGACCCGGCGATCCAACCCTCTCCCCTTTTACACCAGGGAGCTGCCCGGTTAACCCTTCAAAAACCTGGATTTTAGCTCCGGTGTAAAAGGGGTATCACATCACCAGGGCCGGTGCTACCATTAGGCAACTGCCTGAGGTCGCCGGCCATTGGAGGGCGCCGCTGAGTCCACCAAAACAAAATTTATTGGCTTAATTCCGGGCTGAGGTTGTATAATGGATTTGTGGCACAGCTGTGTATATCTATATCTATCTATCTCTGGTTGGAATGCCGGTGTGAGAATCCCAACACATCTCAGAATCCCGGTGCTGGCATCCCGACAGTAAGTGCTGGGGTTTGGGTAAGGCACTAGCGGTAGAGGTTAGGTTTAGACAGAGGGGAGGGGGAGGGAGAGGGGGAGGGTTAGAATACTGACCGACCCTGTCGGGATTCTGACCAACGGGATCCCGAGTGCCGGCATCCCGTACCCAACTATCTAGGTGTGTGTGTGTTTTACAAACTGCGAATGAAAAGAAAAAAAAAAAATGTGGCTTGTGATTGGTCCATCCTGCTTATAAACACCTTCCTCCACCATTTTAGTAATTTCCTGTAGGCTTCGTTATAAAGATGAATTTTTTTTGTTTATTGTTATTATTAGTTAGGAAATTGTTAGTTCCCTCAGTTGATTATGTATTCCTATAGTGATTTCCCAATGCTTCTTGCATGTTTTTCAAGTTCTGGTTTATAAGCGCTCTCAGGACTAGGCTTAGTGACTGGCCACCGTCCACTTTTTTGTTACTACAAGTAACTTGTTGCGTAAACAATGTTAATGACCAAATGGTTTTCTTTACTAAGTACCACTTTTTGTAAATGCTTTGTGAAAAATTGAATATAGGTTAGACAAATGTGTTGGAAGTTAAGTATAGGCCATGCGGAAGAATATAAATGTAGCACCAAAGCGAAATTGAATAGAAGTAAGACATGTTTTAATTGATTGAATTAATTAAAATCATTTGACCCTGTTTGATAAATTAATCAGATTTAGACTTGTCAGAAAAGCAATTAGGAGAATTGAAAAAGAATCATTAATGTGCCACTAGATAATTCGCTTAATGAAAGTATTATATTAACCATTTAATATTTTGATTCCCAGTTTGTTCTTTTGTTTCAGTGAGATCTTAAACATTGTATTTTTACGTGCACCCTTAATACAGTTGACAGCTATTATTATTTTTCAATAATTTATTCTGTATTATATTAGTGTACAATAAGCTACTGTAGTGTTCCCGCTAGACTTAGGGAGTCTTTAAGTGTGCTGAAAAGGGGGGGCCGTGGTCCACTGTGGAGGGGGCATCATCGTACATGGAGGTGTGCCCAGCACTTAAGGATGTGCTGGGCTTCCCCCAAGCTATCCTCTCACTGTGAATTGATGTCATGCGCATGGCAACTGTTCAACCGACGGAGAGCGGTAACTGCAGGGCAGGCTGTTTTAGCGGGGTGGTGCTAAAAGGGCAGGGCACATTTTGCCCCTTTAAAATTGGGCAGGGCTCTGCTAAAACAGCCTAGTGGGAACCCTACTGTTATGTATCTTTTTGGGGAACTGTTAAAAATGATTATTATTATTATTATTCAATAAGTAAGGTAACAAGACCTCTTGTGTGTAATGTTGTCTATTTCATTCTAATTTCCCGCCAGGCTAGAGCAGGTATACCACTGCTTCCTCTCACTGTCTGCAGTGGCAACAGTCATCATTGATATTTGCAATTAACACCTATCTCTAATTAGGTGCAAGAGATTCTTCTGAAACAGGCGTCACTTTGTCATGTGCATGCCTTCAAATAGCATGGAACACTGGCTATACACCCACAACACTCTCATGACGCTCCCACAAAAAGACAGCTGCCTAGCTGCGACTCATTTCACAGAACCGCAGTTTCCACATAATCACTAGATGGGTCTGCCTTTTGACTGTGCAACTCTGTTCTCGGCATAATTCTAAGTAAAAAAAACAACTGCTAGTTGAATTGTTTTGCTTGGCTTTTTCTGTTTGAGGATCTGCAAGATGTGAGGTGAATTGATGTCTATCTTTTGTGATCCTCAGGAAGTTTGCAAAAGCAGATCTATAGGTTGGTGACACATTGGGGTGAATTGAATTGTTTTCTAGAAAGACCCCAACACCACCACCATTGCAGCCCCAGTATGGGGGTGTAATTCAATTGTTTTGCTCTGCCCGCAACTCCCATCTAAAGTGACCTGAGCGATATTTAATTGTTTGTGCTGATGGACATGAATTAATGGCCGCCTTTTACATATTGCGCGTGTTGCAGCCAAATTCCCCGGCTTTAGACCCTCAGGAGGGTGCGATCAGAAATAATGGGCTCCCAACGGCACAAACAATTGAATTGCTCCTGTCACTTTAGACGGGAGCTGCGAGCAAAGCAAATTAATTCCACCCCCAAACTGGGGCTGGGGTGTTGCAATGGTGGTGGCAAAATTTTCTCAATTTAAAATGTATGCCCTACAGTCTAAAACGTCGTATTTTAAGAACCTCATCTCTTCCCAGTCCTCTAACCCCCGTCATCTCTTCCCCACTTGCAACTCGCTCTTCAGCCCCCATCTTCTCCTACCCTCCTCACTCTCTGCCATTGACTTTGCAACCCACTTCTCGTCTAAACTTGACTCCATACACCAGAACATGACATGCCACCAGTCAGCCCCCAATCCTTTTTTTCCTGGGTCTACACCTCCCCATCCATTTTACCTAGTATGACCTTTTTTTTTTATTTTTCTCTCCCCGGTATTTGGAGACTAAGTCATGGCTCATGTCCTACACAATTTCATTATCTATTGACAGCACCACCATGTCTTCTAGTCCACAAGTGCGCTGTTTTGAAGTTTATAATTGACTCCTCCCTGTACTTCAAAGAACTCATCAGTACCTCTCGCAGTCTTTCAATTTCCATCTCAGAAATATCTCCAAGATTAGACTTTTTTTTTTTTTCTCACCCTGGAGACAACGAAGACCCTCATTAACTCACTGGTCATCTCCAGATTGGACTTCTGTAACCTTGTCCTATCTGGCCTCCCAGACTCCCACCTTTCCCCACTCCAATCTTTCCTCAATGATGCGGCCCGGCTCATTTTCGTCTCCAAATGTACTACATCTGCCTCCTGTATCTTACAAGTCCTATACTGGCTCCGCTTCCTTTTCCGAACCCATTACAATCTTCTCACACTCTCTTACAAAGCCCTCACCCATTCCTCACCTATTTACATCTGGTTTTATCTAACTTCACACTCCCGCCCACTTTGCTTTACAAATGCATGTCGCCTCTCCTGCCAACTGATTACTTCCTCACACTCCCACCTCCCAAGATTATGCCCGTGCTGCTCCCTACCTCTGGAACTTTCTCCCTCTCTCTATCAGACTCTCCTCTCTACAATACTTCATACGGGCTCTTAACACCCAATTCTTAATCAAAGCCATCCAGCTCTCATCCGAACTCAGTGCCCCATGCTACTTACTCACTCTCTTCCCCCATCTGTGTCTGTCTGCCCCTCCCCTTTAGAATATAAGCTCTCATGAGCAGGGCGCCCTTTCCTTGTGTACCTTTTTTTTCCCTTACTTATACTATAATCTACTCCATTCTGCCTACAACGGTACCTAACCCTTGGTTTCTGACACCCTGCTGTTTACTTGAGTAATACGACCACTGATGCAGCTACAGCCATGGCCAAAAGTTTTGAGAATCCCACAAGTATTGGTTTTCACAAAGTTTGCTGCTTCAGTGTTTTTAGATGGTTTTTGTCAGATGTTACTATGGTATACTGAAGTAAAATTACAAGCATTTCATAAGTGTCAAAGGCTTTTATTGACAATTACATTAAGTTTATGTAAAGAGTCAATATTTGCATTGTTGACCCTACTTTTTCAAGACCTCTGCAATTCGCCCTGGCATGCTGTCAATCAACTTCTGGGCCACATGCTGGAAAAGGCATTGTTCGTCACCAAACTGTTCTTGGATGGTTGGGAGAAGTTGCTGTTGGGGGATGTTTTGGTACCATTCTTTATTCATGGCTGTGAGCCCACTCCCTTGGCTGAGAAGCAACCCCACACATGAATGGTCTCACGATGCTTTACTGTTGGCAGGACACAGGGCTGATGGTAGCGCTCACCTTTCCTTCTCCGGGCAAGCGTTTTTCCAGATGCCCCAAACAATCTGAAAGGGGATTCATCAAATAACTTTACCCCAGTCCTCAGCAGCCCAATCCCTGTACCTTTTGCAGAATATCAGTCTGTCCCAGATGTTTTCCCTGGAGAGAAGTGGCTTCTTTGCTGCCCTTCTTGACACCAGGCCATCCTCCAAAAGTCTTCGTCCTGTGTCATGCCAAAAGTAAAGCATCCTGAGACCGTTCATGTGTGTGGTTGCCTCTCAGCCAAGGGAGTGGGCTCACTCACAATTTT
This sequence comes from Taudactylus pleione, assembly GCA_031769625.1. Lineage (NCBI taxonomy): Eukaryota > Metazoa > Chordata > Amphibia > Anura > Myobatrachidae > Taudactylus > Taudactylus pleione. The sequence continues at coordinate 8,393,201 of JAUIMM010000081.1, read as the reverse complement.
GCCTAAAAACACAACCATGAATAAAGAATGGTACCAAAACATCCTCCAATAAACAATAAAAGCCTTTGAAACTTATGGAATGCTTGTAATTTTACTTCAGTATACCATAGTAACATCTGACAAAAAGGTCTAAAAACGTTGAAGCAGCAAACTTTGTGAAAACCAATACTTGTGTCATTCTCAACTTTTGGCCATGGCTGTATGTATATAAACCTTGTCCTTGTCCTGCAATGTTTTGTACTGTAAGTCACGTGCTCATACTGCAGTAAATGCAGTTGGACCTGTATATTGTAGTTTGTGAGGCCTCAAAAATACTCTTATGGTGATCCTATAGTATGCGAAAGGAATATCATTGTTCATATTTATAAATGTGATCAAAAGATAGCTGTTCTTGGCCTGTGTGCTGTCATCTTACTATTCCCAGGAGAGTATCTGAGAATATCTGGCTCTTCACTGTATCTCTTCTACATTGTACACTAATTTCATGGAAATATTATGCAAATTTTTGCTTTAGGCACTTAATTTGTAGTTTTTTGTCTTTTTTATATTATCCAGTCTATTCTGTATGTATTTTCTAAACCTATATTGTGGAAAGTATAAATTACTTTTCATGAGTAAACCTGTTAAGGTCTTAAAAGATATTGGAATGCAATTAGTGATTCATTGTTTCCTATATAGGATCCCAATCTGGTTTGGTCACTACTTCTATAGCTGTTTAGTGAACCTGTTCAGACTACACAAGTTTCATGTAATAGAGAAACAGCTGCTGGATTTCTTCATATCATGCCGATCAGTATGGGCTCAAAAATGGATTTGACAAAGGACCACATCAAGATGAAAGCACACTATAACAGGTAAGTCATAATGATGATCTCAGATTTTTACATTTTCCTGTTTTAAAATCGCTTTGATTTTTTTTTTATTGTGTACAAAAATAGGGGTTAAGAGAGAGATCTGTGGTGTTCTTTAAAGTCCTTTTTGTATCTGACTGACTGTGTTTGCCTGTTTGTTTGTTTTGTAAGTTGTAATAAAGCAACTTTCTTTTGTTGCTTTCTTTAGTGTATGTGTGTGTATGTATATATTGTAACAGCAAACTGAATACAATTAAAATGTAAATTAATCATTGATTACAAACGTACTTGAAAAGAAATGACACATAACCAAACAGTGCTATAACAACAATAATTGGTAGAAAAAAAACAATATAAACACAGCATAAACCACACATAAAATACAACAAGTTTATTTCATTATTATTCTCAGTGCAGAACAATCTCAATCTCTTCCATGAATGTGTATATAGCCTTGTGAAAAATGTAGATGTCCTCAAATGGGAAGCTGTAGCATGCAGTGTGAGTGATATCCTGCATTACATGACATGTTGTTCCAGGTGTGCAGTCTTTCGTACAATGCTTCTGTTCCTTTATGCCCTTTTTATATAGTTTTATTCCCTTGTCCCAAATATCAGTTACTTCAGGCCTGTGTGTAAGCATGTTGTCTGGCTAAACAAACCAAGATGCACAGCTCTCAATTAAATAGCTTTTGTTGTTTGGTTTTTTATTATAATATTATTATTATCTACAGCTTTTTAAATATGTTTTAAATCTTTGGTTGGAAGTTACAATGTGTTCCGAGCTGTTGCTTTTTAGGATTAAGATTCCTTTACAGTCTAGAACTCAAAACTTAAGCAAATTGTTTCACAAATCAGAGCTTCTTTCTTTTTGTACATTTCTGATTGGAACTCTTAAACTGTATGTTAAAACGGCAGTTATCAGCATAAATTACGATGCCAAAAATGCTGAACATGGTTTATTTTTATTCACACATATTATATTATACATATTTTTCTTTATATACATTTGTATTTTCAAGCAAGCTTACATTAAAAAATGTTTTACAAACCGAAAACAGTAATGTAATTATTTGGGAAAATGTAACTTTTGTGTACCCGACTTAAGGAACAGTAGGAACGTTAGTAAGGGTAACAAAGGGGAGGGGGGGGGGTATATGTTCAGGAAGCCGGCGGACGGAATGCTGGCCGCCGGCTTCCAGACATTGTTATCCCGACTAGGGATGAATGACAAGCGTCTAAATCTAGACGCCTGTCATTTGACCGACGTCGGGAGATCCAGCGGATGCCGGGCGCCACAGCTGACAGCCTCGGGGGGGGGGGGGGGGGGCGCGGGGGTTAGGTTTAGGGCTCCCGGGGGGGACTTAGGGTTAGGCACCCCCCCCCCCGGGAGGTTAGGGTTAGGCACTTAGAAGGGGGATTAGGGTTAGGTACCGGGGGGGGGGAAGGTTAGGGTTAAGCACCCTAAAGGAGGAATAGGGTTAGGGGGTAGATTAGGTTAGTGAATACATACCTAGGGATTTCTTCCTCTGTCGGCCAGGCGCTGTCGGGATTTGAACCGCCGGCCAGGGGTCCAGCTGTAATTCATACCGATTCCGAGGGGGGTTATACCCCCAGAGCTAAAAGACCTGGGAACGAGTGAATAGAGAGAAAATCAGCAGTGCACTAGGTGAACATTAAGCAGGAGTTGGAGTCCCATTGTGGGAAAGCCACTTAATTTGACCGACTGGTCATACAAGATACTTTGTTGATGTATTCTAGGCTTACCCTGGTCAAATCTAATAGATTACAGCATTGAGAGTTAGTGGTTTGCCCTGGTTTCATTCTCCTGCTGTGGAGCATTTTGCAGCAATTAGCGTATGTCCAATTAAAGACACCAAATGTTTAGGTTTGTCTGAGAGGGCGAAGATGCACCAGGAGAACTGCAAAGATTAATTTTATTGCGACACTTGTATATCTGTGTGTGACTGGGGGGAGGCAGAGTGTCTAAAGCAGACCTGGGAAACGACCAAGGAATGGTCAAATGCAATTAGATGATGATCATGAACACAATGTGGGATCAATTTACACAAACAATACACAGCATATAAAACATTAAAAATGTAAAATACAATGAATCCATAAGGCTAGAATATCAACCTTTGCCTTCCACTGTCACCCATTGCCCTTTCCTGTGGGGCAGGGGAGGGGGCCCAAAGCATATTTTTGCACCTGGGCCCACCACAAGCACGTTCCACCACTGATTCCCACTGTACAGTAGTAGGAGGCTGTGATGCCGCATAACCGGAAATAGGGAATGGATGTTTACATCTTTCTTACAAAGCATTACTGTAAATTCAACCAGCTTTCCACTTTGAGACACTAGTAAATGTTGCATTGTGGCAGCATAATAACAAACCATAAATACAGATGTGTCTTTACACATCTTTGCTGCAGTCGAACTAAAAAGCCCCTCTCGGCGCGCCAGGTCCCATGAGGCTCTGTTAGCTCTGGGTGTCTTTTTTTTTTTGGCCGAAAATGCGTCTAAGTCGCAATGCGACTAGGATGCACCAGGAGAATGTGCTGAATTTGATTTGCGACACTTGTATATCTGAGTGCGACTTAGGGGTATACTTTTACCAAAATTCAGGTTTAAAGGAGTGAAGGTGTTGCCCATAGCAACCAATCAGATTCTACTTTATTATTTATCTAGCACAGTGGTCTCCAATGTTAATTGAGGGGTGAGCTACTTTAGTAGCTCTTCAGGAGGTTTCATTTTTCTAAAGTTGTAGAAAAAAAAAAAATCTGGCTAATCACCGAACAATTGAAGGTAATTTAATGAAAAAAATAAATAAATGTTTAATAGAAAATAAAAAATGCATTTAATAATTAGTGATATTATTGTAGTTTGTAAATAAAATTTAAGCACAGACACATTTCACTGTTAATTACCGGCTCCTAGGAGGTACGTGCAGTAGAGGAGCAAAAGATATAGGCAGGGCTGCTGTGTGATTTTCCGGCAGGACTGGGCGGGAGTAATTTGCTCCGCCATAGCATAGACGCTGTGGGTGGAACCACGTCAGGTGATTGCTGGAGAGGTTGCGGAAATCACCTGATGTCCTTCCCTGAGGCTCCACCCATGGCGTCGATGCCACGGGGAAGCACACGTCACAGGTCACTTCCTCCTAGTTGACTCGGCAGTACTGTAGCTAGACGAGCTACCAAAATTAAGACTGCGAGCTACCGGTTGGAGATCACTGATCCAGCACCTTCTAGAATAATAGCTAGAGTCTGGTTGCTATGGGCAACATCTCCACTTCTAAAAGCTCGCACTTTAGTAAATATTCCCCATAGTCTCTGAATCTGTATATAAAGTGCTACAGTGTAGTGGCAGCAGCTTTTATTCATTCAAAGTTCCGTTGCGGTTCATAACTCAGGCGCACACAGATATACAAGTGTCACATATCAAATTAATCAGGACAGTCTGCTGGTGCATTTTGCATCACATTCCGACTTCGGCGCATTTTTGGCAAAAAAAAGACGCCCAACGCTAGCAGAGTAACACGGGACCTAGATGTTCCCTCATGTCGGGCAAGCTACATGGTGTATTGAGGAGAGATGTCTGTACAATGATTTTTCTTTTTAGCTTTCTTGTTTATGAGCCATATTTCTTATAGAATTATATTTTTGTTGCCCTTGCATGTTACTGCTTTACGTTTTGTAAATTGTAGCCAGAGAGTAACTTTGTATTTGTATTCATATATTTCTGAGCAATGAAAATGAAACATGTTCCTGGTGATATAAAGATATTTCTCCATACAAGGAAACTAGATAGATAAAGCAATGTGTAATAAAGTAAGCAGAGGTCATGCCCTGAGATATCTGAAGGTTGAAAAAAAGCCCTTTTAATATCCTGTTTACACAAAAAGAAGTGATTAGAAAAACATTCACCTGAGTAGTTTATTTTGATGCCTTTCTGTTTTGAATAGAACTAGTTCTGGGGGGAATACTGTTCGCCCACGGCTGATAGTGTGTTGCGCTTTCCCCGAACGTCAGATGTGCGGCGAGAGAGAATTGTATTGTTCCTTTAAATGAAACCGGAACAATACTCCTTGATTACATTTAATGGACGAATAAACCCCTAAATTGGAATTTTCAAATATGAATCCATAAAGATAAAAATACATTGTTCGGTGTATCCAGTTATTTCAGGTATATTATTTAACCTGTGTCTTTCATATAGAATGTCAAATATGGACTCTATTTGCTTTTTAAAGCTACTAACGCCACCATCCTAGATATTGTGTAATTTTTCAGTTGTTTGACTCCTGTTTTATGTGTCCTTTTGTAATTACTTTCCATCAAGGCTTCCTGTTGGCCCTATACAGTTGTGCCACTCGCAAGTATAAAAGATTAATGTGTTTTTTTTTTTTTATTTCCCCTTTATTCTTCTATTATCTATTCAGTAAGACTAAGGGCAATATTTACTAAGCGGCGGGTTCTAAGCCCCAGCGGTTTGGCGGCGGTTTTGCTAGCCGCAGATTTACTAGGTAGTGTTCTCCCCAGAATTTTTTTCCAGCCGGGTGGCATCCAGAAGTATCATGTCTCTGAACGACGTTGTGTTGTTTTTATATACAGCCATGGCCAAAAGTTTTCAGAATGACACAAGTATTGGTTTTCACAAAGTCTGCTGCTTCAGTTTTTATGATGGCAATTTGCATATACTCCAGAATGTCATGAAGAGTGATCAGATTAATTGCAATTAAGTGCAAAGTCCCTCTTTGCCATGACAATGAACTTGGGGCCTGATTCAGACCCACTCGCGAGCGGCTGTCCGCTCGCAAGTGGGTCGATGTTCTGCACTGAGCATGCGCACGACGGAGGGAGCTCCGTCGTGCGCATGCGCCAGACGCGACGAGCGAAGGACTTTCCTTCGCTCGTTGTGTCTGATCAAAGGGGACGTGCTGTCGATGTTGATTGACAGCACGCCCCCTTTGGTGGGCGTGCCGGGGGCGTGCCTCCCTGATGGGGGCGTTCCTAAGGGAACGCCTACCGTCAGAAGCCGGCCCACTGACATCACTAGTGATGTCAGTGGGAGTGATTTTGGCTCTGATAGAGCCAAAATCACTCCGGGCCTTGCGGTTGAAAACCTCAACCGCAGGCTCCGGCTCGCAGTTTCGATGGTCGCGATGGTCAAGACCATCGCGGCCATCAAACTGCACGCTCGTATAGGCTGTGGGTGGTGACCCACAGCTATACGAGCGTCCAGGAGGACGCTCCATAATTATGGAGGACGGCCCTCATTCAGAGCGTGCGCTCTGCTCAGAGCGTACGGCTCTGAATGAGGGCCTTAGTGTTCGATTCAGACTCGCTTGCTAGATGCGTATGCAAATTGAGCAAGGCAGGCGGTCGCACAGCAAGGCCTTAGCACGCCCACTATGTCTTAGCATGCGATCGCATTGTGTATGCAGACGCCAACCAGCCTGTCTTAAGACGCCCACTTGCGCACATAAACTCCAGGAAGTGTATGCAGTCATCAGTAACATCGAATACCATCGGATCCGATCGCAGCACTTGTGGTTGACCATACCCTGCCTCAAGCACTGCGAGCGCTTCTGTGCAAATTTCAGCCAAGTGACATGTACTATGATGCTGCCTTTTAATTATGCACGCCTCTGAAACTGCGTTAAGACGCTATGGCACGCCTGCGTTCGCACCTCCACTCCCCTGTTTTTAGTGGCCAGCTCCTGTCACCACCCACAAACTGCTTCTCCTGTCACTCAATTAGCCTGGCTGTCTATGCACAGTGAGCGAACGCTTCCCGATTGCTCGCACTGGTTCGCAGATTGCAAAAAAACGGCTGGCTGCATAGCAGCCTAGCGAGCGGGTATGAATTGGGCCCTTAATCCCAAAAACATTTCCACTGCATTTCAGCCCTGCTACAAAAGGACCAGCTGACATCATGTTAGTGATTCTCTCGTTAACACAGGTGAGAGTGTTGACGAGGGCAAGGCTGTAGATAACTCTGTCATGCTTATTAAGTTAGAATAACAGACTGGAAGCTTTAAAAGTAGGGTAGAGCTTGAAATAATTGTTCTTCCTCTGTTAACCATGGTTACCTGACACATGCAGTCATCATTGCTTTGCACAAAAAAAGGGCTTCACAGGCAAGGAATTGCTGCTAGTAAGATTGCACCTAAATTAACCATTTATCGGATCATCAAGAACTTCAAGGGGAGAGGTTCAATAGTTGTGAAAAAGGCTTCAGGGTGCCCAAGAACGTCCAGCAAGCATCAGGATCATCTCCTAAAGTTTATTCAGCTGCGGGATCGGGGCACCACCAGTGCAGAGCGTGCTCAGGAATGGCAGCAGGTAGGTGTAAGTGCATCTTAACGCACAGTGAGGCAAAGACTTTTGGAGGATGGCTTGGTGTCAAGAAGGGTTGCAAAGAAGCCACTTCTCTCCAGGAAAAACTGCAAAAGGTACAGGGATTGGACTGGTGAGGCCTGGGATAAAGTAATTTTTTCTGATGGAATCCCCTTTCAGATTGTTTGGGGCATCTGGAAAAACGCTTGTCCGGTGAAGGAAAGATAAGTGCTACCATCAGTCCTGTGCTATGCCAACAGTAAAGCATCCTGAGATCATTCATGTGTGGGGTTGCTTCTCAGCCAAGGGAGTTGGCTCACTCACAATTTTACCTGAGAACACAGCCATGAGTAAAGAATGGTACCAAAACATCCTCCAAGAGCAACTTCTCCCAGCCATCCAAGAACAGTTTGGTAATGAAGCATGCCTTTTCCAGCATGATGGAGAACCTTGCCATAAGGCAAAAGTGGTCAATCCTCAAGAGGCGGATGGACAAACAAAAACCCACAAATTCTGACAAACTCCAAGCATTGATCAGGCAAAGAATGGGCGGCCATCAGTCAGGATGTGGCCCAGAAGTTGATTGACAGCATGCCAGGGCGAATTGCAGACGTCTTGAAAAAGAAGGGTCAACACTGCAAATATTGACTCTTTGCATAAACTTAATGTATTTGTGAATAAAAGCCTTTGACACTTTTATGAAATGCTTGTAATTTTACTTCAGTATTCCATAGTAACATCTGACAGGTCTAAAAACACTGAGGCAGCAAACTTTGTGAAAACCAATACTTGTGTCATTCTCAAAACTTTTAGCCATGGCTGCAGGCAGAAACTGTATAGCGGTTAGTTATGTAGAAGTAGTGCCTTAAAAATAAAAAAGGTTATCGTTGACTAGAGAGCCCAGCTGACGGAAAGCAACCCTGAAGCATGATGCTGCCAGCTTCTTCACAGTAGATATGGTGCTCTTTGGCATAAAGACAACGCAGCTTATCACCCAAACTTACATTGGTCTAAATATATGGAATTTCCGGCAGTGACAGCCCGATAAATGCAGAGATGGGTAAATACAAACTAACCCCCTAACCCTCCTTAGGGGTGCCTAACCCTAACCTACCCACCCAAGTGCCTAACCCTAACCCTCCCCCCGTGGCTGTCCGCTCGCGGCGCCCGGCATCCCTTCGATCGTGATGCCAGGCGCCTGTCTCCCGGCGTCGGGGAAATGTCAGGCGTCTACATCTAGACGCCCGGCATTTCATCCCTCGCCGGGATATGACAGCCGGCTTCCCGATTATATTTATATATATATATATATATATATATATATATATATAACAAACAAAACAATCTCTCTTTTCCAACTGATAAGGCCTGTCTGCATTGTTTAACAATACAGTCCCACATACTCCTTTTCCATGGTAAATCGAAATTTCATTCTTCTTCCTTAATTTTTGTTTTTTTATAATTAAATTGAGAATGTGTGCATGCACAGGTGCCGTCTGGGAGAGATCACATTGACTGTGAACTATTTGCTTGTTAGGATACATAAGCACAGATGGCTAACATTCTCCAAGGGTGTAATCACCTGAGCAACGTTTGGCAGAAAGATACTTCACTGCATGTCAAACTAGTCATCTGTTGCTCACTGTGAAAGGTGCTGCAACTATGTTAAGGGAAGATTTTTACAAATACTGAATGGATAACTGATGCAATAACCTACTCTTTACATTCCTATCCACAAATAGGAAGACTTTATTTTACTAGTTAATAAATAACCTCCTGTTGTCAATAAACAGCCTTCTGTGTACTTACTGCCCCCTACTTTATATTTTAGGACTACAAATCACATCCTTATGTGATCACTGGTAGCTGGTCTTGCATGTACAAAACCCCTCTGTGATGATTGGATATATTCATGACATGCTGTAGTTGTGCTCGTAAGAGTAACTGGATCCTCGAGGTGACAGAACTTGGCCATTAACCTCACAAGAAGCACATGTAGTATTAATAATTTATTTTTAAGAATGACAACCCCTTTTTAATATTTTCTAGAGCTCTTTCCCTCCAGTATCCCGTTTTCAAGTTGATTTCACTTGATGTGAAGCAGAAAGGATCAGGATATACTAGTTAAATAGCTTACAGCTGACTAAGGACAATTACACATTGCATACGCATTCTTGAAAATCTGGAGCTGCCTGCTGTATGCATGCAGATTACACTGCATATGGGAAGCTCACACATTCCCTGGCAGTTTGTCAGGGTCTCGTCAGAGTAACGGAAATGACAGCGGCTCTAAGTGCTGCTTAGAGAACAGGTGTAGCTTGTCCTACAAGAATTTCTCTCTAGATTTTGCAGGTATTCCGTACTGAATGCTCCCACGGAATACTCTTCCTCAATCCAGTCATTCTTAGCAGCGATCTGATTCACTACATGAACAGTTTAATTGATATCTTTGTAAACAACAAGGAATCTATAGAAAAAAAACCCTCAGACTTATTTATTTTCTTTTTACCAGTCTGATATTTTTGTAGAAATGTCTTTTCAGACAGCAAAGTTGGACCCTGGTGATGAGTGTGCATTGCATCACTTGGCTCGGGCATATCAATTTGAAGGTTTGAATCATAAATTTGTGCGCCTGCACAGTACTTTAAAGGTCTTTCTGACTCACTATGAAAGTGCTTAATGTCGAACGGGTCAATCCCAAGTCGTCATGGCTGATTCACTTGCAGCAAATAAGGCAATGCTAAAATGTATTTACATTACTTTGCTTTGTGTTCGTTCTTTAAAACCCTCCAATAAGCATGGATTTATAAATGATGGATACGATTCAGTGTTGTTTTGTGGTAATGTTCACCATAAAATGTAAGTTTAGTGAGGGAAATGTGCATGTTCTACTCTGTGCCCAGCATTCTTGTACATAGTATTTGCTGGTCTTTACTAGTCTGGTGTTTTTTCTAATATTCTTTCAACACATATTGATTTACATGTACAGATGTGTCCTTATACACTTTTGCTGCAGTCGAGCCAAACAGCCCTTCTCAGCACGTCAGGTCCAGTTTTACTCTGTTTGGCTCCAGCGTCTTTTCACAAGACTAATTCATTTGATATGCCACACTTGAATATCTGGGTGTGACAGAATCTCTATACAAAGTGGTACAATGCAGGGATGCAACATTTTTTCCACGCCAAGGTCCGTTGTGTTTTGTATTACAGATTCAGTTGCACACCATGGGCAGATCTAGACTTTAGGGGAGTGATTTAAGAATTAATCCTGACTCGCTCTCAATTTATTACTACTGATTACTACTCCTACTTCAGTCCTGGCTCCTTCCAAACTGCTTATGGTGAGAGGGACGGTGTAATCCCTAAACTGCCCTCAGTGCGAGAGACCACCAGCACCCTTCCATAATCTCCTACCTTGCAACAAAAATAGTTACCGTATATACTCGAGTATAAGTCGACCCGATTATAAGCAGAGATACCTAATTTTCTACTTCAGGGTCCATAGGGTATCCACAGGATACCTTGGGGGTATAGGTGTGACGTCAGTCGCAGGGCACCAAAGAGTTAAGCTTTCAGCCTCCCAGGATGCACTAGGTCCCCCTCCTATACCCCGCCCCCGAGCCAAGGCACCCCAGTTTAGTTTGGTGCCCGGCCGGAGTCGGGTGCACCTGTTGGAGTGGGGGCTAGAAGAGCCCCTGAAGCTTATTCTTCATGCAGCTGTGGCTGCACAACTGGATGAACAGCATGGACAGTCAGTCCTGACGTCCATGCTGTCTTCCCTACACCCCGCCGGTACCAGAACGCCGGTACTGATCCGGGGATGCTGGTGGGCGTCTGGGGTCACAGCTAGCGGTGACCCCAGATGCTCCGGACCATGGCCGGATTCAAGGGGGACAGAGGTAAGCAGCGGGGTCCCGCGGTGGGTCCCCGCTGATCACATGGTCCTAAGTCCCCAGGCAGGGGGCTCCCTGGGGACTGGCTGCAGCGTGGAGCCAGGCGACCAACCTGCGCTTCCACTACCCCCTGGGACAGCGGACCGCAGCAGAGCGGTAGCGCTGCGGCGTCCCAGGGGTTAAATGCATGCCAGGGGAGCGCGCCTTCCCTGTCTCACAGCCGGCGCCTCCCCCGCTGCACACAGCCCTCTCTGCATGCTGCCAACTGGTCCTGTGACAGCGCTCCTCCCCCAGGCCAGCCTCCTCTCTGCTCCTCGGCGGCCATCTTCTCCAGAACGCATGGTGAACGCTGCTGGAAGCGCTGGAAGGAAGCATCGTGGTCTGGGTCCCCCCGCATACCTCTCCTCCGCTGTGGTCAGGTCTGTGTATGCAGCGCTGTGTCCTACCAGGCCCTGTGTCTGTGTAGTTGAGTGATCAGCGCTGTTAGTGCAGGAATTGTTATTTTTCTGCATTGTATGTGACTGTGCTAGCGCTGCTGCCTGTAATCTTTTCTTCTCTAAACTGTCAGCTTTATTACTGTCCCTGTTCTTTCTGCTAAAGCCCTTGCGGTGCGGTGCTGCAGGGTGGTCTCTCGCCTATTTAATACTTAATTGGTGAGAGAGGTCACATACGTGGTGCCATCATGTCTGAAAGTGATTTTCCCCTCCGGCTACAGTGTACCACGTGCAAAGTACCGTTAGCGGAGGGGGAGGGTAGCGCGGAGGGCCTTTGCCGGCAGTGTTTGTCCATGGCGCGGCCTATTACGGTTACAGCACCGGTACAGGAGCCGCCCTGGGCTTGTTTCGCTCAGGCGTTAACAGCTTTAGTGGGCCAGTTAGCTCCGCAGCCCGCGTTTACTCCGATGGGTTTGTCCCAGCAGTCTGTGGTGTCGTCACCCATGCAGGGGTTCCCACGACAATTGGTGGTACCCCACAGTCTCCCTATTTCCCCGCTCCCGGGTTCTCAGGAGCCAGCGTGGGTTAACTCCCTGACGAGTTCTGTACAGCACTTGTCGGATGTGTTGCAAGGGGAGTCTGTGATGCGGTCTCATAAAAGGCCGGTGGCGTCTCTGTCCGCTCCTTATGAGGATGACGAAGGGACGTCTGATGATGGGGAGATTCTAGATCCTTACGATCAGGAACCTCTCCATACTAAGGACGCTGATGCTAAGTCCAAAGTATATATTCCTGGACTTATTCGGGCGGTCCGCACAGCCTTGGTGATTGAGGACGAAGTTCCCCCAGCGGCTAAATCTAAGTATGCCTTTTTCAAAGATGTGAAGGGCGATGCCACAGTCTTTCCTCTTTCGGGTCAGTTGGTGGACCATTTAGAGGAGGCGTGGAAACAACCTGGCAAAAGATACCAGCCGCAGAGACGCCTGGCGGTGGCTTATCCGTTCGCGGATAATTATTTTGCGAAGTGGGAATCCCCTCCACAGGTGGATTCTCACGTGACCCGTCTTGTCCGTAGTGCCACATTGCCGATGCCATCCATGTCCTCCCTTAAGGATGCTACGGACCGCAAGGTAGAAATCTGCCTGAAGTCCGCTTATTCCCTTGCAGGGGGGGCAGCACGGCCGGCTATGGCCATTTGCTGGGTTGCCAGAGCGATGGAGCGCTGGGCGGATTCATTAGAGGCTTCTTTTGAATCCGACTGTCCGGCCGATCAGGCGGAGTTGATTGGCAATCTCCGTGATTCGGCCACCTACATCAACGAGGCGGCTCTAGACATTAGTACTCTGGTGTCTAGAATTTCTTCAGCAGCGGTAGCTGCTCGTCGCACCTTGTGGCTGCGATCCTGGAAGGCGGACGCAGATTCCAAGAAAGGTCTGGAAGCGTTGCCGTTTACCGGAGAAGTTCTCGTCGGTCCGGATCTGGATAAGATTGTGGCCACGCTGGCGGCAGCCAAATCTGCCTGTCTCCCGTCGGCCGCTGCTCCTTCTGGTTCGGGACCATCGTCCTTTCGGTCATCTAGGGCCCAGGGCAGGCCCAAACCACAGTCGTTTCCTCGACAGGCTGGCCCTAAGAAATCGGTCAAGCCCCGGAAGCAGGCATGGAGTACCAGACGTCCGGCCCCCAAGCCAGATGACAAGCCTGCGGCCTGACGGTCCGGGCCTCCCTTTGGGGGATCCCAGGGTGGGAGGCCGCCTGCTACAGTTCGCCCAGTGTTGGTCGACCACTACGACAGACACTTGGGTTCTGGAGGTGGTTTCCCACGGATACGCCCTCTCCTTCCGGCACAGACCCCCGGCTCGCTTCTTCACCACGGGTCTCCCATCAGACCGGAACAAGGCTACGGAGCTGCGGAAGGTATTGCACACTATGCTCCAGGCTGGAGTTATAGTGGCGGTTCCATTCTCCCAGAGGGGCCAGGGTTTCTATTCAAATCTATTTTTGGTACAGAAACCCAATGGGTCATATCGTCCGATTCTCAACCTCAAAGCACTCAACAAGTCTTTGCGGGTCCCGAAGTTTCGGATGGAGACCCTACGGTCCATCATTCTGGCGCTGGAACCTGGGGACTACTTGGTGTCATTGGACATACAGGACGCTTACCTGCATGTCCCTATTCTTTGGCGCCATCAACAGTTCCTCAGGTTTGCAATCAGCAGCGACCACTTCCAGTTTCGGGCGTTACCTTTTGGCCTGGCAACAGCACCACGTGTTTTCACCAAGGTGATGGCGGTCATGGCGGCTTCTCTGCGGCTGCAGGGAGTCCGCATGTTGCCGTATTTGGACGACCTGTTATTGGTGGCAGGATCTCCAGAGCTCCTGTTACGCCACTTGGACCTGACCATTGCACTGCTGCAACGGCACGGCTGGCTAATCAACTGGCAGAAGTCCACTCTAATCCCGTCTCGGAGGATTCTGCATCTTGGAGCCTTATTGGACTCGGGACAGCAAAGGATCTTCGTGACGGAGGACAAGATCTCTGCTTTACAGTCAAGGGTGCGCAGTTGTCTGCACAGCCGCCGGGTGTCCTTACACTCGGCGATGAGGTTACTGGGCTCCATGGTGTCGGTGTTCGACATGGTGGAATACGCCCAGTTTCACTCCAGACCTCTGCAGCACCTGATCCTGTCCAAGTGGAACGGGCTGACTCAGTCTCTGAAGTCCCAGACGATTGTGCTCACCCAGGAGGTTCGCCTGTCCCTTACGTGGTGGTTACAGACGACCCACCTCAACAAGGGACGTCCGTTCTGGGTTCCAAATTGGGTCCTGTTGACAACGGACGCCAGTCTTCGGGGCTGGGGAGCAGTTTCGGGTCCACACTTGTTCCAGGGCAGGTGGACGCCGACAGAAGCGGAGCTTCCAATAAATATCTTGGAACTCCGTACGGTCTTCAATGCTCTCCAGCAGGCACAGCGGTTTCTCCAGGGTCGCCCGGTGCAGGTCCAGTCGGACAACGCTACCACGTGGCCTACATAAACAGGCAAGGAGGAACTCGCAGTCGGGCGGCTCTCGTAGAGGTCTCTCGGATCCTGGTTTGGGCGGAGCGCAATCTTCCGGCCATATCAGCGGTCTTCATCCCGGGAGTGCTCAATTGGGAGGCGGACTTTCTAAGTCGCCAGGACGTTCATCCGGGGGAATGGTCCCTGCACCCGGACGTTTTTCAACTACTGGTGGACAGGTGGGGTCTTCCAGAAATCGACCTCATGGCGTCCCGGCACAACAACAAGTTGCCGGTGTACGGGTCTCGCACAAGAGACGAAGGGGCGTCTCTGGTGGATGCTCTGTCCGTCCGGTGGACATTCCGGTTCGCATACCTGTTCCCTCCGGTCTCCCTTCTTCCACGGGTAATCCGGAAATTCAAACAGGAAGGAGGGACGCTCCTGTTGATAGCTCCCGCGTGGCCCAGACGGCACTGGTTCTCAGACCTTCAGGGTCTGTCCGTGGACAGTCCTCTGCGGTTGCCGCTACGACCGGACCTTCTGTCTCAGGGTCCTTGCCTTCACCCGGACCTAACTCGGCTGTCTTTGACGGCGTGGCTGTTGAGACGGCCATGCTGAGGTCCCGGGGGTTTTCCAGCTCTGTGGTGCGTACCATGTTACGAGCTCGGAAACAGTCTTCCGCGAGGATATACCATCGCGTGTGGCATACGTTCTTCCAGTGGTGTCGACCGAGAGGTTATGCACCGCGGGAGTTTCGTCTGTCTCGGATTCTCGCCTTCCTGCAAGCGGGACTAGATCATGGGCTTCGCCTTGCTTCTTTGAAGGTACAGGTTTCGGCCCTATCTGTCTGGTTTCACAGTAGGATTGCTACAATCCCGGATGTGCGCACCTTTATGCAGGGTGTTCTCCGCATTCAGCCGCCCTTTGTTCCACCTGTGGCGCCTTGGGATTTGGCTGTGGTCCTGAGGGCTCTCCAAGGACCGCCGTTTGAACCACTGGGCTCAGTGGATCTTAAATGGCTAACAGCTAAGACTGTT
The DNA here is from genome assembly GCA_031769625.1 of Taudactylus pleione. NCBI lineage: Eukaryota > Metazoa > Chordata > Amphibia > Anura > Myobatrachidae > Taudactylus > Taudactylus pleione. The sequence continues at coordinate 8,377,646 of JAUIMM010000081.1, read as the reverse complement.
TTCCTTCTGGCCATTGCTTCGGCCAGACGTGTTTCTGAGTTAGGGGCTCTTTCTTGTAGACCCCCTTTCTTGGTTTTTTATGGGAACAGGGCAGTGCTCCGCTCTCGGCCCGAGTTTCTTCCCAAAGTTGTTTCCCAGTTTCATATTAACGAGGAAATAGTTGTTCCGGCCTTTAACTCACCGGGTCTTTCCGTGGGTGAGGCCTCTTTGGATGTTGTGCGGGCCTTAAGGACTTATGTTGACCGCACTTCTTCGTTTAGGAAGTCGGACGCTTTGTTTGTCCTCTTTGGCTTCCGTAAAAAGGGTTGGCCTGCTTCAAAGCAAACTTTGGCAGCCTGGATCCGTATGGCTATTTCTGAAGCTTATCTTCATGAAGGCCTACCGGTCCCTCCTTCTCTGAAGGCTCATTCCACTAGGTCTGTGGGTCCTTCGTGGGCAGCTCGACGTGGTGCCTCGGCAGTTCAGATCTGCAAGGCTGCTACGTGGTCTTCTGTCCATACCTTCGTGAGGTATTACAGGTTTGACACCTTCGCCTCTCAGGATGCTTCCTTCGGGCGGCGGATTCTCCTTTCTGCACAGGAGCGTCCCCACCCTTAAAGGATACTGCTTTGGGACATCCCCAAGGTATCCTGTGGATACCCTATGGACCCTGAAGTAGAAAATATGAGATATGGTAAGAACTTACCCTTGTTATCTCTATTTCTACGAAGTCCATAGGGTTCCACAGGACTCCCGCCCTGTCGCACCTGTGCTGCAGATGGGCTTTGCTCTGGTCACCAGTTTTCCGTCTCCCTCTGGTGAGAATGTGATTCTTGTATGTGTCCAGATCTTTGTTCTCTCTCTTCCTTCTCCTCCTCCGGCCTATGGCTTGGTAACTAACTGAGGTGCCTTGGCTCGGGGGCGGGGTATAGGAGGGGGACCTAGTGCATCCTGGGAGGCTGAAAGCTTAACTCTTTGGTGCCCTGCGACTGACGTCACACCTATACCCCCAAGGTATCCTGTGGAACCCTATGGACTTCGTAGAAATAGAGATAACAAGGGTAAGTTCTTACCATATCTCATATTTTACCACAAAAAACTGGGAAAACTTATTGACTCGAGTATAAGCCTAGGGTGGGAAATGCAGCAGTTGGTAGTGCCCCCAGAAGTAATCCCCCCTGGTAGTGCCCCCAGTAGTCCTAATAAAAATAAAAAAAAACACTTACCTGAAATCCCGCTCTTGGTCCCGCCGCTGCTATCAGGTCCTCCGGCCGCTTTGCATTATGGGAGAGACGTCATCATGACGTCTTTCCCATTACCCACTGTGGGAGCCGGAAGATGGCTCCCACAGTGGGAGCAGTAGCAGCCGATGAGAGTCTGACAGACTCTCATCGGCTGCTGATTACAACAAACACACAGCTGCCGGCTCCGGCGGCTGTGTGTTTGGCACTGTGTAGTGCTGACCGAACTCCGTCCGGTCAGCGCTACACATGCGGTGCAGCTGTGTCACAGAGACACATTCTGCACCGCGGCCCGCATGGTACGCTATTCAGCTGCATACCATGTGGGAGAACCGGCATCACTCGAGTATAAGCCGAGGGGGTGCTTTTTTAGCACAAAAAACGTGCTAAAAAACTCTGCTTATACTCGAGTATATACAGTAATTTATATATAATCTGCTGCATATGGGGCTCTGATTCTAATGTTCCTGTCATGGGCTGACAAATGTTTAGTCTGTCCACTGCACTGAGACAGATCATATGGTCTGTTTCTTTCCTCTGTCTAGGTGAATTTCAATATAGGGGTGCTTCTTCGCACCCCTTTTATTGAAGTTCACCTAGAAAGAGGAAAGAATGTTATGCTGTTATCCATGAAACACAATAATAAAATGATATATATATCTATCATATAATATATGCAGTGCCAGATTAAGGTCTTCATGGGCCTGGAGCTGATATTTCTGAAGGGCCTACTGTGTGCTAATGCAGGCGATGTGACCAGTGCCACTAGTGATATGGTGCGTGTGACCAGTGTTGTGTGGGCAGGGGCAGATCCAGAACAAAATGACAGGGGGGGCACCTTGACAGGGGAAGGAGCAGGGGGAATTGTGCATGTGGCCTTGCAACAAGGGTCGTGGCCTCAAATTGAATGCCGTATCCACGAGCCACGCCCTCGTTGGAGAGGCAGTGGGTGATGCCTGGGAAAGGGTGACGGGGAGGCAGTGAGTGATACCAAAGGTAGGCAGTGGGTTATGGGGAGAGGAAGAGGGTGACGGGAGAGATAGGTGACAGGGATAGATAGTGGGAGGCAGAGGTTGACAGATAAGGGTGACTGGGAGAGGCAGTGGGTGACAGGAACAGGAGTCAGGGAGAGGCAGTGGCTAACAAGAAAGTGATGGGGAGAAGCAGTGGGTGACAGGGCGAAGGTGTGGGGGAGGCAGTGGGTGACGGAGAGGGTGATAGGAGACAGCGGTGATGGGGAGAGATAGTGGGAGACAGAGAGGCAGTGGATGACAGGAAAAGGTGATGGGTAGAGGCAGTGGGAGACAGGGAGAAGGTGACAGGAAGGTGATAGGGAGAAACAGAGGGTGATGCGTTGGAGAGGCAGGTGACAGGGAGATAATGACATAGGGGAGAGGCAGAGGGTAATGAGAGAAATCAATGGGTGATGAGGAGATGGTGACGGAGAGGCAGTGAGTGATAGGCAGTGGGTAACAGGGTAAAAGGTAGTGGGTGAGGGGGAGAGGCAGAGGGTTAAATATATAGGGTCACTGGGCTGGATGGGAAGGGGGCAGTGAGATGGTGGTGGGAGGGGGTACACTAAGCTGGACTGGCTTGGGGGGTTCTTGCTGAGGGGTAGTTAGATGGGGCAGTGGGCTGGTTGGGGGAGGGAAGGGGGGAGACACTAGGATGGGGGGTCAGTGAGGGACACTGGACTGGATGGGGGGCACTGGGCAGGATGGAAAGGGGGCATTGAGAAAGGGATGGTAGGGGGAACACTGGGCTGAATGAGGGGGGATCGCTGTGACTGGACTGGCTGAGGGGATTCTAGGTGGGGTGGGGGGGGCAGTGATATGGGCACAGTGAGGGGGGGGTCAGTAATGGTGGGAAACACTGGGTTAGACAGTGCCTCTGAGACATAGGAAGCAGTCAGAGGTACGTCAGGGACATAGGGAACAGTCAGAGGTACGCAGGGACATAGGGAGCAGTCAGGGACATAGGGAGCAGTCAGGGACATAGGGAGCAGTCAGGGACATAGGGAGCAGTCAGGGACATAGGGAGCAGTCAGGGGTGTGCCAGGGACATAGGGAGCAGTCAGGGACATAGGGAGCAGTTAGGGGCCAGCAGGTGACAGATCTGGGGAACAGCATATTGTACTTCATGGGGCTGTACCACTGACCCGCGTGTGTGGACCCGGCAAGCAGAGACAGTGACTGACCTAATAGAACTGCAGCAGCTCCAGTCCCGACGCCCACCGGCCTCCTGTAACTTCCATACAGCGCGGAATCCCCTGAGTGATGTCCACGGGCACAGCACAGCTCCTCCCATCCCTCCTGACATCCACAGCACAGCTCCTCCAACCGGAAGCTGCAGCTTTTTTCTAGTTTGGAGGATCTCTTGCAGAGTTGGACGCTGGTACATGGGGAGGGGCCAGCCACCCCGAGGAGCATATGTATGCTGGGGCCGGCTCATTAGGTTAGTGATCTCTGTTAATATACATATATATATGTGTGTGTGTATAGGGGCGGGGCCTCATTCAGGGGGCGGGGCTTCAGACGGCCACTGGCAGGCTGCTGTAGCAGGAAAAACAATTCCTGTGTACAGCAGCACAACGGATGCTGTGGGCCTGTTTTTATGGGAGGGCCTCGAGCTGAAGCTCCACCTGCCCCATTGTTAATCCGGCCGTGTGTGTGTGTGTGTGTGTGTGTGCCATTTAATTTATTTGTTTTTCTTCGACAACTCACTCATTCCCTTTTCATGTTTAGTGATTTGTCTCCGCTCGCTGCATCTATTGTTTATATGAATGGATTTTTTTTTTGTGATCATTTTTTTTTCCCCTCCCCTTTTACTTACCTGTTCCTCCAATCTTTTTCCTGTCCAAATATTGGCTTGGGTGGACATGACACTGCTGTCTAACCATAAGGTGATGTTTGTCAACAGTTGTAAATTTTGTGTACAAAATTAGCTTTACAAACAAAACATTGTGGCAGGTAACAATTTAGCACCATCTCATACATTTTAGCAAGATGTATGTAGTGTTCAAACAAGAGACAAATTAAATCTGGTTGCCAGATGCATGTCAGTTGATAGCTATTAAATAATCCTGCATGCCCTGTCGTGCAGGCATGCCCTGTCGTGCAGATGGCACTCGCATGCCACCTGCTGATAGACAGCTCCCTCCAACTGACCATAAAGTGACAGTAAGACTGAGGTGGGGACCATGAGAAACTATGCGAAGAGAAAGATGAGGATGGGAACTAGCAAAGTGGGGGAAGAGAGGAGAAAAAGGAAACCCCTGCAGCGCCGGGCGCAATTGGTAGCTACACAGTGAATGATGGGTCCAAGATACTAGTATAATTTGTTTCTGACACCGTACTAACCTAAACATTTGAATATTAGGGTGGTTTACATAATGCATTACGTTTACAGAATAGCTAGATTTTGTGTACATGGTGTACATTTTAAGCAGCCAATCAAATAAGGTGGTCAGTGATATAAAGGACACTACCTGCTTCCCTAGGGTTTCTGGATACCATTCTATCTTGCTTCTTATCCCACTAATCAGAGTATTTCTTTTACAGGCTCTTTTTGAAATGCAGCAAATCCAGCTAAAGGGTCTAAATTTTGCACCTGCACAAACAATGTTTTGTGCAAGTTAATGTTTTAATATATGTATTTATATTTTGCTCATGCAGGAAAAGTCCTGCTTGCTTTTGCATGTAGCAGAAATATTTGGTAGCAGTTTTTGTTTTTTTTCTGTTAGTTTGCAATACAACTAGGAAACCCGACGGCGGAAGTCCAACACAGGAGTTAAGATAGGCGTCGAAATACTGACGCATATCTTAATCCTGACGTCGGAATACAGACAAGACACCAGCCTGAACAAGGTAAGCCGAGGGCGTCTTAGCTGTTAGCCGCGGGGGAGGGAGGGGGGAGAGTGTTAGGTTTAGGTAGCATAGCGGGGTTAGCGTTAGTTTTTTTTCTGTTTTTTTTTGGGGGGAGGCTTAGGGTTAGGCATGAAGGGGGACACTTAGGTAGAGGCAGTAATGGGGATTGTTAGGATGCGGTGTGGGGAGGGTTAGGCTTCAAGAAGGGAGGATTAGGGGTGGGGGTGGGGGGGTTAGTACAGATACCAAACATCGGGATGCCACTGTCGGTATTTTGGCAGAAGGCATCCCAACTGTCGGTATTATATGCCCATCCCTACCAACCCCCCACCCACACGCCTGCATTTAAAAATGGTATAAAAATAGGTGGATCTACTCCTATCTTTAGCATTCGGTGTACATTTATATTTATCCACTTCCCCTCTGCCTTCTGTATAAGTTGGAGTGCTCCAAAGGCCCTAGCTCTCTAGCCTTCTCTCTGTGTATACCTCTTCTCTTGGAAATGTAACGCCTTTTGGATTTACATATTGTGTCTATGCAGATGATGTGAAATGTATGTGTCCTATACCAACATTTATGTTGGCCTGCATTTCTGAATGACTTTCTGTCATTTCACCTTTAAATGTTCTCTCGTCACATCAAATTCAACCTTTCCAAAACAGAGCTATTCTACTTTCCACCAGAAGCTGCGTACCTGACATTTCTTATTTTGTTGACCACACAATCATAACCCCACTAAGTATGTCAAATGAAATACGTCTAACTTCTATAGTAGTGCACTTTAGTTAATAGTTTTTGTATTTCTTCTTTTCTGACAATAGCTTACATCTCATCCTCTCAGCTCTGCTTCAGTTTTGTATCTTATGCACTCTCAGTGCTAGGTATTGGATATGTGGAGTGAAGCTGAGTGCAGAGAAGATGACACCAAAGCAGAGGCACTGGGGAGAGCATGTTGATGTGAAGGGAGTCTTGAGGGGGCGACAAGGGATGTGGGGGTAATGACACTAAGTGGAAGGGAGATGATGAGCTCCGTCTTTGATGTCCTGAGCTTCAAGTAGTGTTGACACATCCAAGTGGGGTTGGTGGATAAAAGGAGAGTTGCCAGGAGCTGAGATGTATATTTGGATGTTTGAATAGGTATGCTAGTGGAGGCTGAAGCAACCTATACGGTTACCAAGAGAGAAAAGAATAAAAAGAGAAAAGCAGAGGCCTACGAAGAGAGCCTTGGGGAATAGATGTACTATCCATCGGTTTGTCAGAGCTGCCAATGATCGGGTGGGTTAAATGGTTGTACACAAGCCCCACTAAGCTCTGTCATTGCACTCTGACTGGTCCTGGTTGCTTATGTTATATGCAGGGCCCTCTTTATCTGGTAACACATTGTTTATATTTCTGTATATATTCCCAATTGTTAAGCATTGCAGAGCTTAATGTTGCTATTACATATAAATGCAACCAGGTATGTTATGAAAAGTCGACATGGTCTGAATGTCAACTTTATAAAGGTCAACATTCAGCATGTGGACAATGTGATTTTATGTTCAGTTTGAATCTAACTCTAACATCAGCAGTCGACATTCATAATGTCAACCTGATGTCAATGTCCACATTGTAAATGTTGACTCTTTGCTGCACACCATGAAACAAACTTTGAATACAAATGTGCCCACATACATCTTACTTCCTTGCACGTTAAACAGCCCTTCTAGTTGCACCATGCCACGGAGGGACTTGGTAGTGCCGAGCATCTTTCTGTGCGACTTTTTACCTTCAAATGTGCCTTAATCAAAAACTACCTTCTCTGTGTCGCACCGCTGTTATAGCTACATGTGAAATGCTATGTTACAGTGTCAGCGCTGTGACACTAATGTAGCATTTTGCATGCAGATATAACAGCAGTTACACACACAATATAGGCATGCCGCATATCATTTTATTTCTGCAAAAGCTGCTTGTGCATCCTATTTGCATCATTTAGCGAATAAGACACATTTTAAGGTAAAAAAGTTGCACGAAAAGATGCTCTGCACTACCGAGTTGCACAGCGCTCATGTGTTATGTGTAACATGACTTGTAGCGCACGGAGGTAAGCTGCATTTGGACACATATGTAGTACACTTTAACATTTTTAAAGCGCCCCCCCCCCCCCCCCCCCCATTGTATTGGCAGCCATCAGTTTGTAATCTGTCACTTAACGACTCGCTGTCTGAGAAATGATACCATGATTGACGCTCCTTGCTGTTTTGATTACTTCCTGGGAGGAATACATGAAAGTGAAGCTAATAATAACTGGCCTTCAGAGTGGTAATTTAGGACTATATTTTGTACTGCTAATATGTAATTCTCTCATTGCTCAACTCAACTTATGCATTCAATTTTTTTTCTATGGTCATTCTGTCGGTGTGAGAGAACCTTATAACTCTGGGGCAGTATGAGGAGAAGGAGGGTCCCTTGTGCAAGCTCCCTGCGGGCCCTTTCCTCTCTGTGGCATAGTAGTAGACTCTGGCATTATTTATTTATTAACAGTTTCTTATATAGCGCAGCATATTCCGTTGCGCTTTACAATTGTAAGCATTAATAGAACAAAACTGGATAATAACAGACAGATATATAGGTAGGAAGGCCCTGCTCGCAAGCTTACAATCTATAGGGAAATAGGCATTGATACACAAGGATAGGTGCTATATATTGAGTTTTCGTCCAGCCAGAATGCACAGTTTCTTGGTTGGCTGCATGAACCAGTCACACAGGAATGTCGACCAAATGTCATGAGGATGTGAGAGAAAGACGATGTGTGAGATTGTGTGTGGACTGTAAAAGGGGATGTAATTAGATATGGAAGCTATGAAGGTTATGTGGGAGGTTCTGGAATCTGATAAGCTTGCCTGAAGAGGTGAGTTTTCAGGGAACGCTTGAAGGATTGGAGACTAGAGGAAAGTCTTATTGTGTGAGGTAGGTTATTCCATAGAGTGGGTGCAGCGCAAAGAAAGTCCTGTAACCGTGAATGGGAGCAAGTAATGCATGGGGATGAGAGACGTAGATCTTGTGCTGAGCGGAGAGGTCAGGTTGGGAGATATTTTGAGATGAGTGAAGAGATGTATGTTGGTGTGGTTTGGTTAATAGCCTTATGTGTAAGTGAAAGTATTTTGTATTGAATACGGTAGAAAACCGGCAACCAATGGAGGGACTGACAGAGCGGGGCAGCAGAAGAAGAACGTTTCGCAAGGAAGATAAGCCTTGCAGCTGCATTCATAATGGATTGTAATGGTGATAGCCTGTTTTTGGGAAGACCAGTAAGGAGGCTATTGCAATAGTCAAGTTCGGGAAATAATAAGTGCATGGATTAGAGTATTTGCAGTGTCTTGTGTGAGATATGGTCGAATTTTGGATATGTTTTTTAAATGTATGTAACATGATTTTGAGACAGATTGAATATGGGTAACAAAGGACAGTTCAGAGTCAAGGATGACACCAAGGCAGCGAGCTTGTGGGGCGGGGTGGATGGTCGAGGTATCAACAGTTCTAGAGAGATCAGGTTGGTAACTGTTATTGGCCGGTGAAAATATAATTAATTCTGTTTTAGAAATATTAAGTTTCAGGTGGCGAGATGACATCCAAGATGAAATGGCAGAAAGACATTCAGTGACACGGACCAATACAGATGGAGATAAATCTGGAGAGGATAGGTAGATTTGAGTATCATCCGCATACAGATGGTACTGAAATCCAAAAGAGCGGATTAGTTTGCCAAGAGTGGTGGTATAGATTGAGAATAGTAAAGGACCTAAGACAGAGCCTTGCGTTACTCCAACTGATAGAGGTAGCGAAGAGGAGGCAGAATCAGAAAAATGAACAGTAAAAAGGCGATCAGATAGGTAGGAAGAAAACCAAGAAAGAGCTGTGTCCTTAAGACCTAGGGATTGCAGTGTTTGTATGAGAAGAGAGTGGTCAACAGTGTCAAAAGCAGCAGAGAGATCTAGAAGAATTAGGAGTGAGTATGGCCTTTAACCTTGGCAGTGACAAGATCATTTACTACCTTAGTCAGTGCTGTCTCTGTGGAGTGTTGGGAACGAAAGCCGGACTGAAGTGGATCCAATAAGTTGCGTGAGTTAAATTGTGTGAAGCGGGTGTAGACAAGTCTCTCAAGTAGCTTGGAGGGGCATGGGAGCTGGGAGATAGGACGGTAATTTGAGAGAGTATTAGGGTCAGAATTTAGTTTTTTCAGAATGGGAGTAATCACTGCGTACTTGAACAGTGATGGAAAGTTGCCAGTAGAGAGAGAGAGATTACAGATTTTAGTTAGGGTTGGGATAAGCACAGGAGACAGAGCTTTACTGATTTGTGAGGGTATAGGATCTAGAGGAGAGGTAATAGAGTAGGAGGATGAGAAGAGTGTAAATACTTCATCTTCGTTTGTGAGATCAAATGAAGAGAATGTGCCAGAGGGTTCAGGTAGGGAATTGAGCAGGTCACTAGCTGAGGAAGAGTCTACCATTTCATTTCGGAACTTATCAATCTTGTCCCTAAAATAGGAAGCAAGATCTTGTGCACAGATGGTAGCAGGTGGTTTGGGTGATGGAGGGGTAAGAAGCAGTTTAAATGTATTAAAAAGTCGCTTGGGGTTAGAAGCTTGAGCAGAGATTAGAGATTGGAAATATGTTTGTTTGGCAGTGTCCAGAGCAGTACGATAAGAGTTGTAGATAGTCTTATATGTGAGGAAGTCACTTGGAGTATGAGACTTTCGCCACTGACGTTCAACTTTACGCGAGAGTTTTTGTAGATGCCTTGTTAAGCTAGAATGCCACGGTTGACTTCTAACTACGTGGTGTGTGATGGGTAGCTGGAGCTACTTCATCGAGGGCTTTTTCTAGAATCTGGTTTTGGTGTGATGCAGCAGTCTCAGGAGAAGTGAATGTAGAAATTGGTGATGGTTTTTGTTGTAGAGAGGTAGATAGTTGTTGAAGGTTAATGGCAGTAATATTTCTAGGGGTTTTAGGTTTGGTTGATTTCAATGATGATGTAATGGAGGAGAGTGTGCAGGTGATAAGGTTGTGATCTGAGAGAGGGAAAGGAGCATTAGTGAAATCAGAAACTGAGCATAGTCTGGTAAATACAAAATCAAGACAGTGGTCCTCCTGATGAGTAGAGCAGTCAGTCCATTGGGAGAGGCCAAGAGAGGATGTTAAAGAGAGTAGTTTGGAGGCATGAGGAGATTGTGGACTGTCAATGGGGATATTGAAATCACCCATAATGGTGGTGGAGATGTCTGAGGATAGAAAGTGAGGGAGCCAGGCAGAAAAGTGTTCCATAAATTGTTGAGGTGGCCAGGTGGGTGATGGATAACAGCAACTTGCAGAGAGAAAGGGGTGAAAGTCCTGATAGAATGTACTTCAAATGATGTAAATGTGAGTGAAGGTACCTGTGGGAGAATTGTGTATGTGAAAGATTGGGAGAGTAATATTCCTACCCCACCTCCTTTACAATTACCAGGCCTGGAGGTGTGTGAGAAGCGTAGGCTACCATGTGAAAGTGCAGCAGGGGAGACAGTGTCTGATTGTGTAAGCCATGTTTCTGTTATTGCCAGAAGGTTGAGGTTGGTTGAAACAAAGAGGTCGTGGATGGATGTTAGCTTATTGCAGACAGAGCGTGCATTCCATAAGGCACATTTTAGTGACTAGGATGGTGAAGGGAGGCACGCAATGTTTATGAGGTTAGCTGGATTTATAGTTCGTTGTGGGTGTGGAATGTGGGTTGGGCCTGGATTTGGTGATATGTCACCAGCTAATAGAAGCAGCAGGAGAGAGATATAAATATAATTGTTGGATTTGTCCGAAAGATTTTTATGGCGACAGGTTGTGGATGTTATTGTCAGTGTGTATAGATAAGTTAAAAGCTCATGTGTGTTCATAAGTGGTGAGTAGATTAATGAGGTAGCAATATGTACAGAAGGGTGAGCTGCAGGAAGAGTAAAGGATGTAGTAGCCTTAGAGATGATTCCATGAAGTGAGATTATGAAAAGAAGCTTTTGATACATTGGGCCAAATGTAATAGGGTGAGAGTTTAGAAAATGTGAGAGTTTAGCAGTAAACTCTCACATTGGTTGAGTTTTATCTTCAAAATGGGAAAACATCTGAATGAGATTTTAAATCATGAGAGTTTTTTAAGTCTAAAAAAACATGCAAGTTCGCTCTGTTGCTTTGTTTTTGGACTCTATTACATTGGCAAAGTTTAAAAAGTGTCAGAAACTCACTTTTCTAAACTCTCACCCTATTACATTTGGCCCATTGTCTTTGTTGTATTTGGAAAAAATAAAATTTTCTAAGTAATGGGTTTGTAATTACCTGGTTTTCGATGTTGTTCAATGTTTTTCAACTGTTATTTAACTGTTCAGAAAGCACACTTGATTTTAACCACTTAATGCATAACCACATCAAGCTGCTACCCTCAGCAAGCTGCCCTAAGACTGAATGTTAAGAAATAGTATGCCTGTTTAAGACACTAGCTTACATCTGAGCCAATTGGTCAGCTGGTTGAAATGCAGATTGATCAGTAGACATATATTGCACTAAGTTTAAGTAAACAGGCAGTATGACACTATAAACTATGCTTCAGTGATCCCCATCTAAACACAGGTCTTGACTATGGCTAGCAAGTCAAAAAAGATTCACAGACATTTAAACAATACCAATTACAAACTTAAACAAAATTAAACAAACACATACTTTAAATACACAGCTAATTTTGCATTAATGCAACTATAGATTAGGAGTCGTTTTTTGCAGGATGTCAAATAATATCACATACATTGCCTAGACAGCTGATGGTGCATGGGGGTTAATGCAGGCTCTGGCAGTGGTACTCAGCAAGGACAATCGCATACCTGGGATGAAAAGAGAAAGATAAGTCCACATTCAGTGAGATTCATGAGGTTCATGCAGAATAAATGTTATTTAACTGTTCAGAAAGCACACTTGATTTTAACCACTTAATGCATAACCGCATCAAGCTGCTACCCTCAGCAAGCTGCCCTAAGACTGAATGTTAAGAAATAGTATGCCTGATTAAGACACTAGCTTACATCTGAGCCAATTGGTGCATTGTGCCAGTGTACGGTGCAGGTCTATGGAAACATAGCGCACACACCATGTTCCTGGTGACTTCTCTACTACACATGCATAAGTCTCCAGGAAAATGGGCGCCATATCATTTTCCCTGTGATTTCTGCTGCAGCACCGACATGGGAAATATGGATGCAGGGTGTGTCACCCTGGACACCCTGCACCCATTATAGATACACCAATGCTTTGACTAATATAATATGGAATAGAATGAGTACCTTACCTTTGTTCAGCTGGTCAAGAGGCACATAACCACCATACACAAACATATAGGGGATTATGTAATAGGTTCTGAGTTCAAGGAACCGGTGTGTTTATGGCAAGTTTGCCACTAAATTTAAAGCAGCAATTAGTTATAAGGCAAAACCAGCCTTATAACTAATAGCTGCTTTAAATTTAGTGGCGAACACGCCAGTTCTTTAAACTCGGAACCTATTGCATAACCCTCATATTTCTTTTAAAGTAATCCTCTTTAATACGCTGTCCCTTCTAAGTATTTTAATCAGTGCGGTTCTATCATTTTACAGTTCAATGCATGATTATGTGAATTGTTTGGTGGTCCCTGTACTAGTCTGTTTATTTAATAGGCTCCAGTTAATCTAACATCAATGATGACTAAGTTAAAGCCATCGTTTGTTTGCATAGGCCAAGTAACTCAGCTTTATTGGATTGAGTCCCTTCCAAACATGCTATATTAGATGGTTTACTGACTCAGGATGTTATATTTTAGGCTGTGTGCACACAGCACGTTTCATCTGTTTTGCGTCCAGTTAAAGACTAATATAATATTGCTGATCACTTTACGGGATATGTTGTCTGAGTGGGAACAGGGTAAAACTGAACATAGGGCCTGATTCAGAGCCGGACGCTCTGACCAGAGTGCTGGCTCTGAATCAGGGCCCTCCTACCTAAAAATGGAGCGGCCTCTTGGACGCTCGCATAGCTGTGGGTTACCACCCACAGCATATGCGAGCGTCCATGATGATGGTCGCGATGGTCAAGACCATTGCGCTTGCAACGAGACCCTGCGGTAGGGTCTCGTGGCCGCAAGCCCTGGAGTGATTTTGGCTCTATCAGAGCCAAAATCACTCCCACTGACATCACTACTGATGTCAGTGGGGCCGGACCCAGACGGCAGGCGTTCCCATGGGAACGCCTCCGGCACGCCCACCAAAGGGGGTGTACTGTCAGTCACCATGGACAGCACGCCCCCTTTGGTGCGAGACCCCAAGCGACGGCTACCCCGTCGCTCGCCGGGTCTCGCGCATGCGCACGACTGAGCTCCCTCCATCGTGCGCATGCGCATTAGGGCACCATCGACATGCTTGCGAGCATCCTGCGCTCACGAGCGGGTCTGCATTAGGCCCATACTCTTTCCTCTGTCCATGCTCTACCGTCTGGCTCAGTAAAGCAGCGGTGTTCAGTCAGGCTAATTCAATTAGGAGTGAGTTTGCGAAAGAGAGTTTGTATCGTGAAACTCATACATCGCACGAATGCGCACACCCAAGGAATGCGAGATTCAATTGGAAATGTCAATTTTCTGTACATGCAGCGAGGTTGCTTGACTTTAATACAAAATGCAACCAAGTTTGTAAAATGTTTACCTATCGTCTGCAAGTTGAAAAACCCCTCTCCCATCAATACAACACCTCCACGTACCTGCCCCACATGATTTACACCTCCACGTACCTGCCCCACATGATTTACACCTCCACGTACCTGTCCCACATGTTTACACCTCCACGTACCTGTCCTACACAATTTAACCCATTATTGAGCATTTTAGAGAAATTCACCTGAAAACTGACATGTTTATTGGCCAAATTATGCTACATCATATGTGATAGGCCAGCTGATTGAACAACCTATCTCATAGTGTGTACCTGGCATTAGTGTTGCTGGTTTTCCCCTTGCTGATTTTGTATAGCCAGGAAATATTCATAAGGGATCTATTAGGCTGCATAGGTTCTCTTTAAAAACTTGTTACCATATTTTTCATGTAATAGAAGGACATTTTATTATTATTCCGTAAATGTATGGAACTGAATAGTTAGTATAATATACTATAGTTGCGCAACTATTGATAATCTTGTTGTTTGAACTCGGCAGATTGGATGTATACTTTTAACACAGATAATGTATACATCCAAACTAAATTATACTGTATTCCTTATATATAGATTTGGAAATCTTTATCATTAAAATGTGTGTAGCATATAAATATATTGGACACCTACAGTTAATCCTCTGTTAGTATCATTTATGAGAACTGAAAGGAAAAAAAAAAAGCTTTTGTGACCATGTATGAATCTGACATATACACATTAGTGGTGTCCTAAAGGAGCAGACACTCTATCACAGCCACTTTTAAATATTATGCACAGCTGTAACACTTAGGAGTAGCGAGCCGCAATGATCTATTGGAGAGGTGTTACCCAATTTAAGACTTTTTTTGCAGGGGATCTTGCATATTCAGCCTCCATATGTCCCCCCCTTGGATCCCTGAGATCTTTAACCTGGTTCTTTGTCTTCCCCCATTTGAGCCTTTGCAGACTGAAGAAAAGCCATTTTTCATGTCCACTCTACTAACTGTTGCCTGCGTCTAAATAGGCTATAAGGCCTGCTAGATCAGATCAACCATTCAGTAGGCGTGTTCTAGAGCTGGGCCGTCCGGTTTCAGCACTGGTAGTTCTTGGGCCAGGTCTTCTGTTCACACATTTACCAAATGTCATTGGTCTCAGGTCTTTGCATCCAAGGATTCTAGCTTTGGATGAAAGGTTTTGTGTTCAGCAATGTCTGAATGCGCCCTCCCTTAGCTGTCCCACCAAAAGGATGAAGGAAAGACTCTCTTTTTTGGTACTTACTGATAAGTCAATTTCTCAAAGTCCATCTAGGGGACACTTCATTACATAGGCAAATGCAGGGGGGGTTTCCGTCTGCCTGGAAACCCCCCTCCCCAGCCCACACCATTACCACAATAGAAATAGTAATATAATAGATTGTTATAGTGCTGCATGTCCTTCTCAGTATCACAAATGAAATAATTAGCACCACCTGTGGATCTTTTAACATTTATCAACCAGTAACAAATAACCTGTGCACCAACTAGAAGATCTGGAAAACATGCACTGTTAGAGATGCACTGCTATAGAACCCAATATGTACATATACAGTATGTCCAGGGCAGTGCTAGGTTCTTATGCTGCTCCTCCTGGCTCCCGGACTTGCTCTAATAGTCTGGAATGGTGCCCACATCTAAAATAAATACGTTCAGCTCAGACAGGATGGCGTACTGGCGCATCTAATGGCTTACTGTGATCACTGGTCCTGTATATGCTGGAATTAATACACACAATATACTTTGTATGACGCTTATTAAATCTGGTTAAGTACTAATTCTGCCCTCTTCATTGACAGGCCACACTTGCTCTAAAATCAAGCATTTGGAAACCCCCCCTCTGAAAATCCTGCGTTTGCCACTGCATTACCCTCCATTATGTGTATTGAATTATTTTTTTGAATGTCATTCTTTTGATTTACACCCTATCCTCTTACCTGGAGAGTGGATGTAGGACAGAAGGACCTTTTTTATACTTGAAAATGTTAACCTTTTAAGTGCCAGTTCCTCAACCTCCATGGTGGCACTGTCCCCCACATGGAATTTACAGTAAATTATAAAAATCTTTTTCTAAATTGCGACCTGCAGTATGAATACAGTAAAATAAAGTAGGGTTTTCCAAGTGACGCAGTAGACCCCGGAGAGAGCTTTTAGTCCTCCCCTTTTTTTTTTTTTTTTTTTTATTTAATTGCAAATCTTCATCTTACCAATTAGGAAGTAACTGTTTAGTAATAGAGAAATAAACTATTTCTAAATCTGTTTACACCAATATGAGTGGCTAGAATTAAATGTTGGCAATAGATTCCATTGGAGCAATGAACAATTGGTTTAATCATGGGCATGCCAGATGTGCCCAGGCACACCCTAATATTTGACACCATCTCCTTGATTATAAGCAAAATTTATTGGTGCTGTCAAACTGAGAGGAGCTGATTGTGTCATTGAGTGATCAATATGGGCAAAGGTAAGTGAGAGAGTTGGGGGATTGATAGGTAGGCAATATGGTAACATGGGGCGGAGATTGTTTGGGACATGATGGTGAGAGATTGGGTGGGACATAATGTTGAGAGGGGGATTAATGACATAAAATTGGTGGTTGGCGCCTCCTAGGTGGTGCTAGATTCTCCCCTGTGGAGGTGCAGTTTATCCCTCTTTAAATTTCCCTTGGTGTACACCCTAATGAAAAGTGTTGTGCATGCCTATGGGTTTAAAAGCAAAAGACTAAAATACTTGTACAGCGTTTCAGTATACAGTAGCAATGTTTGAAGAAAGTGCCTTTCAAATTTATTATTATTATTATCATTTATTTATATGGCGCCACAAGTTTTCCGCAGCGCCTTACAAAGTACATAAACAAATAGATTGATATACAGTGACTTACAGTACAATACATTACAGGACATGGATAATGTACATTGCTACATTCACGACCATAATACCCAGATAAGCAACAATGCAAAGCAATCAAGTGTTCGGTGGCCTGGTAGAGAGTAAGAAGTAGATGAAGGTATAGTAAGGCGATGCACAAGAGGGTAGAGGGCCCTGCTCATAGGAGCTTACATTCTAAGGGGGAGGGACAGACAAACAGGGATGACACAGATGGGGTAGGCAGGGAGGAAGGAGTATGTAGCAGCAAGTTAAGATGAGAGCTGGAAGGCTTTGATGAAATAGTGGGTCTTGAGAGCCAGTTTGATGGATTGTAGAGAGGTGGAGAGTCTGATGGGAAGCGGTAGAGAGTTCCAAAGGTGAGGAGCAGCACGGGCAAAATCTTGGAGGCGGGAGTGGGAGGAAGTAATCAGCTGGCATGAAAGGCGGCGTGCATTTGCTGAACGAAGAGGGCGGACAGGAGAGTGAAGGGAGATGAGATCAGAGATGTAAATGGGAGAGGAATGGCTTAGGGCTTTGTAAGTGAGCGTGAGAACCTTAAATTGGGTTCTAAAGGGGAAGGGGAGCCAGTGGAGGGCTTGTAGGAGAGGGGAGGCAGATGCAGAGCGTTTTGAGAGGACGATGAGCCGAGCAGCAGCATTAAGGATAAACTGGAGAGGAGAGAGATGGGATTTGGGGAGGCCAGATAGGAGAAGATTACAGTAGTCCAATCTGGAGATGACCAATGAGTGTATGAGGGTTTTAGTGGCATCCTGGGTGAGAAAGGGTCTAATCTTGGAAATATTTTTAAGATGAAAGCGACAGGACTGTGAGAGATTCTGGATATGTGGTTTGAAGGAGAGGGTGGAGTCCAGGATAACTCCAAGACAGCGCACTTTGGGGCTAGAGGAGATAGTTGTGCCATCAATTGATAAAAGAAATGGTGGGAAGTGTGGTTATGTAGGGGGGAGGGAAGATTATTAGCTCAGTCTTAGACATATTAAGTTTAAGAAATCGCTGGGACATCCAGGAAGAAATGGCAGAGAGACAGTTGGAGACACGAGTGAGGAGAGAGGTCAGGGGAGGAAAGGTAGATCTGAGTATCATCAGCATAGAGATGATATTGGAGGTCAAAAGAGGTGATGAGTTCACCTAGCGAGGATGTATAGAGTGAGAAAAGGAGAGGTCCAAGAACAGAACCTTGGAACACCTACTGTAAGAGGCTGTGGGGGAGAAGAGGAGTCATGAGAGGAGACAGAGAAGGATCGGTCAGAGAGGTAGGAGGATAGCCAGGAGAGGGCAGTGTCACGCAGACCAAGGGAATGAAGGATTTGCAGAAGGAGAGGGTGGTCCACAGTGTCAAAAGCAGCAGAAAGGTCAAGGAGAACGAGCAGAGAGTAGTGGCCCTTGGATTTAGCAGCAAGGAGGTCATTGCTGACTTTTGTGAGGGCAGTTTCAGTGGAGTGGAGAGAACGGAAGCCAGACTGAAAAGGGTCAAGGAGGGAATGAGAGGAAAGAAAGGTGGTAAGGCGCTTGAAAACGGCACGCTCAAGGAGCTTGGAAGCAAAAGGGAGGAGAGAGATGGGACGGTAGTTGGAGAGAGTGTTGGAATCAAGGGTTGGTTTTTTTAGTATGGGGGAGACAAGGGCATGTTTAAATGCAGACGGGACAGTGCCTGATGATAGGGAGAGATTAAGGAGGTGGGCAAGATGGGACCAGGCAGAAGGAGAGAGGTAGCAGAAGAGACGTGAAGGGATAGGGCCAAGGGGGGAGGTGGAAGGGGAGGGGGGACTGGATGAGGGACATGACTTCCTCTCCAGATACAGGGGAGAAGAAAGCTAGAGTCGGTAAAATTGAAGGAGAGGGGTGATCTGGGAAGAGAGGAGGTGGATGGCAGGGGGACTGGTGGGATATGATGTCCTGACGTATGGAGTCAATTTTAGATGTAAAGTAGGTAGCAAAATCAAGGGCAGAGAGCAAGTAGGGGAGGCGAGGAGGGGGTGGGCGGAGGAGGGAGTTGAAGGTGGTGAAGAGACATTGAGGATTTGAGGACTGAGAGGAGATGAGGTTCTTGAAGCATGACTGTTTAGAAAGGGAAAGGGCAGCACTGTATGATGAGAGCATAAATTTGAAATGGAGAAAATCAGCCTTAGAGCGTGATCTTCTCCACTGTCGCTCGGCACTTTTGCAGGTATCTGGTGCATTTGGAATGCCAGGGTTGAGGTGTAAATCTGCGGGGGTGAATAGTGATCGCCGGAGCAACAGAGTCCAGAGCAGAAGTAAGGGAGGTATTGTATAGAGAAATGGCTTGTTCAGGGCAAGAGAGAGAGGATAGGGGAGAGAAGTGAGTCAAGCTGGGAAGAAAAAGAAACTGTGTCAATAGCATCAATGTTACGCTTAGTGATAGTGGCCAAAGGAGGTAGAGGAAGGGAAGGAGAGAGGGATAGGTTAAAAGAGGGAAGGTGATGGTCTGAGAGGGGGAATGGAGAATTGGAGTAATCAGAAATATCACAACGGTGTGTAAAGACCAGGTCAAGCGAATGCCCACTCACATGGGAGGGTGAGGAAGTCCATTGGGAGAGACCAAATGAAGACATGAGGGTGAGGAGTTTGGAGGCAGAGGCTTCTGTGGGGATATCAATAGGAATATTGAAGTCACCTAGGATAATAGAGGGAAGGTCAGAGGAGAGAAAGTGAGGAAGCCAGGAAGCGAAGTTGTCAATGAATTTGGAAGGAGGGCCAGGGGGATGGTAAATAACAGCTACTCTAAGGTGAACCTCAAATGTAGAGAAAGTAAGAGATGGTTCAGAGGGTAGGAGTAACCGGGGGATAGAAGGACCCCTACCCCACCACCATGGCGACCCCCAGGCCGAGGGGTATGAGAGAAGATGAGACCCCCAGAGGAGAGGGCAGCAGGGGAAGTGGTGTCAGAGGGTGAAATCCAGGTTTCAGTAATGGCTAGGAGATTTAAGTTTTTAGAGATGAAAAGGTCATGGGTGGGTACGAGTTTGTTACATACTGATCTGGCATTCCAGAGGGCACAGGATAGAGGGACAGTGTTTGTGGGAGAAATGTGAATTAGATTATTTGGGTTGCTGTAGTGAGATGGTGAGTTTAATATGGGTGGCCGAGATGAATGTAGTGGAGAGATTATGTGGGGACCAGTGCTGGGAAGGGAGCCTGTAGGTGGTTGGCAGGGAGGGAATTTAATATGATGGGGGTGGTATGGGGTGACATGGAGAGGAGGTTTGGAGGAAGGATTTTCAGTGGGGTAGTAGGACAAAGGAGGGGTAGAAGAGAATGAAAGTGTAGTAGTGGGAGAGGAGAGGGAGGATGGCAGACAGAGGAGGGGAGATAAAGGAAGGAGGAGGTGGAGGAGACAAGGGGGAAATGATATAGGAGGAAATAGGTGGTAGAGCAGAGTATAAGGTAGACAGTGAGGTCAAATTATTATAGTTGCACACATTGGTTTTATATGTCTGGGGAAAAAAAATATTTCTGTAGCTGTGCCTTGGATTGTATGGACAAATAAAAAGGAAGTTTTGTATCATTTTTAGTTTAAATGTGCATCAACTCTCTGCTTGCTACATCCTATTCCTGCATTTTGTACAGTAGAAGATAAATATGTTGCTGTACTAAACCATTTTAGTGGTTATTTGTACAATTTGGTTTACTTTAGCAGTTTGTTCAAGTGTTCTTTGGACTAAGGGCTTTTGTCCTCACATACAACTTGTTATTGGAGTGAAATTTCATCACTTAAAGGTTTATATTTACTATTTGTACTCGTTTGGGTTTTATGGATACACCTGGAACATAGTAAAAATATACGGTCCACAACCAAATGCTTTTTCTTGAAGAAAAGCTTAATTTTATCTTATAGAGGAACAGTTAATTCCATGGGCTTATTTTTGTGTACACTTGGGCTGATGGCTATGGAATGATGACTCTGAAAGCATTTCCATTTCATAACTTAACTGTTTAATTGTCAGTGTAATACAATCGATATACAGATGTGCTCTATTATGCAAATACCTGTATATGATAATGTACACTTAAAAATCACTCGTTATCCTCATTAAAATGTTTATAAAAAGACACTTGATCATATTTATACTTATGTGAGAAAGAAAAGGAATCAATTTAATTGAGGGTGCACTCAAAAACCCCTTATTTTTAAACACATAAAATATATACATTTTATTCGGTATACTTTAATAAAAAAAAAGAAACTTTTTTTATATTATTATTTCTCTGACTGGTAGATTTTCAAGGAAAGAGGCTATATGTTGCCTCTTACAATTATCAACCAATATATTATATCCAATGCTATCTAATCTTTGGTATACCATTTCTCTGTATGCCCTCAAATAGGGCCTTCTAAAGCGAAATATAAATTAAAAATATATTTTATTACACAAAAGTACAGATTGATAGACACGAAAAAAAATTTGTGACAAGAAATTAAAAATATATTAAAAACAAGGTTGTGTGCTGTTATTGATTCTGTATTTAAATGTTACCTCTCCTGCACATGTGTGTTTAATCATGCAAGGCTATTGTATGTAACCTGCAATTTATTATTTAGATCTATGCTAGAAATAACAGTTAGCAAATAATTCCTGTTCTATATAAATTGGAAGACAATTATTATAGTTGTCATTACATATTAATTAGGTTAGCAGATATAAATGCTATTTAGCTAGATCTATTTCTAAATAATTATCCACATTAAGTTGAAGCTGTTGGCTCTTTGTAACCACTTAAGAAAAGAAAACGTTTGTTACTCTTTTCATTCAACACATATAACAGACAAATTTTATTAGTCTTGGAATTGTATTGAGACTATTGACTCTAACTATTAATATGTTCTACGTGTTGTACATTCATAGGCACAAAGTTATTCATTCTCATTACTGAAATAAGAGAACAGATGTTGCATTTATATCTGCTAACCTAAGTCAGTAACCGGGTGGGGGTCTTCGCAATTATGCGTGCACCTGGAAAAGGGGTATCTCCCTTACCATTCCAGCCCGACAGGTCTCGGGCTGCTCCCCCACTGGCTCTCAGTCAAACGTGCCCATTATGCAGTGCCCCCTGTAGTTATCCCCATATGAAGTGCCCCCTGTAGTTTTCCCCTTTATACATTTGCCCCCTGTAGTTTTTTCCCTTTATGCATTACTCCCTGTAGTTTTGCTTTGCCCTTATGCAATGCCCCCAGGCTGAAGTAGTGCCCCCAGACTGGTCCATTATGTAGTGCCCCTAGACTGGCCCCTTATGCCGTGCCCCCAGGCTTAAATAGTGTCCCTTATGCAGTGCCCCCAGGCTGGTCCCTTATGCAGTGCCCCCAGGCTGGTCCCTTATGCAGTGCCCCCAGGCTGGTCCCTTATGCAGTGCCCCCAGGCTTAAATAACGCCCCTTAGGCAGTGTCCCCAGACTGGTTCCAGCGAAAAACTTAACTTGCTCGCCGATCGCGCTCTTACTCACGCTGCCTCGCTCTGACTGGATCTAACTAGATCCAGCAGGTGCGTGGGGCAGGCTCCTCAGGTCACGGGTGACTTCATGACGTCACCAGCGCACTGCATCACTGGGAACGCTTGCCTCTGAAGCGATCAGAGGCTTTTTTTTTCTTTTCAGCCTCCGGTCACTTCAGATATATTAGTGAATAGAAAATATGTAGTACTGCCTGCAAAATGACAGTTGGGAGTCTCTCTGTCCTGTCTCTGTCCCGTGTCTCTCTCTCTCTCTGTCCCGTGTCTCTCTCTGTCTCTGTCCCGTGCCTCTCTCTCTCTCTGTCTCTGTCCCGTGTCTCTCTCTCTGTCTGTCCCGTGTCTCTCTCTGTCTGTCCCGTGTCTCTCTCTCTCTGTCCCGTGTCTCTCTCTCTCTCTCTCTCTCTCTCTGTCCCGTGTCTCTCTCTCTCTCTGTCCCGTGTCTCTCTCTCTCTCTGTCCCGTGTCTCTCTCTCTCTCTGTCCCGTGTCTCTCTCTCTCTCTGTCCCGTGTCTCTCTCTCTCTCTCTCTCTCTGTCCCGTGTCTCTCTCTCTCTGTCCCGTGTCTCTCTCTCTGTCCCGTGTCTCTCTCTCTCTCTCTCTGTCCCGTGTCTCTCTCTCTCTCTCTCTGTCCCGTGTCTCTCTCTCTCTCTCTCTCTGTCCCGTGTCTCTCTCTCTCTCTCTCTGTCCCGTGTCTCTCTCTCTCTCTGTCCCGTGTCTCTCTCTCTCTCTCTCTGTCCCGTGTCTCTCTCTCTCTCTCTCTGTCCCGTGTCTCTCTCTCTCTCTCTCTGTCCCGTGTCTCTCTCTCTCTCTCTCTCTCTGTCCCGTGTCTCTCTCTCTCTGTCCCGTGTCTCTCTCTCTCTGTCCCGTGTCTCTCTCTCTCTCTCTGTCCCGTGTCTCTCTCTCTCTCTCTGTCCCGTGTCTCTCTCTCTCTCTCTCTCTCTGTGTCCCGTGTCTCTCTCTCTCTCTCTCTGTCCCGTGTCTCTCTCTCTCTCTCTCTCTGTCCCGTGTCTCTCTCTGTCCCGTGTCTCTCTCTCGCGCTCTCTCTCTCTCTGTCCCGTCTCTCTCTCTCTCTCCCTCTCTCCCGTGTGTCTCGCTCCCTCTCTCCCGTGTGTCTCTCTCCCTCTCTGTCCCGTCTCTCTCCCTCTCTGTCCCGTCTCTCTCCCTCTCTCTCTCTCCCATCTCTCTCGCTCTCTCTCTCTCTCTCTGTCCCGTGTCTCTCTCTCTCTGTCCCATCGCTCTCGCTCTCTCTCTCTCTCTGTCCCGTCTCTCTCTCTCCCGTGTCTCTCTGTCTCTCTCTCCCGTGTGTCTCTCTCTCTCTGTCCCGTCTCTCTCTCTCCCGTGTCTCTCTCTGTCTCTCTCTCCCGTGTGTGTCTCTCTCTCTCTCTCTGTCCCGTGCCTGTGTCTCTCTCTCTCTCTCTGTCCCGTGTCTCTCTCTGTCCCGTGTCTCTCTCTCTCTGTCCCGTGTCTCTCTCTATCCCGTGTCTCTCTCTCTCTCTGTCCCGTGTCTCTCTCTCTCTCTGTCCCGTGTCTCTCTCTCTCTCTGTCCCGTGTCTGTGTCTCTCTCTCTGTCCCGTGTCTGTGTCTCTCTCTCTCTCTGTCTCTCTCTCTCTGTCTCTGTCTGTCTGTCTGTGTCTCTCTGTCTCTGTCCCGTGTCTCTCTCTGTCCCGTGTCTCTCTCTGTCCCGTGTCTCTCTCTGTCCCGTGTCTCTCTCTGTCCCGTGTCTCTCTCTGTCCCGTGTCTCTCTCTGTCCCGTGTCTCTCTCTGTCCCGTGTCTCTCTCTGTCCCGTGTCCCTCTCCCTCTCCCTCTCCCTCTCCCTCTCCCTCTCCCTCTCCCTCTCCCTCTCCCTCTCCCTCTCTCTCTCTTTTCTCATAAAAGTGGGTGGGGGAGTACCTAAGTGAGCAAGAGGTCCACATAGCAAATGTCCTGACCAAACACTTTTTGTTTTCCCATTTGATACAAATGCAAGGAACGGTATGTTCTCCGAGATTATTTGTGGCCTTTACTATACGTGGAAGTGTTACAGCAGAGAATACCAGGAAAGAATACCCTGTAGAATGTTGTGATCTCACCAGAAACATGCAACACACCCTGAGCTGTAAATGTCAATGCTCTGACTTTTCACTAGAACATCCATTTGTCTTACCCATCTATCTGTGCTGTGTTCTGCAGAGATATTCTCATCACCCGCCTGGGAGCATCAATGAGTTATGATGAACTATGCGAAGAAGTGAGACAAATGTGCAATCTACGCCAGGGACAGCCGATCACATTGAAGTGGATTGATGATGAAGGTATGGGGGGTGGACATCTTGTAAAGGAAATGAATGAAGTACTGTTTCTATATCACTGATAACTCCTGATTGCACCAAGATGAATACTGTAATTCTGCATTCTCCAAACCTTTCACCTCTTTAAGCGTTTAGAAACCTATTCACTGAATTGCACAGGCCAATCCTATTCATTCAGAGGCACTGCAAACGTCATTGATTTTACAGAGGATACTTTAGACAAGCGATTCTCACTCGTTTTGATGTGATACACCTACAGAGACCCCTGTTATACATGTGATTACAGGAACATGCTTTTTTAATATGTTCAACAAATAGCATAAGACACATTGCACTTTAAAATATAATTATTTCCATATCATGTATTTAGTCACCTATTGTCTATGCACCATAGAGACAGCCAGTTTGTGAACTGAATCACTATACACTAGAACCATATTACCTACAGTGATAAACAATTTTGAGTGTAAGATGGAGGACCAATCAGAAGCTGTAATGTCCATGATTGTGGCGTTTAACACATCTTCCATCTCGCACATCCCCTCTTTAGTGTTGCACAGCACCAGTTTTAATCTAATGCTTCTACACGAACAATGGAGAAATGGCTGCATGGGGTATCTCCAGTGCCCAGGGGAGGGGGGAGAATATAGTTTTCTAAAGACTATATGATGTGGAAGCACCTCAGTGATGTCAATGTATCCCATACTTCAGAGGTTCCCAAACTGTCATTACAGTCCAGGTGTTAAGGGATATCCATGCTTGAGTCCAGAACGTTAAATTGACTGAGGTACTAATTAAGTCACCTGTGCTCAAGAATAGATATCTTTAAAACGTGGACTGTAATGGTGGAGTTAAGGAACCTCTGCCATAGCGCCCTCCCCAATTTTAAAAGTGCAAATGCACCCTACCATTTTTAGCGGCGCCCCGCTTAAAACTGCATGCCCTGAGCCTTCCCCAAACGTTGGCTGCAGTGTCCCGCGGGTGTGAAAAGCTGTGGTGAATGATCACTGCCGGATGAATAGACGCGCATGGCATTCGTGAAGGGAGAACTTGGGGGAGGCCCAGCACCTCCATAAATGCCGGGCACACTCCCAAGTGTGACAAATTGGAGGCGTTCCACAAGGACACGCCCATCCCTGGCCGACCATGCTTTTTGGTAGTGTACACTCCCCCAGCTCCCTGCCCTGCCCACAGTCTAGCGGGAACACTACTTCTAAGAGCCAATCAAGAAGTGTTTCAGTACAGAACTGTATTGTACTAGAAATCTGGGTGGAGGGATTCTCTGAGGCAGCGAGCTTGCTGCAGTTGAGGTGTGTTTGCCTTTTTTTTTTTTTCTGTGACATACAAAATAATTTTAGTAAATTAAAACTAGACTTGTGAAAATAGAGTAGAATCGTAGACGGTCATTATAAATACTGTTCATGCTCATTTATATTTTACCCCTGTATTTTTGTACGTTTAGGAATCAAATTGATTTATTTGGAAACTCTTACCATTTCTCAAACAACTACCCTGTAATGTGAAAGTAAAAACAATTGTAAAGCTTTTTCTTAATTGCAAATAAAAAGACAATTGATTGTATAATTTTCCACTGCCTTTGCTGATGCGCCTAAATACGCTTTAAATGCAGAGATAACTTAATTGATTGTAGTTCACCTACAGTGTACAGTACAATTAACGTGTTTGATGTGAAATATTGTACATGTATCTAACTATAGCTTTTGCATTCATAAAGTTCATAGTAATGCTGGGCATACACGGCCAGATAAAATGTCTGTCAGACCGACAGACATTTTATCTGGCTGGCTGCCAGCCACAGATGTTGCCGG
Source organism: Taudactylus pleione (assembly GCA_031769625.1). Classification (NCBI taxonomy): domain Eukaryota; kingdom Metazoa; phylum Chordata; class Amphibia; order Anura; family Myobatrachidae; genus Taudactylus; species Taudactylus pleione. The sequence continues at coordinate 8,351,354 of JAUIMM010000081.1, read as the reverse complement.
CATACACTGTGTGAGATTTCTCTCAGAGTGTATTCGGCAGACATCTGTGCTCCGCCCCCGGGGGAGGAGACATTTCCCTGTTCCTTCTGTAGGAAGGAACACAGGAAATGTCTGTCTGTCGGCTGCGGCTGGGCATACACTGCCAAATGCGGCCGACAGTTTACCGGGAAATATCGCATCGGACGGGCATGCTGGACAATCCGGCATGCCCGACCGAGCAATATTTAACCCTCGGTCGCCCCCCCCCACGCTACAATTATCGGGGCGATCCGCCGATATCAGGCGGATCGCCCCGATAATTGTAGCGTGTATGGCCAGCATTAGTGACTCTTGATATCTGCCGCCCGTGTTAAAGCACACATCCACTAGACGACACGCAAAAGACTGCACGATTACGACATTGTAATCGTGCAGTCGTTTGTCAGTCTGTGATGTGCCTACACTGAATGAGCAGTCGTTCAGTGTAGGCACATCAATCATCTGCAAACATGCTGACCATGACGTTATGGTCAAGTTGTACAACATATTTGTACGATGATAGATGTCTAAACGACCAGCAGGAGTGCGCATTGCTGATCGTTTTAGATAGATTTTTTTAAACAATCTGCATACGATTTTCAAACTGTTATCGAACGATCATGATAACGATATCGTTATTGTTCAATCATTCAATTTAATTGTCTAGTGGATGTGTGCCTATTTTTTTTTTTTTATGAGGGTTTTTTTAATATTATAAGTTACTTATGAATTTTAGATCTTGTTTTATACAATTAAAACTCAAGCTAAGTGATAGTAATGGTATAATATCAATTTATATCAAGTACAGTGTATGTATTATATTAGTATGTGTATTTGTAACCAGTCAATTCTACTACATGAATACCAGTATTCATTGCTAAAGTAAATGAATACTGCTCCCAGCCAAAGTACACTTATGTTTTACCTTCCCTGCTGTATAAGTACACTGATTTTCTGTTTCTCATATAGAGGCCCATTTATTAATGATCGCATTTGGAACGCGATCTAGCCACGATATAGGTGCCCATAATCGCATTGCAGGATATGATCATAGCACCTAAATGTACTAAAGAGCACCCGCAGGGAAAGGGGCTCGGAAAGGAGTCCGTTCCTGTAATGTGCTGGGAGTGACCACACATGCGCGGCGGCCATTGCCAGGGGAGGTTTCCTAGGGAACCCTCTCCCGGCTCGTATTGCAATATGTAGCCCATAGGCTATGGCGGGTTATGCCATCCTTTGATGGCGTAAGCTGCAGGAACCAAGTTTCCAGCACTTCTTAAATATGACAGCATCGCATCCGCCATAGAAACCTATGGGGTCGTGGTAGCTGGAAGAAATGGAGGGACAGCAGCAGATAGCTGACCTAATACTTCTGGGGATTACTTCATATTTGCATGTATCCTCTGAGGACTGGTGTTTTGGTGGAATACACTGCAAATATTAAATGATAAATGGACCCCATACTAAGCACAATATGATTAAATGCTGGCTCCCGTGATGAAACGCTTCAACAGAGATGTAACTTTATCGCTGAGCGAGCCGCAGCATGCACAGTGTTGTGTATCATATACTTGTACATATCTCTGGAGCTGTGGTGTTACATTGCAACCAGCAGTTGATTAGATGCTTCTTAGGGCTCAATCCAATTAGGTGTGAATGGCGAGTAGAGAGTTTGTTTCTTGAAACTCGCATACTTTGCAGCAAAGCACGCTCCCGAGTATTCTCCAATCCAATTAAAAATGCCCATTCGCATTACTCGCAGTGGAGGGGTGCGAACTGACTGCCAAATGAGATTTGTGAGAAATGCATGAAAATGTGGGGAGACCATCCTGGACCCCCCAAAATGGATAATTTCGTTAGCAAGGCTGTTTGTGGGCATTAGGAAGGTACTGTAGATTTTTAAATGGTGTCAAATGACAGATTTGTGTTTTTTGTTTGTTTTAAATGCAAGAAAATGATAAGAGAACTTTTTTTTTCGTTTCATCTCAAACTAATTAAACGAAAAATGCAAAAAAAAAGTAGGAAAAAGGGTGATTTTGGAGTACTTTGAGGGCACCTTAAAAATGTAAAAAAAATTATAAAAACAATTATTTTTCAACAAAAAATTTATTGTAATTAAATTTGGGGTGCCTAAACTAACGAAAAAGTGGAGTTTGGGGTAATTTGAGGACACTTTTTTAACCAAAAAAATTACATGTAATTATTGGATTAATTAAGCTAATTTCAAACTTCCAAATGCCTAAATAGTCATTAGGGGGGGGGTGTCCAAAGGGTTCAGCACATTTTAACCTTACAATAAAGATTTTCCTTTCCATCTCTCAGGGAGGTGCGAGTGGAAAGTTGCGAATTCAGTCTCACTGATTCAGTGCAAGTTGCTAATTGGATTGCAAAATGAATTCACTATTCGAATTGTAAGTGAAAATAGCAACTCGCCCCTAATAGGATTAGTGTATCGGAAACGTAGGACTGTACGAACAACTGTGCAACCAAGCAGGGCTGATAGAGTATAGTAAACTACTAGGCTAGTGATGTCCTATTATACATTAGACTTGATACGGGGAATAATTGAAGCTTTTCTTTTAACATTCAGAGACTTTCAGAGCACCTTGTGGTTACAAAATATAGTATAGTATTTTATGAAACTTGAGCAAATGGGGGGGAGAAGGTTCCAGTTGCCCAGAAACCCCACTTGCATCCTAACCAGCCCAGTGACTGCAGCATCTACTACTAATGCTGGCCTTACACCTACACGACCAGCATAAGATCCGATTCATCGTATGATTTCCTTACGATTCCCCGGCCGTCGTGACCACACGAATTTGTGTTGTTTTTTTTTACACACGATTTTCATTAGATCAGTCGTACGAGCACGCGTCACTATACGACTGATCGTGTAAACGGTTGTTCATGTGCCTCACCAAAAACATGCGATTATGTGATAGATTGGTCCCAAATTTAAATGAGGGCTGGGCTTCACTGGGGGTATAATAAGAGCCTGCCTCTTCAGCTCTGTGCACTCCTGTTTGCTCTGTGATTAGTAAGGCTTGGTTTTTACCCTGCTGAACGCTCCACATTGCTAGCTAATGTGCATTGCCTTGTATTGCCTAGCTTTACAAAGTGCTTCTTGCTCTATTTACTGTGGTCGGTCTGTTTTCTGCTTTTTTGTGGTGATGGATCCCTGCCGTTATAGAGCATTGCTGTCCTATGCTGTGGTCAAGCTGAGTGAGGAGAGGGAGAGGGCCCAGCGTAGGAGGAGGATGAGGTCCTGCTGGACCAAAGATTGGCTGCTGGAGAGGGAGAGTCAATCCTATATGCCCATGCTGATGGAGATGAGGGAGAACAATCCAGACGACTACCACAACTTCCTGCAGATGGTTGACCCCACCTTTCAGGAATTGCTGCATCTGGTGACCCCCTATATCCGGAAGCAGGACTCCAAATTTCGGATGGCCATCACAGCTGAGGAGAGGCTCGTGGCTACTCTGAGGTACCTGGCTACGGGACGCTCCTTTTGATGACCTAAAGTTTGGGACCCACATCTCGGCTCAAGCTTTGGGACACATTATCCCGGAGACGTGCAAGGCTATCGTGAAGGTACTGCAGTTCCCTTATTGTAAGGTAAGATAACACACACACCACACTTTGTCAAACCAGAAAAATGTTTTATTATAAGTTTTTCTCTAGTTTGCTAGTTATGTGAAACATTAGATTCAAAAATAATACTTATGTGAAAATCAGATATATTTAGATATAAAGATGGCTAAAATGTTAAACGTATCACCAAGTTACCCAATCCCTGTTAAGTATGATGCGGAATGAGCTTTGGTGTTTGCGTCCAAGATTTCAGATGTGCAAACATGCTGAAAGTGCAAAATCAGTGGGCCTGGCCCCACTGACATGTACTTCCAGCATGTGTTCCTAGCCGCCCCAGAGTCTGGAACACAAACACCATGCTGCATTCAGCACCATATTTACCAGGGAGTATGAAACGTCATTAATACCAACAAAATGTGTAAAATAATTTGGGAAGCACATAACAATTAAGAGAAATCATCATTGTCCTCATTTACTTCACGTTATACTGTGAAAAAAATGGGTGGTGAGGGTGTAGGAGTTTTTTGGTAGGACGCGGCAGATAGTTATATTTTCGTAGGAGGAGGTGTCTGGGGGAGTAGCATGGCAGGTGGGGGAGGAGATGGGGGCCCAGTTGTTTGGATGGAGGAGGTGGTTGGGGGAGTCTGATGGTAGGTTGAGGTGAGTGGGGGAAGAGGTTGGTAGGAGAAGGTGGGGGGGTGCCCAGCTGTTTGGATGGAGGAGGTGGTTGGGGGAGTCTAATGGTAGATGGAGGTGGGTGGGGGCTGAGTTTGGAAGGTGGAGATGGGGTACCAGGAGGGTAGTGTGGGTAGTTTGAAGTTGAAGGATGGTATGTTTGCGATGAATAGTAGGTGGGTGTTGCCGTGTTGAGTGTAGGTGGGGTTGGAACTACTTGCGGGATAATAATGGCAGTGTCCTATGTCAGTAGACATTGCCTTGCTTTAAATATTAGGTCAGACGTCAGTCTTTCAAATTGTATTCTTTGGTCGTGGTCCATTCCTCGCACCACTGAACTGACATAGGCTGCAAAGTTGTCATATTCATCTGGTGGTTTCAATAAGGCCTCTCTGGCCTGGCTAAGTAGTCGGTCTTCAGTTTCTTTATTTTTGTTTTTCCTCCTTTGTTTTTTAGAAATTGGTGGGGTGGGGTTTAGAGTCGCCACACTCCACTGAGTAGGTCCGGGTTGTTTGGGATATCTGAAGTCTGTAAATAGAGAACATTTGTTAAAGTAAAAATTTTTACATTCAGTTTTTTTCAATTTTTTTCACAGTTCCCTACAAGCACGGAAGAGTGGATAGCCATTGGGGATGAGTTTGAGAGCCGTTGGCAGTTCCCAAACTGTGGAGGAGCTATTGACGGCAAGCATATTAGGATTATCCCACCTGTCAAAACTGGGTCCTACTACTATAACTATAAGGGGTACTTCAGTGTTGTTCTGATGGCTGTGGTTAACGCAAACTACGAGTTTCTGTTTGTAGATGTGGGGAAGAACGTCCGTTCTTCCGACGGTTGCTCCTTTCAGACAACTGCATTCTACGAGAGGCTCACCACTAACACCCTTCATTTGCTGTCCAGAGAGTCAACGAAACATGGGCTGAATTTCGTTTTCGTTGCTGACGAGGCTTTTGCCCTTCATGAAAATGTCATGAAGCCATTCCCTCAGAGGGCCTTGACTCATGAAAAGCGGGTGTTCAATTACTGCCTATCTTGTGCAAGGCGTATTGTGGAGAACGCCTTTTGGATCTTGAGCAACTGATTCCGGATTTTGCATACCCCAATAAATGTAAAGGTCGCGAAGTTTGACTGGGTGGTCACGGCTTGCTGTATCCTGCACAACTTTCTGCGCAAGAAAGCCATCCAGCAAAGGTTATTGGGAACACCTGCAATTGAAGACCCCGAAAATCCGGAAGAGGTTGCCCCGTTCCCCTCAGTCACGCCACCTGCGGTTAGGGAACCCGAAACTTCTCTGGCCAAAAAGGTCATAGAGGAATATATGGCCTATTTTAATTGGGACGGTGCAGTGCCGTGGCAAGAGAATATGATCTGAAAAATTTGGAACTTACCGTTGATGTCTCTGCAGATGCCAGGAAATCCTCTTTCAGCAGGCTGCACTCCTCTGACTCAGCCATCACCTGTACTGAAGATCTCAGGGGATCCTGCTGCACCAGGAACAACATCATGTCATAATACCAAAGTTTGTGTTTGTATATGCTGTCAGCCTCGGCTCCAGACCGTTTTGAATCCTCCACCTTCTTATACTGTTTGACGAAGGTTGTCCGCAGATTCTGTATCTTATTGCGCACTCACACTAGAGACTTTGCATCTTCGTGATATGGCATACTATACACTGACAACTCCTTTAAGGCGTGGTCACGCTTCAGTCTGTTGCTGTACATTTTGGACTTGGTACGCCAAAGACAGTCATGGTGCCTGTATAGCTCGATAAATCCAGTTATGAATTCTGGTTCCCGATCCAGAGACATCCCTATGTGGGAAAAAAATAAAATTATATATATATATAAATAAATAGAAAATATGAACTGTGTAAATGGGGCCCCCAAGTGGACTCATATTCTGGCCCCCCCAACAGTGGGGGTGGCCATTGTAAATAGGGCCCCCAAAATGGTGTATTGAACACTTTTTGTTGAAATTCTTTATTTGTTATTAATAAAGTTGTAGTGTAATTTCTTTCAGATGCATATAATTGTCTATGGGGTCAATCCAATTCAGTATCACAATGTGCTTTCCATGATTACATTTATAAAACATGGTGGGTGGAGGGTGGTGTGGCCGATGGGCATTGGTTCAAAAACAGGTGGATGGTGGTCAATGGGCATTGATGGGCAAACAGGTGGACATTGTTGGAAAATAGATGTGAATTGCTGTGCAAACAGGTGGGCATTGCTGGGTAAACAATAGCTAGACGGTGGGCATTGCTGGGTAATAGATGGGCATTGCTGGGCAAAAATGGGTGGGCATTGCTGGGTAAACAATAGCTAGTCTGTTGGCATTGCTGGGTAAATAGTGGTGGTCAGTGTGTGCAGGGCTCAAAACAATGCCCACTATGCATATGCTAAACATTGGTGGCCAGTGGGCTTTTGTATATGGGAAACAAGTAGCCTGCAAATACTATACAATATACCTGCACAAGTGTGTTGCTGATCCTCTCCGCTCAGGCGCTGTCTGCAGTGGGCATAAACAGGAACTTGTCACTCAAGTGACGGGGCACGGCTGGTCGGACGCACGATGCATCGCATGCTCAAAAACACGGCACGAACAGTATACGAATGGAGTAGAAGATGTGCTGCACATCTGATCATACGATCAAACTTAGGAGCTGCGGTAGCACGCATCTGATCGTATACGGGATAAAAAATGCACGATTTCTACAGGATTGATCGTACGGCGTGTCGAAAATCGTACAATCGGACAGAAATCGCGTAGGTGTATGGCCACCTGAAGACTGCTGTGTGTGTGGATCTGAGCCCTCAATCAGAACACAGGACCAGAGAGCAGCTGCACCAAGAAGAGACAGGCTTCTTAACATGAGGTTGAAGAATGTGTGCTTAGAAAGCTCCGTTTTGTCTCCTACTGGTTATACTATATATGTTTACTTATTATGCGATGTATAATCTTTTCCTGACCACTTATGTTATTTGTTAAAGATAAATATGTTTGATGCAGAAAGTTTTACAGATTATAAGTAAAATTATTGGCACCACCTGTGTATCTTTTAAAATGTGTCAGCCAGTAATGAATTCACCTGTGCACCAACTGCAAGATCAGGAAAACCTGTGATGTTAGGGGTCTTTGAGTAGTGAGTTTGAGAAACACTGCTAAAGACCATCTATATACAGTAGTTTTAATTATTAATACTGTATTATCTGTACATACACTATCCAGTGTATAGGGAGACCAATGTGTACATAGATGTCCAGGATAGTGCTAGGTTCTTTTGCCACTCCCCAGACTCCTGTTTTGCAGTTAACAGAGCTTTTCTCTGCTTGTTGCTATAAACCAAGCGGGTTACCGTGGAGAAGTTTATTACTTCTCCAGAGGCACCACGCTCCGTGGATGAATCTCATCACCATACTGTAGTATGGTGAGTGCGATTCATTAAAGGACGGAAAGCTGAGCTTTCCACTTCTCCTTTTGGGTTCAGATTCGGCATCTCAGGAAGGTGTAGTCTGAACACTGTCAGGAAGCGGGCAGGGAAGTAGCTTACCTCCCTGTCTTCTGCCCGGCGCTGGCTCCACCCATTGACATCACGGCAGCCACTGCAGCTTCTTCTGTACTGCGACCCGGCGCATGTGCAGAAGGGACCTGGCTGCCGAGTCTTCGCTTCCCAGAGAGGACCTCAGCTGAAGACTGTATCGCCGGTGACCGGGATATCGAATCACTTCGCTGGAAGGGTAAGTATACATGAATTGCTACTTAGCCAAGTTATATATCGCATCGAACTGATGCGGTATATAGTGAAAAGTAGCAATTCATTTATGCAAATGTATATGAATAGACCCCCTGGTCTTGCTCTAATTCTCCACAGAGCAGGTGACTTAGATTGTGGAATGGTGCCCACATCTGGAAAGAAACACTCTGCTGCCATATCTTACAGCTTACCGTGATCGCTGGCTTTGAGTAGGTCTGACTTATTACATACATTGCACTTAGGCTAACCACATTTGTTCTAAAAGCAAACATTTGGAAAACCACCTTCTACAAATCCTGCATTTGCCCTGTGATGGTAATAATTACAAAGTGGCAGATGTTCTCCCAAGTTACTTCATAGAAGTCCACTTTTTGTTTTTTAGTAAAATACTAAACTATTGTAAAATGTGTTTTGGAGTTATGGAGTCAGAGAGGGTGAGGATAAAGGACACGTCATAGATCACACTGCAAAAATACATTTGCCTAGTATTTGTGTGCTATTTGTAAATGCAGTCAGCGATTTGCTTGCAAAGAAAATTGCATTTGCACTCTTTGCCTAGCCTGGCTTGTCCAGGTGTAAATGTGCATCATTCAGCTGTATTTCACTGAGGCACCATGTTGGAGATCAAGGTGTGTAATGAATTTGTAGTATGTGGCATATACTCTGCCATCCCTTGCCACCTAGACGAGCTAAGCAGGTTTTTCTCAAGTACAGTGCTCTGGGTCTGCTAACTGCATGTATTCAATATATCTGTAGTTGAAGACAACAGGGTTTAATTATGTATAAACAATGGACAAGGACTAGCGCACACAGCATAAGCAGCCCACAGATCCTATGGTGTCAAGGTGTTGTCAAAACACACATTTATAGAAAACATATTATATACAGTATCACAGGGATTGACAAATTTTTCTACAACCTAGGAGCCATGATGAAAGTGTAGGAGCCAGACCCTCCCTTCCCCCGGGGCAGCATTACTGAGCACCTACGCCCCAGGCAACCAACCCCCATGGCCACACCACTAACTGGGTACCCCAGGTAAACCACCCTTCCACAGCCACATTATTGAGCAACTAACCCGCCTCTCCAGGCAACCAACCCCCAGAAAGACCACCCCTCCACAGCCAAAAACCCCGGGCAAGCAAAGCCACCGCCGGCAGTGGCCGAACTAGAGAGTGATGGGCCCAGATGCAAGAATATGCTTTGGGCACCCCTATGCAGTTCCCCCAGTAGTGGTCCCCCTATGCAGTTCCCCCAGTAGTAGTAGTCCCCCCTCTGCAATGCTCCCAGTAGTAGTAGTCCCCGCTCTGCAATGCTCCCAGTAGTAGTAGTCCCCCCTCTGCAATGCTCCCAGTAGTAGTAGTCCCCCCTCTGCATTGCTCCCAGTAGTAGTAGTCCCCCCTCTGCAATGCTCCCAGTAGTAGTAGTCCCCCCTCTGCAATGCTCCCAGTAGTAGTAGTCCCCCCTCTGCAATGCCCCCAATAGTAGTCCCCCCTCTGCAGTGCCCCCAGTAGTAGTCCCCACTATGCATTGCCCTTAGTAGCGCCCCCTATACAGTGCCCTAGTAACACCCCCCCTTATACAGTGCCCCAGTAGCGACCACCGCCCCTATGCAGTGTCCCCAGTAGTGCCCCTTTAATCAGTGCTCCCAGAAGTATAACTTTCAATGGGAAATAAGGTGGCCTCTCACCAGATCTTATGGTCCGCTTCGCAAGTAGACAAAAATCACATAGGGTAGGGGTGAGCGGGTTCGGATTTCTGAAATCCGAACCCCCCCCGAGCCCCCCCGATCCGAGTCCGATCCGAGTCAGGCTCGACTTTTCCCGCCTGACTCGGATCTGAAATCGAGGCAAAACGTCATCATCCCGCCTTCCGAGTCTCGCGGGTTTTGGATCCTATATAAGGTACCCGCGTCGGCGCCATTTTCTCACTCGGCTGTGGACAGTGAAGAGGGAGGGTGGGAGTTAGGGCTGTGTAGTGTAGTGTAGTGTAGTGCTGCTGTTGTCCACTACTTCAAAGTCCATAGGGGCTGGCTGTGTTGTGCTGTGCTGCTGTTGTTAATAGGGGCTGTGTCCACTACTTCAAAGTCCATAGGGGCTGGCTGGACTGTGTTGTGCAGTCAGTTCTCCATAGGGGCTGTGTCCACTCCAACAAAGTAGTGCCAAGCGTGCGCCTGTGTCATAAGTAAAGGGCCGGCTGGCTTGACCGTTAAAGGGTGCTGTAACCCCCAAAGTACACTCCAAAACAAAAAAATATATATTTTCTGTGTTTGTGACTTGTGTGCACTGTGGCTGCACGTGCATCAACAAAGGAGCAGCGCCAAGCGTGCACCTGTGTCCCATAAGTAAAGAGCCGGCTGGCTCATTTCTTAAAGGGTGGTGTAACCCACAAAGTGCACTACTCTCCAGCAAAAATAAAAAAATATTTTCTGTGTTTGTGTGCGCTTTAGCCGCACGTATATATCAATATAACATAAATGGAGGACCAAACTTTCTCCGATAAAAATAAAATAGGGAAAGATCAAGAACCACTTCCTCCTAGTGCTGTTGCTGCTGCTGGGAGTTGTTCATCATCCCAGAGAGGAAGTAGGAACATCACTACTTTTACTAAACAATTGACCCTCCAACAGTCCCTAGCGATGAGGATGAAGTACGACAGCAGTCATCCTGAAGCAAAACGTATAACTGAGGCCTTGACTGCTATGTTGGTGTTAGACGTGCGTCCGGTATCCGCCATTAGTGCAGTGGGATTTAGACAATTGATGGAGGTAGTGTGTCCTCGGTTCCAAATCCCGTCTAGATTCCACCTGCATCCTCAAAGCAGCAGCGACAAGCGTGCGTCTGTCTGTTAAAGGGTGATGACACCCTCAAAGTGTGCTACACAAACAATAAAAATATTCTTCTTTTTTCTGTCTTTGTGAATTGTGTGGGCTGTAGCCACACCTGCATCCTTAAAGCAGCAGCGACAAGCGTGCGTCTGTCTGTTAAAGGATTACATCGGTGACAGCATCCAAGTAGGCATGTCAGACAGTCCGTACCTGTACTGGCAGGAAAAAGAAGCAATTTGGAGGTCCCTGTACAAACTGGCTCTATTTTACCTGAGTTGCCCCCCCTCCAGTGTGTACTCCGAAAGAGTGTTTAGTGCAGCCGGGAACCTTGTCAGCGAAAGGCGTAGGAGGTTGCTTCCACAAAATGTGGAGAAGATGATGTTCATAAAATGAATTATCAACTCTTCCAGGGAGACCAGCCTCCAGAACGTACAGAGGGACCTGTGGTTCCAGCAGGGACGAGTTAATACTCTGTGAGGATGAGGATGTACACACTGAAGAGGGTGAGGAATCGGTGGATGAGGAGAATGAGGATGACATCTTGCCTCTAGAGCCAGTTTGTGCAGGGACAGTTTAATTGCCAGCTTGTTTTGTGGGGGCCCAAACGAACCAATAATTTCAGCCACAGTTGTGTGGCAGACCCTGGCGCTGAAATGATTGGTTTGTTAAAGTGTGCATGTCCTGTTTATACAACATAAGGGTGGGTGGGAGGGCCCAAGGACAATTCCATCTTGCACTTCTTTTTTTTCTTTGCATTATGTACAGTTAGGGGCCTAGTTTTTCAAACTGCCATCCTGTCTGCCACTGCAGTTTCACGCCTAGATGGGTCACGTGTTTGTGCCGCCCACTCGTGTCGCTTAGCATAGTCATCCAGCTACCTCGGTGCAACCTTTTGGACATAAAAACACTATTGTGAGGTGTTCAGATTAGACTGGAAATGAGTGGAAATTAAGGTTATTGAGGTTAATAATAGCATTGGAGCAGAAAAACCTACAAATTCTGTGATTTTAGCTGTTTTTATGCTTTTTTTCAAAAAAATACAGATCCAAAACAGAAAACCCAGAACCCAAAACACGGAAGGGTGGTTTTGGCAAAACCAATCCAGATCCAAAACACGAAGAAAGATCCAGATCCAAAACCAAAACACAAAACACGAAAAGTGTCCGGTGCACACCCCTAATATAGGCTAATCAATCAGACGTCCCTTGAAAAAGATAAAGATCATATCGCAACGCGTTGGAAGAGAGGATAATGTGGGGATATTCTGGCTCTTCACCAAAAAGTGTTTGGAGGTTTCCAGGGACACCTGATTGATTACCCTATATGTGCTTATTTGTCTTCTTTTTGCAAAGTGGACCATAAGATCTGGTGAGAGGTCACCTTATTTCCCATTGAAAGTTGTATCTACTGTATGTTGTTTGAATAAAAATTACGGAATTACACTAGATTGGATTTCCTATTTTACTTATATGTACCGGATCTGTGAATGGAGGTGAAGAAATATTGTGAAGTGACTGGTTGAGATTGGGAGGCTCATTTACTCCCAAAATGGCTCCTGTCTCTACCCCTTTTTGTAGACCATACCATCTGGTAGGAAGTTATAGTTTATACACATCTGACAGCCTTAAAAAAATGTGACTGTACTACCCTATATGTGTTTTTTGTTTTCTTTTTTGGGAGTGTTATGGTAACCGAACCCAAAGAGGCAATCTACCAAATGTGAAGGAAATTGTGACACCCCATGAGGCTTATGAAATTTCCACTTAGCGCTTAAGGATCCATATCTGGTGATACTGTATATAACTGGGTTTAATTAGTTATGCAAATTAACTTGTGTATATTAGAACAAGTGTTTCCTGAAAGTATGTATGTTTTTCAATTGAGGGCAATTAGTGATTAGCAGAATTATTAGGGTCTTTTTGTTTGTCTTTTTCTTTTGTACTATGTATTTACAAGATACTTTTCATAGTGGATTTGTTTGTAATTCATTCCCGTTTATGGTTTTAATTGACTGTCTGGAAAACTCTTCTGCTTCAGTTTACAACAAACTGTGTAAAAGCAGCATGCTGTTTATAAGTGACCTTATTTAGAGAATGATAAATATAGCAGTTGTCCGGAATCTGTTGTGTTATTTTTAATAGACGTCGAAGTGCATATCACTAAAGGTGCATACACACGTGACGATTTTTTTAACAATTTTTTTAATGATTTAACTATAATGACGTTGTAATCGTTCAAAAAATCGTTCAGTTGCTGAGTTAAAACAATAAATGAAAATCGTTCAAGCGCGCTCCTGTTTGTAGTTTGTAGTTCATTTCAGACTGACCAACATAACGATTTTCATTAAGGGAAGGAACATTTTTCGTTCATCTTTGTAAAAATCGTTCATTACACTTCAAAAAATCGTTCACTTTTCAAGGGAAAATCTGACAGATAATCAATCGTTTGTTACAAAATCGTTACGTGTGTGTGCACCTTTACTCTGAGTTGAGTTTTTTTGGTCTGCAGAGTAGTCAGGATGTTTGAGATCAATGGGCAGCCTTCTAATCGCTGTCATTGTAGCCGGGTTGTCTTCTCCTCCTATGACTGCTGAGCAGCAATCATTCCCGTGGGTGTCCGTGACAGTCTGACAGTCACTTCATCTTGCTTGCTGTTTTTCTTATTACGCTTGATCATGGCAGCTTCCCAACTGTTTTTTGACTCAGTCAGTTGAATTGGTAATTTGTATGACATCTATCCCTAGGTCCGTTGGATATGCTTGTATTTTTCATACATATTCTTTTTAATACATATAGATTTTTTTTTTTTAGTTCTGCAAATGTTAGAGCAGGTGATTTGGCAGCAAGTGTGATGCAGTGCAGTATACTGGTAATGGTAAATATCCCACTGTATGACCATTTAATTGCTTGTGTGGACTGCAAATAGCTTTGGGGTTCAGTTGATGAATGCAGTTTTGGGGGTTTATTGTGGAGTAAGTGTCATATCATATAATTTCTTTACTGCTGAACCTATATACAGTGGATATAAAAAGTCTACACACCCTTGTTGAAATTCCAGATTCTTTGTTGTGTAGCCTGAAAGCAACACAAATCATGTCAGACCTCCCCCACCCATTTAATAGGACTGTGAAACCAGCTAAAATCAAATGGAAAAATAAACAAGCAACTTCTAGAAAAGAAAACCCCTGCAATACTCTTACATAAGTGTGCATACATTTTCATATTGTGGCTGTAGCTCTGTTCAGAGTTAACCAGTCATATCTATATAATAAGCGAGAAAGCGTCTGTTTGTCAGTCCTTTATGCACGGCCATAGTTTTGGAACTAGCTACACTAAATTTGGCAGGGTGGAGTAGTTTGACCAGGTTTGATTAGGTTTTTGCCTAGGTTTGAACTTCATCAGGGCCACTCACTGTCATACAAGCCCTAAAAATGGGGACACTTACATTACACAGGTTCCAGGGATAGCTCAACTGGAATTGGCAGTCTGCCAAAAAATCTGTGTGAAAGCTACAAACGTTTCCTTTTAACCTTACAGTCTGAGCAAATGTCAAACTTTGACTCATGCAAGTTCATATTAAATCCAGAGGTAGTCCTTTTTAAAGTGGCCATATGTATTAGTCAGCCTTCTGTGTTTGCATGCAATAGCGTAACTAGAACTTTGGGGACACATAACAAGATCTTAAAAGGGCCCCTCCCCAGAGGTTAAAAAAAACATACATTTGCCCCTACACAGAGCCCATTCAGGTTATGCCACACAATAGTACCCCTTATACACATTATGCCACACAGTAATGCCCTTTACAGATTATTCCATATAGTAGTATTGCCCCATGTAACACATTCCACACAATAGTAGTGCCCCATACATATTATGCCTCACAGTATTGCCCCTTTTAACATTATGCTACATTATGCGCCAGCTGTAATCAGCAGGCGGGCCTACACCAAATCAAACCCGCTGCCACCTGGGCCTCCCTCCTCTATGACCCTGATTGGACCGGTCCACCTTGTGTGGTTGACTGGGTGCAGGGGGAGTGGTGGGCCACAGAGGCAGCTTGGACACCATAGCAGCCGCACCGTTTGCATCACCTGTAGTTACGCCACTGTCTGCATGCATGTTAGTAAACAGTGGGGTCCTTTTCAGAATCAATGGAATGGGGTTATAGGTGAGGACAATGTAAACAAATAAAGGCTACAGCTGTACTTAAGGGTCCAGTCTTCAACTCGGCAATTCAGGGTATCCCAGCTAGTTCACAATAATGTTTAAAGAGAAATAGCATACACCTGCCAGCAATGACAGTGATTAACCTCAAATAAAAATCAGCTGTTCCAGCTAATCTGATGAGACCAATGTAAGTTTGGCATAAAGACAACGCAGCTTATCACCCAAAGAGCACCACACTTAGAGGGGTATTCAATATGAAAGGTTAACTTCCCTGGCGAAGTTAACGTTTCATATCGGAGTTTTTTTCTGCGTAAAGGTATGGTGCGCGCTCCCGCTTATCCCCATATTCAAAATAAAGTTAATAAAAACTGGAAACTCCGAATTTGGATTTGCGTAAAGTTACGAATTTTTTCTTAAAATAATTGTAAGACCCCCCTAAAGTTGTAAAAACATGGGGGAACACTATGGGTACCCCCATTTTAGCCTTTAATTGAGTCGGGGATTTAAATAGCCGCAGCAGGTGTTTTTTTTTCCCGACATTGAAGAAGTGATGCGGAAGAGCACTTAGGTTATTTTTTTCGTTTTTTTTAAGTGGTCCCATTAAATTTGGGGTACATGAAAATGGGTACTAGCATATTTTTAAGTCCCTAAAGTCAGTTTTTAAAAATTCTGCATTTGTGCACCTGCCACTATAATTCTATTCTAGAAAACATCTGCCGCATACTTGCAGAATAGCCCTGAACCTATTTCCCTATTGTTTAACAATTTTTTCCCTATTTTTTTTTTCAACTTTTTTTGACAGTTCTTTTTTAAATGTCAATCTCAGGGGTGCAGGCTATTTTTTTTAAGCCTGCACCCCTAAACCCCAATTCTGCACTTTTTTTCGACACCTATTCAATGGTGAAAAGTTATCACCGTTTTTTATCAAAGACTTTTCAAAACTGCAAGTCTTTGAAATTGAATACGGTGTAAAACTAAAACCATTGATATTAACGCAATAAACGATGTTATCGCACCCATATTGAATACCCCTATTACTGTGAAGAAGCTGGCAGCATCATGCTTCGGGGTTGCTTTCCGTCAGCTGGGATAAAGGCTCTCTAGTCAACGCTAACCTTTTTTTGGGCACTACTTCTACATAACTAACCGCTATACAGTTTCTGCCTACAGCCATGGGCAAAAGTTTTGAGAATGACACAAGTATTGGTTTTCACAAAGTTTGCTGCCTCAGTGTTTTTAGACCTTTTTGTCAGATGTTACTATAGTATACTGAAGGAAATTTACAAGCATTTCATAAGTGTCAAAGGCTTTTATTGATTACATTAAGTTTATGCAAAGAGTCAATATTTGCAGTGTTGACCCTTCTTTTTCAAGACCTCTGCAATTCGCCCTGGCATGCTGTCAATCAACTTCTGGGCCACATACTTGACTGATGGCCACCCATTCTTTTATAATCAATGCTTGGAGTTTGTCAGAATTTGTGGGTTTTATTTGTCCACCCGCCTCTTGAGGATTGACCACAAATTCTCAATGGGATTAAGGTCTGGGGAGTTTCCTTGCCATGGATGCAAAATTTCGATGTTTTGTTCCCTGAGCCACTTAGTTTTCACTTTTGCCTTATGGCAAGGTGCTAAATCATGCTGGAGAAGACATTATTCATCACCAAACTGGATGGTTGGGAGAAGTTGCTCTTGGGCGATGTTTTGGTACCATTCTTTATTCATGGCTGTGTTCTTATGCAAAATTGTGAGTGAGCCCACTCCCTTGGCTGAGAAGCAACCCGACACATGAATGGTCTCAGAGATACTTTACTGTTGGCATGACATAGGTAGCGCGCACCTTTCCTTGTCCGGACAAGTGTGTTTCCAGATGCCCCAAACAATCTGAAAGGGGATTTATCAGAGAAAATAACTTTACCCCAGTCCTCAGTAGTCAAATCCCTGTATTTTTTGCAGACTATCAGTTTGTCCCTTATGTTTTTCCTGGAGATAAGTGGCTTCTTTGCTGCCCTTCTTGACACCAGGCCATCCTCCAAAAGTCTTCGCCTCACTGTGCATGAAGATGCGCTTACACCTACCTGCTGCCATTCCTGAGCAAGCTCTGCACTGGAGGTGCCCCGATCCAGCAGCTGAATCAACTTTAGGAGATGGTCTTGGCACTTGCTGGACATTCTTGGGCTCCCTGAAGCCTTCTTCACAACTGTTGAATCTCTCCTTGAAGTTCTTGATGATCCGATAAATGGTTCATTTAGGTGCAATCTTACTAGCAGCAGTGTCCTTGCCTGTGAAGCCCTTTTTGTGCAAAGCAATGATGACTGCACGTGTTTCCCTGCAAGTAACCATGGTTAACAGAGGAAGAAAAATTATTTCAAGCTCCACCCTCCTTTTTAAAGCTTCCAGTCTGTTATTCTAACTCACAGGTTCTCAAACCCTTTCCTCAGGATCCCAAACAGTGCATGTTTTCCATGTCTCCTCACAGAATCACAAGTGAAATAAGTAACTCCACCTGTGGAACTTTTAAAATGTGTCTGTGAGTAATGCATACACCTGTGCACCTGGTGGGTGACCTGGAATATGTAATTTGTGTGGCGTCCTGAGGACAGAGTTTTATAACCTCTGTTCTAACTCAATCAGCATGACAGAGTGATCTCCAGCCTTGTCCTCGTCAACATTCTCACCTGTGTTAACGAGAGAATCACTGACATGTCAGCTGGTCCTTTTGTGGCACGGCTGAAATGCAGTGGAAATGTTGTTTTTTGGGATTCAGGCTGAGATTCAGACCCACTCGCTAAGTGTGTACGCTCGCACCCAGCGTATGCAAATTCGGCTAAGTGGCGGCAAGGCAGGTGTTCGCACGGCAAGGTATAAGCATGCCCACTATATCTTGGCGTGCAATCGCTTTGTGTATGCAGATGCCCACCAGCCTGTCTAAAGACGCCCACTTGTGCACATCATGTCCAGAAAGTGTATGCAACCATCGGTACCATCGGATGTATTCGCAGCACTTGAGGTTGACTATACACTACCGCAAGCACTGCGAGCACAGTGTGAAATACAACCAGGTGACGTGTACTATGACGCTGCCTGTTAAATATACATGCCTCTGAAACGGCGCTAAGACGCTCAGGCACGCCTGCGTTCGCACCTCCACTCCCCCGTTTTTAGTGGCCTGCCCCTGTTACCACCCACAAACAGCTTGTCCTGTCACTCATTCAGCCGGGCTGTCTATGCTCGACGAGTGTACGCTTCCCGATCGCTCGGACTAGTTCGCGCACTGTGAT
The DNA here is from genome assembly GCA_031769625.1 of Taudactylus pleione. NCBI lineage: Eukaryota > Metazoa > Chordata > Amphibia > Anura > Myobatrachidae > Taudactylus > Taudactylus pleione. The sequence continues at coordinate 8,333,040 of JAUIMM010000081.1, read as the reverse complement.
GCATGTGTACAATGCGAACAATTGGCAGCTACGAGCGAACGCTTCCTAGAGAGGGAGTCTGAATTGGGCTCTAAGTTCATTGTCATGGCAAAGAGGGACTTTGCAATTAATCTGATCACTCTTCATGACATTCTGGAGTATATGCAAATTGCTATCATAAAAACTGAAGCAGCAGACTTTGTAAAAACTGAAAACTTTTGGCCATGGCTGTACTATTTTACTGTTGTATGTTTGCACTGACTAGGAGAATATTGATGCCATATTATTATTGCTACTATAAGGATACATTTTACTTAGAAACATAGACTTTTACGGCAGATAACAACCACTTGGCCCATCTAGTCTGCCCCTTTTTCATTTGTCCTTTTGGCAACTTCAACCCAATTTGCTCCTTATGTCTCTCTTAAGGATATTCTTATGTCTATGCCAGGCGTTTTTACGTTATGAATTTATATTTTAATCATATATTAGTAATTAGACAATTATTTAAATTTTTTTTTTCCCAAAAACTTTTCCTTAGCATTGATTTTAAAGTAGCATGTAGGAACATTAAAACAGCAGAGTGAGATGCAGATCTATAATGAATAGCTCACATATCAAGATGTATTAGCACAAAGCCGAAGATGAATTTAATCTTCCAGCATAATGATTCAAAGCACACAGCCAAGTCACCCAAGGAATGGCTTCAGAAAGGGAGGATCAAAGTCTTCGAGTAGCTCAGTTAGAGCCCAGACCTCCATCTCATTGAAAAGCAGTGGAATGGCCAGAAGAGAACTGTGCACAGGAGATCCCTTTGCAATTTGATCACATACATTTTTCTGCAGGGAAGATTTGGATAGAATTACAAAGTTAGGACACTAGATGCAATTGGTGCTTCCAAAAATAATTAGTTTAGGGGTGCGCACACTTATGGAAAAAAGGGCATAGTATTTTTTTTCACTTCTTTTTCCTAAAAGTTGCCTTTAGTTTTTCAATTAAATTTTGCTGACTGCAAGGTCACATTAAAATTGGAAGAGGTCTGACATGATTTATCTTAGTTTCAGGCTTCACATCACAAAACACTGAAATTTCCATTAGGGTGTGTAGACTTATTGTATTACTGTAACTTTTATTGTTTTATTTCAGTAACCAAGTATGGGTATTTCCTTAGGCTTGGTATTGATTTTCTTTTAAAGGAGAACTTGACAAAAATATTATTTGTTCAGAACACAACATTTGTTTGGTAGTGTTTGCTAACTGGAACCTGCTATTTTGACAAAGTGTACCCTCATTATTAGGGTTCTCTTCCCAGAAAGGTCTTAAAGTGTAGTATGCCAGTGCTATCACATAATTTCAAGGACGTTGCATACCTACATAATCAGACTATTTTACAAGCTAACATTTTGTTAGTTAGAAAACTCCAGTAGGAGTGTATCTAACAAATATCCTTTGCTGCAAACTATTGATCTCCAGTTGGTAAGCAACATACAGTCCTCTTCCTATAATTGACCACTCTTTAGTATTGTGTACGTGACTTCAACAGTTTGCACGAATTAGCATTGAAACACTTTTAGGCTAGACTACTGGTTCCCAAATTTGTTCCTCAAGGCACCCTACCAATTCTGGTTTTTAGACTATCCCTTGCAGTGGACAGATGGCTTAAAAAGTAGCAATCAAATTGATTTAACCATCTGTATTCAAGCATGGGTATCCTTAACCTGGTTTGTTAGGTGCCTTGAACACCAATTTTGGGCACCACTAAGCTAAACAGTTCAAACCCAACAACTTTGGGTATATGACACTGCGTTAGGGGGTGAGCATAACAAACTGCTAAGTAATGGATGGATGTACTCTGCTTGATGGTTGATTTAATTAAGGATTGAATATAGGAGGAGGGCTATTTTTGCACTTTTAACACCCCCCTCTTCCACCCCAAAAAACTAATAAAAAAATTGGCTAAGAAGAGGCATCTACATGGAATGTATTGGCAAACTGGTTATGAACTGTATACTATCATTTGAACATTACAATCCGAATATGGTCAATCAGCAAGGCTATTCTTACCTTTTATTTTTAATCAATACGTTTTATTGTTACATGCTCCATTTATTATTTAACTCTTTGCTTTAGGGCAGAGGTCCTTAAGTGTTTTTCAGCCTGTTTCCAAGTTTAATTCTAGAATTTTCCATGTTTCAAGTCTGAATAATTCATGTAGTTCCTTTTTTACAGTTTTACTTTTCTCAAGAACAGCACAATAGTGTTTTTTGCATTTAATTGTGGAGACAAGACAAAACCGCCTTTTTGTGGGCTGAACCATATATTCATGAGAATGCAACTTATTAGCTAGACATATGATCTCGCTGAGACATGAAGGCTGCATTCCCATATATTCTGCCTGGGACATAAATAATGGCTGCCTTCACCAGGTGTAGTGGGAGATGCAATTTTTTCAGCCTACTGATCAAATCAAATTGCCTCCAGATACTGACTTAAAAATAAACATTTTGTGTATTTACTGGGTTGTTTAAAGGGTATTCAGTGTCTGCATATAGAACAACCTCTTTATTTGGGTAATGGTTGTGCTAAAATAGTTGTGAGAGAGGGGTGCCAGGTGCTGCCCCCCACCACAAAGCACTTTTACGATATAGGATTTATAACTCCATCACTAATTTCAGCACTTTTCACTTCGTATTAAACACTGTTTATTAGAAAACTGTATCATTGCACTTTATTGCCTTTCCTATATATATATATATATATATATATATATATATATTTTTAATCTTGAGTATAGCAGAGAACACAACTCGTTAGCACCGAACGTGTCCGTGTAGACCTACTCTCTGGAGTAAATCCCTGATTATCTTCTTTATTGAACCATCCCTTGTGCACCACCTTTTAATTAAAGAATTCATGTTTACCAAGAAATCTATCCCGGAAAGTGCCTACAGAGAACATTTGAAGACATGCATTTGAAGGAAACCTGCCACTTTGTAATTTATATATTAATGCATTCATATATAAGTATCTTTTTCCCTGCAACTTTTTATTTATATAATATATACACAAAGGTACTGAAAACAGCGCTTATTCCCAAATGGATTCTGTAAGCGTAAAGTCCCTTATGGTACAATCTTTAATGTTCACTATACTTCTGTCATCACAGTGGCTGCTCAGAGTTGTCCAAATGGATTGTTGTTGTGTGGTCCCGATAATTTATGAAATACAAAGAGGTGAGAACGAGCGCCTTAGTGTAGTAGATATGTTATTTTACTGCGCACTTCTATACATATACAATGCGTACCATGTGTGCCTAATATTTAGGTATGTAGAAATATCTCCCACTTCAGCAATGATACGTGTCCCTGTTGCACAGGAGGATCACTTCACTCTAGTTGGGATGACAAGTAGAGAAAGCGAAATACGTGCATAGTGTAGTATTTTAAAAAATTTAATTACAAACACAAAACACCAAAAAAATGCATAATTACAATAACAAAGTGATTCAAAAGCTTATCTGAAATGGTACAGCGATCCCAAGTAGCGGGAGTCACCACAGCCTCAACGCTTTTCTTCCCTTTTACCTGTTTGGCTGGACTTCATCAGGAGGATGTCTATACAGGAGCAATACCTCTCTTATATACCCTGTGTATTTACCCTAAATTGCCAATAAACCGCACTTCCGATTTTCGGATGTGCGGCCATTTTGCAACTCATTGCGCATGTGCGAAAATTGTAAGCATCACGAGAGGTCCCGCTGCTTGTATCAAGCGTCGACCTCCACCATAAGACATTCCCAGATATCGGGTGCCATTTTAGATGGTGTTGCGCCTGTGCAGCAACCCTAATTATCGCGAGAGGTCCCGTGTTACATACAGTGTGGTGATCTCTGCTACAAGATGGTAGGTGTGTTATATATAGATCAGAGTGTATCTATAGGGTATGTTTCCGCGGACATTTTGGAGTATATGCAACTTTATAAGCACCCTAAATACCTCACATAGAAATATGAGCAACATATGTCTCCAAAAAGCGGCCATTTTGTTGTGGTCTTTTACATACGGTGGCCATTTTCTTATGGTTTACATAAAGATCAACGTGCAAAGTTGCAAAATAAATACAGGGTTTTTAAAAACATTATATAAAATTTATATATCAAGTAGGCAGACATTTGAGCAAATGTGTTTCTTTTAAAAAATGAAGATAAATAAGATAAAAAAATCTTTTCACTTATACTGTTTGAACTATACAATTTAACATTTTATTATTATAAGTAGTAATGATGTACACATAAAATGAGAAGTGTATATATAATGTAGTAAAATAATTTCCGTGGCCATCAACCAGTCATCATAAAAATCGCATAAAAACACTCTCAAATTCCATAGTACGAAGCTTAACATAGAGAAATAAAAGGACGAAGGAGTTTATAAAAAGGATGTGATCTCATACATTTCATTTAACCCATGTGAAACCATAGTGTTAAGAGTAAAGATCCAATACATCTCCCTTTGGGATAACTTCTTTTCCCTATCTCCTACTCTGTCACTTAACTGTACATTCTCTATTGCTTTAAATTTCAGTCCTGTTGGATCAGCATTATGATACCTACTGAAGTGTTTCGGTATGGAATGATTATGCACCTTATTTCTAATGCCCCCTTATGCAAAGTCATTGTCAGGATGCGGCCTGGGATCGGCCGCTACTCACCTCTGCGCTAGTTTCCTTGGGCTTAGGTGTCCAGACGCTGGGAGTGGAGGTGAGTGGTGACTGAGTATTCTCCCTGGGGTCCGCTAGGGCTTCCGTGCCTGCGTCCTGGTTTCCGGGGTGCCGGACATGGGTGCAGCCATGTTGGCTCATATCACCTGACTAGTCTCTCCCAGTGATAGTCCTGTGGTCGCTCAGCTGATCCTCTGATCCAATGATCAGCTACCCAGGGGTATTTTAGTCTGACTCCAGGAACAGGAAGCTGCTGTCCAACTTCGTTGTTCAAGTGCCTGTGATACTTACCACTGTTGCTCTGTGCTAATTCCTTCTGAGTGTTGCTCAGCCTGTTCACAGTTCTCTAAAGTTTCAAGTATTTGCTTCCATGCTATTCTCAGTTTGAGAGATTAGTTCTCTCCCATTATCCTGTCTTTCATGTTTTCTATGTCTGTGTGTCTTGTTAAGTGCTGTTAGTTCTGTGGCTATTACCCTGTGTCACTGAGGTGTCAGATTACCTGCGATTACTATTAGCTCCCAGCTGCACCTTTTAGCATTCCCAGCCTGTCTACATCTGTGTTTTTCTGTGCAAATCTGCACCTGCATATGTAACTATTCCCAGTATATGCATGTGCCCGGTATACAATCGGGAAACCGTCTGCCTTTATACTGGCAGCTGGCTTCCCGACTGTCATATCCCAGCGAGGGTGAAATCCCGGGTGTCTAGATGTAGACGCCTGACATTTCCCCGACACCGGGCACCGTGAGCGCACAGCCAAGGGGGGGTCGAGGGTTAGGTTTAGGGCACTCGACGGGGACTTAGGGTTAGGCTAGGGGGAGGGAGGTTAGGGTTAGGCACCCGCGGGGGGGACATAGGTTTAGGCAGCGGGGAAGGGGGGATTAGGGTTAGGCACCCCTAAGGACGGTTAGGGGGTTAGGTTAGTATATACTTACCTTAGCGACAATCGGGATTTCCAGCGCTGTCGGGCTTATGCTGCCGGGCTCTACTCATCTGTCGGCCAGGCGCTGCCGGGAATCGAACCATGCGGCCAGCGGTATTTCATACTGATTCCATGTGCCCAGTCTGCTCAATGTTTGTCTGTGTAATCCAGCAACTGCACATTTAGCAGTCTCCAGTACTTGCCAGTGTCCACGTCTCCCTGTGTTGCTGTGCGAATCAGCACCAGCATTTCTAGCTTTCCCAGAATAAGCCTTTTTCCACCCTGCTCTGTGTTTCTGTGCAGCCAGCACCTGCATATGTAGCAAACTCCAGTACCTGCCAGTGTCCACATCTCCTTGAGCTACTGTGCTAATCATCACCTGGATTTCTCAGCGATTCTCAGTACATTTCTCAGTATTCTCTAGCAAGCTTGTGATTAGGATCTCTACAGTGTTCCAATATTTAAGCATCCAGTTTACCTCCAGTGCTCTAGCATTTGCTTCATTTAATATAGTTTCTGGTCTTCTGCCATTCCCAGGTACCTGTCCAGAGGGCCGCGACCTGCTCACTTGGTGCGGCGAAAACCAAATCCCAATTGGAGGGGTCACTGGAGAAAACCACCAAGTGAGTTAGACTCCGCGCCTCTGGGCAGGTCTAGCCAAACCTGGGTTTGGCCGCAACTAGGAGATCTAGCTACAGTCACTTCCCTAGTCACCCGAATCCCCTGGCTCACCATCCTCCACAGAGGAACACTTGCACCGGATCGTGACAGTCATGCAGCCATGAGGGAAGTGACAAATATTCTGATTTGGGCAGAACGTTGTTTTCCGGCGATCTCTGCAATATTCATCCCGGGAGTCCTTAATTGGGAAGCGGACTTCCTAAGTCATCAGGACATACATGCCGGAGAGTGGCCTCTCCACCCAGGGTTTTTTCAACTCCTGGTGAACAGATGGGGCCTACCAGACATAAACCTTTTGGCATCACGTCACAACCACAAGGTCCCCAGGTACAGGTCCAGGACCAGAGATCCCTCAGCAGCTTTTGTGGATGCACTAGCAGTGAAATGGGACTTCAAGCTGGCGTATCTCTTCCCTCCAATTTCCCTCCTCCAACGGTCCTCAGGAAATTCAAACAGGAAGGTGGAACAGTAATATTAGTGGCTCCTGCTTGGCCCAGACGTCATTGGTTCACCGACATATGGAATCTATCCATAGACAGTCCGTATCCTCTTCCTCTATGGCCGGATCTGTTAGCGCAGGGTCCCTGCCTGCATCAGGACTTAGATCGCCTGTCTTTGACGGCGTGGCTCTCGAGTCTTCCATCTTAAGAGCCAAGGGTTTCTCCAACTCTGTGATTCAAACGATGTTTAGGACACGAAAGCCTTCCTCTGCCCGAATGTATTATAGAGTTTGGCATTCTTTTGGTCAATGGTGTTCCCACAGAAAATATGACCCTAAGGTGTTTAGGGTTTCCCAGGTACTGGCTTTTCCCCAAGTTGGATTGGACCTTGGTCTCCGCCTGGCCACTTTGAGAGTGCAGGTTTCTGCACCTTCAGTCTGGTTCCAGAGAAAGATTGCTTCTTTACCAGATGTTAGACTTTTTTTTTTCAGGGGGTTCTCAGAGTTCAGCCTCCTTTTGTCCCACCGTTAGCACTGTGGGATTTGTCTTTGGTTCTCAAGGGGCTACAAGCTCCCCCATTTGAACCTCTGGATTTAGAAGATTTGAAATGGTTGACAGCGAAGACACTTTTTCTCCTTGCTATCTCTTCTGCACGCAGAGTCTCTGATTTGGCAGCGCTCTCTTGTCGCTCCCTATTTTTTTGTTTTTCACCAGGATAGAACTGTTCTCCATACAGGTGCGGGTTACCTTCCTAAGGTAGTGTCCCATTTTCATGTGAATGAAGAGATTGTGGTTCCAGCTTTTCAGTCTTAAGACCTTTCTGTAGGTCAGAGGTTCCTAAATGCGATCCTCAAGGCTCCCCAACAGTTCAGGTTTTAGAGAGATTCATGGTTGAGCAGCAGTGGCTTAATTAGTACCTCAGTCAATTTTATTTAACCACTTGTGCTCAACCATGGATATCTCTAAAACCTGAACTGTTGGGGAGCCTTGAGGACCGCGTTTGTGAACCTCTGCTGTAGGTGAAGCCTCCCTGGATGTAGTTCGTGCTCTCCGTATCTATGTGGAGCGTACAAACTATTTTTAAAAATCAGATACTCTTTTTGTGTATAGGATGCCATCCTCGTTTGTGAAAACCATATAACAAACAAGACTCTGGCTAAATGATTACGTATGACTATCTACTCTGTATGGCCATCATGGGCGTTTAGTCGTGGTGCCTCTGTTGAGCAATTGTGCAATGTGCAATATGTGTGTGTATAGATAGAAATATATATATATATATATATATATATATATATATATTATTTTTATTTTATTTATTTTTTTCTATCTTACCTTCTTTTTTTTTTTTTCTCCTGATCTCAAAACTGAATAGGCTTCTTTCCACAAAAGTAGATTTTTGTGTTTCTCTAGCACCTTAGGGATCAGAACTTATGTTTTTTTTTTTTTTTTTTGTTATGGGATTGTTATCCAGAAACGCATGTACAGCAGCTAGATATTCCAAAGCTTTAAAGTATTATTGGCAGTATCTTCAGACCTTCATCAAACAATATCCTCTGCCCTTGAATAAGGACTGTGCATGCCAGCATCAAATATTTAAATGTTGCTCTCTTTTTTCTTCCAGAAGCTTGAATAAAAAATAGTCAGGGAGTGGAATTTAAGATGCACAAATACTAATCTTTCAAATTCATTTATAATGATCTCCTTATGAGTTCAGTGTGCTTGGTGACTATAACACACACAAAAATGTGACGTGAAATTTAAATAGTAGGGTTACTTGTTTTTTGTGCTGCCTGAAGTCTATTTAATGAGGACTTAATTGAAAATGTGTTTCTAATGGGAATCTGTGAGTATGGGGAATATTTATAAAGATTTTTTAATTTTTTTTTCATAAAATTATGTAGAATTGCAGTTTTTGCATAATTTTATGAATTGTTGCTATGCGCCAACAGCATGAAGCAGGAGATTTCTCACAAATCTCTGGCAGAGTGCTAGTTAGCATTGCAGAGCAGACCACAGTCCCTATTGTTATCAATGAGGACTACGGTTTGACCCCTATTAAACCATACGCTGACTATTGAGCCTTTTTGGAGTTTGACCCCATAGGTTTATACATTCTACAGGTGGCGTAAACCACTGTAATCAGATGGAGGCAGTCTTACAAAAGAGAGATCTTGCGCAATATCAGAATCCCCGGAGGAGTCTTTCACAAATATGCTGGGAAAGTAACTTGCAGGGACAGTGAGCTGTTATCGCTACCGCTATCCCTGCGAGTTAGTTAGTTCATTGCGGGGATATTTTCATTCAAAATGTCTGCCCGCGATACGAGCTGAGAAAAATCTCAGCAGTGCTGCAATTATTAATACATAGGCCCATATATCAGGTCTAAGTATGTATTTAAACCTTTATAAAAATTGTGTTCTAATCACTTAGGGATATATTTACTTAAGTGAGAGTGTTTAGAAGTAGAGATGTTGCCCATAGCAACCAATCAGATTCTAGCTATTATTTTCTAGAAGGTGCTAGTTAAATGTTAAGTAGTCTCTGATTGGTTGCTATGGGTGACATCGCCACTTATGAAAACTCTCACTTTAGTAAATATACTCCCATAGTATTATTTAGTGGTTTTTAGTTCACCTCTGATGATCTTCCTCAGGGGTGAGAAGTGCAGGGTTAGTACTGTACCTTTTTAAATCTTAAACAATACATATAATCCTCAAACGCATGTGTCTCCTAATGGCCAAAATGACCATAACCATGGTACAGTCCATGCAAAAAGTGTTGTTTTTTTTTTTTTTTTTTTAGTTTAATGCTCCTATTTAAAAGGGTATACGTTCAGGAAGCCGGCCGACGCAATGCCGACAGCTGGCTTCCCAACTACTTAATCCCGGCGAGGGTTAAATGACAGGCGTCTAAATCTAGACGCCTGTGATTTTACCGACGCCGGAGCCCGGCATCCCGATCGAAGTGATGCTGGGCGTGGACAGCTGCGGGAGGGGGAGTTAGGTTAGGGGTTCCCGGGGGCGACTTAGGGTTAGGCACCCCCCCGGGAGGTTACGGTTAGGTTAGGGGGAGGGAGGGTTAGGGTTAGGCACCACCGGGGGACTTAGGTTTAGGCGGCGGGAAGGGGGGGTTAGGTTTAGGCACGGGGGGGGAGGTTAGGGTTTGGTACACTAAAGGCGGGTTAGGGGGTAGAATTAGATTAGTTTATACTTACCTTTAGGACGATCGGGATTTCCTTCTCTGTCATGTGGCCGGCGGTAAATCATACCAAATGCATTTAAAAGGTATACAACCGAAGAAAGTTAAACCTACACAGCAGAACATTCAAATGTGCATTATATTTTTGGTTTGATTTAGTTTAATTAATAGAGCAGTGGTTCCCAACTGTGCGCCATGGCACCCTGGGGTGCCTCGGGACACTTGCAGGGGTGCCTCAGGTAGGTGGTCCAGCACCAAATCAAATTCTTTATGGTCAATGTAATGTAAATATGTGGACAAACAGAAGTGCAAACCTGTCACCCACTATATAAATGAACCTATGGATGACAGGTAAGTACAATTTACATCACTTTACTACACTACATTTTTGTCTGAATAACAAACTTTTGGTTTAGGGGTGCCGTGAAAACAATTCTGATGCATTAGGGTTACGTGATTCAAAAAAGTTTGGGAACTACTGTAATAGAGCATTTAAATCATAGGCCTTTCTTGCTTTTTAGCCCTTGCTGGTTTGAATTTGTGCTTATACTTCATACATATTACATTATACCCCGCAGCTGTTGGCCCCTTTTGATGAGAAGCTATACAATCCAGATGTAAAAGTCATTGGCAGAAGAGTAGCTGGTTGCAGCTCAGAGACTACAGCGAAGCTACGCCAGCTGTGTTCTGGTGCTAAACTCTACGTGGGCTGTGATGAGCTGAGCCCACGAAGGGTTCCACAGGTCTTTGTAGCCTGCTTCACAGTACTGTCATACTTTGCTATTGGCTCTGGCATTGAATGCATCAAATGAACTCACTCATAACTTTTCACCTTTTTTTTTTTTGCTGAATTATACTCACAACAGAGGGATCTATATTCTATTTTAAATTCTTTCTCTGCCACTTTCAAGGCCCTGTAAACATAGCTTTTTTTTCTCGCTAAATACATTTATGTAGCTCCTGGCTAACACATCGAAAATACACACTCTGGACCTCCAAAAGTCATTGTGTTGTGATACAAAACCTAATATTTCAATGTGAGCACAACACAACAAGTAGAAGCATGAACAGTCCGCTATCAGCAGCAAATGCTTTGTGCCGCCAGGCCCTTCCTATCAGAAGATGCAGATTTGTGCACTTGCCTCACTCTCTGCAGTTGCAACCATCTTCACCTGCTAGTCCATGTTCTTTGTATATTAACTGGCACACAGGTGTTTAATGCAACAAATTGGCATTGGTGTTGCTGGGGGGATGTGATCAATATCCCGACCCAGTGGCGTAACTAGGGGGGGTCGGGCAGGGTGCGTGCCCTGGGCGCCGTGGGACCGTCGGCGCGGGGGGGCGCCGCCGGCCAAGGTCCGGCCCGCCCTAGTTAGCCACCAGTGTAGCGCCGACCGCAATGTTTGCTGTCAACGCTACACATTTACACAGGACCGGCGCTAGGCTTCCAGCGCCGGTCCTGTGCTGCACGCCTGAGCCCGTTCCCTCCCCCTGAGCGCTTGCCCAATAGCGCCAGGAGGCGGGCTCAGGCTGTGCATAACACATGCATGTGTTAAACAGCAGCCAATGAGAGTCAGATAGACTCTCATTGACTGCTGCAGCACCCACTGCAAGAGCCGGACTTCCGTAGACTCCTGCGGTGGGTAATGGGACAGACGTCATGATGTCTGTCCCATTATGCTGAGCGCGCCAGCCCGGGAGAACTGTTGGGCGGCGGCGGGAGCGGCGTCACGGACTGGAGGAGCAGCAGCAGCAGCGTGGATTCAGGTAAGTATGTTTTTATATATATTTTTAAAAACCTGTCGGCACTACTGAGGGCACAACGGGGGTGGCTACCACTGGGGGGACCTCTACTGGGGGGAGGGCTATTACAGGGGGCACTTAATCGGGAGGGGGAACCTCAACTGGGGACAACTACTTGGGGGGGGAACTACTACTGGGCGCATTATAAAAGCGGCCTACTACTAGGGGCACTGCACTGGGGGGACCACAACTGGGGGCAATAACAGGAAGGACAACTACAGGGACCACTGGTTAGGGGGGGTCACTACTGGGAGCCTGCGTCAGGGGGACCACTACTGGGGGCACAGCATGGGAGGGGGGGGGGACTACTGCTGGGGGCACTATATAAGGGGCTTACTGCTAGGGGCACTGCGGGGACCACTACAGGGGGCACTAGATAGGGGGGATCACTACTGGGTGCCTGCGTAAGGGGGACCACTACTGGGAGCCTGCATCAGGGGGACCACTACTGGGGGCACAGCATGGGAGGGGGGGGACTACTGCTGGGGGCACTATATAAGGGGCTTACTGCTAGGGGCACTGTGGGGACCACTACAGGGGGCACTAGATAGGGGGGATCACTACTGGGTGCCTGCGTAAGGGGGACCACTACTGGGAAACCTGCATAGGGGGGGGGGATACTGCTGGGGGCACTATATAAAAGGGCACTGCATGGGGGGGGACTACTACTTGGGGCACTATATAAAGGGCACTGCATAAGGGGATACCACTACTGGGTGCACTGCATTGTGGGGACTGCTACTGGGGGCACTGCATAAGGGGGAACACTACATAGGGCACTGCATTTGGGGGGAACACTACTGGGGGCACTGAGTATAAGGGGAACTCATTGGGGGCTGTATAAGGGGGGACCACTACTGGGGATACTGTATAAAGGGCACTACTATGGGCCTGCATAAGAGGGACCACAACTGCATACTGGGGGTACTGTATAAGGGGTACTACTGGGGTCAAGGTGCATATGGATAGGAATGTTCAGCGTGAAAATAAAGGGGTGTGTCATGTTGACACGCCCCATTTTTAAGTGACCACGCCCATTTTTTTTCCTGTGCGTGCACACATATCGGGGTGGTGTTGGTGGTGGGGCTCCCTTTTCAAATTTGCCCTGGGCTCCAAATACCCTAGTTACGCCACTGCCCGACCACAGTGATTCCGGAGGTAAGTAGCAGCATTAGTTTTGGGTTAGGCATCCCATACTCATCCTGCTGCTGGGCCATATTTGTACTTCTGTATATGAGTACATTTCTAGTCCATGCAACAAGATAAGAAAGAAATAGGCCCCTTTCTCCAGTCATTAGTCTTTTATCGTAAATTCGCAATGAAAAAGAAATATATCTAAAAAATAAACCTATTAGTGTGCCGCATGGAGAACACATTGACTTACGGTACATTTACTGCTTCCCCAGGTCAGTTTCTGGAGATATGATTGTGTAGCCGGCTGACAGTGTCACTGCTGATGTTACCCTTTTTCTTGTATATGGCTTTATGTGTGTATTGTACAAAGACCGTTGGTTCCAGTGTGGTTGCATTTGGTATCTGCTCAGTGTGAGCGTATGACGTAAATCCTGTGTAGTTCTCTGGTTTGCTTGATATGCTGTACTCTGGATGTGTTTTATTATCTGTGCCTGTCCTATACTTGCATTGCAAAACGGTATATGCAACTCCGTCGATTTTCCACTTGCCGTCAAAGTATCATTGGTGGGTGGTAACTGAGCTTTCGCATGTAGTGATGACGTGTAGATGGAATTGCGAGATATGTAACGTTGTGCGTTTATGCCCGTTTTTAGATTGACCTCTTGAACCAAGAGTAGCACTTTTGCAAGTGCGCATTGATAAGGATGATTACTGTGAATCTAAACTTATGGATAGGTGCAGTGTGGTCTCAAAGATACGTACAACTCTGCCTATGGGAGACTATTTTTCTCTGCACGCAATGTGGTTGTAATTGCATTTGAATTGCTTTAACTCTGCATCAGACCCTTTATATTTAAGCTATACTACCAATTTTAATCCTCTACTCTTAAAGACCTGGCGGAAAACCAAATGTGTTCCTGCTCACTCCCTCCCACCCTGCTTCCCATACTCCATGTTGGGGTTCTGCACTTTCACGTTCTGCTAGGGTACTGCAGCTTTCACAGGCTTTATGGTTATATTTACTTTTGTTTTATAGGTGTAAATACCGTATAATTTTTCAGAAGATGTTTTTGTAGTGTATTGCTCTCTTTCTGTATCCCAAGGAAGGAATAAGTAACCAGGCTAAGGGGGGTAATTTACCAAATTATAATTTCTCATGATCACAGCCGCGAAAACGCATAGGTCCGTGACCTTTACACGGATACGTGCAATTAGAGATATTTTTGGAAAAAAACAGGCTGTAATTCGATTGCGTGAATAAAAACGCAACAAAGTCATGTTTTTCGTGTGCGAAAATTAACGGTCTACTTGAATTCCTCCCTAAATGTTGGTTAAAGTATTACCCAAAGGAAATGAGGAAGACACTACCGTGAAGGTAGATTATGCTTTTTAAAATGACATTAAGTACAAATGGCAAGTCCTGCTGTCTTCTGCAATGTGGAAGTGTATGGGAATGTTTGCTAATATTTAAACGATGCTGTCTACATCTTCAAATGTATTCCTTATTCCCCACCACATTGCTATCAGCTGTGCTTTGTGTGCTTTGAACTAGTTAGGAAACATTAATATTTAATGTATTGTTTTAGCAGCTACCTGTTACATATTTGCATCCTAATAGTCACGTCTAAAAAATGAAAGCTATGTCATGTTTTCTCTTGCTCTGACTAAGGTTCTGCAATAGCTGAAAAATTTACTGTGGGCTTTTAAAGATTTGTAGTGGAGAAGATTCCCTTTTTTTTTTTTTTAACTAATTTACAAACCTGCTCAATAAATAGCTTGGCTTATATACCATTTTATTACATTTTGATATATGCTTTAAATTCTCATTTTTATTTTAAAGAAGAAACAAAATTATCAATAGCCGTAATATACAGAACCTTGAATGGTAAATGAAACAGTAACATGTGATCCAGCATTCCTCCTGAGGAGGCCAGGGTTCCCCTAGCGGTAATAGTTGCAGATCCTTTGATAATTGGCCTTCTGCGTAAGTTTATAGTTGTGCGGAATGGAATCGAAGCCATTTTTATGGTGTACACTGATCGCAGACGCAAGCTGTGGCTGCCCGGAAATGCCTGTGTGTTTGCCGCCTCTCCTCTAAATGGTCCCTCACTGTCAGTCACACTGCTGGTAAATAGTTGCTGCGAACGGCAATGTAAATATGCCTTGACGCATGCGCAGTTTACCAATAATTGCTCAACTCCGTAAATATCGGCATTGCGTCCATCTTTGAATCGGGTCCTTAGTCCCAAATAAATTACATAGAATTTTTCCAGTTGCTTTTCCTTTGTGTTGGAGAGATTGCTCTCACAGAGGGGTTTTTCTCCATGTATGCTCAAGAATAGTATCCTTTTGGTTAACAATGCAGAGGCTTGTAGGAGAGGTGTTTGGCACCCGTATTAATTTGATGCCATGGTCTGCTCTTCTGGACTTTCTCTTTTTTTAAACTCAGTGAGTGCTCATAGCCTTGCATTCAGGCAACTGGGGGTTTCATAGCTACATTTTGGAAACAGCTATCTAAACCATCAATGGGGGGAACTCAAATGAATACTATGTTGAATAGCACCAGGAATGAGGGCCCGGTGCTATTCGATTGTCCACATCGCAGCCGGCAAGTTGGGAGATGGAGTTTACCGCTCCTATTGCTAGGGGTTTAGTCACGTTAAACTGCATTTTTTCGACTTAAGTGCTGGGCGAAATGCTGTTAGCAAACGCGGTAAGCCCGCAACTAGCATGGCGGCACTAATTTAGTTGGATTTCTGCTCGCACCTCAGGAGGATGCGAGCAGAAATCTTCTGTTGGCGGGTTTACATCATGGCCAAGTGAATAGCTGTCTATGCTCATTCCCGGCACTACTCAACATCGCATTCAATTGAATTCCGCCCCTATGTTGGAAGTTAGGACAGGATTTGGTTCATAGCCTCAATGAAAAGGATTACCCATTATTTACACTCTACATGGGAAACATTTAAAAAAATAATGGGAGCCTTGGTTCAGGCATAATGATAATAATATCTCCCCCTTAACTACCCTGAATGATGCTGCAAGCTCCCCTATGGATGCTATGGATGTAAAGGTAACTTTATTGTTTTTAATGATCTCTTGATTATATGATTCTATGTACCTTTTGACAATCAAAATGTAACATTTACAGTAAATTAATATACCGTCTACTAGCCCACCTTGAAATAAAGGAAAAAAAGAAAGATAAATATATATACTGTGTGTATCTCTCTATCGAGAGAGATTTTTTTTTTTTTTCTTCAATGGGGAAATTTTGATAATGACATTGGTGGGTGTTCATTGCAGGCTATGTGCAGATGTGTCCTCATAACTTATTGCTGCTGTCGCTCCAAACAACCTCTCTTTGTGCACCAGGTACTGTGCTACTGTGCCGAGCATCTCTTTTGTGTCTTATTCGGCTGAAAATGCGTCTTAGTGGCAATGTGATGCAAATAAGACGCACCAGGAGACCGCATGGATTTAATTGATCTACGACACTTGTATATCTCTGTGCGACGGAGTCTGACTCTCTATGATGCAGCGTTCTGTTGTGCTTCGTGTACTGACTCAGATGCTTGCAGACATACCTGTGTTGCTCATCATATTAATCAGTACAGTCCCCTTAAGCGGATTGTCACATTCAATTGCGACAGACACTTTTTTGGGGCGAAAATGATGCTTGGTGCAAGACTAGTCGCACGGATCCTGGTGGCTCACTCGCACCAAGCGGCTTGCACTCCATGGCATATTAAGGATAGGTGTATGAGGACACATCTGTATGATGTATAATTTTGTTGGTAAATTTGTCTTCCTGTTGGCCACAGTATGTATGTTGTATAGTAGCATATTCCTTAGGCCTGTATCTTATGTCTGTTTTGGTGGAAATTAAAACAAAGCTATGGAAAAAAATAATTCTGTTTAGTGTGCAGTTATTCTTCTAAGGCTACAGGCTGCAATGCATGATGATAATAATAGTAAGAATAAGTTGCCCACAGGTAATGAAAGGTAGCTTGGTGGAGGCCTAACACTTTGTAGTATTAGATGCACCATCAGGTGCATGGCTAAGCAGTCCGTTATGTAACCACGCCCCATAACATTCCGAAACTTTGCCCCTTTCAGAAATCTGTCTTGATTCAGATATGTTCCATGTTGGGAAGTGTGTTTCTGAGAGAGACTGTATGTTAGTGTACACAGCAGCCGTCCAGGAGTCCTCCATAGTCCCCTATAAGCCACACCCTTCTCATCTCCTTTTAAATGCTGCTCCCTTGGAAACAATTGCCTGATAAGGTAGTAAGGTGCTTCTACAGTACCTGCAGGTGGGAAGTTGAAGTGAGCAGGTAGAGGAAGGAGTTGGAAATGCTTAACACACTCCTAAAGGAAAGACCACAAGAATAATATTGAGATTTGCTATTTTCCTACTGTCTTTAGCAGCCCCATCCTAAAAAAAACACAAAAACATTATGCCACACAGTAATGCCCCTTGTAACATATTATGCCACACACACAGTAATGCCCCTTACACAGACCCCCTGCGACTCACCTCCCCCTGTGTTCCTCCAGCACCAGGGCTCAGAGTCGGTCAGGCAGGCTGACTCAGGGTTCAGGGCACGGGAATTTGAGTGCTGCTGCTGCTGCTCCTCTGCCCTCTCTCCCCAGCGGGCCGCTCCCAGAATGCCATGCGCGATGACATCACGCAGTTTGACACCCGGCATTCTGGGAGACTGGGACTCCCAACAGCCTTGTCCGTGCCCCCTCAAATCTTTCGCAGGAGCATGTGCCCCCCTAGGCCCACTCAAAACACCCCCGCCCCCCGCAGTTGCAGCCCTGTTTTTAGCAAGCCATGTTGCATCATATTCTAAAATACTTACTGTATAAACTATATTTTATAACTTCAGGTGAATCATATGGACAGCTTTACAAATATTTCTGTCTTTACTTTTTATGTCAGCATTTGATACTGTCAAACAAAACTTTCTGTTGGGCTCTGTTTCAGTGCAATCGTAATTAACCATATATACAGGGCTGTTGAGACATTCACGGGGCCTGGGTACTAGAGGGGCGTGACCATGTCACCTTCGTGGCACTTCATAGGGGGATGTTTGTTGCCCTTAGAAGCTGGGCCGGTACCCCTTCTCTTGGCGCCTCTGTAGATATCATTTATCCTGGCTAAGCAATTGTAGTGTAGATTATGACTGTGGAAATTCCCAGTGAGGTAACCAGTATGCTGAAAACATTACTGCTGTCACCTAAATTTTGGGCGTTAACACTTGTAAGGCCTGATTCTGAGTTGCACGCTATGCCGATACGCACGCAGCTGGCCGATGTTTTAAGTACTGTGCATGTGTTCCGAATTGTTACTGCACAGACACACAGAAATAATTTCGACTCAAGGAGTGTGGAGTTTAGCGGTGTACCTGGGAGATAACAGAGGTGGCTAGGCAGATGTGGGCATGACTGCTCACACAGGATGAAATTGACTGAGAAACAGCACCTGACATAGGACTGGTACAAGTTTTGAGGGTGCACCTAAAGACGCACCGAGATGGATCTATACTGCCGCAAGTTAGTGTCTCACTATTCTCAAAATCGTCAGCGCATTCGCATAAAGACGCAGACATGGCTGCAACATAAGACGTGTCAGCATGTGACTCAGGCCCGTAAAGTCACGTGGTGTGCACCCTTCCTTGCTACCTAAAGATGCTGCAGTCTCCTTGATATGATTGGCTGGCTCCTGAATTCAATGTTAGTTTGCGCACTACTAATGCAGGTTCAGCTATGCTAATAAATGAAACTGCTAATGCAATATAACTTCTACTTCCATATTGTCCTAATCAATAACCAAAACAGCTGTGCTGTCGTGATGTGTGGATTTTTATGTTCCTTTTACAGAATAATGTGCTAAACATACTGTATTTTCTTTTTTTCAACCAGGTGATCCCTGTACGATTTCTTCCCAAATGGAGCTGGAAGAAGCTTTCCGGTTATATTCCATATACAAGGAGGAGGGGCTCAGCATTCATGGTAAATATGGCAGTTAGGTGCATTTTGGTTATCAGGCTCTGTACTGCATACTGGTAAAGCCGGCAGTGGCAGCTCTAGATTTTCACTTTAAGAGAATGTGGTAATGTAATACCTAAGAAATACTGCTAAACGCTTGTCTAGTTGTATTTGTGGAACTCTAAAAGTAAGGGAGAGAACTGGCTCCATCTGCAATCTGCTCCTTTATACTTCAAGAAACAAACTGGTTGCAAACTGGTGATTAAAAAGAAGAAAAACAAAAAAACCTATACGTTTAACTAAACCAAGCATAGTGAACCAATGGAACCATTTTTTTTTATTTTATCCTTTTTTTTTTTTTTATTTTTTTTTTTATACAAGCTCAATTCTTAAGGTTTTTTTTTTACACATGTTTGACTCTTAATTTACGTGGGTTTTTCGACCCTGCAAGATATGGGTCTGACACTCTCTTTGCGTTGCTTTATCATAGTGCTTCTTTTGTTTGTGGGTTTTTTTCGCATTCTTAGTAGGTTTTCCTACAATTGATTGATTTTAACTGGTGTTTAAAAAAAAAAAAAAAAATCCAGTTGGATAAATTTATGTTGGTTATGGGTAATTTGCATGTTTCCCAAGCTCCTATTGGTGCTCCCTGGGGGTAAATTTTACTAAGGTTTGATTAGGTATTCAATTTTATTAAACTATAAAATCGACTGAAATCGAACTGCAAAATCCCTTAGCAAACCCTCGTATTATTTAATTTTGCATTCGATTTTCAAATCAAATTTAATTTTGGTTGATTTTAAGAAGGCATTTTGTGTTCAGTTTATAAAATCCCTTCCAAAATCAATCCTCAAATCCCCATTAAAGTCAAATGCAAAATCAAACGCATCTTACGGTATACAATCGGGAAACCGGCTGCCTTAATATCGGCAGCCGGCTTCCCGACTGTCTTATCCCAGCGAGGGTGAAATGCCGGGCATCCCAGATGGAGACCGGCGCCCGGCATCCCAGATGGAGACCGGCGCCCGGCATCCCAGATGGAGACCGACGCCCGGCATTCCAATCGAAGGGATGCCGGGCGCCGCGAGCGGACAGCCGTGCGGGGGGGAGAGGGTTAGGTTTAGGGCACCCGGGGGGGACTTAGGGTTAGGCACCCCCCCGGGGGGGTTAGGGTTAGGCTAGGTGGAGGTGGAGGTAGGGTTAGGCTAGGTGGAGGTGGAGGTAGGGTTAGGGTTAGGCACCCCGGGGGGGACAGGTTTAGGCAGCGGAGAAGGGGGGGTTAGGGTTAGGCACTTGGGGGGAGGTTATGGTTAGGCACCCCTAAGGAGGGTTAGGTTAGTTTAGTTTATACTTACCTTAGGGACGATCGGGATTTCCAGCGCTGCCGGGCTCTGCTAATCTGTCGGCCAGGCGCTGCCGGGAATCGAACCATGCGGCCGGCGGTATTTCATACTGATTCCCAACTTCCTATTGGGCCAAATGTATCACATGCACACTAACGAGGGAGAAATTTGGAAACACTTGTGCACACTCTAGAAAAGTGAAAGTGATTTATAATTTCTTCATAAATATAACATACTAATCTTAAATATGTGTGTATAATATATATGTATGTGTGTATAATATTGTATTTATATATATATGTGTGTGTGTGTATTTGTGTATGGATATATATATATATATATATATATATATATATAGGTTGAGTCTCCCATATCCAAAATGCTTGGGACCAGGGGTATTTTGGATAACGGAATATTCCATATTTTGGAATAATTGCATATCATAATGAAATATCTTGGGAATGGGACCCCAATATATACACAAAATGCATATATGTGTTATATGCACCTTATACACACAGCCTGCAGCTCATTTTATACAATAATTTTGTGGCTCAAGCAAAGTTTGTGTACATACATGAAATAAATTTATGTTTCATTTACACCCTATACACACAGCCTGAAGGTAATTTTATACCATATTTTTAATAATTTGTGCCTTAGACAAAGTTTGTGTACATTGAACCATCAAAAATCAAAGGTTTTATTATTTCAGTCATGCCAAAATTATTCCGTAATTCGGAATATTCCGTATTTCGGAATGTTTGGATATGGGAGACTCAACCTGTGTGTGTGAGTGTGTGTGTATATATATATATATATATATATATATATATATATATATATATATATATATATTACAGGTTGAGTCTCCCATATCCAAATATTCCGAAATTCGGAATAATTTTGCCATGACTGAGATATTGAAACCTTTTGATTTTTGATGGTTCAATGTACACAAACTTTGTCTAAGGCACAAATTATTAAAAATTATCTTCAGGCTGTGTATAAGGTGTATATGAAAGATAAATGAATGTCATGTATGTACACAAACTTTTGCTTGAGCCACAAAAATATTGTATAAAATTACCTGCAGGCTGTGTGTATAAGGTGTATATAACACATAAATGCATTCCGTGTGTATATTTTGGATCCCATTCCCAAAATATTTCATTATAATATGCAATTATTCCAAAATACGGAATATTCCGTTATCCAAAATACCTCTGGTCCCAAGCATTTTGGATATGGGAGACTCAATGTGTATGTATATGTGTGTGTGTGTATATATATGTATATGTGTTAGTACGAGTCAAAAGTTTGGACACGCCTTCTCATTCAATGGGTTTTGTTTATTTCAATTATTTTGAACATAGTAGATTAATACTGAAGACATCAAAACTATGAAAGAACACATATGGAATAATGTTGTAAACAAAAAAGTGTTAAACAAATCAAAATATGTTTTATATTTTAGATTCCTCAAAGTAGCCCCCTTTTGCTTTGATGACAGCTTTGCACACTCTTGGCATTCTCTCAATCAGATTCATGAGGTAGTCTCCTGGAATAGGTTTAAATTAACAGGTGTGCCTTGTCAAGAGTCAATCTGTGGAATTACTTGCCTTCTTAATGTGTTTGAGACCATCAGTTGTGTTGTGCAGAGGTAGGGTTAGTACACAGTGGACACACACTATTTGACTACTGTTGTAATCCGTATTATAGCACCAACCACTCAACTCTGTAAGGAGAAATTACAGTCCATCATTACTTTAAGACCTGAAGGTCAGTCGATACGGAAAATTTCAAGAAGTTTGAATGTATCCTCAAGTGCAGTTGCAAACACCATCAAACGCTTTGATGAAACTGGCTCTCATGAGGACCGCCCCAGGAAAGGAAAACCAAGAGTTACCTCTGCTGCAGAGGATAAGTTCATTAGAGTTACCTGCCCCAGAAACCGCTACTTAACAGCACCTCAGATTAGAGACCACATAAAGTCTTCACAGGGTTCAAGTAGCAGATAAATCTCAACATCAAGTGTTCAGAGGAGACTGCGTGCATCAGGCCTTCATGGTCGTACTGCTGCGAAGAAGCCACTACTGAGGATGAACAGCAAGAAGAAGAGAATTGTTTGGGCCAAGAAACAAGGAATGGACATTAGACCAGTGGAAATCTGTACTATGGTCTGATGAGTCCAAATTTGAGATTTTTGGTTCCAACCGCCATGTCTTTGTGAGACGCAGAGAAGGTGAGCGGATGGTTTCTGCATGTGTGGTTCCCACTGTGAAGCATGGAGAAGGAGGTGTGATGGTGTGGGGGTGCTTTGCTGGTGACACTGTTGGTGATTTGTTCAAAATTCAAGGCACAATTAACTAGCATGGCTACCACAGCATTCTGCAGCGCCATGTCATCCCATCTGGTTTGCACTTACTGGGACCACTATTTGCCTTTCAACAAGACAATGACCCCAAACACACCTCCAGGCTATGTAAGGGCTTCTTGACCAAGAAGGAAAGTGATGGAGAGCTGCGTCAGATGACATGGCCTCCACAATCACCCGACCTAAACCCAGTTGAGCTGGTTTGGGATGAGTTGGACCGCAGAGTGAAGGAAAAGCAGCCAACAAGTGCTCAGCACCTCTGGGAACTCTCCTTCAAGACTGTTGGAAAACCATTCCAGGAGACTACCTCATGAAGCTGATTGAGAGAGAAAGCCAAGAGTGTGCAAAGCTGTCATCAAAGCAAAAGGGGGCTACTTTGAGGAATCTAAAATATAAAACATATTTTGATTTGTTTAACACTGTTTCATGTGTATGTGTGTGTA